>OX387423.1:46783100-47495178 GCA_947563755.1 Lochmaea crataegi | reverse complement strand
ATGGTGGGAATTAAAATTAATACAACAATATTTTATTGAATAGTAGCGTAAGTTTGGGTTTTGTTTGTTTGTTTGTTTGTCATTTATAAAATTGACAGCTGTCATAAAAGTAAATTTCAAAACCAAAAATGTTTTTAATTTAAATCGTCCTGGGATGGGATTGATGATATTCAAGATAATATGGACCTAGAAGAAAACAATAACGAATTATTTGACACTGAAAGAGAATTAAATGGCCAAACTTATGTCACTATTCAATAAAATATTGGTGTATTAATTGAGGAAAAAAATTTAAAACCAAAGGAACTGGAGCAAGATCGTCAAGCACATTCCAGAAGCAATGCCAGGCCTCCTTTAAAATCAACGTTACAGAAGATGGTAACAGTTTATTTATTTCAACATTTAATTTAATACACATCAAACAAGTAAAAAACTCTACGAGCATCTTCCTCAAGTAAGAAGAATGACACCGGAAGTAAAAAATCAAGTAAAAGAACTGAAATTAAAAACAAATGAAAATAAGATTAAAAATTTAATTGAAAAAGAAACGGGAAAAATAGTATTACTTAAAGATATACATAAATTAAATTACGACGGAGGAGAAAAAAATAATTTTGAAGCATAAATAAGTCGTACTATTACAGGACGAATAAAATAAATAAGTCGTCCGATTAGTGGTCGAATAAAAAAAAATTATTCGCCCGATTAGTGGTCGACTAGCAATGCCCAATTTATAAATTAATTATTATTTTCTTTTCTAAAGAATTGACTTTCTGATAGAACTATTTAATTACCTTTCTTATTAATATGAAATATCAAAATTTCTAATGGTCTAAAATTTTTATGTTTCTTCGGTCTTCAAATATTTTCTATTCTTAATATGGTTCTGGTAGACTTCACGACCCTCGGAATTTTATGTTAATTTTAAATTTGTTTGATAGCCACCCTTAAATAAAGTAGATTAGAACAAAAATTTCGTTGGATCATTGAGAAATTACTTTAAAAATCACGAATTTAGTTCATGAAATGATACTTTTTCAACACTATTTAATGCTATTTACGATGAATATTTTCACTTTAAACTGTAAAGGTTATTATCTTTAACTAAATATAAGTCTGTTTCACAAAAAAAAAACCGGAAGAAAATACTTTAATTTTGCCAATTTTCAGAAATATTATTAAGTATATTATTTTCACTCGACACTTATAGGTTATAAAACTACACACTCAAATCTTATGTCTAAGATACCTCACGATCACGAATCATGATTGTTGTGTGATCAGGTGATAGCTAAGCGGCGTTGTCAAATGGTGTTTATTTTCTTTTAGTTGAATTAATTTTGCATTGTAAATGATTACAGGAATATATAAAAATATAAAATGATTTGCATTAATAATCATAAAAATTGAAATATTAAGCATCCTTAGAATATAATTTTTATCTTAGATCTGCTTTATTTCTTACATTAAATGTAAGAGTTTATAACAAACTTACTGCTGTACATAGGAAATAGTTCGTTGCCGATACTAGTTAGGTCTAACTATTATTCACATTGCCGCATCCCCCATAATAATAGTTAGACATATATATATAAATATATATATATATATCATTACTTTAAAATAAATGAAATGATACTTCGAAGCTTAACCTCTCTAGTTTATTACATTTTTGAGTTTCATTTGGTTCATGTAAGTTAGGTTAGGTTTTGGTTCTAGTTACCCTTTGATACGTGTCAGTTGGTCGGGAAGCGATATGTGTTGGATTATGATGAAAACTATTGATTGTCATTACTATTATTTATTTAGGTTATTTCTATTGTTATTTACTATGTTCTTATTTGTTTTCTGTTTCTTATTTTCTGATATTGTTATAGATAGTTACACTTTGATCTGTGTGCGATGGTCGGGAAGCGATGATGAATTGAATTATGAAAACTATTGTTATGATTATTATTTGTAAAAGATATGTTATTCCTAATTATGCTAATTCGGCACAGAAACTTTTTGGACAACTTTATGTGGAATACAAATTATTTGATATTTATGTCTATATATATATATATATACATACATATTTATTCCCTTCCCCTTCTCGAAAAAATATCAACTCCCTTGAGGGATTATAATCTCTTCCCCTTTTTGGAAAACTTCATGTGGAATACAAATTATTTGATATTTATGTCTAACTTTATAGGTATATACATATTTATTACCTTCCTCTACTCGAAAAAATTACATATATATTTCACATGAATTTTGAAAAAATTCATGTTGAATATAAAGTATTTAACTATTTTTCAAATAAAACATTTTTCCAAATAGTTGGTCATGGTGAAAAAATATTGTTTTTTGGATTTCTCTCTATAAATTCTCAATCTTCCACAAATTTTTTAGTAAAAAACCTTGTGTAAAGCATTTCCAAGCCGTAACGAGTTACGGAAATGAGAACTGGCAACATTGTTCAATCCACCAACTGATATCTAGACATAATTGTCAAAAATTGTCAAAATTTAAAAAAAATGGCGGATTTTTAGTACTTTCAATTGCGATTTTCTCTTTCAAAAGTACATGATCCAAGAATTTTTTTCTTTTAAAATGTTCTATAGAAATAGGGCTTTCTAATAAGAAAAAAATCGTTGCAAAATTCCGAAAGTCGCAAACCTTACCGGACCCGCCAATTCTATTATTTATTCAAAATTTACGTATTATTGAAATAATTGGAATAGTACTTCCCTGTTTTGAATACTGTCAATTTTTCAATTTTGTATCACCGCCAAATACGTCTTTTGTGGTATAATTTATATGATTTTCATGATTAATTCTTTCTATTTTCCAGTTAAATATATTATAAATTAAATGGATTATTTTAATTTTGATTATATTTTTTTCTCCTGTCAAAATCTATCTCCAAAATCTTTTTCAAAATGTAATAATCGTTACCATCACCACCCACATTCAATTTATATCCTTTTCTCCAGATAGTTCTGTTTTTAAAAATTGCTTTCAAAATTATTAATTTGTCTTTCAAATTTTTACACATAGATATCAAATTTCATAGATCTATACAATATGTGGGAATTTCGGGATAATTATTTTTAATATTTTCTCAGAATTTTAGTTTGTAATAAACATTGCATAATCATTGAAACATCGAGGTTAGGTATAGTATAACAGATGCAGCAAGAAACATGTAAGTTGACCAAAACACCAATATCCACAGTAATAGACATTATTAATAAGCCAATACATAAACGAAAAAAACGAAGTGACGCTAATAAAACCAAATGTGTTGACCAAATACAAAACATTTTATCCGAAGAACGATATATGTCTTATACCAAGAATAAATGTATAAAAAAGCGGTTAATTAAAGAGGAAACGGTAATTTTCTTTTTATTTGAAACATTTTTTCCAATTAGATGGAATAAATCAAAGCGTATACGGTGGGCCACCCTGTATGTTTAATTTGTTTGATTTCAATTTATATGAACAAAAGTTAATTTTTTTTTAAATTTAGTGATTTTTTTTTACAAAATAAATTTAATTCAGTTGTTGTTTTAGTGGTTTTGGAATGAAATAATCGATTTCAATCCCGTAAATTTTGATATTCCAAAATCTAAATCAAAAGGTTCTTAGAATGAAGCCGCAAAATCTGCCTAGTTGCGTTAACCCACTCAATTTGTCCACATTAAAGGGAATTATCATTATTTACTTAACCCTGGATTATAAGAACCCTTTAGAGGAAAATTATTATCCTCCACTTTAAATCTTGTATACAGGGTGAACTTTCCAATATAATTAACATCATTTTCTCTACAATATGTTGATGTTGATCTTCCACCTTTTTGCAGTTACACGACGCATAAAACAGGGTGGACAATTTAAGGTTACAAGTGCCATTTTATTCCACTCCTGACCTGGACCCAGCGGCGCAGCCAGAATCTTGTATTAGGGGGGGGTTTTGAAAAGAAATTAGGAAGAATTTTATTATATAAATCTATAATATACACTGTGTCCGTAAAGTATGGAACAAATTCATTTTTAGCTAAACAGACCATTTTAAGAAATAATCCTGAAACACGTCGATTTTTGATTTTAATTTACCGTATTTTAAAATAATAATCTAATATACAGGGTGAATTACTTTCGAGTAATGACGTCACCGTCATTTTTTTTAAATGGAACACCCCCATTTTGTTTCAATTTTCGGATTACTCTAGCTGAGCTGATTCCAAAAATGTATCACATGTTGATTCCAATTGGTACAGGGTGAACAAAAATACAATAGTTTTGTGTGTGCTCATAAAGTAACGCGTAACATTCTTTATTAGTTAAATTAACAATATTATCAAAAATACTTATGAAATACATGACTTTATAAATGTTCGAACTGCAGCCCTTGCTGTATTTGACAGTAACCCAAACGGTGTACAAATTCTTATTGAACCTTGTTTATTGTGTCTTGAGAAATATTGTTTATTGCTGTCCGAATTCTCTCTTTTAATTCTTGAATATTTGCTGGTTTCGTTTGATACACAACATTCTTCAGATGGCCCCACATAAAATAATCCAAAGGATTGAAATCTGGTGACCTCGCTGGCCATTCAATAGGTCCACGTCTACCAATCCACCTGTTCGGAAAAATTTCATCTAGGTACCTTCTAACATCTACAGCATAATGTGGAGGTGCACCATCCTGTTGAAACCATAAACTTTCATCAAAACCTCCAGGATTACATCTACTGGGAAACAAATTACGTAAAGTAGGTACGAATACCCCCTTAAAAACTCAAGGTACGTTGCCCCGTTTAAATTACCTTCGATAAAGTAGGGTCCGATGATTCGATTTCTTACAATTCCAGCCCATACATTTACCTTTTGCGGGTATTGTCTATGATGCTCACGCATCCATTGGAGGTTTTCTCTTTTGCCCAGTATCTACAATTCTGACGGTTAACCTCGCCATTTAACGTGAAAGTGGCCTCATCAGAAAAAATAATGTTTTGTATCAAGAGAGGGTCTCGGTGACATTTATCCATCATTTTTTCTCAAAATTGGATTCTTCTATCGGGATCATCTTCGTTTAATACCTGCACAAGTTTGATTTTATAAGGATGCCATTTTTCAAGCTTTAATAGTTTGTGTACCGATATCGCGACTAACTTTACGCACAGAAGTGTGCGCATCTTCTTCAAAACTAAGTAAAACTTCTAATGCTGTATCAGCATTTGCAGAGGGACGACCTGATTTGCGTACATTTTCAACCGTACCAGTTTCTCGAAATTTCTTTTCAATCTTACTGACTGTTGAACGCGTTATAGGTCTTTCTGGATATTTACCATTAAACAAATTGCACACTTCCATCTGAGTTCGCGATCTGTCTCCATACACAATCATCATAAGTATTTCAATTTTTTGTTTTACACTTAACTCCATTTCTACTTCTAATTAAATTTAAGCAATAATTGAAACATTCACGAATACCAAAAATATTGTAGTACTAAATTGTCACTGAACATCAATAAATTACTAAACAAATAATGACATTTCACAAAAAATTAGACGACCATGTTTTTTTTAAATTGATAAGAAATAATTTCTTTCATATTCTGTCTGATAGACCACAAGTACAACTTCAGGGTGTTACATTTAAACCAATTGCCGCTAGACAGAAAGTATTTTTGATAATATTGTTAATTTAACTAATAAAGAATGTTACGCGTTACTTTATGAGCACACACAAAACTATTGTATTTTTGTCCACCCTGTACCAATTGGAATCAACATGTGATACATTTTTGGAATCAGCTCAGCTAGAGTAATCCGAAAATTGAGACAAAATGGGGGTGTTCCATTTAAATAAAATGACGGTGACGTCATTACTCGAAAGTAATTCACCCTGTATATAAGATTATTATTTTAAAATACGGTAAATTAAAATCAAAAATCGACGTGTTTCAGGATTATTTCTCAAAATGGTCTGTTTAGCTAAAAATGAATTTGTTCCATACTTTACGGACACAGTGTATGATAGTACACAAAACGCAACGAACAAGTAAAGTATATTTAAAAATATAAACAAAAAAAACAGTCAGTGACAGACAGCGTACATATAAAACATATTTAAAAAATAATAATGACAACAAAAAACAAAGAAACATTATAAGAACAATTAAAAATAAGTTTATCATTAATTATTAATGATATAATTTGTATATTAATGATTAATATACAAATTTACATAAATTATAGTAAAATATCAATACGTCGAGATTGGAGAGTTCGTCTTCCAGAATCGGAACATCTGGATGTATGCAGTTCTGAGTAATTACATGTACTTTATAAATAATTACAATTACAAAGTACATGTCGTAAAAATAGGAATTATCAATTACTTTTATAATTACTTTGCGGGTAAATCAACAAATTATGACGGAATGGGGGAGCCAGCCGATACGAATAAAATTTTTAAATAGATAATTCAAACTATTAAACTAACAGCCAATTTCAGAGACTTTCTTAAGGATTCCTTAAAGATAAAGATATGTTAAGGGTGGTTTGTATAAACCTTACTTGAAGTTATACTCGGTTTGAGATGACACATGACAAATTTTGTATGGCGTAGATACAGTCTAAACACCATTTAGCAATTAGGGTTTGTTGCCCTAAACATTGGACTGCACCTATAGTTATATAGATCGGAAATTGACATGTATCACCTAAAACTGAGAATAACTTTAAGTAAGCTTTATACATCTTAAGGTCTCCTTAACTTATGGGAAAAGACAAAATCCTCAATAAGTAACAAGTAATATAAAAACGAAACAAAAATACAAAAGTTCGTATACCTACCTGGGTCTAGGTACATAGATATATTATATACTCGATTATATATTAGGTATAATCATATCATACAAAACATTAGTCTAGGTTCGAACAGGAAATTTCTTGTTTTTGTACCGCGTGCATCTCATTTAAAAGTAATTGTAATTAAAAAATGTACTTGTAATTGGAAACAGTAATTGTAATTGGAAAAGTAGTTGTACTTATGAGAAGTAATTGTATTTAGATAATTCAAATAATATAATTACAAAGTACAATTCCTCCACAGATTTTGCTGCAATTACAATTCCAAATTACTTTAAGAAAAAAAAGTACTTAAGTACAATTACAAATTACATGAAAAAAAGTAATTGTAATTATTAATTACTTTTTAACTAGGAATTACCCAGCACTGGATGTATGTACATCATATGGAGGGTAGAAGGAAGGAACACCATCTTGTATGGGGGACAAGTTGAAAAAGTGTCCACCTGTAAACAGCAAATTATAATTCAAAGATTCACCGAAATGGCGCTCGTGTAGCTAATGGAAATGATGTGAATTTAGGGTTATAAACCGAGTGAAGTGTGCTAGGTTGAAAATTTTAGTATTTTTCATGAATTGTGTAGTTGAGAAATATGCAGTATTTAAAATCTCAATTATTTACGTAGTATTTCCTTTTTTAAGTTTGTTTCTTACTCTAATAATTCATGGCGCTGTTTTTAAAATCCTTCCACTTGCCACTATGGCGCCATCTTAATTTGCTTCCTTTCGATGGACACTTTTTAATACATTCAGATGGTGCTCCTTCCTTCTACCCTCTTTAGTACATCAAAGCAAGGCCGTTTAATCTATTGTCCCCAGTAGAATTTCACAAATAATTTTTGGGAAGAAAATGACATTTCACAAGAACATGTGGTCACTTGTAAAGTTGCCATTATGATTGAAAGTTCATAAATTGTGGGAAACAAATTTTTATTGCATCTTTCCAAAGCTTCAATCGCATTTTGTGGCTTTTCTGTTTTATCTTTCATAAACTGGCCCCAAAGTGTCACTTCTCCTTCTATAGTACCAATACCAATAGAGTCCAATTTCGGTTTTTTAATTACATCTTTAATTTATCCATCATCCCTTGTATCTATAATTTGCGTTATGACTGAAGACTCAACTGAACTATGTGACCGCCTTATTGACAATTATCCATTATAATGTAGGACTTGGCCTGTGGGTGTGGCGAAGTGTTGCCAAGAATATTTTTTTTAACAAGATTAACAGTTTTAATTTGTGTTAGGCGTCCGTCTCTGGAGGGAGGTGTATTGTATGTCGGTAATGCGGAGTTCCACAGGGACTAGTGGAAGCCCGGGTCCTGATGGAATACCCTACTTACGGAAACTACAGTATTCACTGGGATGAGCTTTATTGTATACTTAAATATTTATACTATTTTACATATGTGTTACTTAAGATGATCATGTTACTGGTATAACATAGTTTTAGATCTGATATCGATGAACTACATTTAATATAACTAAATGTATCTGAATGTATGTGAATAGATCGGAATGTCTCCGACTGTTTCTGAAGGTTTCTTATGAATTATGAATTATTCTGAATTTTTCGCTTATCTACTTCATCAGCATATATACGTACTGCCCTAGGTCAACTATACAGTTACGTGATAGTTCTCTGGCCTTTCACTGTCACGTTCGTGCCTTCGCGTGATATAACAAATAACTAAATAGATTGTTTTTATAAACATAAATACCTTACATAAATTAATTAATAATAGATAATTTCAATGAATTCAATTCTTTATGTAATGCCCAAAATACATCACAGAGGTTTAACCCCTAAACCCCCCCCCCTCGCTGCGCCACTGCCTGGACCACCGAAAATTATTCATTCAATTCGAATGCAAATATCTCAAAAATTATCCCAGATATCCTTAAGTAGCAGAAATTTTTTTTTTAAATACTGAAAAAAAGCATGTGTCGTTTTTTATGGGAAATGTTTTTTTTTAACAAAGCATTTTAAGCTATATTCTATTAATTCAATTTTAGTGATAAGAAAATACTTTGCATCAGCGAGTTAAAATATTCCCAACTCCTCAGTTTTAAAATTTCCTACGTACAGGAATCGTTATCAAGGTTTACAGGTGATTAAATCAGTCAATCAGGCTTTCAACACAGAGTTGTTACAGAGTGATTCACAAAAAATTTCAATTATATACCAAAAAAGCAGGTCTTTTGGACGACATGAAATTCGTTACAATTTTACTAAAGGTGCTAGTCAAGATTTTGGTAAATTTTGAAAGTACAAAACAAAAAAAATATTTTATTATCCACCTCGTATACTGGGTGTACCAAAAAGACAGAATTTATAAGGGTAGTGATTCACTGTTTATAAGGCCAGCCAGAGGACCTTCCAGTTTATCCAAAAAAAAACCCAAACTAGTTGCTTTTACGAATAGAAGAGTTCTCCCACAGCGTAGAGTACTGTTGTTCGGAGAAGAACTAGAAATATCCAAAGAAGTTAAATATCTGGGAGTGATCCTTGATTCCAAACTGAATTGGAAGGCACACCTGGAAAAAATTACTACCAGAGCGACTAGGCTTTTTTGGCAATGCAGAAGTTATGATCAAAACCTGGGGAATACGACATGAGGTGGTTCACTGACTTTACACAACTGTGATAAGGTCACCTATGGAACAGAACAATAGTCTGGTGGAAGAGGACAGAGGTTAATATATTAACTGCTATCCAAAGACAAGCCCTTTTTGGTGTTACCGGGGCAACGAACAGTGCGGGGACGGCATCAATGGAAGCCCTTATTCCCATAGAGGAAAGTACCACGGGCCCGAGCTTGGTCCAGACTTGGCCCAACTATGTAGATCTCTGGGCCAAGCTTGTAAGCCAGGCTGGGCTCAGCATTGGTAGAAGTATTGAGTAATAACGATGGGCCAGGCTTGATTGCCAGGACTAGGCCAGGCTTGGTTGCTAGGACTAGGCCAGGCTCGATTGCCAAGACTGGACCAGGCTCGATTGCCAGGACTGGACCAGGTTTGGTTGCCAGGACTGGGCCATGCTCAATTGCCAGGGCTAGATCAGGCTTGGTTGCCTGGAGTAGGCCCGGCTCGATTGCCAGGACTGGGCCATCTTTAATTGCAAATACTGGCCCAAAATTCAATACTAATTATTGGCTATTAATTAAACAATGGGATTCATAATGGTACACACATATTAACAGAAACTCTGGTAATATTTATTTCTTCTTTAAATATAATAATAATAATAATCCATGTCTCGTAAGGCCCGATTTCAAGTTCAACCCACTTCTTCACCTTGTCTTAATCTTTTTTTGGTGGCCATAGACACATACTTCCGTTCTCGGTAAGCCAACCGATCGGTACTAACTCCACCACTTTTTTATTGTTTTTTATCTCATCAAACTCAACCACTGCAGAGTTTTTCACACATTCGGTTATTTTAAAAGTAAAAAAATTAACACTATAACCCGAGAAAAATTACAAATCTTAACTGAAGCTCGTTCACGACTGATTCACGAAAAGATCTCAAATAACTGTCTGCCCAAGAAAAATGACTATCGACCGAGGACTTACGAAAATACTCGAATCACCATCGTACGGCCATGGCTGGTTTATCCAGCCCTAGCCCATGGTTGGGTCACCATCGTATGGCCTCGGCAGGGTTATCCAGCCCTGACCCAAGCATGGGTAATCAATGGCATGGCCAAGGCTAGGTCAGACAGTATTGGCCCAAGCTTGGATTATCATAGGCATGGCCAAGGCTGGGTTAAGTGACCTGGCCCTCGCATTGCCCTATACAGGTACGCCAAAGCTAGGCTTCCCAGTACTGGTCCAGGCTCGGACCCTTTGTCAACTTTGGGTAACTCTTGCATGGGTTGGACTTCCTCCTTTGGAACTTTTTGTAAAGGCGGAGGCAATGATGGCAATTCTTAGGCTGAAATTGGGAGACTTATGATCCCGTAACAATGTTCGAGAAGGACACACTGATACAACAGGGACAATACTAGATGATCCCATATTTCACATGAGTTTTGATAGCTCCAAAACAAACCATGTCACTGGGGATGGTATAAAATGACCTAGAAAGAGAATGTTCTTTAGCCTTGGTCGATATACGACTGTGTTTCAAGCAAAGACGATTGCTGGTATAGCGTGTATTGATGAAAACATCAGGAGAGGATATACTGGACAAAAAATTAAAATATTCACTGACAGCCAGGTTCTGCATAAGGCTTTCAGTAATCCAACAACTAGGTCTAGATTGCAGAGAATCCCTTAAAAGGCTGGCAAGAGACAATAAAGTGTCTCTAATGTGGGTGCCTGCACATGAGGGGATTGCAGGTAATGAAATGGCGTTATCTAAAGAAAGTTATCTAAAGAAAGCTCTAAATGAGATTTCATAGGTCCAGAGCTGTTTTGTGGAATCATAAAAGATTGCATAAGAGGGGAAATCGGGAACTGGCTAGATAGGGAACACCAAATCAAATGGAGGTTGAGACAGAGGCACCTCCATACAAAGAGTTTACTGAACAAGGTAGACCAGGTTATTGAATTTGGGTAAGAGACATT
Source organism: Lochmaea crataegi (assembly GCA_947563755.1). Classification (NCBI taxonomy): domain Eukaryota; kingdom Metazoa; phylum Arthropoda; class Insecta; order Coleoptera; family Chrysomelidae; genus Lochmaea; species Lochmaea crataegi. The sequence continues at coordinate 47,483,737 of OX387423.1, read as the reverse complement.
TGAAGACAGTTACCGACCTGGTGACTGGACACTGTACCCTGAGGAAACATCTGCACAAAATGGGCAAAGTTAGTGAACTTATATGCAGAGAATGTGAACTTGATGATGAAACACCTACTCACATACTCTGCTTCTGCGAGAACTTACAAGGACTTAGACGGAAGCACTTTGGAGAGGAATTTATACAACCATAACAACTAATGAAGATTCCTTCGAGTGCCTGGGCTATTGAGCACCAGTGGCGCACCGAGACTTTTTTTGAGGGGGGTTCACTCGCTGATACATTCACAAACCCAGACAAAGCATTTTGTACAGTTGTTAACGTTTAAGAAACGAAGTTTCAATCCTACTAAATTTATAAACTTCGAATTATTCGATAATCAGGTCATTTTCAAATAATAAAACTAGAAATTTCAGGTGAGGTGAATATAAATACATACTCTCAAATATAATAGACAAAATTTTAATCAAAAACCATGTACTGTACCTATTTATAATAAAATATCCAAACGGCGAGGTTTTAGAGTCAACTGGTTTAACACCTATTCTTCGTTTTTTGGAGTGTCCGGGACCTATGGGGGGGGGGGGGGGGAGGGTTTAACCACCAAAACCCCTCCTCTGTGCGCCACTGTTGAGCACAACCCAAACGAATGAATGAATGAAGGCCAGCAAGTTTTATATAAATACTATTGTAACTGTTAACCCCTCTATCAAGTTTCTGGGTACCTATTGCTGGGACACCCTGTATATTAATACATGCGAGACTGTTTACATTCTAATGACAAGTCGATGAAGAAACTTCTCGGTATTGGAGAAGAAAAAAGTGTTCGAGTTCGATGTTATAGCAGAATTAAACCTGTAAAAAGAATTTGCTGAAACGGGTTAATTACCGAATAAAACACTAGATCACATTGTAAGTGTTTCTTCTTCTGAGATGATAATATGAATGACCCAAACGACGATTGAATTTAAATCGTCGATCATTTTAAAACGGATACAAACAACAAAGGATAATTAAAGATGTATCTACGAAGAAATTTAGAAAAAGAAAAAAATTTCGCACGTGTACGTACCTACCATTAGAATCCATTATTTATCTTATACATGTATATTAGTGACTGGTGACTGGATACCACTGTCTTGTTACTTCCAAAACTGGGAGATTCGAAACCCACAATCACCCAAACGAAAGCTTGTCTATCTTCAAGATATGTAGCAAAAATGATCGGGGGAAATACCACAAGAGCTCAGATTTAGCCGGAGATTTTTTGTGGTTGTTTTCGAATACTTAATTTCATTGGCAATTAAACGAGAGCTGAAGGAACAGTACGTAGAAGAATAATGTTTAGAAAGAACAATTGTTAAAAACACAACTATTATATACGATTGGTCTAGTAGACGTTTGCTCCTTTGCTGATGCAGATTTTGTTGTTGACATTGACAAGGATGTTGTTGACACTGTGGCCAAAGCTTTATCTCTGAGATTGGTTACAATATGCGAATGATGCTCATTATCAAGTTGTAAATAGGGCTTTATAGACTTGAAAGAGGAATGTCCAGATATTTCAATGTCTTGTTCATTAATATCTGCTTTAGCTAAAGTTGACACGGCGCTTGACTGATGAGCATGATTAGAAATTTTTTTATTCTTTGTATCCAGTCCATATTTTCACCGTCCATATTTTCACCTCCATCCATTCCTCCTCCCCCCTCAACATTATCTCCACCATGTTTTCCCAGTACACCGCCTCCCCTAGTTTCCTCTCCAACTTCTTCAGCACTTCCTCGTTCTTCCAGCATCTAAACACATGCCCCACATCATCCTCCACTTCACACCTCTCGCACACACCAGTCTCTCGTTTCCCAATCTTTTAGAGGTACCCTACTCTCGACCCATGTCCAGTGAGCACTTGTGTCAAGAAGTAGTTCACCTCCCCGAATTTCCGGTCCATCCAATCTCTCCTATTCCCAATCGCTCCTTTTAGCGCGCCCTCATACTCCTCCCACCTTCTCTCCATTTCCTCCTCCATCCATTCCCGTACCTCTTCTTTGGTCGCACCCCTCCAGCGTTTGCTCCTAGCCTTAGCCAACACGTCCAATGGGTAGGACCTTGCCAGAAGCGCTGCTGCCAGTCCACCCACTGTCCTGTACCCCTGCACCACCCTCAGCAGTATCCCTCTCTGCACCCGCAGAAGTGGCCTAACCCTCGCATTCACCCCCGCTCTTTCACCCCACACCTCCGCACCGTACAGCATACTCTGCTCTACCGTCCTACCAATTACCCTCCTCTTCCACTCTCCCGGCCCTTTCACATTACACATCAATCTCCCCAGCCATGCTGCCCTCACTTTACCCTTCTCTGCCGCCTTTACCATATGGGTTTTGAACGATAATTGGCTATTCAACCACACCCCTAGGTATTTCACAGACTCCTCCATGCGAATTCTCCTTCCCTTAACCATCACCCCCACTTACCTTGCCCTGCTCCGTCCCTTCACTAGCAACCCCACCGTCTTATCTTCCACCACTTCCAGTCCGCACCGCTCTATCTTCTCCACAATCTTCCTGCACATTCTCTCCGCCTTTCTTTCTATCTCCGCTTCTCCCTTTGCCGTACATACCAGACACACATCATCCGCATACACCGTAATCTCACATTCCTCTTCACATACTATCCCACAAACCTCATCAAACACACACTTCCAGAGCGTCGGTCCAAGAACCGAGCCCTGAGGCACTCCAGCCTCCATCTCATATCTCCTCCCTCTGGAGTCTACAATCACACACCCCGTCAGGTAGTCCTCCACCAGGTTAACCAACCCCTGCTCCACTCCAAGCCTCAGCAACGCGCTCAACACTGCCCGTTTGCTGACACTGTTGAACGTGTTCCCGACGTCGAAGAACACGAGTAGGGCCAATTTCTTCTTTCTTCAGCTGCCCTCCCTAGCTCTTTCCACCAAACCCATCACCTTGCTCAGAGCCGAGATGCAAGATTTCCCCTTCGTGAACCCGTGCTGGTTTACCCTAAAACCCCCATTCCTACCAACCAGTTCCTTCTTCTTCTCTTTATATCTCCCTCTTCCCTCTATCCTTCCTCTTCCTTTCAGCATCCGTCTTCGTTCTTTCTTACACTCCCTCCACAGCTCCTCTATTTCCTCATTCCACCAGTAATTGGCCCTCCGCTCACGCCTATTGCCCATCTTTCCCTCTCTTTTGCAGCCCTGTATCACATTGTACAATTCATCTGCATCATGTCCAAGTCCCCTTCCTATCTCTTCTCTTACTTTCTTCCTCATACTCTCTGCCTCGGCTTTCGTCCACTTCCATTCCCACTCTTCCACTAAATCCTTTCTCTCTTTCCTTATATCCGTCTCCACATACCTATGTAAGCTCAAACTTTCCTCATCCTCCAGCACCCCCCAACTAAACACTCTTTCCCACAGCCATTCATCACATGCTGTTATATCAATGAATGATGAACCCCCGTCACCCCTCACGAAGGTGGGCAGTAGTCCATCATTCAGCACCACCAACCCGTTGGATGTTAACTCTTCCTCAAGGATCTCCCCTCTCCTGTCCGTTTTCTTCCCCCCCCCCCATATAGTATTCTTCGCATTGAAGTCTCCTGCCACCATTCTCCTTATGATCCTCCTTTTTTCTTTTGACACCCTCAGATCGTCCTCTAATCTAATCCTGTCATGATCCTCTCATATTCTTCCAGGCTGATATTTGGGCTTATATACACACTGTACACCACCATGTCTTCCATTCGCACTACCACCCATCCATTTCCCTTCCTCACTTCATCCGCCCTCAATCCATCCCCCACCACTCTTATTCATGCTTCTCCTGTATCGTCCATAATCCATCCCTGCTTCCCCACATATCTAGCATTCACCTCGGATCCACACACTACATCCACTTCCCTCCTAAAAATCACCTTATCCAATATATCATGCGCTATCCTGCATTTCCCCAAATTTATCTGTAACACTCTCCATACATCCCCTACATTCCTCCTTCCCGCGCAATGCTGTCCCCTTCCTCCTATTTGACCAGACTCGCCCCCTCTGAGGGGTCCAGAGGGTCCCTCCCATTTTTTCCTTCACCTTTTCCATCGCCTCCTTCTTTCCTTCCCCTACTACATTCTATCTCCCCTGGCTTGTGTCCCCTTTCACCACATACCCTACAAAGGAAGGCCTGCCGACAGTCTCTCGCCATGTGATCCTCGCTCTTACAAAGCCAACACTTACTCCTCTCCTTGACTACCTTTACCTTACACCCTGCTACTTTATGGCCCTTTATCCCACATCCAAAGCATCTGTTATCCTCTCTACCCTTTATAATATTTACCCTGTTCCACCCCAATCTAATCTCCTTTTTTTTCAACAAGGCTACCGCTTTTTCCCATTCCGCCCTCACCACCGCCATTTTCATCCCGTTCCTCTCCCTCACCACTTTAATCATTTTAATGGTTTTTGTTCCCCTCCCCGCTTCGACCACCCTAGCTCCTGTTACCCTTCCTACCTCCCCCAGAATTCCCCTCACCTCAACCCCCTTCTTTGCCTCTATTACCACCTCCCTATTTCTTGAGACTCTGAGTCTATCCACCCACTCCCCTGTCATCTCCCTCAACCCCTTCTTAATCCTCTCGATCCCCTCCTGATCGACTTCCCCGATATCCTTCAGGATTATCGCCCCATTTCTACCCTCCTTTTCCTTCTCCCCATCTGTATAGATTGTTACCTCCGCCACCTCTCCACCACCTCTCACCCACGCCACCATCTTCTTCAGCACCTCCACCACACCTTTTTCTCATCCCTACAGTCTCCCTCCATCCGACAGATCAACTCCTCCGTCTTCACCCTTACCCTATTCCTTTCCGTAGTGCGTACCTCCTTGACCCACTCCATTTCCTCTCCTTTTCCCCCTAGCATCGGGTACCTATCCCTAAACATCCTCTGTATTCCCTTCTCCATTCCACTGTCTTCCTTGGTCACCCATACCACCTTTACCTTTTCATCCCCTAATATTGGATTTCCCACCTTCACCTCTATTCCCTCCCCCTTTTTACCATCCCAGTCCCTATCTCTAACCTCCAGCCATCCTTCCCAGTCTCTTTGCCCCACCTCCCATCGTGTTTGCATTATCTCCTTTCTACCGTCCCCCCCCCTCAACCTCTCCAATTCCTTGACCCGCCCCTCTGCCGCTGCCTTCTCTTCCTCCAGCCTTTCCAACTTTTCCTCCAGTCGCCTTACCATATTCTTCAATCTCTCTACACTCTTCCTCTCTTCTTTCTTCCAATTCTCCATTTCCTTCTTTCCTTTCTCCTTCAGTTTCCTCTTCTGTTCCTTGTCCTCCAGAGGCGATACCTCCTTTCTCTTTACTCCAGTATCACTCCACCCTCTCGTCTCCCCCGCCTTATCAGGCGTTCGTTTTACCTTCGTCGACTTACCAAAAATTCCATTTCCTTGCCTTTCTTCATCCATAACCTCCTGTTCTATTTTTCTTTCTTCTTTGTCCATATTCCATCCCACGAGTAGCTAGAGAATTGAATGTCCACCACCACAGAGCCCCGCTTGTGGTGGTAAGGCTGGTTACTCCGGGAGGTCACCAGGTATCCCGGAGGCACCGTTTCTGACTGACTTTCGCGCAGCCATTCATCCATTGCCACGGTAGCTAACAACGTAGATTACGGATTGTTTTATCGAGGTTTACTCCTCTAGGCTTTTTCTCACGGTTGCCTCCGGACGCAGTGGCTTCCGTTGCCTACACTACACCACAACATAGCTGCCTTCCCTATGTTGCTGGTATCGAGGTTTACTCCTCTAGATTCCTGGGAATCTAACCCATTAGTCGCCTTTTACGACAGGTGGGCTATCCCCTGGGGGTATTCTTCTGAGCCCACCCCCAGACGGGGGCATATGTTAGGGTTGTCTATGGGCCCCTAATTTTAATCGCTTCTAAATATGTTGTTTGTTGCATTAGCGATTTTAAATTTGAACAACTGGACAGGCTGATGTGTTATTTACTTCTTACATACAGTTTAATATTTTTTTAATTTAGCGATAACATAGTAAAAACCATTTTTTACGAAAGTGTATATTTCCCATCTTGCCCCGCAGGTGGGGTTAGATGGGAAACTAGGTGGGGCAAGTTGGGATATACATGATTTTGTAAAATAATATAATTTTTTATTGAATTTTAATTATTCTGTCGTACAAAGTGCACAAATATGTTGTACTTCGTCATCTTCCTCCTCACCAGCACAGGAACAGTGTGCCCAGCGTCTGCACTTAATGCATAGCACCCATCCTTCCGTTGACTAGGAATATAAATGGTTGCAATAAAGACATGCTGCATCATCTTCCTCGTTTCCTTCGTCTTCGCCAGATGAGTCACTCTCTATAGTTTTGTTTTTCTTCTGTTGATTATTATTAAGGTGAATCTGACGTTTAACAATTTGGCGAGGAGTTTCAGATTTCCGTTTCTTTACCAAATGTTTTCCTTTTTCGGATCTTTTTTTTTTAACCTCCGTCTATTCTTTGCTCAAATTATTTTTTTTCATTTTTCTTATATCTCATTTTTGTTGCTCCTCTTCTTTATGCTTCAATTCTTCCTCTAATTCCTTCTTGTACGGGGACTCTGTTATAACAGTACATTTTCCTTTCTTCCCAACTCTTCGTTTTGTCGTCTGTTTTTCGTTTTCAATGTGTGGAATGGGAACAAGACCCTTTGGCGAGGATATCTGAAATGCAGTGGATGATGATGCACCAAAATTTAATGAGTTTTCCAAAACTGACGGTGTTAGTGGTAGCCGCTTTTCTGTTGATGCTTCCGTTGTATGGATAACATTGGGAGTTAAAGTTGGTGTTTTCACGGATTGGTGTGGCAAATTATCAGACTTTTGTGCTTCAGGATCCAAATTTTCATCAATATTTTTTGTTGCTGCAGATAATTCTATTGTTGGTTGATTAGGTATTTCAGACTCTAAAACATCAACATCTTCAGCTGTTTGATGGGGTCTGTTTTTAGTTTCGGATTGTGCAAAATCAATATCTGTGAATTTATTTGAGTTGAATGGAAAAATTCCCGCTTTTTCAAACGAAGTTACAGCTGTTAACATAGACGCTGCTCGTATAAACGCCATTCCAAATAACTTAGATATTTGATATAGGGTCACAACTCTCCCTGGATGATTTCGAAGCCAATTACTCACCTCCTGATCATAATAGACACTTAAAGGTTTCATGAAACAAATGTCAAGTGGCTGAAGTCGGTGTGTGCAATGGGGAAGAAAATACAATATAACCACCCCATTATTTCTTGCATAGTCAATTACTTTAATATTTTTTATATGAGTAGAGTGTCCATCTAATAAGAGTAGCACAGGACGATCCTTTGTTGCACCAGAAAAATCTGTGAAGCGTGTAAACCAATTGAAAAAATTTCAGTTTGCATCCAGCCACTAGGATGACATTCTGCTGTCGCAGCAGGAGGAGCATCATTTAAAAACTCTGGATTCATCCTTACTCTGGGAAAAATGAATAACGGTGGCATATAAGCTCCTGTTGCACTGATACATTTAAGCGAAATAACTTACCATTCACATGAATGCAGTTTTTAAAGATAAGATACGTTTGGCTTTAATAGCACATGTTCACAGGAAAAGAAAAAATGAAACATCTTTGCCACTGTTTAAATACACGAAATCATATGAGAGATAACAGACTTACGTCTCATGTTCATGACAAGCTCAGACGCTTTGACCAGGAAAGGAATTTACAATTCAATAGAGAATTCTCAATTCACATTTAATTAATAATTGATAGAAGAAGAGTTAAGAACGATGTCGAAGGGGGGCTAAAAAATAGCAGTGGCTATTTTCACCACAGATGGAACTCGTTCGGCCCGCATTAAAACGTTGATTTCAACTCTTGTCGACAGTAAATATATTCAGCCTCGAAACATTTCTCGGTGTTGGGCATTAGAAAGGACTGGCTATTCGCCGCCCATACGATAATTTATTATTAATTAACTGGAGGAAAGTAAAGTGAACGAAATTAACGTTACATCCCACGTTGGAATTCCTGGGAACGAACAGGCAGGTACAGAAGCAATGGATGCAATCCAGGACCTCAATTCTCACATAGTCACAAAAGTTTTTGTTTCGGATGCAAAAAACTTCATAAAATATTCAGTCCATAAATACTGGCAATATCGTTGGACTGAATCAAATTCTAAGCTACGCAGAATAAATTCTCCTTCGTCAGTGTGCGACAGCTGCAATCAACCATTGACAGTATGCCATGTACTGTTGGAATGTGTAAAGTTCCGTCTCCAGGGGCAAACACAGCATCCCCAATCAAATAGAAGAGGCACTTGGTGAAAACTGTGATATATCTCGTTTAATAAACTTTTTAAAATCCATACAGATGTTAAATAAAATTTGACGTTCCATTCTAAAATGTTATATTTTCATAAACTCACAAGTTTTATCATGTTCTACAATTGTAACTGATCTTATTTCTTGTATATTCTTGTTGAGCGCTAATAATCCTAGGGATTGATGCGCGTTATATAGATAATATAAAAAACGTAAAATATGAGAAAGACGGTTAATCACAATTATTGTAGCTTGCTTCTTATTGCACGACATAGGACTTTTGGGAAGGCTAGTGAACTCGTGAAACGTGTGATGTTACGAAAAAGCGTTCGTCACGCGATAACTCATTCAAGCGACTGTGCGCAATCTCTCTTGCCGCACTGAGCTCGCACACCTGTAGGTGTGAAAAATTGTGAAAAATTGTCAAAATTTTGAAAAAATGGTTAATAATTGCCAAATATGTTAAAATTTTTGAAAAATTGTAAAAAAAATTTAAATATGGTCAAAAATTTGGAAAAATGATCAAAAATAGTCAAAAACTGTCTAACTTTTGAAAAAATGGTTAATAATTGCCATATATTTTCAAAAATTGTCAAAAACTGGTCAATAATTTTGAAAAATGTTTAAAATTTTTGAAAAATTGTCAAAAATGGTCAATAATTGTCAAAGACGGTCAATAATTGTCAAAACCAATCAAAATTCGTAAAAAATTGTCAAAAATTCTCCAAAAGGATCAATAATTGTTAAAATTTTGAAAAATGGTTAAAAACTGTCAAAATTTTGAAAAAATGGTTAATAATTGCCAAATATATTAAAATTTTTGAAAAATTGGCAAAAATTGTCAAAAATTTGGAAAAATTGGCAAAAATTGTCAAAAATTGTCAAAAATTTGGAAAAATGATCAAAAATAGACAAAAACTGTCAAAATTTTGGAAAAAATTGTTAATAATTGCCAAATATTTTCAAAAATTGTCAAAAACTGGTCAATAATTGTCAAAAATTTTGAAAAATGTTTAAAATTTTTGAAAAATTGTCAAAAATGGTCAATAATTGTCAGAGACGGTCAGTTATCGTCAAAACCAATCAAAATTCGTCAAAAATTGTCCAAAAGGATCAATAATTGTTAAAACTTTGAAAAAATGGTCAATAATTGCCAAATATGTTAAAGTTTTTGAAAAATTGTCAAAAATGGTCAATAATTGTCAAAGACGGTTAAGAATTTGGAAAAATCGCCAAAATTTGTCAGAATTTTGAAAAAATGGTTAATAATTGCCAAAAATTTGGATAAATGGTCAATAATTGTCAAAAATTGCCAATATTTTTGAAAAGTGGTCAAATTTTTTGAAAAATTTTCAAAAATGGTCAAAAATTGTCAAAATTTTGAAAAAATACTCAATAATTATAAAAAACTGTCAAAAATGGACAATAATTATTAAAAATTGTCAAAATTTTTGAAAAATTGTCAAGAATGGTCAATAATTGTCAGAACCTGTCAAAAATGCTCAAAAATGGTCAATAATTGTTAAAATTTGGAAAAATGGTCTAAAATGGTCAAAACTTTTGAAAAACTGTCAAAATTGATCAATCATTGTCAAAAATGGTCAATAATTGTTAAAATTTGGAAAAATGGTTAAAAATTCTCAAAATTTTCGAAAAATTGTCAAAAATTGTCAAAATTTAAAAAAAAATGGTCAATAATTATAAAAAATTGTCAAATTGGTCAATAATTGTCAGAACCTGTCAAAAATGCTCAAAAACTGTCAAAAATGGTCAAAAATAAATTGTTAAAATTTGGGAAAATGGTCTAAAATGGTCCAAATTTTTTAAAAACTGTCAAAAGTGATCAATAATTGTCAAAACTGTCAAAATTGGTCAATAATTGTTAAAATTTGAAAAAATAGTCAAAAATTGTAAAAATTTTGAAAAATGGTCAAAAATTGTCAAAATTTTGAAAAAATGGTTAATAATTATAAAAAACTGTCAAAAATGGTCAATAACTGTAAAAAATTGTCAAAATTTTTGAAAAATGGTCAAAGTTTTTGAAAAATTGTCAAAAATGGTTAATAGTTGTCAAAACTGTCAAAATTGGTCTATAATTGTCAAAAATGGTCAATAATTGTTAAAATTTAAAAAAATTATCAAAATTTTTGAAAAATGGTCAAAAATTTACGAAAAATGGTCATTCTATTGTGCATGAGAAGGCAAGTTTCTATCGGCGGTCCGACGACCGCTCACCTTTTATTTTTGTTTTACTAACCATAAAAATAAATATTAAGTTACTTTACTTGTATTCTTCAAATTTGTGCAGTTGTAGAAAAAGTATAGTGTGCAACATGTGGGGAAAGTACTTTTCTCACTCGTGAGAAAAGTTGAATTTTCCCCACTTGTTGCACAATATACTATTTTCTACTAGCGTGCGGAAAAGTCCACTTTTCCGCACTCATTTTAGTGATGAAAGAGTCACCTTTGCGCACTATTCACTTAGTGCGGAAAAGTATATTTGTTAAGTTTTTGGGGAGTATACTGATATTTGAATATTTAAAATATATATTTGTATGGTTGTAGTTTACAAAATAAGTGAAAAATTAAGAAATTTATTAGAATTCTGATATAATTTTTAATAAAAAGAAACGTGTGTTTCAATAATTTTTTAATGGCCCTGGTATAAGCCTCATCAAATGAATGTCAAATAATAATAAACATCGGAATTATTATACATCACTGGAATTGTCGGCCAAAAAAATAGTGTAGACAGATTGATATTCATGGTCACGACAGACCACAAAATCCTATTTTATCTGACTCATATTGATAATTTCCCAGTTTTTAACAGTAAAACTATTTAGATTCAAAAACTAAGTTGTGTGATTATTAATAAAAAGTAAGTATTATTTTGACGTATACCGGTAATTTTAGAATTTATTGTAAAACTTCTCTACTAGGTGTGATGACCTTGTAATAGTTTTTAGATAAGTCAAAGTATGGTTACTATAACTAGTGAAATTACAGTAAATACAGAGTCAGAAAGCATAGATGAAGACTATGAGTATAATCTCGAAAATTTGTTTAATACAAATAACTTGAGAGAAATAAGACAAAAATTGTTGGAAGAGGATTTTGAAGACTCGATGTTTTACAAAAACCCGTCTCCTCTAGGCGGCATCGATTATGAAATTAAAATGATAACTTTATGTGCATTAGAAGGCGTACGAAGTTTGAAAGAAAAAAGATGGAGAATTTCTACGCAGGATAAAAAAGCTGGTAAATTTGACGATGTAGTTTGTCAATGCGATGATGGAACGATCCTTATGCAGTTAAAAATAAAACAGGATATGGAAATAAAGGAAGAAAATCTGTTGTCGGATATTCCAACAAACACAAGTTTTAATTTAGCTAGTTATCTGTTATCGTTTATATGCGATATTGAAATAAGTGATATTAAGTTTTTATTGATTTGTACTAATTCTAATATTAATTCTAAACTAGTTGATAAAACTGAAATAGATCAAGATTTAACAGGTTTTTTTGAAGACAGTGAAACATACATAATTAATTTAGACTGTATTGAACAGATTAAAACAACTACTAAGGCTTTTCAAAATAATTTACTAGAAAAACATAAAAAGAAAAAATGGAAATTACAAAAAATAGAGGATGAAGATGTAGGTGATTTTATAAAAAAAATTAGGTTCGTAAAAATATCCGAAACTGATTTAGATAACATGATAAAAAAACGTATAAAAAACAACGTAAGCGAGACGTTTCTAAAGGAACAAGTTAAAACGTGGTGGAGAAAGGATTTTAAAAATTTTCATTTAACAAATACATATACAGAGTCTATTTTGTATGAACAAGAAAATAATAGACTTTTGGAATATTATTTGGATAAGGGAAATATTTTTAAAAAACAATATTCGATAGAAAATGGAAGAATGATTGTAATTGAATCAACTAATTATTATTTGTGTTTAAAAAAAATCTTACAAAGTTCATATTCAGATATGTTTAATAATATTTTGATTATAGAAAAAAATATATATCAACATTTACATTATTTTAATTTAAAAAAATTTAAATATTTAATATTATCATTAGAAAATTCACCAGAGGAAAATATAAATTATTTATTTGATAAAGTCGGAAGAATTTTACAAAAAAAAAATTACAAAACTGCCTTTATTGTTGTGAATAATCAAAATTACATTCATAAGTCTTGTATTGTTACTATAAAAGATTTTTTAACTTTCGAAGATCTTAACGAAGATACGCAAAGCATTATTTTGAATAAAAATGTTATTTTTCAAGGAAAAATTTTAAAAGTAAAAAAATTTGTTGATATAATTAACATAGATGGTGATACTATTAGTAAATTGTTGAAAAATGAGGATATAATAATTGGAAAAAATATAAAATATTCAGAAAAAGTTTATTATACTAAAAGGACATTGAAAAGTCAGTCAGGGATAATTATCGAGGACGAAAACGAATTTAATGAGTTGGATAAACAGTTTGTATTTGTCGTTGGTCCTTCAGGTTCGGGGAAAAGTACGTTTTTATTAAAAAATGCGGTTTTTATAAAAGAAAACTCACCTCTTACATGGGTGGTTTATTTCACCATGGATCAAGCGATTTCATATTTTTTTAATTTGAAAAAAACACAATTAGAATCGAGGGATATTTTCAATTTATTTTTTTATTTAGAAGATATAAAAGATGATTTTTCTAAAAAACTTTTTAAAAAGTTAAATAAATGCGTAATAATAGACGAGATAGACGAATCTACTTTGAAATATATAAGCTATCTTGAATCTATATTATTTTTACAAAAAAATATTTTGAAAAATATAATTGCTGTAAAAACTTCATATGTGAATAATATTTTGAAAAATATTAAAAATTACGGAGTTTTCGAAATTGATTCGTTACCGTTAAAAAGTCAAAAATATTTTTTTAATAATTATACAATATCTAAAAAAGTAACGAATTTTATACCCAACTTTGAAGATTTTATTAAAATTTTCAATAAATTTCAAGATTTTATGATAAATCCTTTATATTTAGAAATATTGGTGGATTTATATTTAGAAAATTTACGTATATTAAACCCAAGCGCTTATCAAATTTTTAAACATTTTATAAAAATGAAAAAACAAATTTTTATCAAACAACACACAAAAGAAATAAACAAACTAAGTGACATCCTACAATACACCTTCGATAGATTTTTAACTGACATAAGTTTCACTGCTTTAAGAAACGTTTTTAAAGATATTTCACACAAATTATTTTTCGATATAAACAAACTACACGATTTCGTTTTAAGCATCGGAATCTTAGAAAAAACCAAAGACGGTTGTTATTTCAAACATAAAACCTTCGAAGATTATTTCGCTGCTAAATACATTTCAAAACTTTTATTCCGAAAAGATAAAAAAATTCTCGCATATCTCCTAGATGTCGTATTTTTAAACGAACAAAATTCAAGTTTATGCAACTTTATCGAAGAAATATTAGAAATTTCGGAATATAACGAAATATCAAAAATATATACAGTTATAATTGAGGAGAGAAAAAATTTTAACATACAACTTTTAGCTAAAGAAGGTCATATTAATATTATAAAGTTATTTTTAAATAATATTAAAGATCCTATACGTATTTTGAATCAAGTAGATTCCAAAAATAGAACACCCTTACATTATTCTTACAAACACCCAGAATTGATAGAATTTTTAATCAAAAAAGGAGCACTCGTAAACGCTGTGGATAACAACGGACATACTTTATTACATTATCTAATAAACAACTCTATTTCTAACGCAAAACCTTCAACTTTAGTAGATCACAGATATATATTATCATTTTTACATATAGCTGGTAATATAGCTACAAATATACGGGACGTCTCTGGGAATCATATCTTACACTGGCTGTGTAGAAATGATGGATTTTACGATGTAGTTGATTATTTTATAACGAATTATAAAGTAGATATTGATGTTGTTGATAATAATGGAAACTCGCCGTTACATACGGCTGCTTTCAACGATTCAGTACGAATAATTCAATATTTAGTAGATCAATTTGGTCCGAGTATACTCGAAGTAAAAAACAACGGATATACACTGATGCACAGTGCATCTGCTGGAAATGCTGTACAAGTATTGATATATTTAACAAATCATTTTAATATTCCGAATACTTTGACGGATAACAATGGAAATATACCGTTAATTCACGCTTATTTAAATGGGAGTGCTGAAGCAGTTTATTATCTAGAAATTTAAGGTTATATAGACACATGTAGGCCTCATTATTTCCAATAGAAGACGTTTTCACCATCGAGTTTCATGTGAAAAAGACCCAAACTGGATAATCGACGCTACAGTGGACATTGAAAACGAAACTAGAACAATTTACTTATGTATACCGTACACTAACTAAGGACTAGTAAATTCACTTCGTCGATTCAGCGGATACCGAAAATTTCCTTATCCCGCCTATCGTCTGCTGAGTTCTGGTGAGTTTATATAGAGAAAGTGTTTAGTACAGGGGTAGCGCGGCGATAACGGGGAGAAGGGCGCCAGAGAAACGATGTGCCAAAAATTTCAAACTTTCCGACGCAAGTGAATTTACTTGTCGTTAGTTAGTGTACGGTGACTTGGATGCATTCCTTGGGTACTACTTTTCACCCGAAAACAATAGGGAATACAAATCCAAGTGATACTAAGGGTTGATAAGCGAGGGTTAAAAATGGATAAAAAGGTGAAAATGAAAGGTGAGCGGTCGTCGGACTGCCGACAGAAGCTTGCTTCTTATGCACAATAGAATGACCATTTTTCGTGAATTTTTCACCATTTTTCAAATATTTTAACAATTTTTGACAGTTTTTGACGAATTTTGACAATTATTGACCATTTTTGACAATTTTTGACAATTGTTCAAAAATTTTAACATATTTGGCAATTATTGTCCATTTTTTCAAAATTTTGACAATTTTTGACAATTTTCACAATTATTGACCATTTTTGATAATTATTGACCAATTTTGACAATTATTGATCATTTTTGACAATTTTTAAAAAATTTTGACCATTTTAGACCATTTTTCCAAATTTTAACAATTATTGACCATGTTTGAGCATTTTTGACAGGTTCTGACAATTATTGACCATTTTTGACAATTTTTAATAATTATTGACCATTTTTGACAGTTTTTTATAATTATTGACCATTTTTTCAAAATTTTGACAATTTTTCGAAAAATTTGACCATTTTTCAAAAAATTTCACAATTATTGACCATTTTTACAAATTTTTGACAATTTATGAAAATATTTGGCAATTATTAACCACTTTTCAAAATTTTTACAATTTTTGAAAAATTTTGAAAATATTTGGCAATTATTAACCATTTTTTCAAAATTTTGACGGTTTTTCACAATTTTTGATCATTTTTCCAAATTTTTGACAATTTTTGACCATTAAAAATTTTAGACAATTTTTCAAAAATTTTAACATATTTGGCAATGATTAACCATTTTTTCAAAATTTTGACAATTTTTGACCATTTTTGACAATTTTTCAGACCTATAGGTGTGCGAGCTCAGTGCGGCAAGAGAGATTGAATGAGTTATCGCGTGACGAACGCTTTTTCGTTACATCTCACGTTTCACGAGTTCACTAGCCGTCCCAAAAGTCCTATGTCATGCAATGAGAAGCAAGCTTCAATAATTAACTTATGTATGCTGTAGAGAGTTTAGATTTTGTTATCTTAGTAGATGTTAAAAACATTAGCGGTAAACATTTTGCGGCGATACTTTATTTGTTAATAATTTTCCAAATATAATAATAATAATAATAGCTCAGACTCTCTAAGCTCGCTGAACGCCATTCAGAATACCTTTTCCTCTATTGACAGTTTTTGACGAAATTTGACAATGATTATTGATCGTCTTTGACAATTATTGACCATTTTTGACCATTTTTCAAAAATTTCAACATATTTGGCAATTATTGACCATTTTTTCAAAATTTTGTACAATTTTTGACAATTTTTTCAAATTTTAACAATTATTGACCATTTTTGACAATTATTGACCAATTTTGACAGTTTTGACAATTATTGATCATTTTTGACAATTTTTCAAAAATGTTGACCATTTTAGACCATTTTTGACAATTTTTGAGCATCTTTGACAGGTTCTGACAATTATTGAACATTTTTGACAATTTTTAAAAAAATTTGATAATTTTTAATAATTATTGACCATTTTTGACAGTTTTTAATAATTATTGACCATTTTTTTCAAAATTTTGGCAATTTTTGACAATTTTTCGAAAAATTTGACCATTTTCAAAAAATTTCACAATTATTGACTATTTTTCCAAATTTTTAACAATTTTCGAAAATATATGGCAATTATTAACCATTTTTTCAAAATTTTGGTAATTTTTGACCATTTTTGATAATTTTTCACACCTACAGGTGTGCGAGCACAGTGCGGCAAGAGAGATTGCGCACAGTCGCTTGAATGACTTATCGCGTGACGAACGCTTTTTCGTAACATCACACGTTTCACGAGTTCACTAGCCGTCCCAAAAGTCCTATGTCATGCAATGAGAAGCAAGCTTCAATAATTAACTTATGTATGCTGTAGAGAGTTTAGATTTTGTTATCTTAGTAGATGTTAAAAACATTAGCGGTAAACATTTTGCGGCGATACTTTATTTGTTAATAATTTTCCAAATATAATAATAATAATAATAGCTCAGACTCTCTAAGCTCGCTGAACGCCATTCAGAATACCTTTTCCTCTATTGACAGTTTTTGACAAAATTTGACAATAATTATTGATCGTCTTTGACAATTATTGACCATTTTTGACCATTTTTCAAAAATTTCAACATATTTGGCAATTATTGACCATTTTTTCAAAATTTTGTACAATTTTTGACAATTTTTTCAAATTTTAACAATTATTGACCATTTTTGACAATTATTGACCAATTTTGACAGTTTTGACAATTATTGATCATTTTTGACAATTTTTCAAAAATGTTGACCATTTTAGACCATTTTTGACAATTTTTGAGCATCTTTGACAGGTTCTGACAATTATTGAACATTTTTGACAATTTTTAAAAAAATTTGACAATTTTTAATAATTATTGACCATTTTTGACAGTTTTTAATAATTATTGACCATTTTTTTCAAAATTTTGGCAATTTTTGACAATTTTTCGAAAAATTTGACCATTTTTCAAAAAATTTCACAATTTTTGACAATTATTGACTATTTTTCCAAATTTTTAACAATTTTCGAAAATATATGGCAATTATTAACCATTTTTTCAAAATTTTGGTAATTTTTGACCATTTTTGATAATTTTTCACACCTACAGGTGTGCGAGCTCAGTGCGGCAAGAGAGATTGCGCACAGTCGCTTGAATGACTTATCGCGTGACGAACGCTTTTTCGTAACATCACACGTTTCACGAGTTCACTAGCCTTCCCAAAAGTCCTATGTCGTGCAATAAGAAGCAAGCTTCAATAATTAACTTATGTATGCTGTAGAGAGTTTAGATTTTGTTATCTTAGTAGATGTTAAAAACATTAGTGGTAAACATTTTGCGGCGATACTTTATTTGTTAATAATTTTCCAAATATAATAATAATAATAGCTCAGACTCTCTAAGCTCGCTGAACGCCATTCAGAATACCTTTTCCTCTATTGACAGTTTTTGACGAAATTTGACAATAATTATTGACCGTCTTTGACAATTATTGACCATTTTTGACCATTTTTCAAAAATTTCAACATATTTGGCTATTATTGACCATTTTTTAAAAATTTTGACAATTTTTTCAAATTTTAACAATTATTGACCATTTTTGACCAATTTTGACAGTTTTGACAATTATTGATCATTTTTGACAATTTTTAAAAATTTTAGACCATTTTAGACCATTTTTCCAAATTTTAACAATTATTGACCATTTTTGACAATTTTTGAGCATTTTTGACAGGTTCTGACAATTATTGAACATTTTTGACAATTTTTAATAATTATTGACCATTTTTGACAGTTTTTTATAATCATTGACCATTTTTCAAAAATTTTCACAATTTTTGACAATTATTGACCATTTTTCCAAATTTTTGACAATTTTTGAAAATATTTGGCAATTATTAACCATTTTTTCAAAACTTTGACAGTTTTTGAAAATATTTGGCAATTATTAACCATTTTTTCAAAATTTTGACCGTTTTTGACAATTTTTGATCATTTTTCCAAATTTTTGACCATATTTAAAAATTTTTGACAATTTTTCAAAAATTTTAACATATTTGGCAATTATTAACCATTTTTGCAAAATTTTGACAATTATTGACCATTTTTGACAATTTTTCACACCTATAGGTGTGCGAGCTCAGTACGGCAAGAGAGATTGCGCACAGTCGCTTGAATGAGTTATCGCGTGACGAACGGTTTTTCGTAACATCACACGTTTCACGAGTTCACTGGCCGTCCCAAAAGTCCTATGTCGTGCAATAAGAAGCAAGCTTCAATAATTAACTTATGTATGCTGTAGAGAGTTTAGATTTTGTTATCTTAGTAGATGTTAAAAACATTAGTGGTAAACATTTTGCGGCGATACTTTATTTGTTAATAATTTTCCAAATATAATAATAGCTCAGACTCTCTAAGCTCGCTGATCGCCATTCAGAATACCTTTTCCTTTATTGACAGTTTTTGACGAAATTTGACAATAATTAACCATTTTTGACCATATTTCAAAAATTTCAACATATTTGGCAATTATTGACCATTTTTTCAAAATTTTGACAATTTTTGACAATTTTTGACAATTTTTGACAATTTTTGACAATTTTTGACAATTTTTGACAATTTTTGACAATTTTTGACAATTTTTGACAATTTTTGACAATTTTTGACAATTTTTGACAATTTTTGACAATTTTTGACAATTTTTGACAATTTTTGACAATTTTTGACAATTTTTGACAATTTTTTCAAATTTTAACAATTATTGACCATTTTTGACAATTATTGACCAATTTTGACAGTTTTGACAATTATTGATCATTTTTGACAATTTTTCAAAAATGTTTACCATTTTTCCAAATTTTAACAATTATTGACCATTTTTGACAATTTTTGAGTATTTTTGACAGGTTCTGACAATTATTGAACGTTTTTGACAATTTTTAATATTTGTTGACCATTTTTGACAGTTTTTCATAATTATTGACTATTTTTTCAAAATTTTGACAATTTTTCGAAAATTTTGACCATTTTTTCAAAAAAATTTACAATTTTTGACAATTATTGACCATTTTTCCAAATTTTTGACAATTTTTGAAAATATTTGGCAATTATTAACCATTTTTTCAAAACTTTGACAGTCTTTGAAAATATTTGGCTATTATTAACCATTTTTTCAAAATTTAGACCGTCTTTGACAATTTTTGATCATTTTTCCAAATGTTTGACAATTTTTGACCATATTTAAAAATTTTTGACAATTTTTCAAAAATTTTAACATATTTGGCAATTATTAACCATTTTTTCAAAATTTTGTCAATTTTTGACCATTTTTGATAATTTTTCACACCTACAGGTGTGCGAGCTCAGTGCGGCAAGAGAGATTGCGCACAGTCGCTTGAATGAGTTATCGCGTGACGAACGCTTTTTCGTAACATCACACGTTTCACGAGTTCACTAGCCTTCCCAAAAGTCCTATGTCGTGCAATAAGAAGCAAGCTTCAATAATTAACTTATGTATGCTGTAGAGAGTTTAGATTTTGTTATCTTAGTAGATGTTAAAAACATTAGTGGTAAACATTTTGCGGCGATACTTTATTTGTTAATAATTTTCCAAATATAATAATAGCTCAGACTCTCTAAGCTCGCTGAAGGCCATTCAGAATACCTTTTCCTCTGATCATCTTATACGAATCATCCTAACCCTAGTGACAGAACTGCAAAATAAAGGTAAAGATATCAATTTTATATGGACTCCCAGTCATTGTGGGATAAAAGGGAATGGCTAGTTGATCAGGCAGCTAGTGAGGCGAGTTGTGGAAAGGTGGAAGAGAATGTACAAATACGATACCAGGACGTGAAGAGATATACACTGTGTTCATTTGAAAAGGACCCACCATTAATATTTCAAAAATGGGCCATATTAGCAGGAAATGCCGAAACAGGTCAACTTTTAACATGAGGGGGACACTTTTTGGCGCTAATATCATAAACGTCAGATTCACCCCCTCCCTACTGGAGATACCCCTTATATTTTTTCAAATGGCATTAGGTATCAAGTCACACCTCATTTAAAAGGCCTGGTAAATCACTATTCAATCATTTTGTTTCGCCTTTGATACCAGCCTTCCATTGTTATTTAATCATTGCTTCGCCATTGTTTAAATACAGGAAATCATATGAAAGATAACAGACTTACGTCTCATGTTCATGTCAAGCTCGGACGCCTTGTCCAGGAAAGGAATTTACATTTCAATAGTGAATTCTTAATTCATATTTAATTAATAAGTGGTAGAAAAAGAGATAAGAACGAGGTCGAAGTGGGAATATCAAAATAGCAGTGGCTATTTTCACGACAGACGGACTCGATCGGCCCGTATAAAAACGTTGATTTCGTCTCTCGTCGACAGTAAATATATTCAGCCTTGAAACATTTCTCGGTGTTGGGTATGAGAAAGGACTGGCTATTCGCCGTCCATACGATAATTTATTATTAATTAACTGGAGGAAAGTAAAGTGAACGAAATTAACGTTACAGTGGCTGGAGGTTTTTTCTTCCATGCCTCAGAATCTACATTCTTGCTCCACTATTTTGAGCTTTTTCAGGTCCATTCAGGCGACAATGTCCCGTTAGGATTCCTGTTAAAACTCTTAGTGCAATTTTAATTTGCGTTCATTTGATCTCAACAGGTTGTAGTCACCCAGAAGAATCTTTGATTGTCCAAGTCCTACTAGATCTTTCCAATGGTCAGATCTTCTCTTTTTTTTGGCTTCACCTATTTCTTCCAATATTACATTGGAGCTGATACCGCAAAAGGGTTCCGGCCCCCAAAAAGATGTTTCAGTTCTCGTCTTTGCTAGTTTATCTGCTATTTCTTTTCCTTCTATTTCAGTGTTCCTGGAATTCCACAGTAAGGTGACTATATTGTTCTCGCCTAGTTCATCGATTTTGCCTAGACACTCCTACACCATTTTGGAACTGATTACACAACAGCTCAGTGCTTTAATGTCTGCTTGACTATTCCACAGTATGATAATCCTTTGCCTTCTATATCCTTTATCAATATTGAACTGGGCACACTTTCTTATGTCGTGAATTTTCGCTCGAAAGATACTCGAGGTTTTTCCCAAGCTTTCAGAGTGATTGGTTCCTGGCCCGTACACTCCTATCCCAGTTCCTTCTATTGCTTTTGATCCGACTGTGTACCATTGAATGGTATTTTTTCCAAGTCTGGTAATGGTATTTGGATCCCATTCCTTCTTGTTGCTTAATTCCGTAACGAGCATGTGGCTGTTCCAGGTTTTCTGATTTCTAAGAAGTAAAGAGGTGGTTTTTTTTAATGATTGTTCGTTCTGCAACACTTTCCACCACCATATGTAGTGGTATGGCTGCTGTTGGGAATGTCTTTGAATTTTGGAGAGGTTTTTCCTCGTCGTCAATAGGCTAGCTCTACTACTCCACGAAATGGCTCCATAAGTGATGATTACTGAGTAGTGATATTGAGAAATATTAGATATGAGGTTTCTTGGTACTTCTAACTGGAAATTTTTTATCTTTGGAATTTGGGAAGTACTTTAGTGGATCGAATCGTCTCAGGAAGAATATTAAATATTTTTGGGGAAAGGTAATAAAATGATCGTTGGCTTTTGTTTGTTACTGTCGGGATAATGTGTAATGATCTATTTCTTATGTGGTAGGTGTTAATTTATGGGTTTTATTGTAGTAAGTACTTTACACTCGAGCATAAGAAGTAAAGGTGTCTCACATCCAAAACATTACATTCCTGAGATTTGAGCTGTATAATCTGCTTCTTGAATGTATAAGTTTTTTTGGAATCGCCTTTGTGAAGGACTTCTACCTGGTTAATTCGTCTATCAGTAGCACTATTTCATATCTTTAATGGCAATCAAAATAAATACCAAGGAATTTAATTTATTTCATAGATAGTCATAGTCATAGCTTTTACAGGTATAGTGACTGCTACAGCTTATATATTTTTTGTAAATTTATTTTATTTATTATCAGAGCATTGTAAGCCACGATGAAAAAATACATGGAAATAATTAGTTCATTTTATTAATACTTAGAGTGGGTATTATAAACATGTCTTGAAGTTATCTTTAAATTTAACAGTCAAGTTAACTTTAGGTTTTAAAACGTCAGTTTTATAAAAGTTTCATTTTTAAAATAAAAAGAAGAAACGGGAAAAAGAAAAATATAACCTAGATTTTTTTAATAGGCCATTTCATCATAAGACGAGCGCAAGCGTAGCAGCCATATTGAAATGGCGGTAATTCAAAACATTCGTACTGTTTTAATCAACAATGGCTGGGCAAGGAATATTATCTCCACAAACAAATAAATTAGTGGAAAAAACTATCGATGGTGCTTCACTTATTTATGATTCAGTTGAAGCTCATAATTGTGAGCAATTGAAAAGGTGTCATGGGCGACCGTGAAAAGGGAAAAAAAGTGAGCTGATTGAGAGGTTAGGCATCAACATTTGTTTACTATCTAAAAAGATATAAAAAGAAATTAGTTTTTACGATTTTATTCTTATTAATAATGTCAATTCATTTGCAATAATTGGAAATATATTTTAGTTAACAAGAGTATGACTTATGAAAGCTAGTAATAAATAAATTAAGTCATTAATATTTTGAGGCTGTACATAACATTATTAATTAGAAATGTAAATACTGAATTGAATATGTTTAGTAATTTTTATTAGAAATGAAATATTAAATACAACAGAATATATATAAAGTTTATGTAATTTACAGAGTGTATATTCAGATCCATTTGCTTTTCCCATATCTACTCTTCTATATTTTTCAGATAGGCTGGTTCTTGCACTGATCACCTATAAACAAGTTTGAGGTTATAACGGCGAAAATCAGATTTCTGTATAATTTATTTTATACCTTACCTTATTGATTGATTTATCAATATGTTGAAATTCTTGATAGCTTAAAGGATCAGAATTTTGTTCAGTTGGACCACTTTCTCCAAGAAAATGTAGTGAGCAAATATAAGTATCCTTGGTAACATCATCAACAGATTTAAAGTCACTTCTGCCACATTTTTTCACCCATAATTCACATTTCGCACATTTTGCACATGATTTAATATGTAATTTGATTGATGATTTGATTATTTTTTGCGAAATTTGAGACAAGGCTTTGGAAAATTTATAAAATAGTATGTATTGGTTTTAAATGATTTGTATCGAGTATCACTTTTACATACTCCATAACAACACCGTTTTGTTGTTCCTTTTCGTACAGACAACATAATTATAATGAACTATAAAAAAAAATTTCTGGTTATTTTGACTTACTACTTTTTTTTCACTTTTTTTATAATTAATTAACTTAAATTTATATTTTAATTTTTGATACACAGGTTGCGGGCACTTTAGCATGGTTGTTTACTAAAAACAGTACGAAAAAGATGGCTGATATTGAGGCATGCGCACAAAAAAAATTTGTGATGAAAAGGTCTATTGGAGTTTTCATATTTTGATATTATGGTGTAGTTTTGCAAAATTAAAAGAAAACAAAGTAAAAACACAATCAAAATATAATTAATTGAGGTTATAAATGCCAAATCGTTAACATAACCGACAGATCAGAACAACTAACAAAACTCGAAAACCAAGTTAACTTCAATCGATTTCCCTACCTCCCGACAAAGTTAACTCCGCCATTTTGAAGTTAACTATAACATGTGACGTCGATCTACAAGTTAATTTTTAGTTATTTGTCAAAATAGTTTTATAATACCCACCGTTAATGGCATACATAAGTTAATTGTTCGAGAATGCTCAATATTTTTATTTATTAACAGTAGTTCATAACAATTATCATCATTAGGAATTGGAAGCCAATCTTCAATTAACATTAGAATAGAAATGTTCCACTGTACAAAAAGTTACAAGCATAAGTTAATTATTGTTCTTAATTATAACTTTTACATAATATTTGGGAAATTATCAACAAATGAAATATCGGCGCAAAATGTATGCCACTAATGTTTTCAACATCTACTAAGATATCAAAATCTAAACTCTCTTCGGCATTGATTGATTGATTAGTTAGGCTTAGAGTCCTCGGCACCTCAGCCTTTAGGCTTTGTGTGCTCTTGGTTATACCGTTTATGTGAAGAGACCAGTAGAGGGCCCTCTTGGAGTTTCAGACCCTAGCTCCGCTAGGTTGTCTACCTTTTCATTGCCTATAATACCCTTGTGCCCCGGGACCCTCTTAAGAGTTACTCTATTGTGGTTTCCAAGGCTGAAAGTTTTTGAAGGCAGTCCCAGGCCAGTCTAGATCTGATCTGGGGACATGCTCTTCGGCATACAAGAGTTAATTGTTTTTTTTTCAGCTTTTTATCAATTTTTAGCCGTCGCTTATCAACCATGCCATGTTGTTCTCGGATGAAAAGTGGTACCCAAGGAATGTATCCAAGTTAATTTTTCTAGTTTCGTGAAAATTCGAATATTTTCAGTGTCAACTATAGCATCGATTACGGGTCTTGGGGAATAGCCTTATCCTTTTTGTTTTTCACATAAATAAATTCGACGGTGAAAACGGCTTCGATTCGATATAATGAAGCCTACATAATATGTCATGGGCTACCGGTCTATAAGTTGTTTCATTTCGATATATACAAGGTGTTTCTAAATTCAAGCGACAAAATTCAGGAGGTGATTGCTCGTACGAAATTAAGATGGGTCTTTCCTATAAAAAAATTTCCTCAGCCCACCCCTTTCCGAGATATCACACTTAAAGAGAGGTGACTGAAATTGAGTTTTTATTTTTTTTTCTAAAATTTTAGTGAAGCTAGAAACTTGAAATTCTGTAATTTTTTTGCACTCGCAAAGGACTAACCACGGGTATTTTTTCAATATTCCTGTTACATTATACGCGGGTGAAATTAGCAACCCTTACTTTATTTCATATCAAAACTTTTTTTCGAGATGAAGTTTTATGAAATAAAATTATACTTAAAATCCTTGTTTTATTTAAAAACTTTTTTTATTCTTAAATTTTTTTCCCAAAACCAATAGCTGCAGAGAAAAAAAAAATAAACACCATAATTTATATATTTTTTAATAAATTGAGTGGAAAACAGTAAAGATGTAAAATGTGATACGATGCATAATAAATGCTGGAAATTATAGAATTTCAAGTTTCTAGCTTTACTGAAATTTTAGAAAAAAAAAAATAAAAAATCAATTTTAGTCACCACCTTTTAAGGGAGATATCTCGGAGAGGGGTGAGCTGAGGATATTTTTTTATAGGAAATACCCATCTTAATTTCATACGAGCAATCACCTCCTGAATTTTGTCGCATGAATTTAGAAACACCCTGTAGGTCGGTTTTTTAAAATTTACTCAACCTGCTATCTCAATTATATTCTATATCTTATTAGATATAAAAAAAGTGCGAAATAACTTTTAATGGAATAACCGAAGGAGAGTTCAGAGCAGTAGGCAATCTATTTTTAGGGGGTTCAGTATGATATAAATGGGTTAACTGGTGAAATAAGCGCCCCGTTTTCAATTTTCATTTAAGATTTTTAAAGAAAAAAAAATATTTTGTAAAGTTTTCTGTTAAAATTTTTATCACGTTTAAGAAATAAATAAATTTCTTTTACATCAACAAAGTTTTTTTTATTTATTTTTTCAATTTCAAGTCAACAAATAAAAACTCATAAATGGATAAAAGTGTTCAACGACCAGTAACTGTCACTCTAATGCATTATTAATTTTTTTGATTCTCTCGGGAGTTGTTTTTTTTTAGAGGATATATTTTATGTGGTAATGTTTACAATTAATGTCCATTTATTTACGGTTGATTGACGTTGAATTTTAAATTAATACACAGATAGGATGAATTATTGAAAGTTTCAAAGTGGTGGTCAAATTAATACGTCCAAACAGATCAAACCAATTTTGTTTTGCTATATGTCAAGTTTGTACAGTAGGATGTGTTTTTTTAGGCCATTATTTTTTTACTGCTATACCAGAAACTCTGGTAGTATATAGAAAATAAAAAAATATGCCGCTGGACTAAAAGGTTTAAGTCCAATAGCAGCTTAGCTCATAAAAAAATTCGATTTCCCATTTAAATAACACAGGAAATATAGTTTTTCTACAGTCGCTCGTAAAATGACTAATTACTATACCTATTCGAATGAAATACTTTACGCTCTAGAGCAAAAAAGGAATCTTTTTCGCTCGCTTATTTAATCAAACCACGCCCTCCGAATTAACTCAATTGGTGAATACTTAACAATTTATCAGATTAAAAATCAAATAAAATTATATGAAAATTGTAAAAATATTTGAAATATGGTCAAAAATGGTCAATTATTGTCAATTATTGTCAAATATTGTCAATTATTGTCAATTATTGTCAATTATTGTCAAAAATGGTCAATAATTATCGAGAATTGTCAAAAATAGTCAAAAATGGTCACAAATTTTGAAAAATTGTCAAAAATGTTCAATTGTCAAAAATTTTTGAAAAATGGCCAAACATTTTCAAAAATTGTCAAAAATGGTCTATTGTCAAAAATTTTAAAATTTTTGTGAAAACTGGTCAAAAATTTTCAAAAATTGTTAAAAATGGTCAATAATTGTCAAAATCTATCAGAAATGGTCAAAACCTGTAAAAATTGGACAATTATTGTTAAAATTGGTCAATAAATGAAAAAATTGTTAAAATTTTGAAAAATGGTCGATAATTGTCAAAAACTATTAAAAATGGTCAATAATTTTGAAAAATAGTCAAAAATTTCGAAAAATTGTTAAAATTTTTGAAGAATTGTCAAAAATTGTTATAATTTTTGAAAAATTGTCAAAAATTGTCAAAAATGTAAAATTATTGTTAAAAATTGTCAAAATTTTGAAAAATAGTTGATAATTGTCAAAAGTTGTTAAACTTTTTGAAAAATTGTTAAAGTTTTTGAAATATGGTCAATAATTGTCAAAAATGGTCAAAATCTATCAAAAATGGTTAAAAATTGTCAATTATTTTTAAAAACTGTCAAAAATGGACAATTATTGTCAAAATTGGTCAATATTTGTCAAAAATTGTTAAAATTTTGAAAATGGTCGATAATTGTCAAAAACTATCAAAAATGGTCGATAATTTTGAAAAATGGTCAAATATTATGAAAAATTGTTTAAATTTTTGAAAAATTGTCAAAAATGGCCAATAATTGTCAAAAATGGCCAATAATTGTCAAAAATGGTCAGAAATGGTCAAAAACTGTCAAAAATGGACAATTATTGTTAAAAATTTTCAAAATTTCGAAAAATAGTTGATAATTGTCAAAAGTTGTTAAACTTTTTGAAAAATTGTTAAAGTTTTTGAAATATGGTCAATAATTGTCAAAAATGGTCAAAATCTATCAAAAATGGTTAAAAATTGGTAATTATTTTTAAAAACTGTCAAAAATGGACAATTATTGTCAAAATTGGTCAATAACTGTCAAAAACTGTTAAAATTTTGAAAAATGGTCGATAATTGTCAAAAACTATCAAAAATGGTCAATCATTTTGAAGAATAGTCAAAAATTTTGAAAAATTGTTAAAATGGTCTAAAATTTTGCAAAATTGTCAAAAATGGTCAAAATCTATCAAAAATGGTTAAAAATTGTCAATTATTTTTAAAAACTGTCAAAAATGGACAATTATTGTCAAAATTGGTCAATAATTGTCAAAAATTGTTAAAATTTTGAAAATGGTCGATAATTGTGAAAAACTATCAAAAATGGTCGATAATTTTGAAAAATGGTCAAATACTATGAAAAATTGTCAAAAATGACCAATAATTGTCAAAAACTATCAGAAATGGTCAAAAACTGTCAAAAATGGACAATTATTGTTAAAAATTGTCAAAATTTCGAAAAATAGTTGATAATTGTCAAAAATTGTTAAACTTTTTGAAAAATTGTCAAAAATTTTGAAATATGGTCAATAATTGTTAAAATTTTGTAAAATGGTCAATAATTGTCAAAATTTTGAGAAATGGTCAATAATCGTCAAAAGTTGTCAAAAATTTGAAAAATAGTCAATAAATAATACGAGCCGTTTCCGAAAATCGATTTAAACACGTAATTTATAAATTCGATTTACTAAAAATCGATTAATATTACTATAAAAATCTATAACTAAAAATCGATTATAAGAAAATAATACTCGATTTATATAAAAATCGATTATTTTTTAACATCCCTTGTCAGTAGATCTTTTTAAGGTTAATCATGATGAATAGCGAAAATGATGATTATTCTAGTACTCCTATTATAACCTAAGATAATATAAAAAACTGTTTTAATTATTTAAAGAGCGACTGTAGAAAAAATTATGTGTGTTTTTCGAGCGTAATTTATTACTCTTACATGAATAATTTAATTTTATTGTACATTTTTGAGCATTAAAATTTTAAATTAAAGTATTGACTCGTTTTAATATAATAATCTAAGTCAAATTATTATTAATTAATCGTTACAATTACAAAAAAAATTATTTTTTTATTTTTATAAAAATGTTAATTAACGTCTGCTTGTTAGCATTTGGAAATTTTTTTCTGTGCATAGCTACAACTTGCAATAAGTACTGCCATAGAATAATACTAGTACTGCTTCTACTCTTCATCAGCAGTTAAGGTTTTATTGTAGGCTTCCATCAGTTGGACCGCCCGTTCCGCAGTATCATTAATAACGTGTAAATTTTTTAAAATTTTCAAGGACGTATTGTAACTTTTGTCAGATATCCACTGATCAGGATGAAAATTTAAAAAATCAGTTGGGAGTTCCAACCTTTCAAAAATAATCAACGACTCTTCTGACGCAAAATCATACAATTCTTTGTTTAGTAATGAATCAATATTAATATTTTTTACATTAAATTTTTTAAAGTTTTTAATTTGACCCTTTTTTTCTGAATCGATTCAATTAATTTTAATTTGATTTCTGCACTAACATTATTATCAAATAATGAGAAACAGATAAGTTGTTCAGATAAATACCAAAAGTGATTGCTGAACTATTTTATATTTAAAATTTTAATGCTCAAAAATGTACAATAAAATTAAATGGAATTTAATGTGCATGTTTTTAAATGTTACCGGTTGACGGGCTCTAACTTCGAAACTATTGGTTTTATATACAGTCTTCGTCCAAAGAGATATTTTTGTAGAGAATTTAATTTTCTACAGCCATAAGACGGTTTTTTGAAAATAAATAGCGAAAAGTCCACTTAAAACAAAAAATAATATATCCTGTGTTATTTAAATTACCATTTTTGATTGTTTTTGACAATTATCGACCATTTTCAAAATTTTAACAATTGTTGACCAATTTTGACAATAATTGTCCATTTTTGACAGTTTTTAAAAATAATTGACAATTTTTAACCATTTTTGATAGTTTTTGACCATTTTTGATAATTATTGAGCATTTTTGACCATATTTCAAAAACTTTTACAGTTTTTGACAATTATCAACTATTTTCCAAAATTTTGTCAAATTTTTCAACAATAATTGTCCATTTTTCACAATTTTTGGCAATTTTTCAAAAATTTCGACAATTTTTCAAAAAATTTGACCATTTTTAAAAAATTTTGACCATTTTTAATAGTTTTTGACAATTATCGACTATTTTTGACAATTTTTGAAAATTTTTGACCATTTTTCAAAAAAATTTTAAAATTTTTTACAATTGTCCATTTTTGATCATTTTTAAAAATGTTTGTCCATTTTTCAAAAAATTTTGACAATTGAACATTTTTGACGATTTTTTAAAATTTTTGACAAAAATTGTCCAACAGTGTTTGACAATAATTGACAATTTTTGACAATTATTGACCATTTTTGATTATATTTCAAATTTTTTGACAATTTTCATATAATTTTATTTTACTTTTAATCTGATAAATTGTTAAATATTCACCAATTGAGTTAATTCGGAGGGCGTGGTTTGATTAAATAAGCTAGCCAAATAGATACCTTTTTTGCGCTAGAGCGTAAAGTAACAATCCTCTGCATTTGTTATGCCTTGCTAATTATAGACAATAAAACTGACACATTAATTTTCATTTGTCACTCTTTTTTTTAAAGGATCATCAGCAAATTATTAGATCCTCTTTAAATTTTTCATTACACGCCTATGACGATTTGACAGACAACAGTACGTCTGAAAATTTTAACAGTTTCTTTAAAATTCACATTGTTTTTATTTTTGAATGTTGCGATTGATATAACTTGATAGGAACAAGCTGAAATTCCTTTCTTGAAATTTCATCATAAAATCTAAATAAATTCAGTTTCCCGGCAGTTTACTTAGATAAATATTTATGGTTGATTTAAAAGCATTTTACGAAAAATTTAAATACAATTAGACACTTTGTCCGTTTCGGGATATTTCGTATTTGTAAATAAAACAGGGTCGTACTCGAAAAAAACTAATAATAATTTGTATTGCTTGATTTTCGGCACTCGCCTAAAAGCTCGTAGCACAAACGTCTGCGCTCGCGGGAAAAAGTTACTTTGTGCACGTGTTGTACACTGCGAACTCTAAATTTGCAGATACAGTTTTCGTTTTTCTAGATATAGTAATGACAGGTTGTTGCATTTAAAAAATAACATTTCTTGTCTTCTGGAACCACGCCACTTTTAAAACGGGTAAACCCGAAGTGGGCCATTTATATTAATTTATGGCAATTTTAAACCTAGCTGTGAAAACAGCATCTCATTATCTAGAATCGCTTGGAAGATTCAAACAGTATTATTATTAATTTTATAATAACTTAAGAAGGGAAAAAGGGGATAACGTTTCCGAATAAAAATTTACCGGTGTGAAGAAAGCAGCCAATTTTAACTGCCAAAATGTTGAGAACTGCTCAATTCGCGGTTTCAGTGGCGTGCAGAATATTTATTGAATCGAATTCATATTTCGGAGAGCCACCTTGATATTCATAAAGGGGTTAGTGGACACACTGTTTGGAGGGAATTTGCTTACGATAGGGAGCAAGGGTTGCAAAGTCAGAACTTTCACAGGAAACGAGAAGCCAAGATAATATTTGGAGGGTAGAAGCACAATGATGTTAAAAACACACATCTTTCTAACCTTCTTAATATAAACTTGGTATCTTGTAAGTTACAATTTATTTTAGTTTCAGGGGTGACGTTGCAACCCTTGCTCCCCATTGAAAGCAAATTTCCTTTGAACAGTGTGTTTTCAACATCCTTATGCTTCTACTCTCCAAATATTATCTTGGCTTCTCGTTTCCTTTGGAAGTTACAATTTATTTTAGTTTCAGGGGTGACGTTGCAGCCCTTGTTCCCCATCGAAAGCAAATTTCCTGTGAACAGTGTGTTTTCATACATCCTTATGCTTCTACCCTCCAAATATTATCTTGGGTCCTCGTTTCCTTTGGAAGTACAATTTATTTTAGTTTCAGGGGTGACGTTGCAACCCTTGCTCCCCATCGATAGCAAATTTCCTTTGAACAGTGTGTTTTCAACATCCTTATGCTTCTACCCTCCAAATATTATCTTGGGTCCTCGTTTCCTTTGGAAGTACAATTTATTTTAGTTTCAGGGGTGACGTTGCAACCCTTGCTCCCCATCGATAGCAAATTTCCTTTGAACAGTGTGTTTTCAACATCCTTATGCATCAACCCTCCAAATATTATCTTGGATCCTCGTTTCCTTTGGAAGTTACAATTTGTTTTAGTTTTAGGGGTGATGTTGCAACCCTTCTTTGCTCCCCATCGTTAGCAAATTCCCTTCAATCAGTATGTCATCTACAACAATATACCCCTACCTATTAAATATCAAGGTGGCTCTCCGAAATATGAATTCGATTCAATCGTTGAGTGAAAAATTTTCACTCAACGATTCAATATATATTCTGTACGACACTGAAACCGCGAATTCGGCAGTACTCAACATTTTTGTAGCTAAAATTGGCTGCTATCTTCACACCGGTTAAAAATTTGCGTAGAAAAGTATTGTTTGAATAGTGTAAATTTTAACACCCGGTATACATCGTTAATCGACCTCGTTATGGTAGTTCCTTTTTTTTTGGTTTTTAACGCTTGAGAATTTTATGTCCCTGTAAGCAAAGCCGTATATTACCTATAACTTTACGAATACAATTTGTATTCTTGTTTTCGAGAAATTTTATGAACCTGCTGCAATTCATGTGGAATTCTTTGAAACAAATATTAAGAAAGCTGGCTTTTATATTCATGGGTTCCTTAAATAATATCTCATGGTGAGTTTTAATAAAAAAAAACCACATCGCTTCTTTTATTCTTTAAAAAAATATTAATAATTATTTAAAAAATATCGAAAATAAATTTAAATTAATCGTTTATTAACCTATCAAGTTTGGATAAAACGTAGTTGATTGTCTATTTTATGCCAAGCAGAGATTCTCATGACCCAATAACAAATTGAGATACCAAAAGACAGAAAAAAATCGCTTTTCGGTTCTTTTATCAGTCCTTTTAATTTTTTTTGATTATACATTATTGCGACATCCTGTATATAAAACAACCCTTTATTAATATCTGCCAGCTGTTAAATGTTAAAAAGAGTTGTTAGCAGATGCCGCACTTCTTGGCGGATATTTTTTTGCAAGTTTTTGTTTGGTAAAAGTTTTAACTACCCCCAAAATGGAAGATGTGATGGGCGCTCATGCCCGAATGATTGTACAGGGCGCATCTGAATTCATGGCGATGACGTGAGTTACCTCTTGAAGTCTTCAGTAACTCCCGAAGAACCGTCGAGAGCACATCCGCGACGGTGTAGAGCGGAAATCGACAGCCACGCGGTTTTTCGAATGAAACGTGTTTTTTTTTTGTAATCGAAATTAGGTTGTAAGTGGTTTGTTTGTGGTTTCTTTGAGAGGGAAGGGTAAATTTTTTTTGTTAGAGTTTTTAAAATTTCCAATCTCAATTTGCTTATAAATATTTCAAAAGCATCATAAAATTAAAGTAACACTTGCTAGGAAATTTGTAGATTTTTTTTAAATTTAGTAATACAGACAAGACTTATCTTTTTTAAAGATAATAAAACAAATACAAATTTTTAAACGTATAGATTCATTTTGTTATTTTTTTTAATAATAAAAAACTTTCAAAACGCATTTACAATAATTTGAACAAAAAAAAATCAATCAAAGCAATACTTAAATACAGGGTTGTCCATCTTTATTTTCCCTCCCATAACTTCTAAACGGTTTGAGATGGTAACATGCGGTTTTCACTAAAATGTTTCATTTTATCACAAGTTTTTTTTTATTCGTTTTGCCTACGCCACAACAAAAATGGCGGATGTTTGACAATTTTTTTGTTGACTTTTGTTAATGGAACACCCAGTATATTTTTTTGTAGTTTGAAAGATCCGACCTTCATCTATTCTTCAGTACAAAATTTTTTAAAATCGGTTAACGTGTGGCTAAGCAAAGTCAATAAAAAAATTGTCAAACATCCGCCATTTTTTTTGTGATGTAGGCAAAACGAATAAAAAAACCTAAGTTTTTTAAACAAAACTTGTGCTAAAATGAAACATTTTAGTGAAAACCGCATGTTTCTATCTCAAACCGTTTAGAAGTTATGGGCAGTTAAAATGAGGGAAAATAAAGTTGGACACCCGGTATAAGAATATTGTTTAAAAATAACGAAAAGTTCTTCAACGCGATATATTTTGAATTTGTCTACATTTTATAATGTATATTTATAATATAAAATTCCTTGCAATATGCTGCAGAAGAAGGTTTTTACCAATTTTTTTAATGTCTTCTTCAGGAAGCTTTCTCTGAGAACCTATTTTTTTGTTTAACTAACTCTTCTTTTCCACAAAAGTGTTTCAGCTTTTCATTTTTACCTCTTCGCTGTTTTATAGTTTTCCACATATATAAACAACACCAGATATAATCGTAAATTTAAGAGTATTTAACTGGAATTTCAACTAGAACAGACTTTATGGCAACTAAAATTTTCAATTTCCGTTTTAACACATCAAGTCATGAAGACTCATTTTCAGAGAATATCTCAAAATAAAATCATTGACCGCCCAGGCCACACCATAAAATCCACCAGTTTACGATCCATTGACAAGTTACACTCAACTATGACGCTTCATATACAGAGTATATATTTAGGAAGAGGTCTTTTTGGTTTTATCGCGAAAATTTTATGTCTGCAAGTTATAGGTGCAGGGTTCATTATATTGCCGAGAAACATCAAATTACTAATAAATTATATTTATAAAACTTACTGGTCGGTTAGCAAATAGTCTTTAAACAAACCTGGTTCAAATAAAATATTGCTCTACACATTTAAACACAACACAAACCGCAACGCCACTGGAGGGTATAACTAATGTTGTAAATCATTTTAACGACACAGCGGAGCGCATAAAGAACTAATCGACATAGTTGGTGCAAATGCAAAATACTGTAATTGGATCACTTTAGTTCTTCTTTTGTTTTAGCAGCCATCTAGTAACGAATTTATAACTATGAATTTTTTTTTAATATTTCCAAGTTAGCTTTCTAAAAACATCACGAGCTGAAGTAAGGAAAATATTTTTTTCTAAAGTCGCGCGTAAAATGACTAATTACTATATTCAAATGAAATCGTAAAGTCGACAAATTCCGAGGATTGTTACTTTACGCTCTAGCGCAAAAAAGGAATCTTTTTCGCTCGCTCATTTGATCAAACCACGCTCTCCGAATTAACCCAATTGGTGAATAATTAACAATTTATCAGATTAAAAATTAAATAAAATTTAATGAAAATTGTCAAAAATTTTGAAATATGGTCAAAAATTGTCAATTATTGTCAAAAACTGTTAAAAATGGACAATTTTTATCAAAAACTGTTAAAAACGGAAAATTTTTGTCAATAATTGTCAAAAATGGTCAATAATTGTCAAAATGGTCGATAATTGTCAAAAACTATCAAAAATGGTCAAAAACTGTCAAAAATGGACAATTATTGTTAAAAACTATCAAAATTTTGAAAAATGGTCAAACATTTTCAAATATTGTCAAAAATGGTCAAAAACTGTTAAAAATGGACAATTATTGTCGAAATTGGTCAATAATTCTCAAAAATTTATAAAATTTTGAAAAATGGTTGATAATTGTCAAAAATTATCAAAAATGGTCAAAAATTTTCGAATAATTATCAAAAATTTTGAAAAATTGTCAAAAAAGGACAATTATTGTTAAAAATTGTCAAAATTTTGAAAAATAGTTGATAATTGTCAAAAATTGTTGAAGTTTTTGAAATATGGTCAATAATTGTCAAAAATGGTCAAAAATTTGGAAAAATGGTCTAAAATTTTGAAAAATTGTCAAAAATGGTCAAAAACTATCAAAAATGATTAAAAATTGTCAGTTATTTTTAAAAACTGTCAAAAATGGACAATTATTGTCAAAATTGGTAAATAATTGTTAAAATTTTGAAAAATAGTTGATAATTGTCAAAAATTATCAAAAATGGTCAATAATTTTGAAAAATTGTCAAAAATGGCCAATAATTGTCAAAAACTATCAAAAATGGTCAAAAACTGTCAAAAATGGACAATTATTGTTAAAAACTATCAAAATTTTGAAAAATAGTTGATAATTGAAATACGGTCAAAAATGGTCAATAATTGTCAAAAATGGTCAAAAATTTGGAAAAATTGTCTCTCGTCTTCACATTGACTTTAGAAAGGGTATGGCAAGGGAAAATTGTCAAAAAAATTTTTTTTTTTTGAAAAATGGTCAAAAATTTTCAAATATTGTCAAAAATGGTCAAAACTGTCAAAAATGGACAAGTATTGTCGAAATTGGTCAATAATTGTCAAAAATTTTTAAAATTTTGAAAAATGGTCAAAAATTTTGAAAAATTGTCAAAAAAGGACAATTATTGTTAAAAATTGTCAAAATTTTGAAAAATAGTTGTTAATTGTCAAAAATTGTTAAAGTTTTTGAAATACGGTCAAAAATGGTCAATAATTGTCAAAAATGGTCAAAAATTTGGAAAAATGGTCTAAAATTTTGAAAAATTGTCAAAAATGGTCAAAAACTATCAAAAATGGTTAAAAATTGTCAGTTATTTTTAAAAACTGTCAAAAATGGACAATTATTGTCAAAATTGGTCAATAATTGTCAAAAATTGTTAAAATTTTGAGAAGTAGTCGATAATTGTCAAAAAATATCAAAAATGGTCAATAGTTTTGAAAATTTTTGAAAAATTGTCAATTGTTTTTAAAAACTGTCAAAAATGGACGATTATTGTCAAAATTGGTAAATAATTGTTAAAATTTTGAAAAATAGTCGATAATTGTCAAAAATTATCAAAAATGGTCAATAATTTTGAAAAATTGTCAAAAATGGCCAATAATTGTCAAAAACTATCAAAAATGGTCAAAAACAGTCAAAAATGGACAATTATTGTTAAAAATTATCAAAATTTTGAAAAATAGTTGATAATTGTCAAAAATTGTTGAAATTTCTAAAAAAATTAGAAATACGGTCAAAAATGGTCAATAATTGTCAAAAATGGTCAAAAATTTGTAAAAATTGTCTCTCATGTCTTCACATTGACTTTAGAAAGGGTATAGCTAGGGAAATTCAAAAAATCGCGTCTTTAACTTACGAGGGACCCTCAAATTGTAAACTACTTCTTACAAAATTAAAAGGACTTACCGTAAATATGAAATTCCTTCGAGTATCTACAGGAATTTCCTTTATATACTTTAATCGCAGCTATTTTCATACACTCACTATTGTTGAGTGTTTCCTATAATGATATGAGCTGCAGAAAGGAGGTCACAAATGCCATGCATACCAACACTAATACTGGATACAGTTTTGGAAACTTTAAAATTTAATGGAACATTAACGTGTACAGAGATATAACAGAATGGTAGCAAGTAGATTGAACTACATTTCCATTAAAAACAATATGGGAATTACGTTGGTTTTGTTTTGAATATAAAACGGTTATAATTGTGAAAATAAGGATAGAGGGAAATAGAAAGAGAGTTATGTAGTGACTAGGTGGATAGGAACTGTTTATTATATTTTTGAATTTGTTGACGAATTTTTATACAAAATCTCTACCCAAAAATGTAACCCCCTGTATAATTGCAATAATTGCAACCCCCTGTCATTTATTTCTCTACACAACGTAAGCATGGATTCTCGAATATTCGAGGATGATCGGGAAGGACCGGTCCTTACAGTAACTTCACTGCGACGCCCTATCCCCATCGCCAGTGGCGTCATACGTTATTTTATTAAATTATTTACGACATTAGTTCTGTTAGTCTCGCCAGTGTATTCATTTTTATCAAAGAAACATTCTACCGGGAGTGGACCTAAAAGAATTTGAAAACAAATTTTTGCAATCTTAAACTTAAACAAACTTTTTTTATTGATTGTCTAGCGGCAGAATTTTTTAGTGTTAATTAGGAAATTCTTGATCTGGAAACGTATAAACTAAAAATATTCAAAAAAAAAACAAACCAAATAAGGACTATCTCTCCGACACTGACTTTAATTAAAATTTTTCAAAGTTTATTATGAAACCTTCGGTAATATAGATCTTGTTTTGTAGTGAAATTTGTTACCCTTTTCAGTTTTAATAACGGTAAATAACAGGGATTGTAACTCTGAGGACAAGATATAAGGATGATAATATAAATATATTCATAACCCTCGGGACCATGTGCTACTATACGTTCCGGATACAGTTTTGCGAATATACAATAATATGTAAAATCAAGGAAAATACTGGAATAATTTTGATTCCACCTCAAAATTTCACGTTGGCGCTAAAGCCTGATAACTATAAGATAAGTTCATAATGTTGGACCAATATCTTGACCTGTATCATCAGGATATAAAAAATCAAAACGGATCTACGATTTTTTGAATCTAAATGAAAATTTGCCGAGTAGAAAACCTTTTTTTTTCTTTTTAGAAATATGTCTGGAAAACGAATCTCCCATAATATTTTTCTGGAAAATTTCATGAATATAAAAAAAACCGTTTTTGCATTGACTATTACTTGTATACAATGTAAGTCGATTAAATATTATAAATTGTTCGTTATTGTCGGGTTAACTGATACAAATAGAAAAAAAATTAATCCAATAAATGATTTTCATGAATTATAGATCGCAGATACCGTATAAGTATCTTATACATTCAAAGAATTTCTTCTTTAATTTAAAATAATTATTTCCTTCTAGTGTAGACGTCAATTCTCTTTAAACTTACAGAGTGGAACACGTTTCTGTAAACAAGTCGTATGTGACATTTGAAATATTTTAAATAGATCGAAAATAATAGAGTTAATACTATTATAACGTAAAGATTTGAAAAATATTTTTCAAATAACAATGACCGTTCAACTAAGAAGTAACAACTACTTCTCGGGCTATATATGTCCCGACAGACATTGAATTACACTTCTAAAGTAAACGGGGTTGGTATGTCTGTTAAGATAGAACCAATCATTCTGGTTTGTAATTAGAAGGTACAACATCACTTGTAGACCGGTTTCGGCGTATTTGCGCCTCGTCAGTACAAGGTGGATGTCTTCCGTCTGTAGCATAATCCTGGAATAGAGACAACGCTGAAATCACATCAATTAACCCAAGTGAAGGAAATGTTAAAAATGTGAAAAAATTGCTTAGAAGTGTAATTCAATGTCTGTCGGGGCATACAGCCCGAGAAGTAGTTGTTCCTTCTTAGTTGAACGGTCATTGTTTTTTGGAAAATATTTGTCAAAACTTTGTAAGGCGCTATAATAGTATTAATTCTGTTATCTTCGATCTATTGGTAATACGCTTTACTAAAATATGACAATTTTACAGGAAACTGTAAGTAAGTAAATAACTATAAAACCGAGATGGTTTTTGTCAATATAGAATTTTGGTTTGTGGTTAGATGTGGGGATGTCGCTGTTATCACATTTTTAACATTTTCTTTATTTGGGTTGATATATTGATGTGATTTCAGCGCTGCCTCCAGTCCATGATTATGCTCTCGGAGCTCTTGGACGGAGGATATTTACCTTGTACTGATGAGGCGCAAATACAAGTGATGTTATTCCTTCTAATCACAAACCAGCATGGCTGGTTATACCAGATATACCAACCCCATTTAGCTTAGAAGTGCGATTCAATGTCTGTCGGGGCATATAGCCCGAGACGTAGTTGTTTCGTCTTAGTTGAACGATCATTGTTTTTTGCAACTTTCTCCCGAACCAGGGAACTCATAGGCACATTTCAGTTTTATGACTAGTTTTTAAGATACAGGACGTTAAAGTTGAAAATAATTTTTTTTTAAACTAATATTTCGCTTATAAAAACCTTTTTATTATCAATATTTTGCAGGATTGTTGATACTTACCAATGAGGTATTAGTTTTAGACTGATTTCTGATCAAAAATATTGATGTTTACAAGGTAGGTCAAGAACTATATTTAAAATGAAATTCTTACTAGTTTCTATTTTGTACTGTATTCCAGATGCATTTAACTGTTGGAATTTTCGAATACATTTCGATTTATAAAAAACTCGCATTTTCGCAATATTTACCGTCTCCTATATTTTGTTTCACACTGTTAATTAGGGTCGAGTCATATGTGTTTTGTATATGTATATTATAGTGAAGTACTCATAAAGCTTGAATTATAAAAAATACATTTTTCTACAGTCGCGCGTAAATTGACTAATTACTATATTCAAATGAAATCGTAAATTCGACAAATGCCGAGGATTGTTACTTTACGCTCTAGCGCAAAAAAGGAATCTTTTTCGCTCGCTCATTTAATCAAACCACGCCCTCCGAATTAACTCAATTGGTGAATATTTAACAATTTATCAGATTAAAAATGGAATAAAATTATATGAAAATTGTCAAAGATATTGAAATATGTTCAAAAATGGTCAATAATTGTCAATTATTGTCAAAAACTGTTAAAAATGGACAATTTTTGTCAAAAACTGTCAAAAATGGTCAATAATTGTCAAAAACTGTTAATAATTGTTAAAATTTTGAAAAATGGTCGATAAATGTCAAAAATTTGAAAAAAAAAATTTAAAAATGGTCAAATTTTTCAAAAATTGTCAAAAATGGACAATAATTGTCAAAAATGGTCGATAATTGTCGAAAACTTTAAAAAAAATTTGAAAAATGGTCAAACATTTCCAAAAATTGTCAAAAATGGT
Source organism: Lochmaea crataegi (assembly GCA_947563755.1). Classification (NCBI taxonomy): domain Eukaryota; kingdom Metazoa; phylum Arthropoda; class Insecta; order Coleoptera; family Chrysomelidae; genus Lochmaea; species Lochmaea crataegi. The sequence goes on along the minus strand of OX387423.1, from coordinate 47,442,797 downwards.
CAAAAACTATCATAAATGGTCAAAAATTGTCAAAAACTATCAAAAATAGACAATTATTGTCAAAATTGGTCAATAATTGCCAAAAATTGTTAAAAATTTGAAATATGGTCGATAATTGTCAAAAACTATCAAAAATGGTCAAAATTTTTGAAAAATTGTCAAATAGGTCAATAATTGTCAAAAACTATAAAAAATTGTCAAAAACTGTCAAAAATGGACAATTATTGTTAAAATTTTTTGAAATATGGTTGAAAATGGTCAATAATGGTCAAAAATGGTCAAAATTTTTGAAAAATTGTTAAAATTTTTGAGAAAACGTCAAAAATTTTGAAAAATTGTCGAAAATTGCCAATAATTGTCAAAAACTATCAAAAATGGTCAAAAATTGTCAAAAATGGACAATTATTGTTAAAAATTGTCAAAATTCTGAAAAATAGTTGATAATTGTCAAAAATTGTTAGTTTTTGAAGAATTATCAAATATTTTGAAATATAGTCAATAATTGTCAAAATTTTTGAAATATGGTCAAAAATGGTCAATAATAGTCAAAAATTTGGAAAAATGGTCCATAATTGTCAACAATTGTCAATAATTATAAAAAATGGTCAATAATTTTGAAAAATGGTCTAAAATATTGAGAAATTGTCATAAATGGTTAAAAACTAATAAAAAATGTTTAAAAATTGTCAATTATTGTTAAAAACTGTTTAAAATGGACAATTATTGTCAAAAATGGTCAATAATTGTTAAAATTTTGAAAAATGGTCAATAATTGTTAAAATTTTGAAAAATGGTCAATAATTGTCAAAATTTTGAGAAATGGTCAATAATCGTCAAAAGTTGTCAAAATTTTGAAACAAAAGTCAATAAATAATACGAGCCCTTTCCGAAAATCGATTTAAACACGTAATTTATAAAATATATTATAAGAAAATAATAATCGATTTATATAAAAATCCCTAGTCAGTAGATCTTTTTAAGGTTAATCATGATGAATAGCAAAAATGACGATTATTCTAGTACTCCTATTATAACCTAAGATAATATAAAAAACTGTTTTAATTATTAAAAGGGCGACTGTAGAAAAAATTATGTGTGTTTTTCGAGCGTAAAGTAAAATTTCCGCTTTCGAAAGACATTCTTTCTCAAGCGGCAATCCGTTACTTTACGCTCTAAATACACAAATAACTATTTCAATTAGCCGAAAGAAAAAATCAATTTTTTGACTTACTCTGTATAAAATATTAAAATGTTCAATTTCGACATAAATTTTAATTTACCGCCAATTTTGTCCAAAGTAGAATTTTTCCCGTGCAATTTTCCTAATAAAAAGTATCCGTCTCCTAGTTCTAAGCTACCTCCCCACCAATTTTCAGCCAAATCGGTTCAGCCGTTCTTGAGTAATAAATAGTGTAACTAACACGACTTTCTTTTATATATTTTTATGCGATTATATTATTATTAAACAATTTTGAAATTTGAAAATATAAATTTATGGACGAAACAGTATTTTTATAAATAAAATTTTATGGATATCCCTGTATGTAATTCATTTTAATTTGGAATTATTTATTTTTACAAACCCTATATGTAATTTATTTAAAATTATTAATTATGATAAACCCTTTATGTAATTTATTTAAAACTATTAATTATGATAAACCCTATATATAATTTATTATTATCATCAATTTATTATTAACGTCATATTATCATCATAGAGCTAGAATTTAATTTTTAATATTTCTTGGCTCACCCTGTAACCATCCATATTTTGGAACCGAAATTTGTCTATGTTCAGGAGTTCAAACTGCAGCATATCCAAAATAAAAAAAATAATCGATATCTACTTTGGACTAGATATCAACGTTGCCAAGTTTTCAAAATTTTCGGAGAGTCTTTTTACCACTCTTTTCTTTATGCCGATCAAACTCTGCAACAAATCAAAAATTCCAAAAAAAATAAACGACTTCCACTTTGGACTAGATTCCAACGTTGCCAATTGCCAAAATTTTCCGAGATTCTTGTTACAAAAAAAAATTATTTTCTCAGTCAATAGTTTCAGTTTCTTCCAACTTCCAGTATTTTAACCTCCTCACATACTCAGTGTAATGTTAGTTATTTCCACAGGCACATACTTTCTCTAATAACATACGCGACTTTTTTTCAACAAGACCAGCAAAAAAATCTTCTACGGCGCGGTAAGGTATCCGGCATCGAATAAAAAAAATAAACGCCGTGTACATTTTTCATTTGCAATTAACAATTGCGGTATCTAAAATTCGATCGTTAAAGTCGACGCTAGAGTTCTTACGAAAAATTCTTTGCAGCATATTTGAATTCTATTACCATGAATATCACGGTAATGTTTGACATTTAATAGAAACAATAGATTGTGTGCAATATTTTTATTCTATTACAGAGTCGGCTGAGATTTACTCAGTAGATTCGTATCGAGAAGTGTTGGAAAACGATTTAAAAAAGGAAACAGTTTGACAGCTGACAGTTTAGGGTTAGTAAAAATGAAGTAAATGGGAATTCAAATTAGGATCGTAGCGCCGCTGTGTCGTCAACTGAACTACTTTGTTGTACATCGTTTTATAACCTTATTTTTTTGCAATAAGATTTCCATTTTTATGTTTCTTGTTTCAAATAATTTAAAGAGAATTCTACATTTACCGGTAACATTTCTTTCTCCTTGAAGTATCAGTCTAATATATTCTCTAACTACTACAGCTCTAGTCTCCCTTACTGTTCTCGTGTCTTTAAAATACAAAGTCCTTTTTATTCCCTCTTATCCCCCTTAACCTTGCCTAGAAACAGCCGAAACCGGCACATTTATTCAGTACAGCCACATAAATGGTTGGCCCTTGAACGATTTTGTAAATCAATGAACTACCAACAGATACTCAGTGTATATTTTGTGATGTTCACTCATTTCAGTCTTCTTAAGTATCTCATCTCTGCTGTATTTATTCTGGTCTGTTTCTCAACGCAACACCCTATATATTGTTACATAAATAATAAGATTTCTATGTGAACAAATAAATTTGGCGACTATAAAATGACGAACTTTTTCACTTTTTTAAAATTATTACAAAAAATATTTATGATTTTGAATAGGATTTAATATTAGGCCAAAAATTTAAAGAGTATTTTACATTTACCTGTAACATTCCTTTCTCTTTCTCCTTGATGTGTCGGTCTAATGTATTCTCTAACTTCTTCAGCTCTAGTCTCCCTTACTGTTCTCGTGTCTTTAAAATACAGAGACCTTTTTATTCCCTCTTATACCCCTCAACCTTGCCTACAAACGGCCGAAACCGGCACATTTATTCAGTATGACCACGTAAATGGTTGGCCCTTGAACGATTTTGTAAATCAATGAACTACCAACAGATACTCAGTGCATATTTTGTGATGTTCACTCATTGCAGTCTTTTTAAGTATCTCATCTCTGCTGTATTTATTCTGGTCTGTTTCTCAACGCAACACCCTATATATTGTTACATAAATAATAAGATTTCTATGTGAACAAATAAATTTGGCGACTATAAAATAACGAACTTTTTCACTTTTTTAAAATTATTACAAAAAATATTTATGATTTTGAATAGGATTTAATATTAGGCCAAAAATTTAAAGAGTATTTTACATTTACCGGTAACATTCCTTCCTCTTTCTCCTTGATCTATCAGTCTAATGTATTCTCTAACTACTACAGCTCTAGTCTCCCTTACTGTTCTCGTGTCTTTAAAATACAGAGACCTTTTTATTCCCTCTTATCCCCCTTAACCTTGCCTAGAAACAGCCGAAACCGGCACATTTATTCAGTATGACCACGTAAATGGTTGGCCCTTGAACGATTTTGTAAATCAATGAGCTACCAACAGATACTCATTGCATATTTTGTGATGTTCACTCATTGCAGTCTTTTTAAGTATCTCATCTCTGCTGTATTTATTCTGGTCTGTTTCTCAACGCAACACCCTATATATTGTTATATAAATAATAAGATTTTTATTTAATTTCACGAAATTTGGCACACTATAAAATGACGAACTTTTTTAAACTTTTTACAAAAAAATATTTTTGATTTTGAATAGGATTTAATATTAAGCCAAAAATTTAAAGAGTATTTCACATTTACCGGTAACATTCCTTCCTCTTTCTTCTTGATGTATCAGTCTAATGTATTCTCTAACTACTACAGCTCTAGTCTCCCTTACTGTTCTCGTGTCTTTAAAATACAGAGTCCTTTTTATTCCCTCTTATTCCCCTTAACCCTGCCTAGAAACAGCCGAAAGCTGCACATTTATTCAGTATAGCCACGTAAATGGTTGGCCCTTGAACGATTTTGTAAATCAATGAACTACCAACAGATACTCAGTGCATATTTTGTGATGTTCACTCATTTCAGTCTTTTTAAGTATCTCATCTTTGCTGTATTTATTCTGGTATGTTTCTAAGCAAAACACCCTATTTATTGTTACTTAAATAATAAGATTTCTATGTGAACAAATAAATTTGGCGACTATAAAATGACGAACTTTTTCACTTTTTTAAAATTATTACAAAATATATTTATGATTTTGAATAAGATTTAATATTAGGCCAAAAATTTAAAGAGTATTTCACATTTACCGGTAACATTCCTTCCTCTTTCTCCTTGATGTGTCGGTCTAATGTATTCTCTAACTACTACAGCTCTAGTCTCCCTTACTGTTCTCGTGTCTTTAAAATACAGAGACCTTTTTATTCCCTCTTATACCCCTTAACCTTGCCTACAAACGGCCGAAACCGGCACATTTATTCAGTATAGCCACGTAAATGGTTGGCCCTTGAACGATTTTGTAAATCAATGAACTACCAACAGATACTCAGTGCATATTTTGTGATGTTCACTCATTTCAGTCTTCTTAAGTATCTCATCTCTGCTGTATTTATTCTGGTCTGTTTCTCAACGCAACACCCTATATATTGTTATATAAATAATAAGATTTTTATTTAATTTCACTAAATTTGGCACACTATAAAATGACGAACTTTTTTAAACTTTTTACGAAAAAATGTTTTTGATTTTGAATAGGATTTAATATTAGGCCAAAAATTTAAAGAGTATTTCACATTTACCGGTAACATTCCTTCCTCTTTCTCCTTGATCTATCAGTCTAATGTATTCTCTAACTACTACAGCTCTAGTCTCCCTTTCTGTTCTCGTGTCTTTAAAATACAGAGACCTTTTTATTCCCTCTTATACCACTCAACCTTGCCTAGAAACAGCCGAAACCGACACATTTATTCAGTATAGCCACATAAATGGTTGGCCCTTGAACGATTTTGTAAATCAATGAACTACCAACAGATACTCACTGCATATTTTGTGATGTTCACTCATTTCAGTCTTCTTAAGTATCTCATCTCTGCTGTATTTATTCTGGTCTGTTTCTCAACGCAACACCCTATATATTGTTACATAAATAATAAGATTTCTATGTGAACAAATAAATTTGGCGACTATAAAATGACGAACTTTTTCACTTTTTTAAAAATTTTACAAAAAAATAATTTTTATATTGAATACGATTTAATATTAGGCCAAAAATTTAAAGAGTATTCCACGTTTACCAGTAACATTCCTTCCTCTTTCTCCTTGATGTATCAGTCTAATGTATTCTCTAACTACTACAGCTCTAGTCTCCCTTTCTGTTCTCGTGTCTTTAAAATACAGAGTCCTTTTTATTCCCTCTTATCCCCCTTAACCTTGCCTAGAAACAGCCGAAAGCTGCACATTTATTCAGTATAGCCACGTAAATGGTTGGCCCTTGAACGATTTTGTAAATCAATGAGCTACCAACAGATACTCATTGCATATTTTGTGATGTTCACTCATTTCAGTCTTTTTAAGTATCTCATCTTTACTGTATTTATTCTGGTATGTTTCTAAACACAACACCCTATTTATTGTTATATAAATAATAAGATTTTTATTTAATTTCACTAAATTTGGCGCACTATAAAATGACGAACTTTTTCACTTTTTTAAAAATTTTACAAAAAAATATTTTTTATTTTGAATAGGATTTAATATTAGGCCAAAAATTTAAAGAGTATTTTACATTTACCGGTAACATTCCTTCCTCTTTCTCCTTGATGTGTCGGTCTAATGTATTCTCTAACTACTACAGCTCTAGTCTCCCTTACTGTTCTCGTGTCTTTAAAATACAGAGACCTTTTTATTCCCTCTTATACCCCTTAACCTTGCCTACAAACGGCCGAAACCGGCACATTTATTCAGTATAGCCACGTAAATGGTTGGCCCTTGAACGATTTTGTAAATCAATGAGCTACCAACAGATACTCGGTGCATATTTTGTGATGTTCACTCATTGCAGTCTTTTTAAGTATCTCATCTCTGCTGTATTTATTCTGGTCTGTTTCTCAACGCAACACCCTATATATTGTTATATAAATAATAAGATTTTTATTTAATTTCACTAAATTTGGCACACTATAAAATGACGAACTTTTTTAAACTTTTTACGAAAAAATGTTTTTGATTTTGAATAGGATTTAATATTAGGCCAAAAATTTAAAGAGTATTTTACATTTACCGGTAACATTCCTTCCTCTTTCTCTTTGATCTATCAGTCTAATGTATTCTCTAACTACTACAGCTCTAGTCTCCCTTACTGTTCTCGTGTCTTTAAAATACAGAGCCCTTTTTATTCCCTCTTATCCCCCTTAACCTTGCCTAGAAACAGCCGAAACCGGCACATTTATTCAGTATGACCACGTAAATGGTTGGCCCTTGAACGATTTTGTAAATCAATGAGCTACCAAAAGATACTCAGTGCATATTTTGTGATGTTCACTCATTGCAGTCTTTTTAAGTATCTCATCTCTGCTGTATTTATTCTGGTCTGTTTCTCAACGCAACACCCTATATATTGTTATATAAATAATAAGATTTTTATTTAATTTCACGAAATTTGGCACACTATAAAATGACGAACTTTTTTAAACTTTTTACAAAAAAATATTTTTGATTTTGAATAGGATTTAATATTAAGCCAAAAATTTAAAGAGTATTTCACATTTACCGGTAACATTCCTTCCTCTTTCTCTTTGATCTATCAGTCTAATGTATTCTCTAACTACTACAGCTCTAGTCTCCCTTACTGTTCTCGTGTCTTTAAAATACAGAGTCCTTTTTATTCCCTCTTATCCCCCTTAACCTTGCCTAGAAACAGCCGAAACCGGCACATTTATTCAGTATGACCACGTAAATGGTTGGCCCTTGAACGATTTTGTAAATCAATGAGCTACCAAAAGATACTCAGTGCATATTTTGTGATGTTCACTCATTGCAGTCTTTTTAAGTATCTCATCTCTGCTGTATTTATTCTGGTCTGTTTCTCAACGCAACACCCTATATACTGTTATATAAATAATAAGATTTTTATGTGAACAAATAAATTTGGCGCACTATAAAATAACGAACTTTTTCACTTTTTAAAAATTTTTACAAAAAAATATTTTTTATTTTGAATATTTTAATATTAGGCAAAAGATTTGAAGAGTATTTCACATTTACCGGTAACAGTCCTCCTCTTTCTTTTTGATTTGTCGGTCTAATGTATGCTCTAAGTACCACAGCTCTGGTCTCCCTTACTGTTGTCATCTCTTTGAAATACAGAGACCTTTTTATTCCCTCTTATATACCTCAACCTTGCCTAGAAACAGCCGAAACCGGCACATTTATTCAGTATAGCCACGTAAATGGTTGGCCCTTGAACGATTTTGTAAATCAATGAACTACCAACAGATACTCAGTGCATATTTTGTGATGTTCACTCATTTCAGTCTTCTTAAGTATCTCATCTCTGCTGTATTTATTCTGGTCTGTTTCTCAACGAAACACCCTATATATTGTTACATAAATAATAAGATTTCTATGTGAACAAATAAATTTGGCGACTATAAAATGACGAACTTTTTCACTTTTTTAAAATTATTACAAAAAATATTTTTGATTTTGAATAGGATTTAATATTAAGCCAAAAATTTAAAGAGTATTTCACATTTACCGGTAACATTCCTTCCTCTTTCTCCTTGATGTATCAGTCTAATGTATTCTCTAACTACTACAGCTCTAGTCTCCCTTTCTGTTCTCGTGTCTTTAAAATACAGAGTCCTTTTTATTCCCTCTTATCCCCCTTAACCTTGCCTAGAAACAGCCGAAACCGGCACATTTATTCAGTATAGCCACGTAAATGGTTGGCCCTTGAACGATTTTGTAAATCAAAGAGCTACCAACAGATACTCAGTGCTTATTTTGTGATGTTCTCTAATTTCAGTCTTTTTAAGTATCTCATCTCTGCTGTATTTAATCTGGTATGTTTCTCAACACAACACCCTATATATTGTTACATAAATAATAAGATTTCTATGTGAACAAATAAATTTGGCGACTATAAAATGACGAACTTTTTCACTTTTTTAAAAATTTTACAAAAAAATAATTTTTATATTGAATACGATTTAATATTAGGCCAAAAATTTAAAGAGTATTCCACGTTTACCAGTAACATTCCTTCCTCTTTCTCCTTGATGTATCAGTCTAATGTATTCTCTAACTACTACAGCTCTAGTCTCCCTTTCTGTTCTCGTGTCTTTAAAATACAGAGTCCTTTTTATTCCCTCTTATCCCCCTTAACCTTGCCTAGAAACAGCCGAAAGCTGCACATTTATTCAGTATAGCCACGTAAATGGTTGGCCCTTGAACGATTTTGTAAATCAATGAGCTACCAACAGATACTCATTGCATATTTTGTGATGTTCACTCATTTCAGTCTTTTTAAGTATCTCATCTTTACTGTATTTATTCTGGTATGTTTCTAAACACAACACCCTATTTATTGTTATATAAATAATAAGATTTTTATTTAATTTCACTAAATTTGGCGCACTATAAAATGACGAACTTTTTCACTTTTTTAAAAATTTTACAAAAAAATATTTTTGATTTTGAATAGGATTTAATATTAGGCCAAAAATTTAAAGAGTATTTTACATTTACCGGTAACATTCCTTCCTCTTTCTCCTTGATGTGTCGGTCTAATGTATTCTCTAACTACTACAGCTCTAGTCTCCCTTACTGTTCTCGTGTCTTTAAAATACAGAGACCTTTTTATTCCCTCTTATACCCCTTAACCTTGCCTACAAACGGCCGAAACCGGCACATTTATTCAGTATAGCCACGTAAATGGTTGGCCCTTGAACGATTTTGTAAATCAATGAGCTACCAACAGATACTCAGTGCTTATTTTGTGATGATCTCTAATTTCAGTCTTCTTAAGTATCTCATCTCTGCTGTATTTAATCTGGTATGTTTCTCAACACAACACCCTATATATTGTTACATAAATAATAAGATTTTTGTGTGAACAAATAAATTTGGCGCACTATAAAATGACGAACTTTTTAACTTTTTAAAAATTTTTCCAAAAAATTATTTTTGATTTTGAATAGGATTTAATATTAGGCCAGATTCGGTCCTGTTCGGCACGAACCGCGTCGAAATTTATAGTGTGGATCGTGTTTTTCTACGATGCAACACATTCTTGTGTAAACGTGACTGCGTGTGACTCCAAAGCATTTTTCCACATCTGGAGTATGTTCGAAGTTCGGAGACAAGTTTGTAATTTGTCAACCCAATGGGAATTGCAAAAATAACGAACGATTAGGACTATTTTCCCATAGAACCACTTATTTATTAACATACCTACAAAACTACGCATTCCAACGTACAGGGTGGGACATTATATATTTCGTAAAATTAAAAATAAAAATCATCACCATAATTTGTTTAATTATTGTGAACTCTCTGTTATTTCCAATCAACTTTTTCGATTTGAAACGACTAACAATATTATATGTGAATTATTAAAGATTGCTGGGAATTAACGAAAAAAGTAGTTTTTACTTTCCGTTAGATACTTAGTAGGATTATTATCTTGAACTAACTTATTACTCTTTAACAGTATAAATAACTATTTTATAGATAATTCCTTGGGAATATTACCTTTGTACGTCCACTCGTGTAGAAGAAAATGCCTCTGAAGAATGCACCTAACCAATAAGTAATTACCCAAGAAACAACTTTTTTTTTAAGAAATATAAAAATAAATATCATCTTCAATAATCACCTACAGAGTGTCTCTTGTCTTCAAATACAATTTCTTAGTGAAAATTCTTGGGTGTCGAGAATAGAGAGTGACATTTTAACAAAAAAAAAGTACTGTGAGCTAAAAGTAATCATATTTTGGCTTTATTTCCTTCGTTAACGGATTATAGGCTCCTAAAGTTGAAAAGTAAAAAGGCTTTTCTCCAAAAGTGTTTTTGCAGAATCTTCCTGTATAAAATGAAAAAACCCGAAGATTTTCTCATACGAGAATAAATAATAAACATGTATACACCATAAAGGGCGGATTTATAATAAATGACCGAATAGGTATTAGAAAGACGTCCGATATATATCAGCAACCAATAAGTAATGTAATGGTTTCTATATTTGGTAAGACTCGGATAACGAATTGTGAGTCTTTGTAGGGCAACAGAAGCGTTTTCGTATACTAGCTTTGGTTTATGTAATAGGGCTTTACAGGTTGAATAATTCGTACATAATAGTCTTCTTACTTTATTGTACAGGATGTAGTTTATTAATTTATATTCAGAAACTAAACATTTAACCAGAGTATTGAAGACTTAAATGCTTAAAGACGCGAACATTGAGACAGGAGAAGAGCTGGAAAGGTTTAGAACGATAGAGCGAAAGAAATTTTCGATAAAATAGGAATCAATACATGTATTGGGGTGCCAATTTGTAGTATTAAAAAGCTGGTTTGCTACTTTAGAAAAGTACGCCCGGCATGAGACTTCTCATCAAGAGTGGCCCCACGTTGGGCGCCAATTCGTATTTGGGCGCTAGTTTATGGTATTAAAAAGCTAGTTAGCCTATCCAGAAGAGTGTACCCGGCATGTCTTCCTTGGAGGGGTTGACTGGATCTAACGAATCAAATTTATTTATTCAATAATTAAGTACAACAATACAAAAATACAATAAGCGAAAATATATATATATATATATATATAAAAATTTCCAGACCTGGCATTATAACCTAGGCAAGATTTGCCTGTTTTGTAATGTGCCAAATCTGGAAACCCTATTCATTTGTACATTTAGTATTAATTATAGGTTGGCGCAATAAAGAAGTACATATAGTTTGGCAAGTCTATCTGAAGCTACGGGGCATCCGTAAGGGGGGAGGAAACTTGGCCGATATCTGTCATAAACGTACCAATGGCGTACGGTACCTATTTTATAAAAGTATTAAAAATAATAATAATTATTATATGATTATATATAGAAACTGATTTATGCTTTGCTTTAAAGGTAAGGTATTTTTCAAAACAAATAATACCAAGTAAAACTGAAAATACGAAGGAAAATATTGACATTATAAACGCCACTGGTTAATCAATGTCAATCAATTGTCGAAGTGAGAGGGAAGAACACACGCACGCGCTTACCAATAGAAAGTCAGATGGTTACCTAGCAACGGCATTTCGATAAATATTCACCAATTGAGTTAGTAGGAGGGCGTGGTAATTATGATTTTCGCACGACGTTGCCGGCTTGAAGGAAACCCATAACATATTTGGAAAAGTGTTCATCTTTTAATATTCAGAAATTGAATAAATAATGTTGATAGACAAAATCCAATGGAACAAACACATTAAAGAACTAACGTTTAATCATTATTGACAAATTGTTAATAATAAAAAGTCCATTTTCTAATTATTATCACTACATACTTAGCACTTTATGTTTTTCATAGTTAAACGTGGCAATATCGAATGTTTTCGACCGCATTCCTTTCACAGCTTCAGTTATGTTTGCCAAACTATACATTCGGTGTCATTCGGAAAAGAGTCGACAAAGAAACAGTATACCGAAGGCGAGGTTCAGATATATACTCTTTTCACTTATAAGTCTGTTTATTGTGTTTATGTTTCAAAGTTGTTTGATTTTACGATATTATCTCTAAAAATGAATTTTGGTGTATCATTATGTAGTTTTTAATTTTTTCTTTGAATTTTTTTACTTTAGGTATTCGTTTGATAGTCAATGGAATTAAGTTATAAAGTTTTGGGCCAATGAAAAACAAAGATCGATGTTATTTACTGTATCGTATCATTGAAAATTAAGACATTTTTATATGCAATCTTTATTAATAATAATTATAAACATCATAAACGTACCAAAACCTACATAAATCCTTAGTTACTCATAATACATTAGTTACCATAATTTAATACGTTAGTCACGAAAGCATAAATTGACAGTTTTCAAATTTGATGGATACACCTTTGCCTTTAGCGTCCGCGATCATAGGTATGTTCTCTGAAGCCTGATTAATAATCGAGCAAGCACTCCTTTCGATTTCGTGCGGTTCCCCAGTGCCTAATCCACTGCCGGAAACATCGCCGATTTGAATTTTGCGAGCAATGGATTAGTCTACGGGCCCACATATAAGGGATTTCAGTGATTAATAACAGGCTGAAAGTTAATATACAGCTTCGTTTTGACGAGTCACCCAACTTTTATCATTGGGCGATAGTGGGAGGAAAAAGCGCGATAGGGAGCAAAACACGTCGATTTGATGAGTGTCCCAAATTAAATAATAACAACTTCTAAAAATCAATACTTCGAGAAAATACGATGGAAAACTGAGAAAAACTTGTGGCATACAAAGTGAGTGGTACCTTCAGAGTGACCCCCACCTCTAACATGTCAGAATGGTGACTTGAAAAAATTTATTAATAACAAGCTGATTTTTGATTTGGGGCTTGCAAAATATATATTTTTTATAAAAAATGCATTGGCATACAAATTTGTTGATAATCTACACTCGAAAGTTGACAAAATATTATCGTATGCCACGAAAAATTTATGATTATTTACTTAATTCTTAATCTGAATATAATAGTGACCTACAAAAAAAAGGTATTTTTTTAATCTACAAAAACAAAAAATCGAATAATTTCATATGCGCCGTACTTATGTCGTGTAACCACTGGTTTCATTTGTATGAAACTAATGTTATAAAAATAAAAGCTTGTGTTTTGAGTGTATTATCAGAATTTTAATAATTATTCAATGTAACAGTGCATAAAAAAAATGAAACTTGTAAATATATATATATATATATATATATATATATATATATATATATATATATATATATATATATATATATATATATATATATATATATATATATATATAATCTAAACCCTTTTTGTACCCGAAGGTGTAAGGGTGGAAATCTATTTCTCCTTTCCATATATAAAATTGCTCCATTGTTTCTTGTTTTTTGCCATCTTTTTGGCTTCTTCCCAACTTTTCCCTCTTTTTTCCAATATTTCAGCAACCACTTGGTTCCAAGTTTTCTTTGGCGTTCCTCTCTTCCTTTTTGTAGTTGCTCGCGCTTCCCAAACATCTTTTACTGGCCTGTTGTTCATTCTTACTAAATGACCAAACCATTTAAGTTTTTGGTTGTCTAACAAGTCAAGAATCGATTCAATTCCAAGTTCACTTCTAACGTCCTTGTAACTTGTAAATAATGTAATAATATTTAAAAAATCAATCCTCATCAGATTCTTCACTCGATGACTCTTCACTATGTGTTACGTTATCGTCATCTTCAGAATTATCGGGGGTAATACCACGAGTGCTTAAAAATTGCCGATAATTTCCATGAAAGCTTTTTGTTAATAATTCCACGAGTTCGAAGAACGAGTGGAATTAGACAACAAGCTTGGATGGAAATTATCCGGTTAATTTTTAAGCACAAGCGGTATTTAGGGAGAATATTTCTCGAATAAAAATACAAATTACTGTATGTCTCCACTATATTGAATTTGTACTTTTTTTCGTCGCAAAATAACATAAATTGTCTCCATCTCTCTTTTCCGTGTTTTTGGCTACACTTTTTATGACATTTTTGTCAATTTCCCGTTCTGTTATATCTCCGAATCGATCATGACCTCTAAGAAACTCTTCTGTGATATTTCACGTTTATTGTTTTAACGTTGTCTGACAACGGTTCTCATGGCAACGTGGAATTTCCGGATATTTTTGAATTTTCATTTAATAATTTAGCATTCGTTTCATTGATACAACATGTATGAGTGAAATATACAGTATAATACTGTTCAGATTCTTTAATAAAAGAAGTAAAATTATATAAATAAGAATCGTTACATTACAAATAAGAATTTTTAAAATTATAAATACAATACTTTCAGTTGAAGACAGTTGATCAAGCGATGGACTTTCTGGTCCATCAAACCAATAATAATGATAATCATTATCAACTTTAATCCATCCATAATTCTTTGGCGTTCTGTCAGTAGGATTCCTCATATGTGCATTGCACCATATGCTGCTAATATACTTCTATTATAAATTATAGATTTAAATTATAAAAAAATTACAAAACTGTTATTTATATTAATTTTCAAGTACCTACACCATTTATAAATATGTATTTTTCGAGCTTAGAACAAATTTTTTTTATAGGCGATAACTGATTTTACAATTTGTTTTACAAAAGAATGATTTTTTCCTTACTTGACTATCACTTAAAAATTCTTGTTAATTGAATAATAAAATAAATAAGTAGTTCAATAACTCAATCACTCGTTACAAGAAATTTCTATTAATTTTCGTGCAATTCTCTTGTTTTTATTGCTGTAATTATTATATAATTAATAATTTAAAAATTAATATTCATTTTCATTAAATAAGCTGTAATATTGAATACGGATTTTCCATTCAAGCAATTTCAAACAAAAGCTGGCGAAAAGTATGTACAGGACTTCAACATGTTATGTTTTCAAGATTTAATTTGTTTTAAAATTTCGAAACGTTCATTTGTAATTAATTGCTTCCATTTTTTTAATAGTTACATGGTGATATACATTTGATTCTTAACAGAAAAAAATTAAAAAGAAGTTGTTATTAATCAAAAAAAGATTAACATAATCTTGACAACTTTCGAGTGTAGGTCTCTAAAAAATTACCAACAAATTTGTATGCCAATGCATTTTTTATAAAAAATATATATTTTGCAAGCCCCAAATCAAAAATCAGCTTGTTATTAATAATTTTTTTCAAGTCACCATTCTGACATGTTAGAGGTGGGGGTCACTCGGAAGGTACCACTCACTTTGTATGCCACAAGTTTTTCTCAGTTTTCCATCGTATTTTCTCGATGTATTGATTTTTAGAAGTTGTTATTATTTAATTTGGGACACTCATCAAATCGACGTGTTTTGCTCCCTATCGCGCTTTTTCCTCCCACTATCGGGTTTTGGCCCAATGATACAATTTGGGTGTCTCGTCAAAACGAAGCTGTATATTAACTTTCAGCCTGTTATTAATCACTGAAATCCCTTATATGTGAACCCGTGGACTAGAAACTTTTTTTGTCACACTTTCTTCTAAATACCCTCTAGCAACCTTTGTCGATTCCCATCCACCAAGTTCTTGTAGGTCTATTATATCTCCTCCAGCATTAACAAGAACATTTGCCGAAGATCTTCTAACGCAGTGACTTTTTTTCGTCGCAAAATAACATAAATTGTCTCCATACACTATTCTTACTCTTTTCCGTGTTTTTGGGTATACTTTTTATGACATTTTTGTCAATTTCCCGTTCTGTTATATCTCCGAATCGATCATGACCTCTAAGAAACTCTTCTTTGATATTTCACGTTTATTGTTTTAACGTTGTGTGACAAGGGTTCTCATGGCAACGTGGAATTTCCGGATATTTTTGAATTTTCATTTAATAATTTAGCATTCTTTGCATTGATACAACATGTATGAGTGAAATATTCAGTAGGTATACATATTAGGATTTTCAAGTGAGAGATACTCAGCTATGTTTTGAGGTATTTTAGAGAAGAAATGAATGCCGCGGGGCTGTACCGTACATTTCCCTTTTCTATATGATCTTCGGTGAGTAACATGGACTGGCCTTAATATTGCGTACTTTTTAAATAAAAGCACAGGATTTACTTCGCCGTCAGATACTACAGCGAAAATCTGTTTCTTGTGGGTTTTTGAGTCGGGAATAGTAACAATCAGCTTGTCCTCTAAAACGTCAACATCTTCAGTGGTCATCTTAGCTAATTCATTCAGGCTCCTCCAATTCCAATTTAAAAAGCCACTTTCATCATTAAAAACTCCTCGTCTGTGGCAGAACGCACAAACTCGTTGTAAATACTTTTGATTTTTTCACTCTATAATCAACGTTTTTCTTCTTGATGAAACTTATTAAGGCGCCGTATTTGGCGATTTCCACTCTTTCCTTCAGTTCTAAAGTCGCTCGTAACATGGAATATTTCGGCCATAAGGATGAAGCAGAATATTCCTCAGAGAGTTTTGCGAAATACGCCAGCAACGCCGTTTCTTCTGCACCTTGAACATGTACTTTGTTTCGCCACTCACAAAACTGCTGATATACTTTTTCATAATGGATTTTAGATTTGTCCGGAAGCAAGTTCAACCTTATAGTGTTGTCAGGAATATCAAAATATTGCATGATTTTATTGATGACTTTTTGAAATGCCAAAATGAAATGTCATAAAACCTTGTTGCATCGCCGTTGTCAATGATACGATAAAGCTTTGATTATTAGCGATTTAACAACTGCTTCAACTAGTGAATTATAAACCATAAGTAACTTTCTTCTTGGTAGAATATTACGCAGATTATAAAATGTATGCATTAACGTACGTAATATTTTACTTACATTTGTTATGAGCTCTGCCAACGAATGTGTTGGTCTATGATGAAACCTAAATACTTTATAGAACCAACTTTTTCAATTATGGGACACTTACATTTATTCGTGCAATCTGAATTATGAAATTTTACTTCTAATTTATATGGTTGATCAACTACATTTGGACTGGAAGCAATGCATTTAGTTTTTTTGACATTTAAGGTCAGTTTATCATAATTTAACCACACATTTATTTTCCTTAAATTAACTTCTGTTATTCGTTTAACTTCGTCCCAGTGTTTCCCAGTGAATACAATTTCTGTGTCATCAGCATAACAAACTAAATGACCTTTGAAATTGTTGATTTTTGCAATGTTATTTATATATATATATATATATATATAACAAACAGCAGCGGTCCTAGAACCGTTCCCTGCAGTACACCACATTTTACGAGACATTCAGAACTTATGTCAGCACCTTACCCGCTGCATTCGGTTGCTTAAGTAATCTGATATGAGATTCAGTGCAGTTGCACGTACTCCACAATTAGATAATTTAAGCAAGGAGGATTTCATGAGAAACAGTGTCGAAAGCCTTGGCCAAGTCAAGGTAAACAGCAATACATTTTAATGATTCATCCATTGCCCCGACAGTCCTTCCCAGGAAATTCATCACAGCATTTTCAGTGCTAGAATTTTTAATGAAACCATATTGCCTCTTTGTGATAATGTTGTTTGCATTAAAAAAATCAAGTAATCTTTCTTTTAATGCCTTTAAATGGCTACGATGTCTAGAAGTTTTGGTTATGCCATATAGTTGGGCTACTAGATATGTGTGGGGTTGAACTTGGATTTCTCAGGATTGTCCAATTAATTGAAGATAAAGATAAACATAAAAAAATATAGCTAATGTTCGTCTTAGGTGTTGTCTGTAAGGCATTCGGTGTTAGTGATGGTGACGCCCTCTGCTCGTTAGACAATTTGTCAATGGATTGGAAGTGACTAATATGTGGAGACAATTCATACAAAGATAGAGGTGAGAAAAAAAGGGTACTATTGTCTACCCTACAACCTTGGGTATATAGGTTAGATTATATTGGAATGTCCCACTTTCTCTTCTCTTCTTTGGTAAAAGCATAAAAACCTTTTTTTTTGTTGAAATATACATCAATTAAACGCGTGTAAAAATAAAGTACCTATAAATTAACGCCATATTTTATAGAATAATCTTTCAGCTTGGTCCATAAAAATTCTATAAATGTGGTTGATAATTTTTTTATTACATCACATTAGCGAATATTTTCGGAAACGATTTTTATAACAGTAATTGGAATGTTTGATGGTGTGGAAAAAATGAATGTTACTATTAAAAACACTGGACGTATATTAATCAACAAATATCATTTAAAAAGAGTTTAAATAAATTTATAATTTTCATGAGATAGGGTGTTATAAAGTTGAATTTACTTTTTATATTTTACGATTCTTTATTTTTCTTGATAAACGAGAAACTGGAATTGGAAATTCCTTTATATATACGTTTAAGTAAGTCGAAGGAAACAAACTCATTTGTTTCCGTCATTGTTTTGGGAATTTCAGTAATGCAAATATTTCAGTCGGTTGCCGAATATCATCAGGGTTTCCTTTACGGTTTGTACAACACAATTCCTTCTGAAATATCAGCGACAGATGCGAGTCAACTCCGGAGTTCATTTCATCTAAACGTTCAAGTTGTCATTGAATGGTATATGAGAAGTTTCGTTATTTGGGACAAACACAACGGCTGACTGAAAACTTGAGTCATTTTCGATATAAAAACATTCGAAATTATTGTTTACTAAAAGTTACAGTTACACAAAGGGAAAATTTTAACAAAAATTACAAGTCTCTTCGAAATAACAATTTTTGCTCTCTTTATTGTTTATAATTCCGAGTTATCTATTTTTCCTGAGTAAATACTGGCCTTAAATGGTAAACTATTTATTTTCATAACCTCGTTCAATATCCGAGTCATCGTTCAACGATTTTATACTAATTTTAAAGTAATTTTGCCTGTTGTCTGCTTTCCAATAATTCTCCTCGATTTTTTTATTACATGGTTGATGTATTGACCAATGCCTATTGCTATTTAATTTTTCAAAATCTTCAAAAATAAATTCTTTAATGTTGTTAAGTTTGAAACTTGATTTCTTAGAGACGATTGATTAATTGATTGGTTGGTTGGTTCGGCACCACCAGTCAGAGGCTTAGAGAACTCGGCATCTCAGCTTTTAGGCTTTTTGTGCTCTTGGTTATACCGTTTATGTGAAGAAGCCAGTAGGCCATATCAGGCCCAACAGTCTTTCCTCCAGGTCCTACTTGGAGAAATCCTCCCTTGGAGATACTCTGGTCCTAGGAGTCTATATACCCAATGAGACAGTGCTCTACATTCGAAGATAATGTGAGAGGCTGTTTCCTCCTCTTCCATGCACAACCGACAGATATGTTTCTTCCTTTATATGCCAATTGTATGTGCATGTGCTTCCTTAGGGAACATTGACCGGTGAGTAACCCCTTTCCTTATCTGGACCCTGCTGAGGTTCAATATTTCGTTAGTCAGCGACTCCGATGTTTTTTTGACGAGGAGTTTGCTGTGTTCCTGTTTTGGCACGTGTCTCTAGTACGGCTGATGTTTAGTTTGAATACGCTTTTTACATGTAGTCATGCAAGATATGAAAGAAAAACAAAAGGTGAGCGGTCGTCGGACCGCCGACAGAAGCTTGCTTCTTATGCACAATAGAATTACCATTTTTCGAAAATTTTGACCATTTTTCAAGAATTTTGACAATTTTTGACAATTATTGACCATTTTTTCAAAAATTTTGACAATTTTTGACTATTTTTTCAAATTTTAACAATTGACAATTATTGACCGTTTTTGACAATTTTTCAAAAATTTGGACAACTTTCAACAATTATTGACCATTTTTGACAGTTTTTTATAATGATTGACTATTTTTTCAAAATTTTAACAATTTTTGACCATTTTTCAAAAATTTTGACATTTTTCAAAAATTTTGACATTTTTCAACAATTATTGACCATTTTTGACAGTTTCTGATAATTATTGACCATTTTTTCAAAATTTTAACAATTTTTGACCACAATTTTTGACCATTTTTCAAAATTTTAACAATTATTGACCATTTTTGACAGTTTCTGATAATTATTGACCATTTTTGACAACTTTCAAAAATTTTTACAATTATTGACTATTTTTGACCATTTTTTAAAATATTTAACAATTTTTGACAATTTTTGACAGTTTTTGACAATTTTTGGCAGATTCTGACAATTATTGACCATTTTTGACAATTTTTGGCAGATTCTGACAAGTATTGACCATTTTTGACAATTTTTCGAAAATTTTGACTGTTTTTCAAAAATTTTGACAATTTTTAACAATTATTGACCATTTTTGACAGTCTTTTATAATTATTGACCATTTTTTCAAAATTTTAACAATTATTTAATACTTTTGACCATATTGACTATTTTTGACCATTTTTCTAAATATTTAACAATTTTTGACCATTTTTACAATTATTGACTATTTTTTTCAAATTTTTCACAATTATTGACAATTTTTTTAAAATTCTTGACAATTTTTGACCATTTTTTCAAATTTTAACAATTATTGACCAATTTTAACAGTTTTGACAATCATTAATCATTTTTGACAATTTTGACCATTTTAGACCATTTTTCCAAATTTTAACAATTATTGACCATTTTTGACAGGTTCTGACAATTACTGACCATTTTTGACAATTTTTCATAATTATTGACCATTTTTCCAAAATTTTGACGATTTTTTAAAATTTCAACAATAATTGACAATTTTTGGCCGTTTCTGACAATTATTGACCATTTTTGACAATTTTCCAAAAATTTTTACCATATTTTGTAATTATTGACCATTTTTTCAAAATTTTAACAATTATTGACAGGTTTTGACCATTTTGACAGTTTTTGACAATTATTGATCATTTTTGACAATTTTTCAAAAATTTAACAATTATTGACTATTTTTGACCATTTTTTAAAATATTTAACCATTTTTGACAATTTTTGAGCATTTTTAACAGGCACTGACAATTATTGACCATTTTTCCAAAATTTTGATAATTTTTGACCATTTTCCAAAATTTTAACAATTATTTACCATTTTTGACAATTTTTCAAAAATTTTGACAATCATTGACCATTTTTTTAAATATTCAACAATTTTTGACAATTTTTGATTGGTTTTGATAATTATTGACCGTCTTTGACAATTATTGACCATTTTTGACAATTTTTCAAATATTTTAACCATTTTTCAAAACTTTTGACAATTATTGACAATTTTTCAAAAATTTTAACATATTTGGCAATTATTAACCATTTTTGATAGTTTTTACAATTATTGACCATTTTTGTCATTTTTTCATAAAATTTGACAGTTTTTCAAAAATTTTGACAATTTTTAACAATTATTGACATTCCTTCGTGCTAATTCCCATTGCCTTCCAGCCTGTATGCAGCCATTTTGGCTTCCGCCTTATTCACTTCACACCATTTCTATCGGGTTCAGATGATAGTAATAAAGAGGAAGTCTTAAGATGTGAACATCGACGTGGTATTGTTGGATTTTCGTCAAGATAAATCTTTTTTTGTTTTTTAATGAAGATTTTTGAAGTTATTTATCATAAAAATGATTTAAGTTCAACCTAATAACTTTACGTTGAAAATTTTATAGCGCATTCGAGAAATTCTGTTTAGTTTTTAATTTTAGATGGTAGTCGGTAATAAAAATTAATGAAGTTAAATTTTTCGATGTAAATTTTACGAAAATCATGGCGCTGTAAAATTGAAAGTAATGGTTTGCATGTTTTTGTAATTTTTCTTCAAAAGTGAAGTCTCGAAATTTCAATTAAATAGAATACAGTTTTTCTAAATTAAATTTTTTTATTGAAACATAAAGTGCATACACGCATTCTTGCCGAAATTCTCCTTTACTTTTTTTTTATTAGATCCTTCTTCAAAACTTTAGTAGCTGTCGACTTGTTGACACACCTTTAGCTTCACAAAACTCCATAGAACGAAATTATATTAAATCACACAATCTAGAGGGTCAAACTCAAAATTCGCAAAAAGTCAGCTGTCAAACGTCACAAATGACGGCAAATTTAAATCTCGCTGGATTGTTAGTCTTTTTATTTTATGTTCCGGAAAAAATAGAGGATTTATTTTGTATTTTGTACATTTTGCTGAATTACTAAAAATTTTCCATGCAGCTCCGATTTTCCTTATGAAATTTAAAAAAATGCATCATCAATATAAGGAGCAAATTAAATATTTTCTCATGAATCTGATTCATGCGTTCTGCAGAATTAATATTAATGACAATACTCCAATTTATGTTGAGTTATCCAGGACAGGCGTGGATAAAAATATTGTTGAAATTATTTAGAATAAATATAAAAAATATTAATGTCAAAATTTGTAAAAAAAAAGTATAAATACTTTCCGTTGGTATGTAATTTTTTTTCCATAATCTAACCAAAAATAAGAATCCATGGAAACTTAAGATAATTAAAAAAAATTGTCCTTGAAACAATCTTGAAAATATCAAGAAAATTATTCTATATATTTAAATATATTTACAAACCTATTTTGAAACTTATTACGATTTCTATGAATACTTTTAAAGTCCGTCTCTGTTTTGGGATAAAATGTGATAACTTAAATATATGTAGTCAGAAATTGTCGATCTGCTTTCCATTTATAGCGATTGGTCCTTTAGAACATCTGAACTGAATACGACGTTTTATGTTTTAATCATTCACGTTTATAAAAAAAACCAAATTTATTGAGTATTAATTGGAAATGAAGTCAACGAAGGCGTAAGAAGTAAATATCAGAACTGACAATAATTACCCACATTTCAAATGTATACACTTATTTACGGGTTCTTTAAGTCTAACCTTAATTTACCTTTTAATCTGTCCAATATAAAATAATTCCTGACAATTTAATTTATATGTAAAAAATCGCTTAGTTATGTCACTTTGACATACTATCAAGAAATTAAATGTAAGATTTGGCATTTGATATGTTTTAATGGTCATTTGGTATTCCCATAGAAGTATGTACCGGGTGTCTGATTAAGAGAGGTAACCCGCTGTATCTCAAAAACTATTTATCGTACATCATAGAGAAACAAATCTGTATTACAAACTCGTATAAGAGAAACTGCTGGAAATTATTTTCAAGTTTCCTACTTCACCGCTAGAAGGCGTAGTTCACAATAATAACACAAAAACATCATTTTTATATAATAAATGTACTGTTATAGTACCACATAATTTGAATATTCGTAATCATTAGATCATTTTACGTAAGTTTGCTCCAGTACTTTTTCCTCTATCTTGTAAAATAACTGGTAGGGGTGAGTGGGAATGCTGACTCAATAAAACTGTTATAACTTTTGTTCCGCCTGATGGATTTTGACAAACTTAGTATCATTTGAAAGAGAATTCAATGCATAATATAGTTATTTATCTACGACCACCATTAAAATTAAGCATTTACAAATAAAGACGTGAAATTACATTTTATACATACGTCTAAAGCGTGCGAAAAAGAACAATGCTTTTTAAATGGGATAATCATTTTAACACTCTTTTTTATTTGTATATTTTTTAAGTTACCTTAGATAATTTTGTGTTTTGTTTTCTGTCAAAGGTTCTGTAATTGTAATAATTTTGTACTGTCATTAAGAAGTGTAAAACGTGAATGGTCAATAATTGTCAGAATCTGTCAAAAATTGTCAAAAATTGTCAAAAATTGTCAAAAATTGTCAAAAATTGTTATATATTTTAAAAAATGGTCAAAAATAGTCAATAATTGTAAAATTTTTTGAAAGTTGTCAAAAATGGTCAATAATTATCAGAAACTGTCAAAAATGGTCATTAATTGTTTAAATTTTGAAAAATGGTCAAAATTTGTCAAAATTTTGAAAAAATGGTCAATAATTATGAAAAACTGTCAAAAATGGTCAATAATTGTCAGAAATTGTCAAAAATGGTCAAAAATTGTCAAAATTTAGAAAAAATATTATATAATTATAAAAAACTGTCAATAATTGTTAAAAAGTCTAAAATTTTTTGAAAAACGGTCAAAATTTTTGAAAAATTGTCAAAAATGGTCAATAATTGTCAGAACCTGTCATAAATGGTCAATTGTTAAAATTTGGAAAAATGGTCAAAAATTTTGAAAAATTGTTAAAAGTGATCAATAATTGTCAAAACTGTCAAAATTGGTCAATAATTATCAAAAATGGTCAATAATTGTTAAAATTTGATAGAGTGGTCGAAATTTTTGAAAAATTGTCAAAAATGATCAATAATTGTCAAAACTGTCGAAATTTTTGAAAAATGGTCAAAATTTTCGAAAATTGGCCATAACCATACGAAACTCGACTTCGGCTCGTTTCGTATTCCGGTTAATGCTTGTGTATTAATAACCATCATTACATGATCGTTGCATAATATACTATTAAATTACTAACCGTTACAGATTCATAAATTCACTCTACATTAATTTTATATTGAAGTTGTCAACAATTTTTGACATCTGGTCGCCTACTACATTATGTAAAATTTTCAATTTACTTAAGTATAAAACTCGATCCCCTAATATACCTATTTTTTCTCGTATCTTCTCTATCTGTTCGTAGTTTGCATCCATATTGTTGCCCAAAAATCCCCTCTCGACACTTACGAATGAGTTCCGAGCTCTAAGTTCTTGCGTGGTAAGCTTTTCTATAAAATTAATATCGTCCAGCAACTTTCTAATTTGTGGCCCAATCAAAATACCCTCTTTTAACTTGGCGTCACTTAACAGGGGAAAGACTTGTCTTAGGCATTTAAATCCTTCACCCTCTTCATTCATAGCCTTCACAAAGTTTTTCATTAGTCCAAGTTTAATGTGAAGCGGAGGCAAAAGGACATTTTTTGGGTCTACAAGAGGCACATACTTAACATTTTGAGATCCCGGTTGAAATTTGGACCTTTCCGGCCAAATTTGCCTCACGAATGCCCCTCAAATTTTTCATTTACTGCACGACTGCCCACAAACAAAGAAAACAGCAATATTTCGTAAACGGTAAAAGTCTGTACCTCACAGGGCTCCAGCTCGAAGGGCTCCGGCTAGAGACTCCTCTCAAGGGTGATTCGACCCCAAGTTTATGCTGCACAAGGATAACAGAAGGGTTGTAAAAGTTGAGGGCGCCACTACCTTTTTAACGATAAAAAGTACTAAAAACTAAGGCGGAAAAGGTAGAAACGCCTTGTGAAATTTAAATAAAAGTTAATAAAGAAAAGTTACCCCGGGCGGTATCTCCCTCAACTTTTATAGTTGGGGATTTAGAAAAATGAAAGATGGAGTTAACACAAATTTACAATTTATTCTGCCACAGGAAATGAACAGGAATTTGTACTTTTATAGGTACTTAGCTTATATGGAGTTGTTTCCTGAAGAAGAAGTCAGGTCTTGATCTGAACTGATGAGTTCTATTCTAGGACGGTATTTTGAGCTAGGGCTGTATCCTTGGCTATATTCTTGGGGTTATATTCTCGGGGTTATATTCTCCGGTTAAATTATTCGGTTATATCCTAGCATAGGGTTATATCCTCGCCTAGGGTTATATTCTTGGGTTTATATCCTCGGCGTTATATTCTAGCCTAGGGTTATGTCCTCGGGTTCTATCCTAGCCTAGGGGCTGTGCTTACCTAGAAGTACAGGTGGATCAGGGATATATAGGAAATTGAATGTAATGGCACATTATGTTGGTCAGCATTTCAGGTTAAACAAAAGGAAGGCAGTTATTTGAAAGTCAAAAAATTGATTTAATTTACTGAAAGCTTTCCAACATTATATGTTCCATGTTAAAACAGTAAAAATAGCAATTATCGACTAAATTTAAAAAATATACTAATGATCCGAAAGAAACTAATAATAGCAAAAAGTTATTTATTTAGTTATATGAAAAAATATCGTGCTTAGGAAATATATGGAACCGGCACTGGCGTTACGAAAGAATATTTTATAGGTTAACAGTAATTTATAAAAATGTTATTTTATAATTAAAAGAGTTATTTCGCAACTGAAAAAGCTTGAAAATGTTTGTATAAAAGTAAAACAGTGAATTATGAAAGAATATTTGGCTTAAAACTACCATATTAGTATAAAAGAACAGTTTATGACCACGTGTTGAATTTAATGTCGTCTATCTCTGTAAAAAAATAAAGAATGCATACGAAAATTATATCAGACAGTACTTTAGAAGAAGCTTATTAATTATAAATTATGATTTTGAACTTACCACAGCAAAATTCATAAGATAGGTACTTAAGATATGAAAGATAGCG
Source organism: Lochmaea crataegi (assembly GCA_947563755.1). Lineage (NCBI taxonomy): Eukaryota > Metazoa > Arthropoda > Insecta > Coleoptera > Chrysomelidae > Lochmaea > Lochmaea crataegi. Next base: position 47,416,478 of record OX387423.1, on the reverse strand, counting down.
AAAGATGATCTGTCCCCTTAGGCGGTCGATAACAGAAAGGGGTGTTTCTCGTAGCGTTGGAAAAAATGGATACGTCCGTTGGCAGACGTCAATTGTTACGGTCAGGGTTGAAGAGTTTGGGATCACAGAACTATAATTGGATGTGGCTAGTGACGACGAGCGCTAACTAAAAGGATTTATTCTGTAAAATCGAAACAGGTCGATAGACATGTTACAAAATATAGCGTCACATTTGAAGATTCCCAAAAAAAGTTGAAAACAAAACAATTGTTATATCACCGCCACCTGGCGACCGTTAAGACCACCGGAATGAAACTATAATGTGATGATATTTTTAAGATAAACCAACCTAACCTAAACTTTACTATACTTCATAACAATATTAGAAGCATATCCAAAAATCTGGATGAATTTAAACTGTTGTTATCGACTATTACAGATTTTGATTGTCTAGTTATAAATGAGACTTGGAAAATTACTGATATCATCTTGTATAACATACCAGGATATAACTTAATATACAACAAAGGCGATCTGAACCAAAATGACGGAGTCGTAGCTTACATAAATTGCAAATATTCTTTTGAATATGATATCTGGACCCGCAAATATTTTAAAAGTAATTGTTACTATTAATGATAACAATAAAATTATGATCCATGCTTTCTATAGATCCCCTTCTAAGAAAAATTATAATCCAAGTATCCCTGAGTTCACTTATAATTTACTAAATTTCCTTAAAAATATTGGTTTTAACTCCCAAAATTACTGTCTATTTGTTGGAGATATTAATATTGATTTATTGGATCTAAACGAATATTTAAGCATCCTGAGTGAGTACGGATTTACATCCACCATTAATAACGCAATCAGAATGACCTCTTGTTTAGATCATTTATTTATAAAGTCCCGGTAGTAATAGAAATTGAGATGACATACTACTTTACAATAGCGTTACAAATAGTTTACAATAACAAAACAAATAAAAATGAAAGAGAGCATTATACTAAACAAATAAATTATAAAAACCTTTCTGACAATATCTCAAAAGAATCTTGGGACTCCATCTTAAGCTGTAGCGGTCCAGACTCAGCAACAGAGAAATTAATAAAATTTATACAGAAAAACGTCAATGAATACAAAAAATACAAAAATTACACCATGGGTTACAAAAGCTCTCATGAAATCCATTAATAAAAAAACACAATGTTTCGACAAACAAAACTCCTCCCTCATGACCATGATTTACTGCTAAATTATAAGACATATAGAAATAAACTGCATTCACTTATCCAAAGAACAAAACGTAACTTTTATAAGGAGAAGATAGAAAATAATTCTAATAACAAAGAATTATGGAGCGTAGTGCAAGATTTGAGTGGAACAAAAAAAGAAAAATTGCCTCTTGAAGCTATGAAAGATCAAATGGAAAATAAACTGAATCATCCAACTGACATTGCAAATGAATTCAACCAAACATTTTCAGAAATGGGCGAAAAGTTAGCTAGACAAATTGATAATAACCCCTTTAAGATCAATGAAAATGCTTCTTTGCCAAACTCGATGGTTTTGTTACCCACAAATAGAGGTGAAATAAAGACATTAATTAAGGAATTATAAAATAAAAAGGCAACTGGTTTTGATGAGATAAATGCCGAGTACCTAAAAGCAATTTCACCATTTATACTAGATCCTCTAGTATATATTCTCAACTTGTGTATAGAAAAAGGGATATGGCTGAATTCCTTCAAGAAAACAGTATACAAAAATAGAGACAAAACGCTTAGTGAAAATTATCGACTTATATCACTCATTCCACACATTTTGAAGTACTGCTGAAAAATAGACTTATATCGTATATTTACAGATTTCATTTAAATTCTCCCTAACAATTTGGATTTATGAAAAATACCTCCACCCAAGAAGCCATTTTGAATTTAACATCAAAAGCTTATGAAGCATTAAATGATATTACAAGGTTTGCTTATGTGTTTTTTTGGATCTGGCGAAAGCATTTGACACTGTTAGCCATAATAGCCTATTAGAAACCTTAGAAAATATTGGCATACGAAACTGTTTACAAGCTATCTCTCAGAGAGAAAGCAGGTAAGGATTGCCGGGCAAACGAGTGGTTAAAGAAGTATATCTTACGGAGTACCACAGGGAACAATTTTAGGTCCTATCCAGTTTAATCTTTATATTAATGGTCTATTTTCATTGCGCAGTGCAGGACATATAATTGGGTTCGCTGATGATACTTCTATTATTTATGAAGCAGATAACTGGTATAAATTGAAAACAAAAGCAAAAACTGATTTAAAATTAATAAAGGCCTGGTTTGATAATAAAATACTTACCGTAAATTTTGAAAAAAACTGTTTACTTACCATTCTTCAACTACAACCTATTCTGATCTATTCAAACCTCTGGAAATATCACAAAACGGACAAAAGTTCAGTATAAAACCTGTAATGAATGTCAAATATCTAGGTATTATTATAGATACAAATTTGAAGTGGGATCTTCACAATAAATAAATAATAAAAAAACTACAATTCATCCTCTATAAATTTAAATACCCGAAAAAGTGTGTACCTGATAGATATCTTCGAATGTTATACTTCGGACTAGTAGAGAGTCACCTACGCTATGGTATATTGGCATGGGGTAGTGCTCTAAAAACTCAAATTCGTCCATTAGAAATTATTAAAAAAAGATTTTTGAAGATAATTATGTCTAAACCTCATACCTATTCTTCAGATCGATTATATAGGGAAAGCAACATTTTTGACTTGAAACAATTATATTTTCTCTGTGCCGCTATAAAATACCACGCTATAAAGGATAACGGGGTAACCTACCTTTACATAAATATAAAACTAGGAACAATCACCACTATCTTGTTCCGAGAATGATGAAATCTTTTGGTCAAAGATCTTTCCCATTCCTAGCTCCAAAGATCTATAATTGTATCCCTGTCTCTATCAAACGCATAAATAATGCCATTCTATTCAAAAGGAAATTAAAAGCATTCCTTTTGGAACATTTCTGTCATATTGCATCAGTGGTGTAATTATACATACTTACCACGGGCAAATCTATGATACGATTATCTAAAAAAATATGTCACATTAACCAAATTTTTGATGTTTTAGAATTTTAAAATTTCATTTTAAATTTTGAAATTTCAATTTATGTTTATTATTGTAATTTTACCTATTCCACTTTTAACTAATTATATTTTAAATTTCGATTCTGATTCTAATCATAATTTTATCAGGGTTGTATTTGTCTAATATTATTAAATTAAGTATTGTTGTTTTTATTTATATGTATTTTGCCGAAACAGGCGTATCTACACCTATCGGAGACCTTCGGACTGTTTATTCACTAACCACTAACCACTTTTTTAATTAATTGTATTTTTTGTGTGAATAAATTATTATTATAATATAATATTTTATTAGGCATTTAATTCCTTTTCAAATTATACTAAAATTGTCAAAATCCATAGAGGGGAACAAAAGTTACAACAATTTTATTGAGTCAGCTTTCCCACTCACCCCTACCAGTTATTTTACAAGATAGAGGAAAAAGTAATGGAACAAACTTACGTAAAATGATCTAATTATTAAGAATATATAAATTTTGTGGTAATATAACAGTACATTTATTATAGAAAAATGATGTTTCTGTGTTAGTTAGAATTAGATTTTTTTCTCTAAGCTGTACGATAAATAGTTTCTGAGATACAGCTGGTTACCTCTTTATACTAATTTGGTGTTTAAATTTTCACTGTACTATTAAAATTATCACGCTGCGTGTTAAAATTTATTCTTCTCTTAAGAAACCATGTTCTTACTATTATTCTAATGGCATTCAAAGCGATACATTGTACTTAATTTATGTTTATTTATAGTTTTAATAGTAAATTCTACCTCAAAAGATTTTTGCAGAAATAGAAATACATACAGATGGTTGTGGCTTTGATGAAACTATAATCGACATCGATGACGACTTCAAACGTTTCTACAAACATTTTAGTTTGTTTTTTTATTAAACTTAAGCAAACGTCTCGTGAATAAAGAAGACACAACATTTTTTTTCCGTATCAATTTGTAACGATAGAACGGCTTTGGTTTTTTCTTTTCTATTAAAACCCCATTACCAAGGGACTGAACCTGTCTTCAAACGACCCAAGTGACTTGTTTGAAAAAAATTATGTAAACGTCCACAACTGAAACGATCATTAGCAAAGCTTTTGCTAGTTGCAGGAAGGTAGCATAACTTAATTTAAACTTAAAAGGAGTTTCAAATAGGCCGCTAGAATCTTACGGGTTAATGGATATCCCATAAGTACAAAATAATGCTGTAGCTTGAATTGATTTTATTGACTAGTTCCTTTAATTGTGTTTTTATCAACAAGCTCCTAGGTTAAATGCTTGTAAATGTTCGTTGACTTTATATCGGAAGAGATACGACTTCGAATAAGTCGAATAACGGCGCACATTTTTCTTTCCTATTTCTTTATGATAATAATCGAGGGTAATATATAGTCGGGGAAATAGGTCTGGTCCTTTTATCTAATAATACTGTAAGGAAAAATTGTACGCTACTCCCACATTTTGTCCACCCACCCAGTCATCCCAGTACCTTCGAGTAGACATTATAGGTCCACTGGATGTATGCCATATGAGTCCACTGCCTCACAATCAGATAAGATATGGGTTACGATCTCCTTGCTACAAAGTCTGCAGCTGAGATCCCCTTTATACAGATTGCGAAAATCCCTTTCTTACGCTGCGACTTATACAAGTACGACAAGGAAAATATGAGCAAAACTACGTGAAAGAGAGAGTTGGACGTGTATTCATTCCCCCCCTATTTATTTTAACTGTTGTGTTGCCAAATGTACTTATCTGTAAAAAGTATTCCTAATTTTTGTCTATCGTAGTTTTAAAATTTTCAACGCCATTTCAAGCGGCAACAATGTTAAATACCAATAATTGTTAAATCGAAAGCAGTGTACGGATTTTATTTATTGCAGATTGTAATTTGTCCAAATTTTTTCTTAAACTCCATTATTTTATTCTTATTTGTGTTGATCTCACTTATTTTTCAAAAGTCAATAATATTGCCAATCTCGATTTTCTCCCACTAAATACACCGTTATCCGGTGTTAAAAGTCAAATGCAAAATAAGTTATTTATTACTTAAAAAGTACCAAACATTCTAAACTGGCAACACTGCAGCAGAGAAAGACTCCCCACTCTGTGAGTAGGTTCACTGTGTTCAGTAGTTTCCCAACATAGAAGGAGTGAGGTTGTTAAAGAAATAAAAAAAATACACTCGTTATTACGTAACCTGTAAATCTTAAAATTCATTTTTGTCAACTTGATCGTTTCTGACCAAGCTGACAATTAATTTCTAACTACAACAGGATGTTATTTTAGCCATTGTAACTTGAAAATAAAACATTTATTCTTGAGATAAAAATAATAAAGTGATTGGGTATAAAAAACTAAAGATCGATTCCATTGATAAATTGAATTGAAAAAAAAATAAGTAGATACTTATTCTAAACATAAAATATGAACTTCTTGAAAAAATTAAACTAAAAATCCGTTCTAAAGGTAAACATAATTTTAATGAATTAAGTGCTCAAATAAACCACCTTGCTGTGCCAGGCAATAACCAAATCTGTCATAAAGATTTGATCTCATATCTCTAAGATTATTTAGCGTAATGCGGGCACAAAAGTGCCGTATTTTCACCCTCAATTCATTTAAATTATTAGCTCTTTCAAATTCATGTTGATAAATGCTACTTTTCAAAAATCCCCAAAGAAAAAAATCATTTGGAGCTAGTTCAGGTGATCTTGGAGACCATTTAATTGTACCATTGGTACTAATAATTCTGTCGGGGAATGTAAACCTTAAAAATTCCATTACTATCCTTGAATTATGGACTGGACAACCATCTTGTTGAAACCAAATTCTATTGAGATCAACTTCGGGTATAAGGAGGAATTACATGATTTTGTAATAACCTATAATGTGGTCACTTAAAATACCCTTCCAAACATTTAGCTTCTGCGGATACTGTGTTCGGATTGGAATGCTTAGATGTTTATTTTCCCGAGACCAATATCTTCTGACGAATGGATTGTGTTTTTGATGTAATGAAAAGGTTGACTCATCCGTAAATAAAATATGTTTTAAAAAGTTCTCGTCAGCATTTTGACGTTCCTTCATTTCTTCACAGAAATCCATTCGTCTGATATTGTCCTCGGGAAAAATTTCCTGCGTTGTCTAAACCTTGTAACAATGGTAGGTACCCGTTCCGTTTTAAAATATTCTGTACAGTTCTCTTGTCCATGTTGACCTCTTCAGCAATTTGTCTTGAAGAACATGGCTGTCCTGTTTCAACCGCTAAACAAACATTCAATTCTCTAGTTTGCCTTTCGTCGTTTATCGGACGTTCGATTGGATCTTCCGGCGCATGGCATTTTCTACAGTATGAAACATTTCTCGAAATTATTAATTATGTTCAAAATTGTTGTTCGTGAAGGAATTGGGCGATTTTCAAATGCCACAATAAACAAATTAACTATTGCATCAGCCGAATGACCTCCAAAATACCATTTTATAATTTGCACTTTTTCGTAGGTTTCGTATTTTAATGTGGGCATTGAAAAATGTTTTATTTTCAAAAACAACGGCGTGCGCTAACAACCAAGGTCTGTAGCGAAAAAATCACATACCTTTAAATGTGAGTTCTCTATGTAAAGGGCACTGTTGCCGGATGAAGGTGTTTAATTTTACCTAATAGTGTATGAGCTCGAAAAAAAGTTAACGATAACGTGACAAAAATATCATTTTTACAAATTAATCTGAGCTTCTGGCAACAGCGGTTGAACTAGTGAGGCGATGAACACACGCCTATCTGTTTTTGGTAGAGGGGACTTATCGCTGGGCTAACAAGTCTTCTCTCTCTTCCACGTAGTTTTGCTCATATTTTCCTTGTCGTACTTGTATAAGTCGCAGCGTAAGAAAGAGATTTTCGCAATCTGTATATCCCCATTTTATGCAGGTGATCTTTTACCGGGGTATCACCTGTTAGATAACCAATCATCATTTTTAGCTGCTTCCTACTGATATTCAGTAGTTTTTTGGCCCGTTTAACACATATAAAGGTCTTATTGTGTTCCTCCATGGCTTTGTACCTATGTATGTATTTTGTCCTCGGACCACTTTCTTTGTGGTCCCAAGGACTGGTTCTGGACCAACATATATCGTTGCTGAACCTCTTCTCGCGAGCTCATCAGCTTGTTCATTTCCAGAAATATCGTTATGTCCCGGCACCCACACTAATCTTACTTTAATGTGGTCTGCCAGTTCATTTAGTTTTTTCTGGCAATCTCCTCTACCAGCCTACCTGGCTGCCAGTTAATATGTTTATTCTATGAGTATTAGACAGTGTGTGTATTTTCAATGGGAAAGAAATCCCCTCATGCGCCAGCTTGTAACTTACCCGGTAGATATAGCGATAAAAAAGATAATTCTAGTGTTACTTACGGTATGCCTTCGACTAAGCTCTAGGTAAAACAATGGGTCGTGAATTTTCGCCTAAATATTGTATAACACTTAGATAATAAAAATTTGTCTGACATATAACTTATTTGAGCGCCACGTCATTTGTAAAATGAAATAATATAATTTACCCTGAGAAAATGACGAAAAACAGAGTGTATGGTCCTTTATAGGTACTTAGATGATCATTAAATAAAAATCGGGAAAGTAACTTAACAATCTAATGAAGAATATCCTACTTAAAGTCGACTTGGTCCCCACTATTTTACAAATATGGCCCTTGGCCGTCGTACATTAAATATACAAATTAATAAGGTTCCTAGGGAAATTAGTTCAATGCTAAAGGTTCTACAATGGTGTGATAAATCAAAGAAATATGGCCCTTGGCCTTCGTACATTAAATACACAAATCCATAAGATTTCGAGGGAAATTAGTTCAACGCTAAAGGTTCTCCAACGGTATGATTAATCAAAGATTAGAAAGATATATCGGCTTATGCATCTATAAATGGTTTTCGTATTCTCAAATGGAGAAGAGAAACGAATTTTATGTCAACAAAGTACTGGACGTAATATGACCCATACTTGTTACAGCAAATATAACGTAGTGTCGGAAGTAGAGAATCGAATTGAATTGATTTTCGAATCTAGTTGATTTTCAAATCAAGTTGCTAGTTGAATCGAGTTGATTGTAGAATGTGAAGTTGTTGCAATTTAGAATTTCCTTCGACACAACTCACATTATAATTGTCTTTTTTAGACAATCAAGAGAACGCTTGTCAGGCTTGTCTCCAAAAATGGTTTCTTATTCACCCAACTTATCTGCGCACATCATTTCTGACAATTTTCGGATGTTTTAAATCTTTAACAATGCCCTCTCAGAAAAGATATGAGAACATTAGTAAGCAATCTAACGTGCGTCGACATTATAGTTAAATGCGTTCCTAGGCCTCACCGTTAGATGGCTCGAGAGGTACTAAAATAGGTAATTTATAAGCAAAAGGAGTTATTTTGGGCAGAGAAACAGGATCTCCTGTTACAAGCTCAATTGCGATATCGAGCTGAATTTTTGGGAAATTTTTTTTGTGGGTCAAAGAAACTTTTTGGATACATTTATTTAAAAAAAAGTTTTTTTTTCTGACACAGTCTAGAGTATCAGTGCTGCATTTGTTAACTCTGACAAATTGTCTCCTCCTGTCTTAACATTAATCACAAAAAGTGTTTGAAATGAAAGACAAATTTGTCTGTACTATATTATTTATTCAACTAGAACGGCGAATAACCAGGATGAAAGTGAAGTAGCCGCTCCTAATCTAATAGGTGTCTCTAGTCCCATCAATAACACTCGTGATTGGTCTAACATTTCACAGCAGGCGGTTCGTATTGAGATCTAGTTTGTTAGAAAATCAGCATGATAAAATTAACATTTTTCATAAATACAATGAGATTTAATGAAGTCATCTATCATACTTAACAGGGGTGTGTGTAGAAATAAGACTAAAAGTACGAATTGAATTTTTAAATCTATCAAATTACATCTACAGAAAGTGTTTCAACTTACAACATGACTGTAGAGAATAATAATATTAACAATCTTCCTAACCTTCCTCACCTGCTCTCAATATCACATCCTTAGAAATCACATTAACCTTTCTGTTTATATTGTATTTAATAAATACGCGTTGACCTTGTTTTTTAAATATAACTGAACTTATCTTAATAAATTGTAGCCAAAAGGGCTTCACAGTATCCGATGATGATTTTTCTTCATCAGATATGTGAAATAATAACGAACATTGACCTTTTAAATTTGATTTTTTTAAAAATTAAATCTCTAACAAAAAAAATTATCTTTCTCGAAAATAAGATACGGTGTCACAATGTAACTGTAGTGATTATATCTTATTGTGAAGTGATATAAAATGAATTATACCAACCATTTATTTCGCGTGGAAACGACTGTGAATCGCAGATGAGGGCCCGAAGACGACTATGTCTTCTTTATCGCGAGCTCAAAGCTGGCCTTTACTATCTGGTGCCGCACCCGTTGAGGATGCTAGAAATATTGCAGCCAAAACGCAGGTAAGGAAAAAAATAAACAAACATTTTTTTAACAGAGTTGATTTCTGCGTTCGTGAATGTCCAAAATGTTCTTGCTCTCCCCCATCATCGATGACCTTGCCCACTTTTTTCCTGAAGCCTATATACATCTGTGGAGAAAATACTGAAATTATCTCCTAAATCCTCTCTTTGGTCAGTGGCAGGTGGACCGCTTGTTATTTTCTTGAACACATCAATCTTCTACTAGAACAACTCCGATCTTCTTAGAAAAAGGACCCGAAAAATGTCAGCTGCTTTTTCTTAGGCTGATGCTAAAATAATATTTAGGTATCTCCTCGGTAACCTTTCTTTGGTCAGTGTTGGATGGACCTACTCTACTCTCCTGAAGACAGCCATCTAATATAACACAGAAAATATTCTGGAGCTTTCTCTTTCACTAATGCTGAAGTAATTCCCTAAACGAGACCTAGATGATTCCTCTGTGGTCGATGAAACTGCCTATTATTTTTCTAAGGACAACTCTCCTCTTTTTAGAGAAGGGACCCGAAAAATGTCAGCTGCTCCTTCATAGATTGATGCTGAAATAATATTTAGGTATCTCCTAGGGGACCTTTCTTTGGTCAGTGTTGGATGGACCTAACTGTTTCCTGAAGACAGCCATCTATTATAACACAGAAAATATTCTGAAGCTCTTTCTTTTGCTAATGCTGAAGTAATTCCATAAATGAAACCTAGATGATTCCCCTGTGGTCGATGATACTGCTTATTATTTTTCTAATGACAACTCTCCTTTTTTTAAAGAAGGGGCCCGAAAAATGTCAGCTGCTCTTTCTTAGGCTGATGCTGACCTTGATGGTGACCTTTCTTTGGTCAGTGTTGGATGGACCTACTTGTTTCCTGAAGACAGCCATCTATTATAACACAGAAAAGATTCTGAATCTCTTTCTTTTGCTAATGCTGAAGTAATTGCCTAAATGAGTCCTAGATGATTCCTCTGTGGTCGATGATATTGCTTATAATTTTTCTAAGGACAACTCTCCTTTTTTTAGAGAAGCGACCCGAAAAATGTCAGCTGCTCTTTCTTAGGCTGATGCTGACCTTGATGGTGACCTTTCTTTGGACAGTGTTCGATGGACCTACTTGTTTCCTGGAGACAGCGATCTATTATAACACAGAAAAGATTCTGGAGCTTTCTCTTTTACTAATGCTGAAGTAATTCCCTAAACGCGACCTAGATGATTCCTCTGTGGTCGATGATATTGCTTATTATTTTTCTAAGGACAACTCTCCTCTTTTTTGAGAAGGGACCCGAAAAATGTCAGCTGCTCTTTCATAGGCTGATGCTGAAATAATATTTAAGTATCTCATAGGGGACCTTTCTTTGGTAAGTGTTGGATGGACCTAACTGTTTCCTGAAGACAGCCATCTAATATAACACAGAAAAGATTCTGGAGCTCTTTCTTTTGCTAATGCTGAAGTAATTGCCTAAATGAGTCCTAGATGATTCCTCTGTGGTCGATGATATTGCTTATAATTTTTCTAAGGACAACTCTCCTTTTTTTAGAGAAGCGACCCGAAAAATGTCAGCTGCTCTTTCTTAGGCTGATGCTGACCTTGATGGTGACGTTTCTTAGGTCAGTGTTGGATGGACCTACTTGTTTCCTGGAGACAGCCATCTATTATAACACAGAAAATATTCTGGAGTTCTTTCTTCTCCTAATTCTGAAGTAATTCCCTAATTGAGACCTAAATGACTACTCTGTGGCCGATGATATTGATTATTATTTTTCTAAGGACAACTCTCTCGAAAAATTTCAGCTACTCTACCTGAAGAGTAGCTTTTTGCTCAGTGGTACCTCGTCTTTGGTAAGTGGTATATCGGCTTGATTGCTATTTTGCTTAAGTTCTTGCTGTGTTCCTGTTTTGGCACGTGTCTCCAGTACGTCTGATGTTTAGTTTGAATCCACCGAAATGTACAACCACGTGCAGCAGATTTTGATATTCCAAATACTGGTTCAGGACCAGTGAATGCAGTTTCAGACCCTTGTGCCCCGGGACCCACTTAAGAGTTATTCTATTATAGTTTGACAGGGTTAAAAGTTTTTGTAGGCAGTCCCATACCAGTCTAGATCTGATCTGGGGACATGCCAAAGATTTCAGTGCTGCCTGACTATCTGAGAGTATGAGGATCTTTTGGCCTCTATACCCCCTTTCGATGTCCATTACAAACACATGTCGATAGCGCAGATTTCTGCCTGGAATACAGATGCAAACTTCCCCAACGATACGTGGACATTTCACCTGGGTCTGGCACCATGGACTCCAGCTCCTGTTCCTAAGTCAGTTTTAGATCCGTACGTGTACCACGCCAACGTTCCTTCCTGGCTGCATGCTTCCAACCCATCCCAGTGTAGCTGGATATGGTATGGTTGGTTGTCGTTAATTGTGGCCAACATGTTATCACTTCTCATTTCAAGAAGCGAGTTTGTGATAACATCTGTGTTCTCGTCGCACCCGTTATGCACAGACAGGCAAGCCTCTGAAGTTTTGATAGCTCCAGTTCAGCTTTCCTCTGATCTGTTTTTGGCCAACAAATTAAGGCTCCATATGTAACCATGGGTCTCACCACCGTTGTGTACAGCCAGTGAACGATCTGGCAGCCATTAGGGCCATTTTTCCTTTATTGGTTTTGCCATGTAGGTGTGAATTCGAGGTTAGTTTTGCGTCCAGAATTATGCCCAGATATCTGGCTAAGACACAGCTGCACGTTGAAGAGGCTTGGCAATTTTAGTCTCTCAAGCTTCCTTTTTCTAGTGAAGGCAGCTTTTCGAGGGTTCACCCTTAGGCATTCCTTCCTACACCAAATCTCCACCATAAGTTACTGTAAGAACGCGTAAATCAACTTTTTTTACCAAAAATTATATTTTGTATTTTTACAATTTTTTATTTATTTATTAGATCCAAGCTAGGAGATTTGTGTGCCGTCATTACTACCCTGAAGGCGGGTGGGGGTGGGTAGTAACGGCTTGTGCCGTCCTCGTCCACGTCATCAATCATGGTGTACAATTGTCTTGTTCTCAGCTAGTGGCTCCAGCTGCTTTTAAATTCCACGTGAATCCCGTCTATCCAGCAGGTGAGCTACTAGTATAACGAAAGTTTCAATAAAAATATTTATATATTTGTTTCATCTTTATTTTTCCTTGGCTATTATATTTTCTTTTCAGACGTCTGTCTCCTAAAAAGGAAACTTATAACCGGGTTCTATCACAAAATGAGTGAATGATTGAGATCAATAACAAACTACGGAAAAAACTTATTCAAATTCCAATAAAATTGTTGGACCTTAAAATGGTAATATTTTTACGTAAAACGCCTTGCCATTATTTAAATTCTCCTTTTGCTAACGTCAAACGCCATAGCATTATATAAAAGAAAAAATTCACAAACGGCCCAATGCCCCTCGAAACACCCCACATTATCATTTTTGCGACACCCGAAACCTCGGCAACGCCAGCTATGATTGATGTCAATAACAATGGCAGAAAAATATCCAAGCCTACTATAGAAAAATATGGTGGTCAATCCAGAGGCGTTCACTAGCTTTTGTGAAAAAAAAAGGAATATATTTATTTTATGTTGATACTACAAGGAAATTAGAAAAGCTTGAAGAAATAGTTTCAGGAAATTATGTGCTACCTTTTTAAAGTAATGGTGACAACACATATATGGCCTAGGGAAAGCTAAATGAAATATAATGAAAATGAGGAGGAGAGATTGCTACTTTTACCAAAAACTCATTTTCCTAAGAGTATTCCAAATAGGGAACAAAAACCTTTCGAAGGCTACAACAATGACTAGTGCTATGAACACTTTTCTACCTTTTAAGGCACCAGGAGCCGATAGGATTCTTCCAGTAAAGCTTTAGTAAGGACAAAACGAAATTCTACCACTTTTGGTTAGCTTTAGTGGAAGCAGCTTAGAACTGGGCTACATACCAGAAGCATGGAGAAGAACAATAGTTACCCCTATTCCAAAACGTGGGAAAAGGGACATAACAAACCCAAAATCATTCAGACCAGTTAGTATGTACTTAAAACTATGGAGAAAGCTATTGTCAATCATATTAGAAAGGAAATCCTAGAGAGACTACCTCTTCAACGACGTCAGCATGCTTACCAGGCACTAGCACTAGTACAGTCTTGAAAAGTCGCTATGTGCTTGTAGGATTTTATCAAGGTCATTTCGGTTTCTGAATATTTTTATATATATCTATATATACATACGAGGAGATGAGTGTAAGCAAAAAGGATTTTGCAGCTTGTATCTAAATAATTCTAGGTAGTTTTTCAACTATGTTCATTATTATCTCGACAACCAATGATAATAAATCATATTTATTTTCATCAAATTTTAAGTAAATTTATAGTTTTCCCTTGAAACATATAGATAACAAGAAAAAACAATATTTTAAATATAAAATATTATGGCTTACCTTCTCACATACCTGTCACTCCTACCTCTCATGCCATATCTCATGCCTTCTCTTCCCCTAACCATGCTCTCCACTACGCCAATCACCTCCATCCATTCCTCCTTCCCCCTCAACATTATCTCCCAATACACCGCCTCCCCTAGTTTCCTCTCCAACTTCTTCAGCACTTCCTCGTTCCGCCAGCATCTGAACACATGCCCCACATCATCCTCCACTCCACACCTCTCGCACACTCCAGTCTCTCTTTTTCCAATCTTGTGGAGGTACCCTACTCTCGACCCATGTCCAGTGAACACCTGTGTCAAGAAGTAGTTCACCTCCCCGAATTTCCGGTCCATCCAATATCTCCTATTCCCAATCGTTCCTTTTAGCGCGCCCTCATACTCCTCCCACCTTCCCTCCATCCATTCCTGTACTTCCTCTCTGGTCGCATCCCTCCAGCTTCTATTCCTGACTCTGGCCATCACGTCCAAAGGGTAGGACCTTGCCAGCTCCGCTGCTGCCAGTCCACCCACTGTCATGTACCCCTGCACCACCCTGAGCAGTATCACTCTCTGCACCCGCAGGAGTGGCCTAACCCTCGCATTCGCCCCCGCTCTTTCACCCCACACCTCCGACCGTACAGTATACTCTGCTATACCATCTAACCAATTACCCTCCTCTTCCACTCTATCGGCCCCTTCACATTACACATCAATCTCCCCAGCCATGCTGCCCTCACTTTTCCCTCAGCAACGCGCTCAACACCGCCCGTTTGCTGACACTGTTGTACGCCTTCCCGAAATCGAAGTACACGATTAGGGTTAATTCCTTGTTCCTCCAGTTGCCATCTCTAGCCCTTTCAACCAAGCTCATTACCCTACCCATCGCCGACATGCATGATTTCCCCTTCGCAAACCCGCGCTAGCTGGCTTACCCTAAAACCCCCATTCCTGCCAACTTCTTCCTCAATGCTATCCTTCATTATCCCCTCCATCAATTTACCCATACCACACAGTAGGCTCATGGGCCTGTAGTCCCCTGCCCGCTTCCCCTCTACCCGACTTTTTCAGCAGTATCATTCTGGTCACCTTCCAACCTTCCGGAAATTCTTCCTCACTCAGCACCCTGTTGAATAGTTCCCAGAAGTACTCCCCATTGTCATCCAACAGCCTCTTCATCATATCACCCCACAGGCCATCTATTCCTGTGGATTTCCTTACTTTAATGTTTCTCTTCCCCTCCTCTACTTCCCACTTCTCTACCGGTCTTATCTCCCTCATTTTTTCTACCCCCTACTATCCTGGACTTCTCGCAATCCTTCTCTCCTTCTCCCAATCTTCCTCTAGCACGTCGTTCCTATTTCCACCCATCTTCTTCACCGCTATCTCATACCCCTTTCCTCAAGGATTGTTTTCCAATTTCCCCAGTAACTCTTCCCACTTCCCTCTTTTGTCTCTCTCCACCCTACGCTCCAGTATCCACATACCTATGTAAGCTCAAGGATATCTGGCAATAGCTTCCTAACGGCATGAACACAAATAACAATCTAGCAACGTCGAAATGTGATCCTTTTTTTCGACTGGCTGTCATTGCGCACAAAAGCTGCGCGTACTTATTGTTCTATGGAAAGAGACCCTTCCAATTGTTTTATGTTCCGTGCCAGAACCCTTTTGCGGTATAAGCACCAATGTAAAAAAAAGATCTGATATTGTTCCTCATTCCTTTCTAGAAGTATTCTCGTATCTCCTATGGAGTTTTTCATTTGAATTTCATCTAAAATAAATATCTATACTGCGGCAATATTTACTTATAATGTATATTCGTATTTTTCATCTTATTTTGCATACGGAAAATTTATATAAATGCGAAATTTACGTCGACTATAATTTGATTAAACAAAAAAAAACAGACACCCATTCAGTTGCTAAAAGGGTGCATACGAATTGTACGAAAAGTTACATAGCTTACTTGGCAGGAAAATAAAATTTTCAAATTGAATTGAAACGTCAATTTAAGACCCGACACACTTAGCGACAGAAAAATGTAAATCGAGAGATTTTCCATTCGAGTTCTCCTCTCCATAAATACAATTAGTTATTATTTGAGTAGCTTACGAAATTATTCCGACTCGAAGGACCAATAAATTTTTGTGTGTATTTCCGCAAACAATGTTTCCAATTAATTTTACGATATTATTAATATAAAAATAAACTAACTGATTCAATCTTTGAATATGACATCGATATTTGTGTTCGTATGAACCGAAGTATCTAAAAATATCTCTCTGGAAATGAGTCTGGGCGTCGAACAAACGAATTTCTCTGTTACTGACGTTTTCATTGTGTATTTTCAGTAAATTATCGAACAATGCAGAAATTTCACCGACAAACCAAACACATAACTTTATATAATGCAAGAGCATTTTGTCATTTTCACCAACAGATGACGTTTTTTTCAAAGTTGAATGTAAAATAACGTTACAGTTTTCTCTTTGTCATTTAAGGGTCTTATAAAGTGTGACCTACTTAAGATCGCAACACCCAGTTATAGCTTTCAATTGACATTTGATGAACTTCAAATTTTGATGGTTTAAAAAGGTCGGCAAAGGGACTATTTAGTGTTTTTTTAGTCACGTTGTGAAATGATATCGTGATTTTTTAATATCAGTTATTTCAAACCGTGATGTCACCACAAAACATTTGATATTCTGTTTTGAGTTTTCGATAGGATAGGAAAAATGTATCCATATTCATCATATCTTTTGTATTCTCAAATTTCCATATTAAGCTAATAAAATGTTCTCAAATTCCTGTACCATTTTTTTACTTTCCCATTTTTCCCTACAAATTGCCAAAAGGAAAATTTCCTACATGTTATAGTTGTAGGTAAAATTAATTTGCGTCGTTTCACAATTTGTCGGCGAGTAAAGAAATCTAGAAGCAGAGCCGGTTTCAGACTCATAATGTGAATTTGCGAAAAATGATTGCCAAATGTCAGAAAATATTACAAAATGTATAATAGGTACCCATAATAGTAGAATAATTAATTAAATTGAGTAAAAAATTTTAACAATATAATATTCTTGTTTTGTACATACAACAATCAATCAACTCACTATCTTTACTACAGCTCACATCATTACTAGCAGATGGAACTATTTCAGGCTCTAAAATACAATATATCAGCAATTAGAACCTAATTTTGTTGCATTTGTTGAATATATTTTTTCAGTATAAAAGGAGAAATATTTCCTATCCATATTTATAAAATACATACCTATAACAATATCTTCCTCTACGAATGGTCGCCAAAAAGCCATAATTTTGATAATTACCAACAAAATAGACTTAATCAATAAAATAATTCTAATCACCCAAAATCTTAATCACAGAAATAGCTAACAGATATATAATTCTTATTCAGAACACAATGTCTCGTAAATAACAATAATGGGCTAAGCCTACCCTGCGCGTCCATATGGACTCGCAGTTGAAGTAAATTTTTAATATACCAATCGGAAGTTACATTGCGCCAATGAGAATCAATTGTTCGGTTGTGGGTGGGTCAAGACTGATTTATGGCTTTTTTTGGGGGGCTTTTTAATCCTCACAGAGACCTTGCCGTACACTGATATTTTAACCTGTAACGATGCAAATTAATTTTACTCGCAACTATACCAACAGAAACACCCGCTATCCAAAAAAAGTAAAGACAAAAAGTAACAAGCAATTACGCATCGAGATATCTTTATTATGTCGGTATCAATACTTATGTCGACGAAAAGCATAATCAATATAATATCGTTCCTTTCCAGTAGATCTCACCAAATCATAATAATATAGTGAATACGAAATATTAGAATACCATTTGCCGTTCCTCTTTTCTGGTGAAGAGAGCACGAAATCTCTTTATAATCTTAGTGTAATTAACGAAATTCGATTTTGTTGCCGTATTTTCGTCTAATTTAAGTCGATGAAGGTCAAGGGGATTATATTATGTTCGATTTCGATTCATTTATTCAATTCATGTCGTTTTCTCGAGCTGTGATCACGTAACGGTTTAGATTTGCTAATAGGAACTGTGACTGACTGTGATTTGTTTATATCAGTGAAAAAGTAACAGTTCGTGAAATATCGCTCATCACTTATTTATTAACATTTGATATACGTCAGTAGCTTCAAAACATCGATTTTTCTAAAAAAAATTATTAGCGATTTTTTCATTGCACTTTCAGTTACCAAACTGTTAAGATTATCGTAGGTGTTTCATCATCAAGTTCATATTTTCTGCACTAACTTTGCCCATTTTGTGCAGATGTTTGCTCAGAGTGCAGTGTCCAGTCACCAGGTCGGTAACTGTTTTTAAATGTCTCTTACCCAGTTTCAATAGCCTGGTTGAGAATTCCTTGTCTACCTTGTTCAGTAAACTCTTTGTATGGAGGTGCCCCTCCATTTGAGTTGGTGTTCCGTATCTAGCCATTTCCCGATTTCCCCTCTTATGTAATCTTTTGTGATTCCACTAAACGGATCCGGATCTATGAAGTCTCCGTTAGAGCTTTCTCTAGCTAACTGGTCCGCCATTTCATTACCTTTTTTTTGGGTGAGGTGGTAGAAATGCATTTACGCACGTGTAGTGGAACCAAATGCCCGAAGCCATTTGCGACCACTACACAGTGTGGGACTCGCCTTACAGCCATACCCACTAAACATTCCACCTCCTTGTCAAACAGTGCACATGGTACCACTATTGCTAGTTTTCGTCAGGTACACAGTTCGTAGCCTAATTTCCCCTGCCCTCTTCCTCTTTGGTTTTTACAATGTCAGAAATGTACTTTAAAATCTTATGATAGTTTTCCTTGCTCTCCACCATTTTCCCTATTACATTCTCTTCTGTGGGAGTGTCCCCGATTTCTACTTCCAAGTATACTTTCTTCTGGTAAAATCTACCACATTCAAAAATAGAGTGTCTTGCATTATCCTCCCTGTTACATTCGCTGCGATCATTACTGTCTCTTTTCCCCTTTTCTTTGTAAATATGAGTTGAAGGACCCGTGTCCTGTTAGAAATTGGGAAAACCTGTGCTTGCAGTTCACCCATTCTTTGACTGACGGGATCAGCACTTTTGTCCATTGTGCTTTTGTCGTATTACTTTCCCATTCCCTTTGCCACTCTTCTATGGTCCTCTCTCTCTGCTCTTTTTTCTGTTGGTCCGTGGTGGTTCCCATTTCAAGCAGGACTTTGCGTTCCCTTGCTAACAGGTAGATTGATGGCACACCAGTAATCACTTGGACCGCTTCAGCCGAGACAGTGCGATACGCACTAGCTACTCTTAATAGAGCTCTTCTTTGAGATCTGATTATCATGTCCCTATATCTTGCAACCTGCATTCCCCCATACCACACTGGGGCTCCATAAAGCAAGATGGATTGAACTACTCCATAGACTATTGCCCTTTTCGAGCTACTAGGGACTCCTACACTTGGAATTAGACTGCATAGTCTCCCGCATCTCTCATGTACTTTGTTGCAGGAATTTTTTATATGTGGTCCGAAGAGACCTTGATGGTCCAGATGAATGCCCAGATATTTTAGGGTGGTAGCTGGATTTATTCCCTGTCCTTCGATATGAAACGTTATCTTGTCCCTTACTCTTGCCTTTTCATCACCTGCAAACCCCTAATGTGCCGGCACCCATATTAGAGACACTTTCTTGTCTCTTGCCAGCCTGTTAAGAGATTCTTTGCAGTTTTATTTTTTATTTTTATTAGCGATTTTTTTATTGGACTTTTGGTTACCAACATGTAAAGATTATCGCTTAAGGTAAATTTTGAATGATGTAACTGCACCGGTGTCTGAGATGTACGTTGTCCGAAATTGTTTATTTTGATTTTTGAACGACCCTGTATACACGCTAATTGACGTTTAATGAACTCATTATTTTGATGGTTGATGGTCAGTAAAAGACAATTAGTTGAGTGGTTGCTTTTAAGAATATTGGGTTTGTGTTGTCTTTCAATATTATGACGACAAGTTCCTATAAACATGTGTAATAAGTCTATAACAATATTTCAAATTACTTTGGAAATATCCTGTATATAAAAAAAGAAGTCTTGTAGAATAATGGGCGGCTCTACGAAAAATATAAGGCCGGCTTCTAATTATCTAATTTTTATCGATCTTCCATTAATTTAAGTCAGCCAAATCGGGTATAAATGATTACTTACCAAGTCTGAACAAATAGCTGATCGCTAGTAACTTTCCTAATTCTATTCTTGACTATATAAGCTGGTGGTTTTTTTTAAACCAATCAAAATTAAACTTTTTAATGACAGTACAATTATACCAAGATGTATAAGGAGATGCTTCGACGTTAGTAGATTGTTAAAATGCTAATTTGCTAAGATTTGAAGTAAAGGGGAGATAATTTGAGCCACACGGCTATTAAGAATGAAATTTTTGTTATATTAATATCAAAGTATGATTATTGTAATGTTTTTGTTATTTATTTAAATAGTTTTTACTTGTGGGATAAAATTATACACACGATGGCTAATTACTATCTATTGATTTATTTTTTAAACTTAATTTATATACACACCCTACTTAATGTCTACTAATTCATTTACACTCGGTATAAAAGTTCTAATTTATTTTTACCACTTGAATATCACACTATTTATCCTCACTATTTCATTCACTGACCGATTACTATATAAGAACTTCTGTAAACTATCTGTCAACAAACTCTTTGTCTTCGTTTCACTAATTGTCAACTCACTCAAAAACCCGCGTATATATGCTCTTGATCAATTCTGGAAAGTTCTTGAACTTCTACGCCCGTCCTATGCTTAAACAAAACGATTTACTAGAATGTTCTCGAAAGTGAGTTGGTAACCTCGCAACATTATGTATTTGTTATCAAAAATTGGACGAATACGGTACTGATACCGAGTATTTAAATAATATTTTTCCACGTCATTCAATAACTGGGAAGAGGAATTATCTTATGACCCGCACAATCACCAGATTTGTCTCCTTTGGATATCTTTTTATGGGGGTATTGAAAATCCTGTATTTATGGCTAGAACAGGTCTAGAACTTTGAAAAATTTGCGTGTTCGAATTTCACAAATTATAACAGCTGCAATGTCTTTGAAGTCTCGTATTTTTTAATTTTACACTTTTTCTTTCGCTGGTATAGTTTTTTCCAGAATCCGTTCCTATTATTATCTTTAGGTACAAATTCTACAGGGTTGAATCAATAAATACAACACGAGTAGTTTTTATTTATTAAAAATTACACTTATTTTTTTTTATTATCGATAGAATTTGAAACCTTCCTATAACTTCATTGATCTATTTTCGAGCTTATTGTTATCCGAAGCTTCTCCAACAATGGCCGGCCATAAATGGCACTTATAACTAGTATACCATTAATCTTAACCTATACTGCCGGCTATATTGACTTGCTGAGTTCTATATAGGAAAGAGGTACAATAACATTGAAATAATAATGACAAGAAATACATAATGAAAACACACGAGCTTCTGCAGAAAACAAAAACAATCGCCGACAACAAAAAATACGAGGTTCGCACAAAAATTTTTATTAAATACGAAACTGCGGGATAAAACATTCGCAAATAAAAAAACTCTGTAATATTAACCAAGGTTCATATTTTATATATTAGAGCAAGTTCCAGTCCGAGAATTTGAATATACAGCATGTCCCAGGAGTTCGTACCAAAAACATGCATATAACAACATAGTTGACGCCTGTCAACAAATGTCAAATGTCAAAATTAACTGTCATGTTTGGTTATGTATGTATATAAATTGGGGTGACATTCACTGAGACCTAAAAGATCTACTTCCCGAGGAAAGTCTCAGAGACTAGTAGCTCCTTTAGTCCTATTTCCCGGAGGAATTTTAGGATATCTGCAGACTTTAACTTAGGTAAATGTCCCTCTTCTATCCAGTAATCTCCAAAGTGTTGGGTCCTAGGATTCTGAATTGCTGTGAAATTCGCAAGTATGTGGATGGAGGTTTCTTCTTCCATGCCACAGAATCTACATTCTTCTTCCTCCACTATTTTGAGCTTTTTCAGGTGCCCATTCAGGCGGCAATGTCCCGTAAGGATTAATGTTAAAATTCTCAATGCAGTTTTACTTTGACTTATGCATTTATTTGATCTCAACAGGTTGTAGTCACCCAGAAGAATCTTTCTAGCATGCTCCGCAACGAGTTTGTGGGGGGTCTAAGAGACAGATTCATACTAAACACGATGATCAAACCCCAGAATTGTCCTTTGTCATCGAAAATGCCGCCCTTAGTTCAAGGGGCATCCTCACCGATCCTTTGGATGTAAACAAGCTGAACACACAGGACCAAAACCCAGTAAATCAGAACGCAAAATTCGAATCTTCAAAACCAGAAAAATCAAATTCCAAACCGAAGCTACAGTGCTTCAGATGTTCCGAATTTTCCCATTTTGCACAGCTGCCGATTTATTTTGTAATTATTACAAAAAAAATAATATTCACTCAATGACAATCGTCGCTGCTTAGCAATTGTTCATAACTAGGTAAACTAGGTAACGGAATGAGCAGACTCCTACTCCTTCTCGAGGTAGATACATAACAGAATTAAATTTGCACTTCTTCTCAATTAACAAATATGTGTATACAGGGCGTTTGAGAATTAATAAAAAATTTCAAAGACGGGTTTAAGTAGTAAAACTGTCTTCGCAAAAGTCAAAGCGTTGTTTTTGGTTGGTTCTTTGTACTTGTTCCAAATATGAAAACAAATGTTCATCATTTCAATAACGTAATAAATAAAAAGTAACTTCATCAAATTTCGTAGAGAATTCCTCATAATACCAATGGTTGAATTCGGAATGAAAAGGCCTTTAATAAGAGCTGTCACACGACCCCTCTTATATTTAATATTGTCAGTACGTCACTTACATTATGAGGGGTTACCTTAAGCCTTTTTAGAATTATGGCCTGTCTAAAAAATTATGGGACACCCGGTATACAAGGTGTTGTTTGACAGACACAATCGCTTTCAAATTTTTTCTTGATCCGGATATAGACTTTTATTATTAGTAGTAGGTGATTCAATTGGGTTCTGATTGATGCGTAACAAATATCAAAAATATATACGCGGTGATTAATTAGTTGACTTTATGAAGAAATAAGAAAAATCGATAAAACACCTTGTAGGAATCTCGGCTACAAAGATCGTAACTTACGGTTCGTAAGACTTAATAAATTGGAAATTTTTGGTAAAAAAAAAACAAGAAGATAAAAAGCAAATCCTACTGTATGTAAAAATTTATTAAAAAACATCTGTTGACGTAAGAACAGAAAGCAATTAGAGTCAATCGGTATCAAAAAACAACTCTAAACCTGTTTAACGCAGGAAACTCAAAAAATATATACAGTATTGTCAGTGGTGATGAATCCTGGATTTACTCTTATGAACCCGAAAATAAACGTCAGTCGGCTATTTGGGTGTTCCAAGATAAACCAAAATCGACGAAAATAATCCGTTCTCGAAGTGTTTTCAAAAAGATGGTGGCGACATTTGTTTAAGTAGCAACAATTCCTCTACAAGATCAAAGAACTGTTACTTCTGATTGGTACACATATCGATTTGTTTGCTGGATGTAATTGCTGAGTTTCGAAAAATCAACCACCAACAACGAATAATCCTCCACCAAGATAATGCAAGTTCCCACATAGCTCGAAGAACTTAAGTTCTTAAAGCAAGAAAACATCTAGTGCTTGGATCATGCTCCATACAATCCCGACCTAAGATGCAGTCAACGCCTTCAAAAAACTCTATTTTGAATGTAGCAACAAGCGAGTGGAATAACTGCTTCCAGAATTAGTTCCAAATGATGCAAAAATGCATTTCTTTTCGTGGATAATATCATCATCATCAAGCCTTTACATCTAATAGATTGTGGCTAACGCTAATGCGCTTTTAAATCCATTTATTAGAGTGGATTACTCCCTTTTCACTCCTTATTATTACAATTTCTTGTGTGTCCTGGCTTCAGAAGTTATTTTCTTCCATTCTGCTCTATTTCTGCATTTTTCTCTCCACTCTTTGATTCCCATCCTTTTTGTATCCTCTTCTATCTGATTCCTCCAACTTTCTCTGGGTCTTCCCCTTCTTCTCGGCCATAGAGGAGTCCATTGTGTTATTCTTCTTATCATTTCTCCAGGCTTTCGTCTCATAATATGTCCTGCCCATTTTAGGCGTTGTGCTTTTATATATTTCACGACTGTCTCATTGCTTAACTCGCTTTCTATTTCTTTGTTAGTTTTGAGTCTCCTTTCCCCAGTTCTTGTTATGTTCGGCCCCAGTATCGTTCTAAGAATCTTTCTTTCTATGATTTTTAAGTCTTCTGCTTCTTCTTTGTTTATTACCGTTGTTTCTAAGCCATACGCGATCACTGGTCTTATTAGTGTTTTGTATATTTTTATTTTGGTGTTTTTATTTATGGCTTTACTTTTCAGAAGTTTTCTATTTCTGCAGTAGGCTTGGTTTCCATTGAGTATTCTTTCTTGCGCACCCGCTCTTTTCCTGTTTGTCCCATCGTCACTCCTAAGTAGTTGAATGTTGTTACATTTTCAAATGAATGCCATTGCGTTTTTAAGTTCCCTTCGGTATTTTCGGTTTTTTTACCTACTACCATATATTTTGTTTTGTCCGCGTTGATTTCCATTCCAAGTTGTTTTGCCTCTTCTCCTATCTTTTCAATTGCTTTTATAAGTTCTTGTCTTGAATTTGCTACTATGGTTAAATCGTCTGTATATGCTATGATTTGAATATGGTCTGTTATGATGTTTTTGCTTTCTAGTTTAGCTGTTCTTAGGATACTCTCCAATGCCAAATTGAATAAAGTTGGGGAGATCGAGTCTCCTTGTTTGACTCCCTTGTTTACGAGGAATTCCTTCGATGTGACTCCTTGGAATAGCACTTTTGCTTTGTTGTTAGCCATTATCATTTTCAGCAGCTTTATTAGTTTATTATCAATATTTAGTCTTTCTAACCGTTTCATCAATTCTTTTCTGTCAATTGTGTCAAAGGCACTTTTAAAATCAATGAAAATTGTATGAACTTCCCTGTTGTGTTTCCATGCTTTTTCAAATATTTGTTCTAGCGTATGTATGGCATTTATAGTTGATCTACTAGGCTGAATCCATTTTGATAGTCTCCTAATACATTTTGTGCTTCTGCTTTTAATCTTGTGTTTATAAGATTAGCCACGATTTTATATGCAGAGTTCAATAATGTTATTTCTCGGTAATTTTTACATTGTTTTTTATCCCCTTTTTTATGAATAGGTGTGATTATTCCCGTATTCCATTCCTGTGGCATTTTATTTTGAATCCATATTTCTTTTATTAAGAGATAAAAGTGTTGATATAATTTATGACCACCATATTTCAACAGTTCCGCCTCTAATTCATCTTCCACAGGAGATTTGTCATTTTTTAGTTTTCTTATTACTTCGTTAACTTCTTCTTTGAGTGGGTATGTTTCTCCTTGTATTTGTTGTGGTTCCATGTTGTTTTCTAGAAGGGGTTCTGTATCTTCACTCAAGACTGTTTTATAATAATCCTTCCAGATGTCAGCCATTTTTTGTGGATCGTTTTCTATTTGACCGGTTTCGTTTACTAACCCTATTGTTTTAGCTCTCGGATTATTGTATTGAATTTTTATTTTTTTGTAGAACTGTTTTATTTTGTGGTTAGTACTGTCTGGTTCGATGTGCTCTAATTGTTTATTTATCCATTCATTCTTTTTTCTCCTATACATAATATTGGCGGCATTCCTTTTTATTTCTTATTCTCTTTTATCTGCCTCTGTTTTTGTGTTAATCCATGTAATTCTTCCTTCGTTTTTCTGTTTTCTTACTTGTTCACAGTCGTCATCATACCAGTCGTTTTTTTTGTAGTTCGTTACTTTTTTCCCCAGCACTTCATCTGCGGTTTTTAGTATGTTGTTTTTCATATTACTCCACATAGTGTTGTTTTTTTTTTAGGTCTATACGCAAAATATAAAAGACAACCCTTGTACAATCAATATTATCATAAATGAAGTCATAACTGAGAGCGTTCCAAAAAAATCGCCGGTTTTTTCTTACCATATATTCTCGATTCTTCAAAACAGTAAACCAATTAGGCACATTACAGAGAATCGTATAAATCAGTCGAAAACAAAAAATGGCGGAATGTTATCTGAAAGCCGAAGTGTGCTTTTTTTATCTAGAAGGCACGAAACACGCTCAAGTGGTCCATTCGTCAAGTCGGACCTTTCTTATCGACTTCCCATCTTGCTCGACATGCAAAAATACTTATTCAAGTTGTTGGTCAACGTGTTTTTAAAAAGAATACAACAAAAAATATAACGGAAAAGAAGAATGGACAACAACAACATTTATTCCGTACAGTGCGTCTAAAAAATAATGCTCGAACAATTTTAGTTTTCGTTTCAAGGTCGGCAAATTTCAATAGAATATAGTAATATAGAGATTTTTTCTTAGATTTTAGATATCGGTGATTAAATCACAGATTGTGATATATCGCTCATCAATATTTTAGATATAAATTGTCGCTAATGGTAAATGGACAATGTTTTCACCTAGTTTGCTTTTCTAACGGATAAATAAATATGTGTAAAGTTACACGCAACATTTAATCTGGCGTGTGATAATGTTAATTTAAAAGCGCTATAAATTACAATTGCAGATATAGGTTAATTGTGGACATGTTGATTTTATTTATTTCTTCGGATTTATCAAGTACGGAAGTCGCTAGAGACATACAAGGTGTTTTTAGACTTGGTAGATAAATTTTGCAATTGATTTTTGCTAAAAAATGATATTTTGTTTGGTTTGTTTGGCTCTTTTTCATCAGAACTATAAAAATGTCCACATTTTTCTTATATTTTTTCAAATCCCTCTACTTTTTCCAAACCTCTTCAAAATACCCGAAAGTAGGAAAACTCCTATCATCTGGCAAGCCTGATCTATTGCAAAATAAAATGTTAATTATGACGTATTTTACAATTGAATCATTTTCTTCATTTTCCACAAAGTTTTCAAATTTTTCTGACATGTAACAAAATATTTTTCTAATTACTAAAAATATCAAGAAAATACTTCTTCTTTTATTGAAATAATTGTCGAATATTTACGCATATACGCGAGTACAGGGCCGGAGCGCAACCTTTGGGGGCCCTGGACTAACGATATCCGGGGGACCCACGAAATAATTAAAATATTTGTCATTTTCTTAATAAAAAGGTTATGCGGGAAAATTAAACATGTATTTTTGATTTGTATTTTTTTACTGGTTTATTATTTCATTATTCGGGGCCCCTAGAAACCGGGGGGCTCTGGGCTGGAGCCCATTAAGCCCATACGTAGATCCGGCCCTGCGCGAGTATTTAAAAATAAAAATATCTAAAGAGAAATAATTTTATAATTAAAACCCGAACGAAAAAAGTGCTACAAAAGTACCCTCAGTGAATGTTTTTAAAATTACCAGTCATTAGTGTTCTCTTTTCATTAATTTAAAATTACGACATAAATTGATACCATATACGATATTTTGTTTTTTTTCTTCTTATTGGTAGGAGCTTGCCTAACTGGATTTCAAGCTGTAATAACAATAACTGTACCTACCGCAAACACACATCACCATTCCATTATATAAATATATTGTATCTTGTTCCTGTTTTTTCAACTCTTTGAATGCATAATTTTAATAACAAAAATATTTAAAAGTAATTTTTGTTTTAGGTAAGCTCAGAAATTCATAAGAAAATTTCAAAATACGTAAGTATAATCAAAAATGCTACTAAATATTTAAAATTAGCTTCGTCCGTGTAGAAGTCGAAAATGGTATTAATAGGATTTTTAATTAGTTTTTTTACGTTATTAATTTTGTTATGACATATAAATTATTATGTTAAAATGTTAATGTAAGTTTTTTTTCATTCAAATATCCAAGAACAATAAAATTGAAATTTCGAATTCTAATCCGATTTAAATATTCTTTTATCATGCCCAAGCCGTACTACTACGGGAAGATGGCTGGAGCTACCGAAGAATAGCTGTTCGATTTAATGTGAATCATACAACCATCTCACGGGTACTACAAAGATTCCTAGAGATAGGATTTCATGCCCGTAGAGCAGGACAAGAAAGAAATCGAGTCACAACTCCAATCCAGGATCGATTTTTAAGAATTTCGGCTCTTCGACAGCGATTTGTGACGTGTCATAGCCTACAAATGTGACAGTGACAGTACGCACGGACCTAATGGTCATAAATAATGGAAGTATGACAGCTGATACCTACAAGATATCTTACAACATCATGTAGTACCTTTAGCTCCATATTTTGGCGAACATTTCTTGTTAATGCAAGATAACACCAGGCCACATGCTGCACACGTTGTTAGAATTACCTGGAAGAGATTGGAATTAATACTATGAAATGGCCATCCCGTAGTCCAGACCTAAATCCTATAGAAAACTTATGGGATATCCTCACAGGTAATTAAGAGCGGAACAAATCCAATTCAATAACCTTGAAGAGGTGGGGGAGTGGTTAATTCAAATCTGGGAAGATTTGGACCTAAATGAAATGAGGCAGCTTATTTTAAGTATGGGTCGACGATGTCAAGCCGTTATTCGTGCGAGAGGTGGAAAAACTCGTTTTTGAGTTTCAAATTTTCCTTTTATTTCTTCCAGAATTGTTATCAGCCTGAATGACGTTTTACAATGTATAATAAATTATAGTAATATAATGTAGAATAACTCTAAAAAAGCTTAGTTTCTTTTTAATATAAATAAAATTGATTCAATAAGTGGTCCGTTAATTTTTTGGAGAAGTGTATATATAGAAAAAGAGAATAGAATAGATAGATTGGTATTAATTATTCAATAAGTACATTATTTAATAACAATTAACATACTGTGATAAAAACATTTTTCATTTTAAAAATCACCATTAGCTTAGTCTAGCGCCATCTGCGGGAATCTTATGACACATACGTAAAGAAAACTGCACAATACAGTTCGCTAGAAGTAGGAATCTAGCTTGGTGCCAATACAGAAATACTCAATTCTTTATTTACTTCGGCTATTACTTCATAGATGTCGGTAGGATCTTTTTTAAATAAATCCAATTCCTTTAGGGCATATTTATAGTGTTCATCAAAATTGAAAACGGAGATTGTATAAAAATATCTTGGAATGAAATGAGATTTTTATTAATATAAAAATATTTTTCAATATTTTATTTATATAAAAACGATGTGAAAAAATTTAAAAATTCTTAACGATGAAATAAAACAATATAATTTGTTTAAAACTTCATTATATTTGAACTAACACAGTAGTTTTATCAAACGACTGAAGGTATAATGAAAAATTTTTAATTTATACAGTGCATTAATACGGAATTTTAAGGATATTGACAAAGGTTTTATAATATGTAGTATTATAACATGGAAATAGGAAATAAAGTATAAAAAGTGCCTAAATACGGCATTCTACGAATATTACAAAGGTATTGAAAAAGTTGACCTGGAAATTTATTCACAACCATCACAACTGAGTTTTCTTCTAGGTAAAAAGGTTTAATAAGGGAGAATGATTGATATCTATTTGGTCGTTAAGAAGATTACCTGAATATTTGTTTTTATTTATCTCAATGGCTGCTAGAACATTTAATTTAAAGGATTTATGTTCTACATGCAAAATTTCAAAATTTGAGTCGAAAGTGTGTTGGTTTGCTAATAAATGATTTGAATATTTAGGATCTAATTTTTTGTTGTCATAGCTAGGTTTGAGTTCTGAAATTATAGTTTTAAAATTTCTAAAAGTTCTACTGATATAAATTTTGTCACAGTTGTCATTAACACATTTTTATTCATAAACTCCTGATTTGTTTAATTTTGAAGATATAGATTTGTTATTTTTATTGTTTAACGTTTCTAAAAGTACCAAAGTATGTTAATCTTTTAAATTGATTATTTTTATTTCTATCGGAAGGAAATACTTGTTCTAAAGTATGTTTTTGTAACTTTTTATTTATGATATTGTCAATTAAATTTGGATCGTAATTAATATTATCTGCTATTGTTTTATTTCATCGTTCAGTATGGATCTTCATCAAGTAAAAGCATCATCTATTCAATTTTTGAAAATTCTGTTATAAACTAAATTCATTTTTACATTTTTAGTACGGGCGCTTTTACCATAATTTACAGATTTTTCAGATCGTGCTAAAAATTACGAATATTAAATATTTTTAGATACTTTGCAGACTAATGTTAAGTTTCATGCTTCTTCTTTTTAATTTTTTTCAATTTCTGTTGTTTATAAAAATTGGTTTATAAGCTTCTCTACTATACGTCGTCTCCTTCCCGGATATAAACGGAAGTCATGAAAACTATCCATAAAAAAGACGGAAATAGCGTGTCGACAGATTTCAAGCAAGAAATTCGATGCCGAACAAACCAACTGAAGGATAAAATAGAATCCTGAATTTATACCTAAAGTTGCTGATTTGAGCTAGTAAAACAGTTATAGCTCGCGATTTTGTACTTAAATAACAAAAAGTTTCGTAAATGAGATCCTTTACAACCTATAATGGAATATTTATTGGGAGATTTTAATTGATTTCGGAGTTTGGTAACACTTAATTACCACACATTTTAGATAAAGGAAGTTTTATGGCGAAAATTATTCATTAAACAAATCTATGGGGTTATAAAAGGATTCTATGTATACAGAGATAGTTTTGTGTTTTTTTTTGTGTATCTTCGAAATCCAAGGTCCAATATGAATGAAATTATACTAAACCCAATGCAAAAATAAATCGGTTCATAAACAAAGAAGAATTGAGAACCTCCTAATTTTTAAAAGTCTTAAAAATATCAATAAAGCGGAAAATGATGTGACATGTTTTTAATCTTCCTGGTTTTCTTTTTTCTTTCCCACTTACTATGATGATATTTGAAGTCGCATTTTTATGTGGGATACGAGGAAAAAAGTTTTTGATATGACTCGAATATTTTATAAAAACTTTGGGTGGATATAGAAATTATATTAAAAATGTTCGAGAAAAAGTGTTTTTAGTTATTTTCAAGTTTCCTTTAGTCGGCATGTTGGATAAAAACAGTTTAGAGATTTCAAAAAATTTACTAGGTCTTCATATATAGTTACAGGGATATCAGCTACTCTACTTTCATTTATTTGCCACAGAAATTTTGGCATCTTTATAGATCGGTAGCCCATGACACATGTAGGCTTCATTATTTCGAAAGGAAGCCATTCTCACCATCGAGTTTCATGTGAAAAACAAGTAGAATAAGGCTATTCCCCAAGGACCCAAGCTGGATAATCGACGCTACAGAGTGGACATTGAAAATCTTAGCATTCTTTGATTTTTTGTAATTTTTTACTCAAATTTTTCGTCTTTCCAGCTTTCATAACAAGGTTGACAGATTTCAATACAATTTCACACAATCGTTTTTAAATTTTTCTGTTAATTCGGATCTGTAAATATTTCCCTTTCCATATGAAATACCGTGTAGTGTAGAGTGCCATCTTTTTCACTTCATGATGTTAAAAAACCACAAATTTCGTTTAAATAGATAGATACTTATTTCAAATTAAAGTAGCTAATCCGCTGAAATTCAAGAATTAATTAGGAATTATGTTTCTAGGGATCTACTAATGATTCCCCTTATAACCGCTTTAATCTGATAGCAGTGCTGTTCTATTTTGAATATCCATAATAGTGTGGTGGACACAGTTTCAAGTAGGTCAATTTTCCATTTAAGAGAAAAAGTACTTTTTAATTACGATAGTTGTTGTAAAACTTAATTGGAGTAAAAACGGAACCACAAATTCTTTGATACGAGTAATCGACTGGTCGACTTAATTTTTTGATAAAATCATTTCTTCGCCTCCGCCAAATAGAGTCGATGAAACGCATTTGGAAAAAAATTTGCAAGATCATAACTCGGAGGGTTTCCGTTTTATGAATCATACATTTAAAAGTAGTGAAAATATTCAAAAATCCACTTTCTAAAATGAAAAAGTACTCGACTATTTGAAAAGTCAGAACGTTCTAATGACCACCAATCGATTCAGGTAAAAATTTTACATACAGGGTGTCAATTTTAAAAATTACAATGGGCTGTACCTCGTGAACGAAAAGAGATTTCAAAAAGATTTCAAAATCGTTTCTAGGGTAGAGAACCTACAAAAATTTAAATGGCAACCCCCTACTTGTGTTACGTCGTTAGAAAGCCCGTAGAAAATGCTTTCCAACGGTCTAAGTCATAATTATACAGGGTGTAACAATAGAGCAATAACATTTATTTGACAACAAAATGAAAAAATGTTGAATGTCGAACTACAAAAATGTTAACTAATTTAGTAAATGTTCAAAATGGCTTCCATTGATTTGTAAACAATAGTACAACCTATTTTCAAACTCCATACGAACGTTGGCAAATGTTGTTTTAGTAATATCACGACATGCTTGACTAATTCTTCGTCGTAAATCGTCGATTGAGGTTGGTTTAGTTTCATAAACAACCGACTTAACGTGACTTCACAGAAATAAATCAGGTGGCGGTAAGTCTGGTGACCTAGGTGGCCACTCAATGGGACCTCTCCTTCCAATCCATCTATTTGGATAATTATTGTCTAACCGGTCCCTAACTGCTACTGCGTGATGGGGGAGGTTCTCTGTCTTGCTGGAAGTGCAACAAAATTTCATCTAAAGCCGGATTGCCATCGCTGTCCTGTTGGTTCTCTAATTCATGAAAAATTAAGGGCTCAATAGTGTTCTCCAGCATATCGAGGTACATTTCACCGTTTAAATTTCCCGGTATAAACAAGGGACCAATTACAGAATCTCCTAATTCCCCTTGCCCAAACATTTAGTTTCTCAGGATACTGAGTGTGGTTTTCTCTAAACAGATGTGGATTTTCATCATTCCAATAACGACAGTTTTGTTTATTTACGTTACCATTTAGATAAAATGTGCACTCATCACTAAATGAAGACATTGCATTTTATAGAGGTGAAATTTAAGAAGCTTCAAAACTTTCCGTACCGACTCATGTGATAGTCCTGTTATTGCAGAGACATGACGAGTTGATAAAGTAGGATCTATTCCAAATTTTCCAAGGACTTCAATTTCAGTTGCTTCATCGAGTACTCTTGCGTCATTCCTTCTTCTATTTGCCACTGAACCCGTCTCTTTAAATTTTGCGACTAAATCACGGATATATACGTGACTTACATGTTTTTCAGGATGTCTTTCATTAAAGACGTTAGCTGTCTGCAAATAACTTTAGTTCTGAGAGCCAAATAATAAAATTATCACCAAACGTTCAGGTATAATAATTAAAATATTTGTCATTTTCCTAAAAAAGAATTATGCGGGAAAATTAAACTTACGAGAGGTTTTTTTTATTTCTAACGAAAAGACATTATAAACTTAAAAGAAGATAAAATAAACAGGTACCTTCTTTATCTATGGTAAACAAAAATTAAAGCCATAGACACAATTTAAATGGAAAAAGATTAATAAATGAACACAATAAAGTGGAAGAACGAAAGTAAATTGCTCTGGAGTATTAAAAATAAATTTGATGTTATCTCGGGTTTTTTATTTTTGATTTGTATTTTTTTACTGGTTCATTATTTTATTATTCGGGGCCCCTGGAACCCGGGGGCCCTAGGCTGGAGCCCATTAAGCCCATACGTAGATCCGGCCCTGTATACTGTAAACCATCGTGATTATTGTAGTTAAATTAACGTACAAAACGTACCAAAATATTTTTTCGGACCAAACATACAAATAATTAATTTGACATTATAAGGTACCTAAGTATCAAATAAACCAATAATTTGAGTACTGGAAAAAAATGCAAAACAGAATAACAAAATGTGTTGTTTAAAAACTGCAAAGCAAACAAGTTTTTTTTAAATACAATTAATAGAACATTTAACATTTAAATAGGGACCGTACTTGCACTTCCAAAGCGAAGTATCGTTCCACAATTAATCCCCCTCTCTACCGTAGAAACGGTATTGAAATTTTTTTGAATTCTCTTTTCGTTGACGAGGTACAGCCCATTGTAAGTTTTAAAATTGACACCCTGTATACGGGTGAGTCATGAGAAAATTTACATACTTCTACAATTTGTAGAGTCCCTTAGAGAGTATATCATGTGGCTACTAAAAAGTGTCAACTCCTCTTCTTTATTAATTTACAGGGTGATTTGTGAAATTGACAATAAATTTTTTAATTAGCTATAGTGTTTACTCTGCTCATTTGATTTTTCTAATTTTTTCATTATACAGTACACTACCATTAGGCATTCGACTGGTATTAGCTAAACTTAGAAATTCCAGGACCGGCTTTGGAAAAATTAATTTGTATTAAATATTGCACCCTGTATATATTTTTTTAAATGCAATTGGTGATTTTCAAAGTTCATGAATATCCAATGAAAACGACACACGCGACAATGTTGTCGCACTTTTATTTAATTTTTAGCGAACGATCAAATCTTACCAAAAATAGAACAACCATAATGACGTATCACCTAATAAGGTATTAATTTGAACGAATGTTATAAATTTCAAATATTTTAACTAATAACAATAACGACAAACACTAAACAACAAAAAACAGTAACTATTAACAATAACGAACAACAATTTTAAAATAATAACTAAAATTATGTAATTAAGATAAACGCTTAAATAAGAACTGAAAAAAATACAATAATGGTAACAAAATAAAAATAATTTATTAGTAGATTCTTGAAATTAGAAAAGAGTTTAATTCTATGAATTAATTGTTGTCGGTTATTAATAATATTCTCTGTGAAAACTAGTTTGCTTAAATCGTCCCCAAATATGGTAATCAACGGGATTGAAATCAGGGGATCTTGAAGGCCATGAAGTAGGACCTGCACGTCCTATGTCCACCTGTTGCCATAAACATTATTTAGATGTTGTCTCACTGCCAGTAAAAAATGGGGGGATGCCCCATCATTATGAAAATACATTCCTTGGATAACATCGTTCGCTTTGGCAAGCAAATTCGGCAAAATATTTTGTAGAAAGTCCAAATAAACCTGTCCTCTTAAAGGACCATCAAAAAAGTGAGGACTTACTAATTGATCATTTATGACACCAATCCACACATTAACCGAAGCCCTTATCTGGGAATGACATTCTCGAATATCATGGGGATTTTCTTCTGCTCAAAAGTGCCATTTTCTCGCAAATAATTAAAAACTGACCCAAATGTTGGATGACTGGGAGTTCGACGATCAGAAGATCTCCTGTGATATTCTCTAGCAGCAGCTCTACCATTCCCATTACAGAACCCATGAACAAAAATTATATCGGCATATTATGTGGTCGAAAACTGATTTGGCATTTTGATTGAAAGTAACAAAAGCTCTACCAAAGCTAACTCAATTATAACAGAAGAAATATGTATTCTTGTACACATAAATAACGATTGATGATGACAATAATGACAATGGGTATAGAATATCAAGAAACGTCAAACATTCAATGCCAATTTTGATTTTAAAACTTTTTAGAGTTTGTAACATGTCTATCGACCTGTTTCGATTTTATAGAATAAATCCTTTTAATTACCGCTCGTCGTCTCATTAGCCACTTCCAATTATAGTTCTGTGATCCCAAATTTCAACCCTGACCATAAGACAATTGACGTCTGCCAACGGACGCTTCCATTTTTTCAACGCCACGAGTTACACCCCTTCCCGATATCGACCCTCTTCGAGGAAAGACCTCCATTTTTTTATCGCTTTTATACCTTTCCTATTTAATTAATTTTGCTGTGGTAAGCACAGCCCCTAGGATATAAGCCCTAGGCAAGGATATAACCCCAAACCCTAGACTAGTATATAAGCCCTAGGTGAGGACAAAAGCCCTAGACCAGGATACAACCCTAGACCAGGACACAGCTGCAAGGATACCGTTCAAATCAAGACTCTATCTACCTATCTTCTTCAAGATCTAGTCTCAAGACTTCGTAGAGACAAGATTTACCTACCTTTTCCGGAAACAACACTTCATAAGCTAAGTACCTATAAAAGTACAAATTCTCCTCACTTTTGTTCATTTCTTGTGGCAGAAGAGTAAAATATAAATTTGCTTAAAATCCTATTTTTTGTTTTTTTTTTCTAAATCCTCAACTATAAAAGTTGAGGGATATGTCGCCCGGGGTAAAGTTTTAAAATTTTCTTTTTTATTATTACTTTTATTTACATTCTACAAGGCGTTTCTACCTTTTCCGTCTTAGTTTGTTAGTACTTTTTATCGACGTCAAAAAGGTAGTGGCGCCCTCAATTTTTACAACCTTTCTGTTATCCTTGTGCGACATAAACTTGGGGTCGAATCACCCTTGAGAGGAGTCTCTAGCCGGAGCCCTTCAAGCTGGAGCGTTTACCGTTACAAATTAGCACCTCTTACCGTTTAAGTTGTTCGTTATTTTTATTTGGTACAGTTGATACAATGTATAATTATCTGACATAAAATTTTAATCATTTACAATCAACACACATTAACACATACATGAGGTTCGACATCTTAATCAATTCAATTTATTATTTATCGAAAATAATTCTGCCCTTAGAGATAATACAAAGTGGCAGTAAAGATGTAGTTAAATTTATACATATTAAAGATTATGTTGTAGACTCATTTTAGTTAAAATACTTAAAATTTATAACATTTCTTCAAATTAATACCTCATTATGGTTGTTCTATTTTTGGTAAAATTTGATCGTTCGCTAAAAATTAAATAAAAGTGCGACAACATTGTTGCATATGTCGTTTTCATTGCATTTGAAAAAAATTATATACAGGGTGCAATATTTAATACGAATCCCTAAACTAATTTTTTCAAAGCCGGTCCTGGAATTTCTAAGTTTAGCTGAAAGCAGTCGAATGATTGATAGTAGTGTACTGTAGCATGGAAAAATTAGAAAAATCAAATGAGTTGTGTAGATAGATAGTTTATTTCCTTTTAAAATCTCTACAATTTTATGGAAAGGGTGAGAACAATGAATCAACCTAATTACAATGATGTAATAAATATTAGATATTCATTTATAATAAAGGCTCTGAGTTTTAGAACATTCCAATTGCTTTAGCTGAATTTATTGTAATATTATTTAGTGAATCAGCTGCAACATTGATGTCGGCTAGGTAGCTTAAGGTGGATTGTTTCATACAACAATATATTGGACAATCAAAAAGTATATGTTCAATAGTTTCTAACTCCTTTTGGTTACAAATAGTGCAGATTTCATTAGGGTTTATCTGATAGGTAGAATACAACCTTTGTATGTAAACTTTAAGGAGGATGTATTACATAACCGAAGTTGCGCGATAGTTCTTGTAATTTGGATGGGCATTTTTAGGCACAGATATTTTTGTCGTGACGCAGATACTGTTAAATGTTTATACAGTGTGGAAACCACTTATGGAATAAAATTCTTTATGTCATTATTTTAGAAAATTATAAAAAATGCCGAGACACGTCAACTTTTGAATTGAGTTGTGCGTTATGTAAACATAAATTTAAATGTACAGGGTGATTCACGCAAGTATGCCATAGTCGGTGTTGTTTTTTTTAATGAAACACCCTGTATATTTGCATATTTTTGAAATCCTCTTAATGAACCGATTCCAACAAACTGAATAATGATGGTCAATTATGAATTATACAGGGTGAAATTTTTATGTTTACAGTTATTAAACACATACATAAAATACCTGCTGTATTTGATTTTAATACATTAAAATAAATGCTCAAAATGTTCTCCACCTAGTTGTTGGCAATAGCACAGTCTCCCATAGAACTCCTCCTTAACTTTGTTTAAAGTTTGAGGTGAAATATTCCGTATTTCTGTAGTTATCCTCTCTTTGAGGTCTACAATGCTAGTTGGTTGTGTTGCATATACTTTGTTCTTGAGATAACCTCACAGAAAAAATCTAACGGCGTAAGGTCTGGCGATCTAGCTGGCCACTCAATAGTACCTCTTCGTCCAATCCATTTATTGGGAATGATTTCATCTAAATAAGTTCTTACCATTAAAGCATAATGGGGTGTTGCCCCGTCTTGCTGGAACCAAACATTTTCATTCGGTAAGCTAGGATCTATTGCGTTGGGATATAAGTTTGCCAACGCAGGAATAACTTCATTTCTAAGCATATTTAAGTATTTTTCAGCTGTCAAATTTCCATCTATAAATATAGGACCAATAATATGGTCGCCTATGATACCGGCCCAAACGTTCACCTTTTAAGGGTACTGAGTATGTGTCTCACGCATCCAATTAGGATTCTCTGCTGACCAATATCTACAGTTCTGTCGGTTTACCTCTCCATTCAATGTGAATGTTGATTCGTCAGAAAAAAGAATGGTACCAAGAGCTATCTCATTTCTGTTCAGCTTATTCATCAATCTTTCGCAGAAATCCATTCTACGATCTGGATCGTCTTCTGTTAACTCCTGCACAAAAGTTAATTTGTAGGGATGAAGTTTTTCTTTATGAAGACATCTTAGAACAGTTGTATGACTAACATTATTTTCACGGGCAATTTGACGTGAACTTGAAGTTGGATTCTCTTCGACACTTAACAAAATATCCACTTTCACATCATCTTCAACGAAGTGTGGTTTTCTTTTCAATGGTTTGACATGTCCAAGTTCTCTGAATTGTGCATGAATTTTAGACACAGTACTTTGTGAAATATTAGGCAATTCGGGATACCTGTGATTAAATAAGTTTGCCACTTCAACTTGACTTCTGCAGTTATCCCCGTACCCGATCATCATTAAAATCTCAATTCGGTGAGTCTCAGTTAAATATTTCATTGTTATGTCGACAAGGAAAGAGTGTTTGACAAAGATTTTACTTTTTGAATATAAACTGTCAACACATCAACAACTGACAGAATAGAAAACAATCCACATTATTTACCGATTTTGTCTAATTATTGGCGTTTTTAGGCAATTTTTAGGTATTTATGATAAAATTCATGGGCGTAGCAGGTTTTGTTTAATATACAAATACGTCTAATAATTAGTTAGTTTAGATTTTT
Organism: Lochmaea crataegi; assembly: GCA_947563755.1. NCBI lineage: Eukaryota > Metazoa > Arthropoda > Insecta > Coleoptera > Chrysomelidae > Lochmaea > Lochmaea crataegi. The sequence goes on along the minus strand of OX387423.1, from coordinate 47,377,135 downwards.
GATAAATCCATATTTAGCTAATTTAAAAAAGTACCAATATTTCAAGAGTAATTGCTTTCGCGCTACTCTTATCTGCCATTTCACGGAATAAAGATGAGGAGGTAAAAGTAACACCAAGGTAATTGTAGGTGTTAGTTAACTCAATGTGGTGGTGTTTGAATGTGAATTTAATGTTATTTTTTACGTTATAATGACCTCTAGAAAAACACATTATTTTGGTTTTGACATTGTTGACGGTAAGTTGGTTTTGTGTGCAATATTCCTCTAAGATTTTTAATTTTCGTGACATATCGATCTCAGAGTGACCTAAAATCACCAGATCGTCGGCATATAAGAGCATAAGAATTTCATTTACGTTATCAACATTGATACCTTTGGCTCCACGGTTTTTGAACAAGTCTTCGATGTCCGCTAGAAATAAGGCAAATAGCAAGGGGCTGAGTACTTCACCCTGTAACACTCCTTCGCAAATGTTAATGGTTTTAGTGTACTGTTCGTCAGACTTAACCCGAAAAGTAGCGTTAGAATAAAAGGATTTAAGTAGAAGTACAATTTTAGATTTAGATGATTTATACATTCAAAAGCCCGTTTAAAATCAACAAATAACACAAATATCTTGGACTTTTTAAATCGTAGACGAAATTGAATGAGATATGTGAGAGTATAGACATTATCGTAGCAACCACGTTCTTTACGAAAACCAGATTGGGATTCAGGAAGTATCTTAAACGTTTCTACCCAGCTAACTAAACGGTTCGAAATAATTTGCATAAATATTTTAGTAATGCAGTTTACTAATGCAATGCCCCTATAATTGAGAGGATCACTAGAAGGACCTTTTTTGTGAAGCATTTTTAGAGTGATTACCGACCACCCATTACGAAAAGTAGAAGTGTTGAAGATAGAGTTGTAAAATGAGTTAAGATATAAGATCCAATTATTTGGTAAGTATTTAAAAAACTCGTAAGGTATGTTATCAGGTCCTGGAGCTTTATTACTTTTGCAAGAGTCTAAAACTGAATAAATTTCATCGGTGGTTATATGGTTATCAAAATATGGACTCTGTAATGGTAAACGGCTGTAACCTTAAACGGTACCAGCTCGAAGGGCTTCGGCTAGAGAGTCCTGTCAAGGGTGATTCGACCCCAAGTTTATGTCACACAAGGATAACAGAAGGGTTGTAAAAATTGAGGGCGCCACTACCTTTTTAACGATAAAAAGTACTAAAAACTAAGGCGGAACTTGAATGTAATGGCACATTATGTTGGTCAGCTTTTCAGGTTAAAGAAAAGGAAGGCAGTTATTTGAAAGTCAAAAAAATTGATTCAATTTACTGAAAGCTTTCCAATATTATATGTTCCATGTTAAAACAGTAAAAATAGCAATTATCGGCTAAATAAAAAAATATACTAATGATCCGAAAGAAACTAATGATGGCAAAAAGTTATTTATTTAGTTATATGAAAAAATATCGTGCTTAGGAAATATATGAAACCGGCACTGGCGTTACGAAAGAATATTTTATAGGTTAACAATTTATAAAAATGTTATTTTATAATTAAAAGAGTTATTTCGCAACTGAAAAAGCTTGAAAATGTTTGTATAAAAGTAAAACAGTTAATTATAAAAGAATATTTGGCTTAAAACTACCATATTAGTATAAAAGAACAGTTTATGGCCACGTGTTGACTTTAATTTCGTCTATCTCTGTAAAAAAATAAAGAGTGCATACGAAAATTATATCAGACAGTACTTTAGAAGAAGCTTATTAATTATAAATTATGATTTTGAACTTACCACAGCAAAATTCATAAGATAGGTACTTAAGATATGAAAGATAGCGAAAGATGATCTGTCTCCTTAGGCGGTCGATAACAGAAAGGGGTGTTTCTCGTAGCGTTGGAAAAAATGGATACGTCCGTTGGCAGACGTCAATTGTTACGGTCAGGGCTGAAGAGTTTGGGATCACAGAACTATAATTGGAAGTGGCTAGTGACGACGAGCGCTAATTAAAAGGATTTATTCTGTAAAATCGAAACAGGTCGATAGACATGTTACAACTCCTCGCATCAAAGAAAAAAGTTTGGTCAACTAATCCGACCCCAGTTATTTCGGAATAAAAGGTGTCCCATATTGCTGTAGGTAATGACAAGTAACTATTTGGATGATTCCTAGCTTTTTTTATATAGAACCAAAACGTTTTTGAATCAGTAGAGTTAGAGATGTTACCAATAATATTCCGTTGAAATTCATATTTCTTTTTTCTTAATAATTTTTTATACTCTGATTTAATAGTTATGTACTTATTTTTAGTTTCAGTAGAAAAATTATTTTCTTGCCAAATTTTAAGTACACTTTTAACTGATTTCTTTAGATCTTTACACTGGCGATCATACCAAGGTTTGTTTTCACTAGGTTTGTTAGAAACGATTGTTCTCTTTGACAGCCCAAGATTATCAGCAGTTTTATAAATATTATCTAATACATTTCTGTTTGCCATCTCGATATCATGAATTACATGCACTCCCATTGAATTTTGCATGGTTAGTTTATAGGCCAAAACTGAGGGTTCGTTTAGTTTTAGAATAACATCTTCATGTCTTACTGAAGATTTTTCCATTGATAGAAGATACGTTTGATTTAAATAGCATGAGATTGGAAAGTGATCTGAAAGAGTCAGTGTTGAGTTTACATAAATATCATTAATAAAAGAAAAATGCGAGCTGTTAACCCAAAATAAGTCTATTGTACTATTACCCATAGGGCCCGAAAAAGTAAATTTTGCTGGGCGATCAGAAATACTTCTACCATTTAACAGACAGAAACCGTTAAAATTCATGAAATCGAGAGGGCTTCGGCCTTTTGCATTAATGACAGCGTCTAAGCTTTCTCTGTGGCCATAAAAATTTGTATTTTCAAATATTTCAGGAGGCGATGTGTCGTAATCTGAAAAACGGGAGTTAAAGTCACCTCCAATAATTATAAGCGTATCATTAAATTTTTCTAGGATATCAGATAAAACCTCCTGAAATAGTGCCCCTTAGGCTAGCGCATACATACAACTTTTAGTTGAACAACTGTTTTGTTGTGTATCAGAATATATTCGTGATTTCTACTCAACTAAACAATTTAGTTGCGGAGGTGCGCATACAATCGATTTTTATATCTCCTCAAATCGTAGCACCTCTTCAAATGCTTATACGAGACTGGCAGTCGCAGTAAGGTCAGCGGATCGACTGTTTAGTCGATGGTCTGCGCACATCAATACAATGCAATACAAATTGAGCGCTTGATCGATAGTTGTCCAACTTTAAAATCAAAAGCAAATCGATAAAGCTTTTTGACTTTTTTGTCGAGCAACTATCGAGTTGACAGTATGTGCGCTTTCATATATCCTTTTGAACATATGATACACAACAAAACAGTTGTTCAACTAAAAGTTGTATGTATGCGCTAGCCCTTAAGCTTTTTGACTTTTTTGTCGAGCAACTATCGAGTTGACAGTATGTGCGCTTTCATATATGCTTTTGAACATATGACACACAACAAAACAGTTGTTCAACTAAAAGTTGTATGTATGCGCTAGCCCTAAATATGTAATATTCAAACTAGGATTAAAGTACACATTACAGACCACAAATTTATACTTATCGCTAGATATTAAACAAAAAATCCACCAAGGTGATTTATCAATACAGACAGAGTGAATTGCGGGATTACACAAAATTGATAAACCACCACTGGCTCTGCCAAAGGATTTTTCACAAAGCACCCTGTAAATTGACAAAGAAGAGTAGTTGACACTTTTTAGTAGCCCACATGATATCCTCCTTGAGGGACTCTACATATGGTAGAAGTATGTAAAGTTCCTCATGACTCACCCTGTATAAGTGAATTTTAAATCGATATTTCCAAGTATTAAGAGAATTCACGGAGAAAAATTGAAATCTTGAAATATTCCCTTTGTTAAAAATGTACAAAGAAATTGAAATTGAAATTTTCACAAATAGATCAACTCCCTTTAAAAATTAGATTGTACGCCTATTATATGCGGCAAAATTGTCCATCGCTCACTTTACAGTTTCTCACCTTCTCGTATTGAAATTACTGTTCAAAAACAATATATTTGTCTTGTGACCACCCTGTATATTTTCCGCAATATTAAATGTTAATGTAGGTAAATTCCATGTTTTCCATTCCATGAGTCCTAGAATTGACGAAAGCATATAAATGCAAAATTCCCGCTTCTGATTATACCGAAAACTACAAAACAATATAATTTCGCGACACCAGCTATTCGTCTGTGAGCTTCTCTTTTGTAATACAAAAAGCCCCATAGTTTGCATCTTGATATAGTTCTTCAAAGCTGCTGTAAATCTTTGGAATCTTCGTTTATTTGGTCATTGGCCTCAGACATCAAAAAAATTCGTCGTAAAATACATTCAACTTTAATCAATATACCAATTTTTGTGTAAAAGCACAATTAAATGCTTTTGATGACAAACTCAAATATTTTACTTTACTATAATTTCGTGAAATTGTGTAAAACCGTTTGATGTTGTTTTGTTGTTCGAGTAGTAGAATTTTTCGCAACAAAGACAAGCAAATGGAGTGTAATAAAAGAACAGAGATGGGTATTTTCGATTGATGCTGCAGACGGACTAAAAATCAATCCCATGACCATTCTGATTCAGACGGGAAATGCTACCAGTGGTGAGTCGAACTAGATGACAAATTCTCGTTAATTTCTTAAAATTTCTTTAATTCAATCTCCAAGAATGCTTTTTTGAGATACGGTGCTAGAAAGTTGAAGGAAAAAATTGTCGAAATTGTTATGTTTTGGCGGGGTCGGATTTATTCTTAGCGCCTCCCTATTGTTTTTTTAGTACATCTTCGAAGGCAAAGGTCAAAAACAAATGAAATTATAATGGGACCACCTTGGAGCTATACTGAAAACCCAATGCAAAAAGTGTCATTGAAATCGGTTAATTAACAAAGAAGTTATGCCCGAATCAACATAAGAAAATATACACTTCGTATTGAGAACCTCCTTTTTAAGAAATCTGTTGAAAAGCAGTGGCGGCTCCTCCATTAGGTCATTGGGTCAATGACCTCCCATTAAAAAATAATTAAAAAAATAATTAAATAAGCATTTAAAAAAATAAAATATACCTAAATTATACATATAGTATAGTATTCCTCTTAAATAAAATTTACTTAAAACGTTTCAAGACCCTCGTGTAAACGTTATTCCGCAACAAGAATCAAGTACTCGGCGAAAACCAAAATTGGAAAGCGGGCTGGAATCCACCGTTGACCTCAAGGTGTTATATGGGAACGGAATTTGCCGAGCGCTGACGATCTTCGCTGCGTGAGGGAAACACGCTCGAAGTTCACATGTGAAGGGTCAAAAGCCCGGTTTGATATCGACGATGAATCGACTTACACGCTTAGAAAAGAGATGGGTAGAGGGGGCCGCGCTATATTTTGATTTAAAGGAGAGCATCTGAAGCGAAATAATGAGAATAATGAGCTGTGTTTTTACGTAATAAGTTGTTACAAATACAAAAGATCGAAGGCTTCACTTAAATTTTGAGAATATTTAGACTAATTATCATTTAATTTAAGTTTGTCATATTTAATATGTATAGAAATGAATAAAATATGGTTGTTTTTTAAGAGAGCATTATTTTTATATAAAACAAGCGTGGCCCAAAAAAATTTTTAACGACTTCTGGGCAGAAATTGGATGTGGTTTTTCGAAAAATCTCCGCCTTCGGCGGTTAGGTCTCCGGGGGGCTGGTCGGTGGCGTTCCGTATTTTAAGAGCCACCACTGTTGAAAAGGATAGTTCACCAGAACCAAAATACATAATTTTTTGTTAAAAATGTGTTTGAAATTTTAAACTCTACAATTTTGCAAGGTATAATTTTTAACTCTGAAAATTGAATATTTTGCATAATTTTTCGTAATACCCCAACAAAATTTCTCTTACTGCCTTAAATTTTGTCACTCCTGGCAATTTCCTCTTTTTCGTTGAGTGGTTTCTCCAACACCGCTAAAACTAATATTGCGCTGTTGCCGCTAGCAATAAAATGTACTAACTTTGAAGGAAAATAAAAACATTATCGAAAATGACTATTTTATCGTTTCTTTAATCAAATTTATTACGAATCGTGATAAAACATTTACAGTCGCGACTATCAGACTCCCAGAGATTTTACTTTGTTGCATTTCTCGATAGTAGTAACATTAAAGTGAAGCACCAATCTAGACAGTATATGTAGTTAATTAATTAGAAAAGTGTCAATTTTTTTCTGGTTGACAATTAAGCGTTAATACCTTGTTTGGTTCCTGAGAATAGCGCCTTTTTCACACAGGAATTTCATCTCTTTACCGTATGGTTCGAACGACCAACTCGAATTCTCCGATAGATACGAGGGAACTACAAAAAATCGTACTAACAGTTTCAAAAATGTTTACAATAAATTTCAAGTGGATGGAGAAAGTTTGCTTTCCTGGGTCCACTGTAATTTGGTCATTAGGATTTCTGTGATGACAAGAAAAACCAAAAAATATTTACATTTAAACGATACCTTTATTTTCTAATATAAAAAAACGAGTTATATACATATTAATTTAAAATAGTTTTTGGTCGAGTATTATCAGGACAAGTATATCCTTCAGGATCGTAGTTACAGTAACTACCGTTTTTAGCGTCTTTAATACCAATACCGCTGAATTTCCAATTAGTACAAGCTCCGTCCCCACAAAGAATTAAAGCTTCTAGCGTAGGAGAATTATTGTAACTTTTCATAGTTCCAAAAATATTTTCAAGTGTCAAATCTACAATCGGTATATTACTTCCTGGGTTACCCGTGGCTTCACCATTTTCATAATCTTGTTGAATGTTTATCCCAAAATTATGTATATCTAAAAAAAAGCTATTTCTCTATTTTTTTTTAATTATAATATAAACTTACTTTTTAATTCAATATTTTTGTAGGTAACATTCTGAATAATCCCAGGTCCACTGTCAGAATGAGTTTTTACGTGTATTCCATTAGGAGATGTATCAACAAAACTATTTTCAAATGTTACATTATAAACTGTATTATTGATAAATTCGGTGCTGAAACCCACTGATATACTCAGACCATGTCCTCCGTAACAATAGATATTACTGATAAGAATATTAGCACCACCATTGATGACAACACAATCATCTTGATTTTTAACCTCACTATTTCTCAAAATTATATTGGTACCAGTTATATCAAAACCGTCTGTGTTGTGGCCAGTGAAATTGTCCTGAAATAAAAATTTTCTAATTAGAAAACGTTCAATAAGACCTAAAAGATATATAGTGTCCCTTCTTTTACTGGGCTCCTGAGGAAAGAGGTAGGAGTAAATTCGGGACACCGGGGCGGAACAGGGTTAGGGTCAGAACGGGGTTTGTGTCATGATATTACCATTTTGATAGGATTCATGACATTGTCAGTTATGTTACAAAGTTGTCAATAATTTTATGTTAGTTGTTCTCTGTAGAATAAAGCCTTATTTTAAAGGTAATCCTTCGTAATTCACTACAATTTATTCTACAGAGAATTCTATAAAATGGATAAGCTACTTCGCCCCAATCGATTAGATATAGATGTTACACTTGGAAACGCAGGTCAACTTTGGAATCATTGGTACAGATCGTTCGTGAATTTTATGGAAGCGGCAGATGCGAAGGACAATAAGAAGAAGCTGAATCTACTAATAAACTACGTGAGTCCAGTCGTTTTTGAGTCTATTAGTGAGAGTACAACGTATGAAGATGCCATAAAAATCATTGAAAGCCTCTACGTAAAGCCCAAAAATTAAATATTTTCTCGACATTCTCTCTCATCAAGAAGACAGTTAGTAGGTGAGTCAATTGACCAATATTTACAAATTTTGAAGCAAATGAGCAAAGACTGCAACTTTAAAGCTGTTACGGCCGAACAGAATAGAGATGATTTCATTCGAGACTCGTTTATCAGTGGTTTAAGTTCACTACAAATTAGACAGCGGCTTCTAGAGCACTCTTCTTTGAGCTTAACTCAAGCGTTTAATACTGCGAGAGCGTTAGAAATAGCCAAGCAACATGCTGAATCATATTCATCAACTTTTGGTGTTGCCGTTTTACAAAACGCAGAACCGTCACAAGATTCTGAAAATTCATCAACCAGGCCGTTAGCAGCTGCTGCATCTTTTCAGAAATGTTTCATTTGTGGCAGAGATAGACACTGTCCTGCTAAAAATGCAATTTGCCATTCCTGCAATAAAAGAGGTCATTTTTCAACTGTGGTTAGATCAAGTAACACCAGAAGAACTCAGAAAACTTCTGCTACTATTCTGATTACGATTTCTGATGTTTCTCCTAGTAGTTTATCCAAATCTATTATTCAAATTAAAATAAACAACATAATCACAGATGCACTAGTCGATACAGGGAGTTCTGATAGCTATATTTCAAATAAAATTGTTGCCAGTAGAAATATTTGTGTCATTCCATCAAGAATTAATGTTAAAATGGCTTCAACATCGCTCACGTCGCAAGTTCTTGGATATTGTATTGTACGCCTAGAAATTTTGGATAACATTTATTCAAATGTAAAGCTTTTAGTCCTTGATGAACTCTGCACTGAAGCAATCATTGGTCATGATATTCTGAAGTAACATTCCCGACTCGAAATTCTCTTTGGAGGTGACAGATCTACCCTATCAATATGCAATGTAGCAGTAGCAAATGTTGAACTATTCAGGTTATTTTCAAATTTGACGTTTAATTGCAAACCAATCGCAATAAAATCCCGTCGATTTACAACTTCAGACCTCAACTTTATTGAACAAGAAATCAAACATCTTCTAGATGAAAAGATCATAGAACCCAGTATCTCCCCCTGGCGAGCTCAACCTCTGGTAACTTCAAGTGAAAACCACAAGAAACGTATGTGTATTGACTATTCTCAAACCATAAATAAATATACATTATTGGATGCATACCCATTGCCACGGATAGAAGACATTGTAAACCAAATTTCGAAATATTCCGTTTTTAGTACAATCGATCTCCGTAGTGCCTATTACCAAATTCCAATTAAAGATGAAGAAAAGATCTACACTGCATTTGAAGCTTGTGGAAACTTGTACCAATTTACTCGAATTCCGTTTGGTGTTACCAATGGAGTCGCTTGTTTCCAACGAACCGTCGACAGCATCATCAAGAAAGAAAATCTTAAAAGCGTCTATACTTATCTGGATGACGTCACTGTTTGCGGGAACTCACAAGAAGAACATGATCAAAATTTACAAAAAATTTTAAATGTCATTAAGAAGTACCGTTTAACAATTAATGAAACAAAATCAAGATTTTTCCTCAAATCGATTTGCATTCTTGGGTATTTAATATGCAACAAAACTATGAAGCCGGACCCAGAACGACTTAAGCCTCTCTTGAATTTACCAGTACCTGATACTACAGCTTTTCTTCGAAGAATTCTAGGAATTTTTGCACACTACTCTAAATGGGTTCCTAAATTTTCCGAAAAAATTCAGCCGCTAGCGCACAGCACAAGTTTTCCATTGCCTGAGAAAGAAATTTCGGCATTTAGACAGCTCAAACAAGACATAACCAACTCTTCGATTTCTTCAATTGATGACGACCCTATGTTAACTGTTGAAACCGATGCCTCGGAGTTTGCAATAGCTGCTCAATTATCCCAATCAGGAAGACCAGTCTCATTTTTCTCAAGAACCTTGTCCTCCCAGGAACAAAAGCATTCGTCAGTTCAAAAAGAAGCATACGCAATAGTAGAAGCACTGAAAAAGTGGCGACATTTTCAGCTCGTTACGGATCAGAAGTCAGTGGGATTTATGTTTAACAACAAGTCTTCGTCAAAAATCAAAAATGAGAAAATTCAACGTTGGCGTTTGGAATTGTCATGCTACAAGTATGATATCGTTTACAGGCCAGGAAGTCAAAGCAAGGTAGCTGATGCATTTTCCCGAATTACTTCTGCAACTATGTCATCGGCTGATCAAAAGAAATTATTTGATTTACATTCTTCATTGTGTCACCCTGGTATTACCCGGTTTTTCCATTGGATACGATGCAAAAATCTACCTTATTATGTGGAAGACGTTCGTCAAATTACCTCCTCATGTCCTGTTTGTACTGAAATTAAACCAAAATTTCACAAAAATGAAGGAACGTTAATTAAAGCCACCTCACCATTTGAACGTCTTAATTTGGAGTTTAAAGGCCATTTGCCTTCATCTTCAAGAAATAAGTACTTACTAACCGTTCTTGATGAATTTTCCAGATTCCCATTCGCATTTCCATGTTCCGACATATCATCCTCTACAGTTATCCAATGTTTGCGTCAAATATTTTCTATATTTGGCACTCCGGCATATGTTCATTCTGACCAAGGTACCTCTTTTATGTCTCGTGAACTTAAGTCATTTTTAGAGTCTCTCGGTATTGCTCCAAGTCGCACGACTCCCTATAATCCTCAGGGTAATGGTCAGTGCAAACGATTTAATGGAATTATATGGCAAACCATCCAGTTGGCTTTAAAATCTCAAAATTTGAAAATCAACCAGTGGGAGCAGGTTCTAATGGATTATCTTCACTCTATTAGATCTCGTTTATGCACTGCTATCAACACGAACGCATGTTTAACTATGTGAGGCGCTCAACTTATGGATCATCGATTCCTACATGGCTAGCTGCACCAGGACCAGTGCTATTAAAGAGATTCGTCCGTTTGAATAAATACGAACCTTTAGTTGATGAAGTCCAACTCCTAGAAGCCAACTCGGAATACGCCCATATCCGACTGGAAAATGGAGAAGAAAAGACTGTTTCCACTAGGCATTTTGCTCATCGAGGAGACACATCATTAACTTATTGCGATGAAAATTCTGTCAGTCAAAATCAAGACCATCTCATTCAAGACCACTCCATTCAAGACCAACACAATCAAGACGCAGTACTGAATATCGATAGGCGAGATAGGACTCGAAGGCGTCCTCAATATTTAGAAGACTTCCTCGAGAAATAAGAAGGCGGGAAGAATGTCATGATATTACCATTTTGATAGGATTCATGACATTGTCAGTTATGTTACAAAGTTGTCAATAAAGCCTTATTTTAAAGGTAATCCTTCGTAATTCACTACAGTTTGTCTTATATTACCCGTTGCAGATGCCCGATATTACTAGTGCCCTCTTTTATCATTTACTGGAACGCCACGCATTAACCGGTAACAACAAACAAGTTCCTTCAAATGATTTAGAGCGTTTTCAACCAAACCTGTTGAAATGTTGTGTGTTCGTATAACTTTTCGGTATTTTTAAGACAACGTAAGAAAATTAGTTATTTGAGTTTAATATTAGGTCAAATAGATACGAGAAAACATGTAAACAGATTGACAGCAATGACATAGACACTACATTGACACTGACGGTTGATACCATAGATACCAAGTAGGTCGGTTATGCTGCACAACACTAAAGAGTTTGATTCACATCATTCTCCCACACTATAATCTTGAAGGTAGCGTGGAGGATTTCTTGTTCTGCCAGTCCACCTCGGAACCTGCACAGCGGGAGCACCGGTGAGCGGCGATGAGCTTCGCACAGGAGAGGAAGAGGAGGAGCAGGTGAGTTCTGCGACGAAGGACCGGCTGATCTTTCAGGGCACATACGTGAGCTTGGACCAGAACGAGCGTCTACAATGAGCGGCGAGCTTGGAGGAGTCGTGAAGTTCAATAGCGATTCGTTCGCGTCTGGTTACTTCTCTGGTGCCTCTTGAGTAGGTAAGTCTAGTGGTTCCCCTTCAACTTGATGTCCCATGGGGGCAAGATGCCGGTTTGACACAGTTGTTTCGCGTCCGTCTTGTAGCCGTACAAATGAGTAGTCAGGATTGGCTTGGAGTAACTCGACTTCCTCAACTAGTGGCTGGTATTTATTCTTTCTATCAAACCTTTTCATTAGGACGTGACCAACGTCAGTTAGCCAAGGAGGAATGGTATTTCCGTTGGCGATCTGCGCATATGCATAAACATGCATTCATGACGAGTGCAGTTTGTTGCAGTACAAAGGAGTGATCTGATGGAGTGTAGAGCCACTAGCAAGTATTGTTCCCACGACTCTATCGGCGCATTGTGAGTGCCACAGGCCAGTTGCACAGTCCTCCAGATGGCACCGTTGTATTATTCACATTGCCCATTTCCCTGTGGGTTGTAAGCAGTGGTGCGACTTGTAGCGATTCCTTTGGAATGGAGGAACTACCTCACTTCTGTAGAAAGAAACTGCGTGCCTCTGTCTGAATGTATGTACGAGGGCATTCCAAAAATCGTAAATATGTTATTCGGGTGCTTGATAACAGTCTTCGCGCTTATGTCGCTGCATGGGAAGGCGAATGGGAATCTTGAGTATTCGTCAATAACCGTAAGAATGTAACGGTTGTTCGTGTTTGATGGGACGGGTCCCCCATTTTCTTAACTTCCTCAAGGGATTAGGGTACATTTTTAGTCTTTAAACAATAAAACATTCTAGTTATACCGGGGTGACATAAGGCTTCATGGAGCGATTGAAGTTTCGATGCTCCTGTCGTTGTAGTGCAACCACTTATGCGTGAGCTGCTAGATTATCCTTTCCGGGTCTGTACACAATGTCGTATTTATACGAAGCCAGGTCTACTCTACACCTCTGGATCTTTTCATTATCGATCTTACTTGCGTGCTTAAAATCAAACATAAATGATACGGACTTTTAGTCGGAGATGATAGGTTTACCGATCAAATAATGTCGCCATTTCTTGAGTGATTCAACTATGGCGTACGCCTTTTTCTCCATAGCAGAGTGGTTGAGCTCACTAGCATTTAATGACCTCGAAAAGAAAGCTACAGGTCTCGAGTCTTGACATAAAGTAGCTACTTTCGTCGATTGTGTGCACGGAGGAGGATGCTATAGTGGATTTCAATTTTTCAAAACATGATACGGCCTCTTCATTGAGTGGGAATGTGCTGAAATGGGCTAGTGTGTGAATTATTTGAGAAAAAATAGGAATCCACTTAGAATAGTGCGCAAAAATTCCCAATACGCGTCTTAGAGATGGAAGGTCGCTAGGTGGAGCCATCTTAAGCAAGGGTTGGAGTCTGTCACTATCAGGTTTTATCATGTGATTGGGTCCGATTGTATACCCAAGTAAGTTTATGATCTGTAGGTTAAATTTGCTTTCTTTCTCGTTTAGGGTTAATTTATATATAGCAGCTGCTTTTAACAATTTTGTCAGATTTTCATCGTGTTCTTCTCGAGTTTTACCGCAAATGGTGATATCGTCGAGGTATGCATAGGTCCCTTTGAGATCTTCCTTACGAATAAGCCAGTCGATGGTCCTTTGAACACTGGCTATTCCATTTGTTACACCAAACGGGATCCGCCGAAATTGATAAAGGTTACCAGCTGCCTCAAACGCGGTGAATTTCTTCTCGTGCAGATGAATGGGCACCTGATGGTACGCACTTTGTAGGTCGATTGTAGAGAACACGGTGTATTGAGATACCTTAGCTACAGTTTCTTCTATGTTAGGTAGCGGGTAAGCGTCGAGCTGCGTGTACCTATTGGCAGTTTGTGAATAATCAATAAGTAGGCGTTTTTTGTGTGTTTCACTTTTAATTATTAATACCTGGGCCCGCCATGGGGACTGGCTCTCTTCTGTGATGCCTTCTTCTAACATCTTTTGGACCTCACTTCGGATGAAAGTCTGATCTTCAGAACTATGTCTTCGCGATTTTATGACAATTGGTTTGCAGTCTGGATTTACGCTCAAAAACAAAGGGGTTGCTGTTACCGTAGCCTCTATAACGCTGCATACTTTGAAAACCTCTTTTGGCCCACCAAACACCACTTCAAGACTTGAATGGTTCACTAAGACCGATAATCAAATCGGCGCAAAGGTTCTTCACGATCAGTAGATTCACGTTGTAGTATGAGTTTTGGTTTAATCTGATAGTTTGAAATGTTTGGCCTTATACGACAGAAGTGAGTGATAAGGAGGCCATAGAAACTGTTTTTGTGCAAGGTGTCCTTTTTAGTTTGCAGAGTTGACATCTGCCATTTCCATAGAACGTGCTATGTTAAACGTTTCTTCTAAAGTTAGTGTCAGGCTTTCTAGCAGTCTTGAGCGGATCTTAGGGGACGATATGCCAGCTCTTATAAAGGCTCCTCTAATTGTATCGTACTTGTTTGTTTCTGCGTCTACGGTTTTGAAATCGCAATCTTTGGCCAGTTGCTTTAAAGATTGTAAGTAAACGTCTACCGTTTCATCAGCCTGTTGCCGTCGAGTCGTTAGAATATGCCTGGCATGAATGACATTGTTTGGCTTGACATAGATCTTGTCTAAAGCCGCTATGGCACTGTCGTAATCAGGACATTCACTTACATAGGCGTAAACTTTTGGTGTGACGTGATTCACTGACAGTTGGAGTTTAGTTGATGATGAAAGCTGTGCTGGAGCTGTCGAGTTAGCAGCCAAGAAGTTGAGGAACGTCTTCTTCAAGTGATCCCACTCTTTGGCTGTCGACTCTGCCGCAGGGTCTCCATCGAATCTCTCGGGTCTCAAATACTTTTCCATATTATTGAATACATTGAAATAATAAAATTGTACATATTTTGAGATATTTAAACAGATTGACAGCAATGATATTGACAATGTCCGATTCCGATTTACAAGCACAGAATGCAGCTAGCGAATGGAAATTCTGGAAAACTGCCTTTGAAGACAATTTAGTTGCGACGGGGCAACACGAGGCCACAGACAAAGTACTTAAAACTTTCCATAATAAGAAACATTATGGGCACAGTAGCCGCGAGAATCATGTCCACGTTTAATATTCCAAATGAAAACATAGGTGATTATAAATATATGTTAGATTCGTTGGAAAAAATCTAGTTTAGTGAACCAACGCGGATTTTGATGAAATATTTTTTTTAAATTAAGTAGAGGTCGCTGAACACGAAAATGAAAGAAAAAACGAATTATGAATTTTTAAAGATGTGTTCAGGTCAGTACTGCACTGGTTTTATTGTCATATTATAACTGCTTTATAAACATCCATTATAACTGCTGCACAATGTTAGATCCACTATAATTGCATTTTACGATATTGCTCTCACACACACACACATTAAAAAAACACCTATATTGATATAAATTTCTTGTAAATTATTTCCACAATTATTATATCGTTTGATGTTTTCATGTAATATGACTAACATATAAGTTTTGGTATTAGTCGTAAAACTTGTACCTAATAAGATATTCCACTTGAATTAGTTGCTAAATATTTTCGATATCATGATCGTGGCATGGAAGATATAAACAAGATGAACATCATGAACATACACCTAATTTTCCGATAGCTGTATTACAGCTGTATCACAGTTGAAACATATTTTTTTCAAATTTTGAGAGAAGATGATTTTATAAAGATGGTTAGTTTTGAGATAAGTTTGGTTGATATTTATCATTTACCTGGAGGATAATGAACCATTCAATTTGATCATTGAGGATGTTGAACAATTTTTTTCTCTGAATACCACACATCAACTAATTCTTTAAAAAAAATTACCTCCTCAGTTGTTCGGCCTCTATAAACACTGCTGACAAAGAAAATAATTGCCGCAGGTGTAATTCCAATTAAAGTATTATAAGACTTTGGTTATCAGAAACTGTTTCACCTTTTTAGAAAATTTGAAAACTCTACTAATATCGCTTCCCGACCAACTAACACAGATCAAAGTGAAATCGCAATCGCTTCTTATCAGCTTGATACATCTCCCCTTTTGCCCCTTCTTTTATTTTTCCTATATTTTTCTAACCTAATCCAAATTTTCTAGTCTAGTTCAGAGATCTAGATAAGATTGGATTTCCGTTTGAAAAAATGAAGTACATTGATTTTCGCGAGCGCGCCGGCGCGCATTTTTCACAGTATGTTGATAGCTGTTAATTCAATTTTTCTATAACTGATTTCAGCTAAACGAAAGTTGAGCCAAATTTTCCAATTCACTCACCTTGTACGGGCTCCACAAGTTCAAGTTTTACGACCAAGAGGAAACAGACGAAACTTATATGTCAGTCATATTACATGGAACCGTCAAAAGATATAATAATTGTGGAATTAAAAAAATAATTTACAAGAAATGTATATCAATATCAGAGTTTTTTAATGTGTGTGTGAGAGGAATATCGAAAAAAGCAATTATAGTGTATCTAACATTGTGTAGCAGTTATAATGGAACATTATAAAGCAGTTATAATATGACAATAAAACCAGTGCAGTGCTGATCTGAACACATCTTCAAAAATTCATAGCTCGTTTTTGGTAAGAGAGCGCCAATTTTTTCTTTCATTTTCGTGTTCAGCGACCTCGAATTAATAAAAAAAAAATATTTCATCAAAATCCGCGTTGGTTCACTAAACTAGACTTTTACCGATTCGTTGGATAAATATGTCAACCCAACGATGAACGAGTGCTTCGAACGATATAATTTTTTAAAGGTGAGTCATTTGAGCACTTTCTAACAGAATGTTTATTTCACTGTACGCGGCATGTTTTTAAATATATTTTGACGTAGTAACTTAAAGATATTCGTAAAGCGTGTCTGGTTCTGGTTAAGGTTATGTTTTGCTGTTAAGCACATTGGGGGCAGAACGTGGTGGGGCAGAATGGAGTATACCCCATTCTGCCCCAGATTAATTTAACCTTCCAAGGGCACCGTGGGGTCTATGAGACCCTAGCAACTGTTTCAATCGTAATATTTTATAAACCAAACTCGATATGCGCTCCCCACTCCATGTAAATTTAAGTTAGGATATCCTTGAACGGTGCCTAGCGGCATTCTATACATAATTACTTTTCTGTCCTCCGGCCGGAAAGCATCAACTTTCGGGCCTCCACGCTAAACGAAGTTGTCGTTTTCCGGCTCCGTGGAACAGAAATAGTATATTACAGACCAAGGCCAGTAAAGTAAGAAATGTCTCAGATCACATGTAATTGTCGGCCGAAGCGAAGCTGAGGTCGACAAACATGTGATCTGTGGCTTTCTTACTTACTGGCCGAGGTTTGTTCGACGGAGCCGGAAAGCGACAACTTCGTTTAGCGTGGAGTCCCGAAAGTTGATGCTTTCCGGCCGGAGGACAGAAAAATAGTATGCACACCTCGGCCAGTAAGTAAGAAAGCCTCAGATCACATGTGATCTGAGACATTTCTTACTTTACTGGCCTTGGTCCGTAATATACTATTCAGTCGACCGGCAGTGAAATAAAGAGTGTACTGGTCTTTTTGACCCCACGGTGCTTTGCGCGTATATTTATTTTCCGTGTACATTATTGAAAGTGTAAGAGTTTTGGTGAGTATTAGAGATAATTTTGTGGTCAGATAAACATAATATTGGGTCTGGCTTTATTCTAGAGTCAAAATGGCAGGAAGTTCAAGCAGTTACCAGAACAAACGTGCATTGACTGATAAAGAACTGGCTGATGAGATGAATACATTTATGTTGGAAGAAGATGACGAAACTTGGCTAAGTGATAGTGACTCTGAAACAGATCCAGAATCAGAATATTTGGTGGAACAAGAACTTTTAGAAAGCGAAGAAAGTACTGAAGAGCTAGACGTGGAAGACCAACAAGATGATGTCGGCCAACAAGAAATAATTTTAGGTAAATCTAACTATAAGTGGTCTTTAAACGTTCCGGAAAAGAGATGGAGACGACCTCAAAGGAATATAGTTGCCTTTATGCCAGGACCTACAGCAGAGGCTCGCAATGTACGATCTCAATTAGAAGCTCGGGGTTTACTATTTGACGAGTATATAATTAACAAAGTTGTCATTCATACTAATGAAGAGAACGAAAAATTAATCTTGTAAATATTAAGTAGTCCTATCACCGTTTCACGGACATAATTGAAATTCGTTCCTTTATTGGATTGCTACTTATGTGTGGCTCATTTAGACCTCGAAGAACTGTGGTTAAACCAATATGGAATGTCTTTATAAGTCAATGAAGCGGTTTAAATTTTTATGTTCTTCCTTACGCTTTGAAAATAAGAAAACCAGGGCTTAGAGAAAAATACT
Source organism: Lochmaea crataegi (assembly GCA_947563755.1). Lineage (NCBI taxonomy): Eukaryota > Metazoa > Arthropoda > Insecta > Coleoptera > Chrysomelidae > Lochmaea > Lochmaea crataegi. Next base: position 47,358,956 of record OX387423.1, on the reverse strand, counting down.
AGATAAATTAGCCCCAATAAGGGACATTTGGGAACTATTCATTTCTAATTGTAGAAAATTTTATACGCCACATTCTTACTGCACAATTGATGAGCAACTTATGGGTTACAGAGGTAAATGTCCATTCCGTATTTATGTAGCGTCTAAGCTAGATAAGTACGGAATTAAAATAATGATGATGAACGATGCTAGGACCTGGTATATGGTTAATGCAATTTCAGAGTTAGTACTGAAAACAATGAGCCGGTTCCTTCATACTATGTAAGAGAACTTTCCAAACCAATTCAAGGAACATACAGAAACATTATTGTAGACAATTGGTTTTCTTCCATTCCCCTTTTTGAAAATATGCTTAGCAACCATAAAATTACTAAGATTTGAACCCTAAGGAAAAATAAAAGAGAGGTACCTCCTATATTTCTAGATGGCAGGGTGGAAGGGTCTTTCAAATTTGTCTTTGATCAGAATAAGACTTTGGTTTCTTATGAACCTGAAAAAAATAAAGTTGTTCTTGCCTTATCAACATTGCACTATTCAAACTCTGTTGATCCTGAAACAGGTAAACCGGAAACGATCTTAGATTATAATAGTACCCAGGGCGGAACAGCTACCTTTGATAAACTTTGCCATGCATATACAACTGCCAGAGGAATATGACGATGGCCAATGGGGTACTTCTATGGGATGCTTGATCAATGTGGAATTAATGCTGCCGTACTATAGCTATACCTTGGCAAATGAAAATAAAAAGCTTAACCGGCGGCAGTTTCTCAATACACTGTATTTTCGATTGTTGGAACTTCCAACATTGATCAAAACACTGAAGACCTGCATAAAAGACATTTTGGATATTCCTGAGGCCGTGGTATTGCAAAAACGTGTAAGATGTGGATTTTGCCCTAGAGGAAAAGATAGGAAAACCAAATTAGTATGCACTAAGTGTCAACAATGGAGTACTGAATCTATGGAACTAGCAGTAGAAGCGGTAATTAGCGGTTCGAAATGGTTGTGATCATCCATTTAACGAAGAAACAGAAATGGCGGGAGAAGATTGGGCAAAATGTTTTATGAGGCGCAATCCGGAATTCAGCTGGAGCACATGCACTGGGGTTCAATAGAGTAGCAGTTGCGCATTTTTTTGCATTATTAAATCAAGTTATTGTGGAAAATAAGAATACTGGGGAAATAATTTATAATTGCGACGAAATCGGTATTACGGTAACTCCAAAACAACACTCAAGAATTATTGCAACTAGAGGACAACGTCAGGTGGGCGTATTGACTTCTGTAGAGCGTGGTAACACCGAAGCGGCCGAAATTCGTGGTTCTGCTGCGGGGAATTTCATGCCTCCAATGTTGATTTTCCCCCGGCAAAAGGAACAACAAGAACACGAATTAGGTTTGCCGCCTGGTGGTTGGGCTGAGGCTAATTACTCTGGATGGATGACTAAACAAGTGTTTTTGAAGTGGTTTACAAAGTCTATTGAATTTTCTAATGCCGGTCTCCGGTCCTCCTAATTTTTGGTGAGCATGTATCTCACACCAAAAACCTCGAAGTCATCGATTTAGCTCGTGAAAATGGCGTCATTTCATTGTGCTTTCCATACCACTGTTCCCACAAACTCCAGCCTCTAGATGTGGCATTTATGAGTCTATATTACGAAGAAGAAGTGCGAAAATGGTTGCGGTCAAACCCAGGTAAAGTAGTTACTTTATTCCAAATACCAACCTTATTTGGACAAGCCTTTGTTAATGCTGCGAACATGAAAACTGGACTGATGGTTTCGAGAAAACAGGTATTTGGCCAACAAATGAGGGTATATTCAGTGATGATGACTTATTACCAGCCGAGACAATTAATATTCCCATTGCTGAAACAGAAGCCTGCTTCTTCATTCGATGACCCTCCAGAAAATAACAATTCCGTCAATAATTCCTCAACTCCACCTCCAATAGTCACGACAAAAAACAGCATCGAAACTCAAAAAAACCATCTACCCCAATATTCCTGGATGCCAGACACTCCTAAGGCACTAATAAAAAAACCTGGAACCTCCAGTTTTCCAGCTCTCTCTCCAGAAGTGATTATGCCAATACCAAAACTAAAGACCGCCGTTAAACGAGTACAGAGAAAAAGAGGCAAAAATGCAGTTCTTACATCGTCTCCTTGCAAAGCAGAACTGACCGAAGCAATAGAGAGAACAAAGAAAGTTAAGGAGGCACAAAAAAACGAAGTTAAAAAATTAGTCAAGTCAAAAACAAAAGAAAGCAACAGAGAAGATTTCTATACCCAAACAGCTAAATATCATAGAAAAAATTAAAGAAAGCTCTAATGAGTCTGAAGAGGAAGAAGACGCTTTTTATCTTTACTGCAATGACCAATATTCAACTTCATCTGAAGGTTGGATTGGTGAGGGGATAGAAAGTGACGTCGATAAATTGGTACTTGTCTGAGGAATGTGTTTAAGCCCGAAATCCGCGAGAACCCGGTTCTACCACGTAAGCGTGGCAGAATGGAGTGAAAGAAACTTTTTTTTAGTTAAAACCAAAAAAATTACACTTTTATGTTTTTTTTGTATTGTGTATACAACATTGTAATAGATCGTTTCGCATTTTTTTGGAATTTGTACCATGTCTTTAACCTCCCAAAAATGAAGTTTAACGTTAGAGTCCCCATTCCGCCTCGCCTTCCCTACAATTCCTCATGACTCTTCCTGTATTTAAATACTTACTTTGTCTCCTTCGGAAACGTCTATGTTCCAGTCGTTTAGTACTACTTCATCGGCGGCTCGTAAGGAGACACAATGCACTGGGCAATTTTTAACATTGATATGTTCAAAAACTGAATTCGTTACTTCTAAACTTATGAATTTAGGTTTCTTGATCCCACCGTTTCCTCCGAAAGTATCCCAATATAATTCTCCTTGGCCGTCTAGTAATGAATCTAAAAAAATTATTTAAAAACTAATTGGATTGTATTAGTCGACAAATTTATCTTGGCACTTGAATATCAGATGCACAAAAGATCAATGCTGAAGGGATCTAGCTGTCAATCGACGTCTAAGTATAGTTTAAGTAAAATTATAGTATAAATTATCCAAGGGTCTATCTTCGCTTGCACAATCGTTTCAGACATTTCCCATGACAAAGTTACTTTGTTGTGTGTAGCTTACACACACTCGTTGAAAACAGCGCCTAACGTGGGCTCGAAATTCTGGTTCGCAGACATGTAGTCAGTGGGCATCTTCATGAATTTAGTTGTTCCAACCCTTAATATTTCGTTGTCGCGTTATGTCGACGGGGTTCAAAGATTTATCCTGAGTTAACATTTTCCAAAGCGAACCTTCGTACATGTAAATGTAGTAGAGGAAGGTCTATCGATACGTGTAAGGAATACATTTAAGGGAAATTAAATAACCTACCTGGTTCTCCAGTAACGATAAGGTTGTTTCCTTCGATAATAACAAGAGGTCCTTTCCATTCATAATAATCAAAATATGTTCTTCCTTCGAAACTTAAGTTCGTACCATTCTGCAACTTGAGATGTAAACTTGAGTTTTCTGGAACTTGCAGATTTGATATTTTTATATCCGTACAAGATTTAACTACTTCATCTACTCTTGAAAATTCTCTGATTATGCAATTTTCATCTACGTCTACAGCATGCGCACAGACGATAAGAAAAAATAAAAATTTTATCAACTTAACCATTTTTATTTTGAGAAATTTAACAAATCTAAGGTATTTATATATAAAGTAGATTCTGATTAAAAATAATAATTATTCAATTGATATGATTTGAAGGTTATTTTCAAGTGTGTAGGAGGGAAAAACTTGAGGAGAAAGAGTGATTTGCAAAGATTGATATATTAAATTAGAATTTAACTTTTAATTACTGGTTTTGTGTACTTACATTATATTGTTTATAATATTGATAATAAAACAAATCTAAATGTTGGAAATATCTATTTATAAAGCTGGCATGCACCGAATGTTTGATATTCGGCGAACTACTTGGCTTGCTATTTGCGTATTAACGAGCAGACGTCTACGCACATGTGAGGTTTTGCGAGCACGTATTCGTTGTGGGAATAGCAAATATTCGTCAACATGGATGTCGATGATGCTCTTCTTGCGCATCACGCTTTTATAATTTTAGCTGGAGGATATTTACTGCTAAAAATGAAAAGGAAACCTAGAAGAAGGAGATGGTGGGCAAACTTACTGCGATAATTGCGCTAGAATATATCTGTATAACTTAAAACATTGACAATTTAAAATTTGTACTTACCTTTTACACCCAAGCACAAAGCCGAATGTGTGGATGAGGCAAAGTTTGTGTTTTCACAAATATTCGTCCACTTTGATCTATTCAAAAGACCGACACTGAACGGGAAACAACGAGCACGAATGTTTGCTGCCTGCCAAACAGGCAAACACCCATCCACACTACTCGCGATTCGCCGAATCGCTGCTCGGTGCATGCCGAATGACGCATGTCTGGCGCCGGCTTAAGACACTGGACGTGATGCCTGGACTTATAGGCGAGCGGCACACATAGAGATACTACAGTTAGAGGCAACAATCCAGCTCGGAACCCGTCAGCTTATAAGAGAGAGATAGAAAGTCAGAGGTTCATGCTGTCTTTCTCTAACGGCGCGCATGCTATAGGCGAGAGACAAAGACAGAAAAACTTCTGACGTCTGTTTTTTTCTGTCTGACCGGAGTTCAGACGGACATTCCCACTTACTCAGCGGCCTATGGCTTGTTGCCTCTATCTGTAGTATCTCTATGGCGGCACACCCCCAAAAAGTCGCTTAGAAAACGAAAAAGTGACTAGATCATTGTTAAAATCTACCATTACGTCAAGAATTAGAAATAAAAATCTGGAAATCGGTTAACCCTAAAGGCCATCCCGGCAACTTCCCGCTAAATTCAATTTTCAAACGCATGCGATTTTGTCACTAGTTGCGAATTTAATTTTTGTGTTATTTTGAGCTCTCCAAGCTCGAAGATAAAGCTATTCGATGCTTTTGAGCTCTTCGAGCTCAAAAGTCTGATCAAAGTTCGATGAAACACGATTTTTTTAATTTTCAAACTGCTATTACTTTTGAACGAATTAACCGATTTTCACGCGGTTTGCGGCAATCGATGTAGTTTTTTGAGCTCTATAAAAAATTTTAAACAAAAAAATTGATCTGATCAAGTATTTCGGAGTTATTACAAAAAAACACTTTTTCTCGATTTTTTTCGACAACGATATCTCACGAACGCATCAACCGATATTGACGCACTCGGTGGCAATCGATGCGGGTTTTCAAGGTTAAGAGCTGATTAGTTTTTGAGGTCGATCGGTTCAGCCAATTCGGAGATATTTTGAAAAAATGGAAATAAAACTTTTTTTCACACACACACACCAGTCAGGAGAGCTTCTTAGGGCTTCAAAACGTCGAGATTTTGAGTCGATATTGCAAAGGATTAAGGGAGTTAGAAAAAAGCAATTTGTTTCGCAAAATATTTCCATACCTACCCCTTTGTTCTAAATTTTCGACAATAAAAAATGCTTAAAATTCGTAAAGAGGGGTTTTTTGCGCCGGAAAATCGACTGGCACAATCAGCTTTTTGATAAAATCATTATTTCGTCTTCAAATAGAGTCATGAAATTTTCGAAAAACCACTTTTCAAAACAAAAATACTCATAACTCGACTAATAGGAAAGATAGAACGTTCTAGTCTTCACCAATCGATAGAGGGGACAATTTTACATATTTTAGTGAATTTTGAGTTGATATTGCAAAGGATTAAGGGAGTTTTCGACAAAAAAAAATGCTTAAAATTCGTAAAGAGGGGTTTTTTGGGCCGGAAAATCGACTGGCATAATGTAAAACGGGGTAAAAACAATAACTTCCCGATATTTCGAAAATCATTGGGAAGAATCATTGATTTTCTTAGCGGGAAGCTAAAAATTTTCGCAAATTTCGAACTTCAACTCGCTGCAATTCACGGAATAATCAATATTTTTTCATGAAAATTTAATCACACATTCGTGCACTCATTTGCAAAGCAGTAAAACACACCCGAAATTTCCAAAGCAATTTCCAACCGATCGGGAAATTTCGGGAAATTTTTTACTTCTTTTTTTGACTTTGTGCATACTTTTGCAAAAGTTGAGTGACAAAGTTTTTAATTTTTGATTACCACATATGTAGTCTCAAAGTGTATTATATAAGGAAGTTTTTCAGAAAATTTCAAATGCTTATTTGCAAAAGTAAAAATTATACAGCGTTTTAAACCTCAGCCTTCTAGTCGCTCGACGCTTGCACTGGGCGTGTTTCTCTTAGATTTCATGCAGTGAGCGAATAATGAGTATAACATTTTCTCGTAATCATTTTTTTTATTAATAATAGTACAAAGCCATGTATAAATATAAAAATTTATTCACTCTGTACATTCATCATTTATTACATTTACGTTATTCATACATGAATCTCGGCAACTACATAAATCACAGCATCCCAAACTAGATTTTTTACCAGGGGAATAGGTCGGTAGAGCAAGAAGATTTTTGAGCACAAGAACAAAAGAAATTTTGTAAATATTCCATTGCTGATAATCCATTGTAAAAATCAGGTAACACATTCTCCTCATCGATCAACCATCCATATTTATTTATTTATATAATTGGAATACAAACAGGACGAGCCCAAAGCAGTATTCCTAATATTTGTTGCAAAACACGTTAAATAAACTAACATTATGAGTAAAACAGATATTGTAAAACTACAGTATTAATAAATATCAGAAGAAAAAGAAAAAAAAGTAGGAACATTTTAAAACTATAAAAGCATGCTACCATTAACAATGACCCTAATCAGCTTGTCAAAAGTTCTCAGAGAAGAAGAAAAAATATCAAATGTGGAAAGGAATTTAGATAATAATTGGTATTTGCTTGGTTCGTTATGAAGGTATTTTTATATCTTGTATTATATGCTGGTACCAAAAATGATAAAGAGCTTACAATAGGTGAGGAGTCTATTAAACCATTAACACATTTAAATATAAATTTTGTATCGGCAACTATTCGCCTCTTCTCTATAGGAAGAATGTTAAGGTTCTGTCGAACAATTTGTTTATCTGTACAACCTGGAAAACATTTCTTCATTGCAAATCGGATAAACTTATTTTCAACGACGGATAATCTATTTATATGGACATCATACTGCGGATTCCAAATGACCGAAGAGGACATTAATACGCTATTAACATAAGCCATACATAAGGAGCGAAGGGTTTGTACATTTTTAAAATCGAAAGAAGTACGCATTATAAATCCTAACATTTTGTTGGCTTCCTTAGAGACATATCGATGGTTTAAAGCACAAATATTGCATGTCCACTTTTTGTCAATTTCGAGGTAAATGTATAGTTTGAAACCAACAAGGAATATCTAGAGTCTGTGCAAATATTGTAAGTCCCGAATAACGAGAAATGATTTGATAGATCTAAACCATTTATCATTCAATATAAATATTCATTGTCTGATAATGAATTCTTAGAGCTCAATGTTTCACAAACAAAAAAAACGGCAGTGTTAGAAACCCTGTCACAAAAATATAGTAAGAAGCAAAAAAAAGGATTTGCTTTCTTTGCTTCGTAAGCAAATTATTCCCTCTGCCTAGAAAAGCTATTTCGAAACTCTACCAAGTTCAAAGAAAGCAAAGGATCTTGTTCCATACACTCCACTTGATGACAATAAAGAGGAGGTTGAATTGACAGAATCATAATTTCGATCCCGCTCTTCACTTAATGTTGAATGTTTTTTGTGTTTAATAAAAACTCCAAAAGCTTATAAATTTTTTAACAATTCCTTATGTAGTGTGTCCTCTGCAGAAAATTTATATTATTGTATGTCCTACAACGTTACAATTTATAACGATTTTTATAAAGAATTATAATGATAATTGACGGACTGCATTATATTTGGGTTACAAATATACTGGCATATTAAAAAATGTAAATTATTTCGTGAAAGTATAATGAACTCCGCTTGATTGCAAACGAAAATCTATATTTCGCATTTCCGGAAAATCATTAGATTTGGACATACAACATCTGAGCTTTAAACCATCGATATAATATGTGTTCGTCAAACAACAACTTTTGATCGAATATAACACCTAAATCTTTTACTTGAGTAACACTATTAAGTTTTTTATTATTAATAGTATATGTAATTTTACAGATATTTCTATTACGAGTAAAAGTAATCTGATGGAATTTTTTCAAATTTAAGAATAAGTTGTTATTTTTTTACAATACGTTTGAAGTCTATTGAGATCTTCCTGTAGAAAAGTTGCATCATTTGGTTCCTTTATAGGACGATACACTTTCAAATCATCAGCATACATCGAGAATTTACTAAATCTGAAACATTGTGAAATGTCATTAATGTAAATATTAAACAATGGAATCGGGACCTGCAGGTTTGTAGGAAAGAGTTTTGATTTTTTCTTCAATTGTTTCTATTTATTCTTCCAAGTTTTTTGTCAAAATGGTGGAAAATGTCGCCTGATTCCATTCGTTGATTTGCCAAATGCATCTCAATACGTGTTTTTCTAATGCAGGCTTAGAATGTGGTAAAAAAGCTAAATTATATTTCAATGAGTTAATATCTGTGCGAATAGCTTTTCACTTGGTACGTGAATCGTACAACATAGATAGAAAATTACTAACAATATCGATGGCCTTTTCAATAGGAACGTTGCATAAATTAGCAAGATCACTTAATTCTTCATCAGACATTTTTTTAACGCTACATATGCAGTCTTTTTACCTATAAAAAACAGCGATGACGTCGTATCGCATCCAGTTAATACATGCATAGCTATAAGTGATGAAGTTAAGGCAGGTCTTAGTTTTTCTGTCAATAGGTGTATTGGGATGTATCTCCTCAAATCTATGCGTATTCAAATTTTGCCAGTATAAAACCAGACCTGCGGCTTATTTTGACAATATTGATAATTACTTAATAACAATAAAAATACATTTGTATCTGGCGATTCAACAATAATAATTTGCTTATCAATAATTTGCTTATCATTTATTTGCACAGAGCCAGACGTGCTCGAAGCGCGCGCGCTACCTAAACCGCGCGGATTTTTGAATAACCATAAAAATTTTTCTTTTGCAGGTAAACATTGGAAATTTTCTGGAAAACTTCCTTATATAATACACTTTGAGACTACATATGCTGTAATCAAAAATCAAAAACTTTGTCACTCAACTTTTCCAAAAGTATGCACAAAGTCAAAAAAGAAGTAAAAAATTTCCCGATCGGTTGGAAATTGCTTTGGAAATTTCGGGTGTATTTTGCTGCTTTGCAAATGAGTGCACGAATGTGTGATTGAATTTTCATGAAAAAATATTGATTATTCCGTGAATTGCAGCGAGTTGAAGTTTGAAATTCGCGAAAAAAAAATTTCTATTTATCGACGTAATTGTAGATTTTAACAATGTTCCCCCAATTTTAGAGGAAAACAAACGTCATATTCGTATTCAGCACCCTCGAAAACATAAAATAACATGATTTTTTAGCGATTCGAAGTGATCTGGTCACTACCATGACATTTTGGGGGTGGTTGCCGCTTGCCTATTAATTGAACAGCTAAGATGGACATGGTCCAAGTAGGTTGAAAAACTGAGATGGCGTACCTGGAACTAGATAGAAAAACGAAGTGAGTATTCAATTTGCCATAAATAATGATTAATTATTTAACTAGCGATCAGTATAGTTAAAATCCCCAAAGCTAATAAAAATATTAATAATATACTAGGTGCCTCTTGTGTTTGAATTGTGATTATGCAAATCAGTACTTTAACTTTGGTTGATCAAAAATAAATGCCTAATTGTAAATATTTAGAGTTATTAGAAAATGTGCAAGGGACGCAAACTCTCCCCAGTGCATGTAAGGGATATGTAACACAAACTCTCCACAAACAATATTATAAGTACTGTAAGTGGTGTAAACTCTCCACAGTGCAGCAAAATAATATTACTCTGCAAGTGACACAAACTCTCCACAGTACAGCAAAAATAAGGTTACACTGCAAGTGGCTCAAACTCTCCACAATTCAGGGGGGTGCAAGGAGATATGGGTGACGTGAGTAGTCACCCTGTATCAGGAATGGACAAACCGTAAGTGGCGCAAACTCTCCACAGTACAACAAAAATAAGGTTACACTGCAAGTGGCACAAACTCTCCACAGTACAGCAAACATAAGGTTACATTGCAAGTGGCTCAAACTCTCCACAATTCAGGGGGGTGCAAGGAAATATGGGTGACGTGAGTAGTCACCCTGTATCAGGAATGGACAAACCGTAAGTGGCGCAAACTCTCCACAATACATTGTAGGTTTGTGAGTTAAACTGTAAGTGGCGCAAACTCTCCACAGTACAGCAAAAATAAGGTTACACTGCAAGTGGCCCAAACTCTCCACAATTCAGGGAGGTGCAAGGAGATATATGGGTGGCGTGAGTAGTCACTCTGTATCAGGAATGGACAATTCGTAAGTGGCGCAAACTCTCCACAATACAGTATAGGTTTGTGAGTTAAACTGTAAGTGGCGCAAACTCTCCACAGTACAGCAAAAATAATTTTATACTGCAAGTGGCACACACTCTCCACAGTACAGTAAAAATAAGGTTACACTGCAAGTGGCACAAACTCTCCACAATTCAGGGGGGTGCAAGGAGATATATGGGTGGCGTGAATAGTCACTCTGTATCAGGAATGGACAAACCGGAAGTGGCGCAAACTCTCCACAATACAGTATAGGTTTGTGAGTTAAACTGTAAGTGGCGCATACTCTCCACAGTACAGCAAAATAATATTACACTGCAAGTGGCACAAACTCTCCACAGTACAGCAAAAATAAGATTACACTGCAAGTGGCTCAAACTCTCCACAATTCAGGGGGGTGCAAGGAGATATGTGTGACGTGAGTAGTCACCTTGTATCAGGAATGGACAAACCGTAAGTGGCACAAACTCTACACAATGCATTGTAGGTTTGTGAGTTAAACTGTAAGTGGCGCAAACTCTCCACAGTACAGCAAAAATAAGATTACACTGCAAGTGGCTCAAACTCTCCACAATTCAGGGGGGTGCAAGGAGATATGTGTGACGTGAGTAGTCACCTTGTATCAGGAATGGACAAACCGTAAGTGGCACAAACTCTACACAATGCATTGTAGGTTTGTGAGTTAAACTGTAAGTGGCGCAAACTCTCCACAGTACAGCAAAAATAAGGTTACACTGCAAGTGGCTCAAACTCTCCAGAATTCAGGGGGGTGCAAGGAGATATGGGTGACGTAAGTAGTCACCCTGTATCAGAAATGGACAAACCGTAAGTGGCGCAAACTCTACACAATACAGTATAGTAGGATTGGATTAGTAGGAAATGCAACATCAAATTAATGTTCTTAATAAGTTGAATATTAAAGAACTTTAAACGCAGTAATCATTAAAATGATTAGCAAATATATATACTCTATGTGATAGAATAACTTTTAAAATCAAATATCAAATAACAGGCAAAATTGAAACACTCTGTGAGATAGACTCACCTATTCAACTGCTAATATTTTGTTGTACAATGCACCACAATATTTGAACGTATTTATATTTGGCACCAACGAACACTTTAGGTATTTACTAGGAACTAAAACTCGAATCGTTTTTAAAATTCCATTTACCCTCTCGTAGCCTCGAATCTACTTATCGTCGTCGTGAAATATGATACTTTATTTATCTGTTTCAAGCAATTGGTTGTTTTGTCGAGGAATGCATTTCTGAAATTTTAGGGTATGTCCATAATTTCATTTATTATACTTGAAACGAAAACTATTTTAAGAATAACAGGGTGAAAAAAAATGTCTTACAAGTGTTTGGTACAAATTATACAAGGGGGAACTATGTATTGATCTACCCCTGTAGTTCAAAAAACGCGTTACTTATATCATTTCTGGCAAGTACAACAAAATAATTTCACACAAATGAGGCGTAAAAATGCTCGAAGCATCCAATAAATTTCCAAATTAATACAGCCATATTTAACGCAATGTAAAGATGTCAGATAAAAGCCAAAAGGATTTCGTTCTTTAGAAGTTGTTAATATTTTTCTTGGAGATGCTTTTATAAACACGGCAATAAAAAAGCTAATAAGCTTCATGATGTTGATGTAAATTAAACCACTGTCATTTTAAATATTCTCCCAACTTAAGTCTGTACATTCGTATTTTATGTTTTGATTGATCACCCTGTAAACTTATTTGTCCATTTAAATTCCTAGTTCATAAGACATTCAAAAGGTTTTAAGCATCGACGAGTTTCTAGCGTGGTAAGGTGTGTGTTTATGGCAAAGTGCAAGTCGATATCAATAATTCTTTCTAAAAATAGTCGCGGATATATATACAGGTTTCCTTTGTATTCCTTTTTGCAAAAATTACCGGGAGTGATAAAGGACGTCGTTATATTGTATTATCTCGTGTGTTGTACCGGGTGTTTGATCAAGAAAGCTCGATACAGGGTGTTTACAAAGTAATCTGAAATATTGTTGTGGACGATTAATCATTCAATTTTAAGACGAAAAGTTCGTATAAACATGTGTGATAAGTTTTGTCGTTAATGAGATACAGAGTGTTAACTTTTTGTAATAAACGAGCTCTGTTTATAAGTGAAATTTATTTCGACCATAACTCTTCCTCAGTGACGCTACTTTTCGGCCAATGAACTTCCAGTTATTTCGGTAGAAATAATTAGAAGACATATGTGGTTCATGCATGACGGTGCTCCTCCACATTAGTGGTAGCAGTAATCGTACGGAAGTTTTGACTGTTGGATAGGACGAGGATCTCCACACCCATCGTTCCCAAGGTCACCTGAACACAATCCCCTGGATTTTTGTGTGTGGCGATCTTTAAAATCACTCGTTTACACAACTCCGATCTTAAAATTACAAGATCTTCAAAATCTCTTCATATGAGGCTGTAATACTCCTGAATTTTTCGAACTCCTTCGGGAATCCATTAGACGTCGAGCGGATGGTAGTATTTTAGCTGGAGATGCACATTTTGAACATTTGTTCTGAAATTTACTACTTTTATGTTTATCACAATGTTATTGCTTCTATTAAAATAATAAACACATTAAGCAGTTTAAGCATTCTGTATCACACATGTTTATAGGAACTTTTCGACTTAAAATTAAATGAGGAATCACCCACAATCACATTCAGATTACTTTGGAAACACCCTGTATATTTCTAGACTTCTTTTCGGGATAGTAAATCTACCTCTTCATTGTGATCTGAGGGGAATGATACTCGCGTTGAAAACAATCTATTTTGTCCACCAAAGCCCATAGACTATCATGAGTCTGCTGAATATGCCAGATCATCATTTTTTATTATAGTCCCCAGTTTTTCTCGCATATACTTCTGCACAGGCTGAGGGTTTTTTTAATCAAACACCCTTTATATACGAGTATTTCTCTTTCTCAGTTTTTAGACTCAGATTTTATTCATCCTTATTAAAAACTAACCCTGTATGTAAAAGAGTGTTCGATTATATTCACTATAACGACAAAACCCCCCTATTTTACGTTCCCGAAAAAACGCCATATATGGATCGACTAATGTCTACAGGACATGAGAAATATAATTTCACCCCTTGTAATAAAATTCTGACTTGTTTACGATAACTTCTGGTTGCTTCCTGTTTTAACTATTGTTTTTCCTTTCAAATATTTGTTTTTTCAGAATAAAAATGTCACTTTAATGTTCATTATAACAATTATTATTTTTTATTGGGGTAGTTTTTGTGTCTTGGCCACTTGCTTTTTTCAACGTGAAATATTTTGCAGAAATGTCCCTTGTTAGCATGGATAAACGCAGTATGTATTTTTGTGTCTTACGATCTAAAAATTGCCGATATGTAAGAAAAATTTTAAAAAAATGTACGTTATTCACAACAAATTAGTATAAAAATATTATTTTTATTGAAAACAATTGGGTAAAATTGTGTAGAATTAATTTTTTCGACATTCCTTCATAAGTACGTGTTCTCGGTATAATTTGTAGCAACAGTTTATTGCAAAAAAGTTATTAAATCCCAAAAATCCACCATCAGTTGAGTGTACCGTACACTAAAGTGCTAAATTCCACCACTAGGGCGGTGTATCTAAGATATCTTCGTCTATAGTGCCTTACAACTTTATAATAAAGATTGTTGTTTATAATAGACAACCCTGTATATGTATTGTGTTAAATAATTTTTGTCAATACCGAATTTTGCATGCAAGTCGCCAAACGAACCCCAAATATCGTCGACCTCTAGTGACAATTTGTAGATTCTAGACGGCAGTGTGTTCATTTTAAATACAAGTTGATGTGCTCCAACGAATTTACAGTTCACGAAGAACTTTTCAACAACTTTACCTAATATGTGGTGTTGATGTGAGTCTAATTAACTTACGAAATAATACAGACTAGACTATTCTTAATGACTCGGTACAATTTCAATTTAGCAAAAATGTAGATTGTTAATATACAGTGCGTTCAAAGAATAACGTATAAATTCATTATTTGTTTCAAATTGGTACAAGGTGGACAAAAACGCAAAAGCTGTTGTCATTTGCTTTTTAATTTGACGTTAAAAACTGTCAAATATCCAAGTACAATTATTCCGTATTATTGAAATTTTAATGACTATTGGTGTTGGCGATAGGATGCGGACTCAATAAAAGGTATGCACATTATTTCATGAAATGTATCCAGATCGTTAACGTATCTCTCAATCTACGGTGACCAGTAGAGAATTTGATGGATGTACCGAAGCAAGATGGACCTACACTTGATATAATACGACCAGAACAGCTAGAGTGTTAGATGTACGCGAAGAAAGAGAGTGAAAGATGCAGAAATGAAAGATAGAACATTAACGCGTTTGCTATAATGAGATAAATATTTGCTAATGTTATTTAGAAATGTTTACTGATAATGCAACTAATCTAAATATAATCAATAATTTATTTAAATGTGAAATATTTATTCTATATTTATCATTAAATGAAACAATAACACTTTTAAATAATTCAAGGTTTTATTTTATATATTTACAAATCTGTGAAGTTTATTTCTGATGAAGGACCGGTGCGTAATTCTTCAATATTTTTGTCCGAAACACCCTCAATTTCTTCAAAATTTAAAATTCCCTCCAATCCTCTACAGAAAAGTTTTGGAAGAATTCATCACAAAATTCTGCAACATATTTTTTCATTGCATCCCAAACTAATTTTATTGGACTCAGTTCGGGTTGATAAGGAGGTAATCTTACAACCTCAAAACCGTTGGAAATTAAAATGTCATCGATGACATATAGTTGATATTTTGGTTTATGATCTTTGATTATTGCAATTCTGGCTTACAAAAATAATTATTGATTGCAATATTCCTTATTTTCAACCAATCTTGCATATCCATATCCACCAATTTATTGTGATAAAATGCATTATCTAATACCACAACACTTAAATGTCATTATATATAATGTTCAAACAATAAGCCTAATAATGAATCAAACAGAATATTAAAAATCTAAAAATAATACCTAACTAAACCGAATCTTGAAGTTGTAAATACTAATAAATTAATTAGGTAACTAAAAAGAATACTAAAAATGTAAGTACGCCACTGCAAATTTGTCGAAATTGTCTGACAAACTTTCACCGACTGAGCTCCGTCAGCGTAACAAGAAGTTTGCTAACGCGCATACAATTCTCAACACTCTAGCTGTTCTGGTGGACCTATACAGTACTCTAGATCGCAGAATATGTTTTCAATAGGATGGCGCACCACCACGTTTCGGGATGGGTATAACTGTGCGTCAGTTTTTAGAAATAAATATTCCCAGATCGTAAGGAAGAAACAGTAGAATGACCCGCTAGATTAAAGGATCTTACACCATTAGACTTCTTTTTCAAAAATTTTAAAAAAATTGTGGTGTTTTATTTAAGTATGATAGATTTTTTTTAAATGGTAAATTAAAATCCAAAATGTTTTATTAACGAATTTAGACGTTACTGTATAATATTTACATTTTTTTTTAATGGTATCAAGAATAAATTATAGTAATTACTTTGTTACTGAACTGAACTGATAAGATTGATAAAAAATTATCTTTATCAAATTACGACAATAAAATTGAATCAATAGAATTCCTTCTTATTTTTATTAGGGACAAAAAAATTTTTTTTAACTATGGCATTTAAATATAGGACACACTTACACCATTCTAAAGAAGACATTTTTTCAACATTATCAATTATTATTAATATACACGATGGTCCATTTAAAAGAACCCCTTTATTACATACAGGGTGTCAATTTCAAAACAGTTTCTAGGCTAGAGAGGGGGAACTAAAATGACATGAGAGAGAACGCACCTCCATCAATCCCCTATGCCCCACTAGACTTTTAAAAAATATTTGTTTTAGTGATGAGTGCACATTTTATCTAAATGGTAATGTAAATAAACAAAACTGTCAGTATTGGAATGATGAAAATCCACATCTGTTTAGAGAAAACCACACTAATTATCCTGAGAAACTAAATGTTTGGGCAGAGGTATTAGGAGATTCTGTGATTGATTCCTTGTTTATACCGGGAAATTTAAACGGTGAAATGTACCTCGATATGCTGGAGAACACTATTGAACCCTTAATTGTTCATGAATTAGAGAACCAACAGGACGGCGATGGCAATCCAGTTCTAAATGAACTTCCAGCAAGACGGAGCACCTCCCCATTACGCAGTAGCAGTTAGGGACTGGTTAGACAATAACTATCCAAATAGATGGATTGGAAGGAGAGGTCCCATTGAGTGGCCACCTAGGTCACCAGACATACCGCCACCTGATTTGTTTCTGTGGGGTCACCTTAAGTCGGTTGTTTATAAAACTAAAACAACCTCAATCAACGATTCATGACGAAGAGTTAGTCAAGCTTTTCGTGATATTACTAAAACAACATTTGCCAACGTTCGTTTGAAAATAGGTTTTGTACTATTGTTTACAAAGCAATGGAAACCATTTTGAACATTTCCTAAATTAATTAATATTTTTGTAGTTCGACATTTAACACTTTTTCATTTTGTTATCAAATAAATGTTTCTGCTTTATTGTTACACCCTGTATAATTGTGACTTAGACCGTTGGAAAGCATTTTCTAAGGGCTTTCTAACGACGTATCACAAGTAGAGGGTTGCCATTTAAATTTTTGTAGGTGGGGTAGGTGGGACATAGGGGGTTGATGGGGGTGGGTGCGTTCTCTCTCATGTCATTTTAGTTCCCCCTCTCTACCCTAGAAACGGTTTTGAAATTTTTTTGAAATCTCTTTTCGTTCACGAGGTAAGTTTTAAAATTGAAACCCTGTATTGAATTATCTAATAATGAAACTGTGAATTATGAATACTGTAAAGAGATGTAGGTATAGAAAATCCCTATTAGACGACAGGTTATTTCCCAAGGACTATCAGAAAATTCAATAAAATACAGGATGTCCTATAAGAAAAAAATATAGCTTTCATGTCACATTTTATTAGGATACTCTATATATTAAAAAGTGACAAAAATTTTAAAACTTCATCGTTTCGCTATAAAATTTCGACCCATTAGTCGTGATTCACCCAGTATAATAGCGGAGATTTCGTACTTGCCCCACCCTGTTCGCGTGTGTTTTTTTAATAATCTTTCTTGCAAATTATGAATCTTTTTCAAAATTAATTGAAAGTAATTGATTCTAATGGGTAGATTGAACAATTTTTCACCAACTACAAACTACCAAAACTTAAAATATATAAAACTTCCCACTTTCATAGAAACTAAACTTTACGATCCAAACTTTCAAAAGTTTTCATTTTTAAGCACCATCAATAAGTTCCAATCTCTTCTTTTATATTAATTTTAAAAAAACTGCAATTCAGTGACCCAACTAATATCTTCAAATATATAGACCAGTCAATAAAAATCCCAAAATGTGCGAGCCCGGAATAGACAAAAGATATTAACTGGACTATATTATAGCCCCCATTTCGATAGTTTCAAGACATCGAAAAACTTTTTCATCTCGCTAGAGTAACGGTAAATAAGCTGTCAATAAAGAGACTATCATAACAGAGACATATCAGTCCGAGAAAGGCAAAAATAAGGGCATAAAACTGAATTACGATGTTCGATCCTAACGAGGAGAAAGTTATTGACATTGTAAAATGGACATAAACTCAATTTGTATGGATTTGCATCATTTTTCACCGGTCAATGTTGAAAAGTGCATTTTGTTTACTTTCCATGTCTGGCCGAGGTTGCCAAAATTATATAAAAGTCATATCAAATTAAAAAAAACACTTTTTAAAAAAAGTAAAAAGTAAAAATAAAAAAAAACTTTGCAAATGTTACTCAAGAACCAAAACAGAAATAAGCCAACAAAAATACAAAGAACAAAGGGAAAAAGTAAAACGTATGGTTCAAGAAGCAAAAAGTCGAACCTGGGAAGATTTTTGTAGAAAAATTGAAGATGACCACCATGGAAACCAAAAGTTGTTCTATAAAGTTTTGAAAAATTCAAGAAAAAATAAAACATTAGAACTAAAACAAGTCAAAAATAAGAAGAACCAAATAGTTTCAGACGATATAGGAATGATGGCAACAATACTTGCAAGAACTCTTAAACCAGCAAACCCAGGAAGTATTAACAGAGATGATAGAAACAGAAATAAAAATAGATAATGAACGAAATGGAAGCATAACAGCAGAAGAACTCGAGCAGGCAATTAAAAAGATAAAAAGGGGAAAATCTGGAGGACATGATAAAATCACGCCGGAAATGATCATTTACTTAGGAAAACAAGGAAGACAGCTACTATTAAAAATGCTTAATAAATCTGGGAAACCCGCTCAGATGCCCAACGACTGGAACATGGGAGTAATAATACCTATACATAAAAAAGGTAACACGACAGAATTATATCGAGGTATTATATTATTGAGCGTAGTTTCCGAATTATATGAAAGCATATTGGAAAATAGATTAAGACCCTTAATAGATCTGGATCTGGAAAGCGAAAATACAAAAGAATAAAAAGAAAGGTAGACCCAGGAATACTTGGAATGAGACAATAGGGGAAATATTACAGTGGAAAAGAATAGCTTGGATAGAAGCTGAAAAGCTGGCCACCGACAGAAAGAAGTGGAAAAAATTTATGAAAGAGTAGAAATATCACTCTACACCATAATGTGGTAGAAGAGCTATTTGACTATATATATTATTACGATTCCATCAAATTAAATTTAAGATCACGTTTGTTAGAATATAAATTCAAATTATTTTATATTAACAATGAAAATTATAATTATTTTAACAATTTTGATACATCCTGTATACATATTTTGTATTAGAACGGATGTCAACATTTCATATCTAAAGGTTGATTTTATTATAATAATTATTTGGAGTATAATGTCAATAGGGTATGCAATCGGAAGGTAATGTTTGTATGTCACTATTGTAAATCATATAAGTTGAATATTAAATTTTATAAATTATTAACCAGTGGTAATGATAGTCTGATTTTGTATAATTTGTGAATTTTAGATAGTAACATTATAAATAAATATTTTATAGAAATATGTCAAGAAAATGTCAAAGTAAAAATTTAAGTACTTACCCGAAATATTAAATAATATTGGTTGGTAAGATGTTTTGAAAAGGAAGTGGAAATTAAAAAAAATGAGGACGTTGTTAAGGGGAAACTAGGGAATTGTTGTGTACCGTGGACGCGAGAGGTGCGTCAGATAATTTTTCTTTCGTGTAATTTTTCTGGTAGAAAAATCCAGATCGAAGTTGTTGACTGGGAACACAGGAAGCGTCAGATAATTCCGGTATGGTGAAAATTTCTTTCCTGGTAGAAAAAAAACCAGAAGGAAAGAGTTGTGTATTAAGTGCCAGAACGAGGTCTACGAGCGAGTTGTGGTATGTTTGTCCACATTAGGACAACCTATTCATGCAAATGGTGAGATAACCAATTTATTAATATATTAACTTTGCGATCCAGTAAATTTTGTTTGAGCTATATATCATAATTGATTAATTAATAAATATTTGGAGGAGTTGAATGCTGTGGCCAGTAGCTGAAAGAAAATAAAAACTGTTACGGTTCTTATTTACAACAATTTATTGGCTTCACGAATTTGAGATTATAATAGAAAAACTAACGCATTGAAAGTGATTAAGAGTGTATAAATAAGGCATTTAATTATATGTTGTATTCATTATTATTAATAGTTGCATACTTACATTAAATTTTATATCAAATTTTCTAATATTCGCATGATACTGAAGTAAGTGATATTAATATTTGATTTAGGTTACGACCTCACATTTCTGTGAGGAAAATTGATTAGCTGTTTAAACGGAGCGAATATTTTACGTTCCGTAATTCGAAGTGGTGCGAATATTAGTGGTAAGAGTATTTCACAGTTTTATTATTGTCAACATGACAAATTGTTATGTTATACTGTTGCTTTTAATAATTGTTTATTAAATCAGAATCAGAGTATATCACTATTTTATTTCTTACGTACAAGTAAACATAAATTAAATGATTAGATTGGAACGCCATCTACGAACCGACATCTATAGTATCCTTGAAACACGACCTTGAGGTAAGTACTCGAATCTCTTTCTGAGAAGCCGTGGCAAAAATATAGAATTCTATTAGACAAATAAAACGAACCCAACACGTAGACAACTATCATAACAAAATATTTGACATAACTCAAACAAATATTACATATTATCAAACACCAAGAATTATTATTACATAATAATATATAATAGATCTGGATGGTTCACAAAGTGGATTTAGGAAAGGGTACAGTACCCAAGATCATATTTTCACGATGAAACAAATGATGGAAAAAACACACAAACAAAAGAAGTTTATATGGCTTTCTTGGACCTTGAAAAAGCTTTCGATAGTGTAGCACAAAAACAGTTTGGAGTAGCCGAGACAAAAGATCGGTTCCAAAGAGTTTAACCACACGAATAAGGAGCATGTACAACCATAATTACAGCTACGTCAGGAGACATAACCTTGAATCCGATACATTTAGAGTCAAAGATGTACTTAGACAAGGTGGAGTACTAAGTCCTTTATTGTTTATAATTGTAATGGACGACATCATTAAGGCAACGAAAACGTACACTAAAAATATACATATAGGTTACAACTGGTTGAAACCAATCGCCCTAACTGAGTGTGCGTTTGCAGATGACTTAATGATTTGTGCATCCAGCGAAAAGGAATTGCAGAAAAATCTAAAGATATGGGAAAACGAACTAAAGAGGAAAAACTTGAAAATAAACATACAGAAAACAAAAGTAATGTCCACTGGATCAGATGTTAAAGAAATTAATTTAAAGATACAAGAGGAAGAAATCGAGCAGGTAGACGTATTTGAATACCTTGATATAAAGATAAATAAAAATGGAAATGAAGATATTGAAATAAACGAAAGGATCACTAATGCATCAAAACTTTATCATTCATTATCAAGATCATTCATAGGAAAAAAGGAAATCAGAACCAAAACCAAAATTGTAGTATATAAAACAGTTTTCCGGCCAATCCTCACTTATGAATACTGTCACAGAAATCCAAAAGTCGAATCCAAGCAATGCAAACGAAATATCTGAGGAGAGTGAAGTAACACGAAGAGATCGGATAATAAACGATGATGTGAGAAAGGAACTGGAAGTAGAACCAATACTCGAAGTGAAATAACAAGAATGAATAACAGACCAGTCAGGGATGTCTGGGAAGCCCCAGTTAATACGAAAAGGAAGAGAGGAAGACCTAAGAAAACTTGGAACCAAGATTTTGCAGAAATACTTTAAAGAAGACATATAAAATGGGAAGAAGCAAAAAAGATGGCAAAAAATAAAAAGGAAAAAATTTAGATATAGATACCTACCCTCACAGCTTCGGGTATAAAAAGTGTTTTTGATTATAAATAGAACGTAAAAATGTAACTAGAATATCACTAACAGTAAGACTACAATGGAAGGCAGCGTGATTCTCAACGTATGGGATAAAAAAATAATTCAATAGTGCTAAATCTTTATATAGATTTGTAACGGTAAAAGTATGCTTTTAGCTGGGCGCCAATTTGTAACGGTAAATGCTGTACCTCACAGGGCACCAGCTCGAAGGGCTCCGGCTAGAGACTCCTCTCAAGGGTGATTCGACCCCAAGTTTATGCTGCACAAGGATAACAGAAGGGTTGTAAAAATTGAGGGCGCCACTACCTTTTTAACGATAAAAAGGACTAAGAAAACTAAGGCGGAAAAGGTAGAAACGCCTTGTAAAATTTAAATGAAAGTTAATAATTAAAGTGACCCCGGGCGGATCTCCCTCAACTTTTATAGTTGAGGATTTTAATAAAAAAAGAATTAAAAACAAAATTTTAATCTATTCTGCCACAGGAAATGAATAACGGAATTTAATAGAGGAATTTGTACTTTTATAGGTACTTAGCTTAGATGAAGTGGTTTCCTGGAGAAGAAGTCAGGTCTTGATCCGAACTGATGAGTTCTGTTCTAGGACGGTAGTTTGAGCTAGAGCTGTATTCTTGGGGTTATATTCTCCGGTTAAATTCTTCGGTTTATATCCTCGGCGTTATATTCTAGCCTAGGGTTATATTCTCGGCGTTAAATTCTTGGGTTATATCCTAGCCTAGGGTTATATTCTCGGGTTCTATCCTAGCCTAGGGTTATATTCTTTAGTTATATCCTAGCCTAGGGTTATATTCTTGAGTTATATCCTAGCCTAGGGTTATATTCTTGAGTTATATCCTAGCCTAGGGGCTGTGCTTACCTAGAAGTACAAGTGGATCAGGGATATGTAGGAACTTGAATGTTATGGCACATTATGTTGGTCAGCTTTTCAGGTTAAAGAAAAGGAAGGCAGTTATTTGAGAGTCAAAAAATTGATTTAATTTACTGAAAGCTTTCCAACATTATATGTTCCATGTTAAAACAGTAAAAATAGCAATTATCGGCTAAATAAAAAAATATACTAATGATCCGAAAGAAACTTATGATAGCAAAAAGTTATTTATTTAGTTATATGAAAAAAATATCGTGCTTATGAAATATATGAAACCGGCACTGGCGTTGCGAAAGAATATTCTATAGGTTAGCGGTTTATAAAAGTGTTATTTTATAATTAAGAGTTATTTCGCAACTGAAAAAGTTTGAAAATGTTTGTATGAAAGTAAAACAGTGAATTATAAAAGAATATTTGGCTTAAAACTACCATATTAGTATAAAAGAACAGTTTATGACCACGTGTTGAATTTAATTTCGCCTATCTCTGTAAAAAAATAAAGAATGCATACGAAAATTATATCAGACAGTGCTTTAGAAGAAGCTTATTAATTATGAATTATGATTTTGAACTTACCACAGCAAAATTCATAAGATAGGTACTTAAGATATGAAAGATAGCGAAAGATGATGTGTCTCCTTCGGCGGTCGTTAACAAAAAGGGGTGTTTCACGTGGCGGTGTGCAAAAAATGGAAGCGTCCGTTGGCAAACGTCAATTGTCTTACGTTCGGGGTAGAAGAGTTTGGGATCACAGAACTATAATTGAATGTGGCTAGTGACGACGAGCGCTAATTAAAAGGATTTATTCTGTAAAATCGAAACAGGTCGATAGACATGTTACAGAGTGGATGCGGTTTGCTCCCTTTTACTTAGACACAGAACAACCATTTCAAGTCCACATTTGTTATTTATTTATGTGTAAGAGTAAATATAAACGATGGCTACTTTATTTTTCATTACGAAACATCCAAGCACGTTTGGTATTTGTTTTTTCGACTTAAAAAATATATTTATTATACCTAGAAACAAAACACTACCATAATTATACAACCATGATTAGTATGGAGTATAAAAGAATGTTCTTTTTCCAGTATTTCGTATTTTATCTGCATCTCAGCGGTTAATTAGAATATTTAAAATTTTCCAGCGGGATACCACTCCTTATATACTTTATAATCTCACTGGCAACACTGTTTCGGTCCTTCCGAGAATTAAATTGCTTTGTTTATTGGATGGCTTAAAGGTGTTGATGAAAAAAAATCAAAATCTGACGGTTTATGATTGATATAGTGGTTTTAAAACTTCGAAACGTTCCCTAGTTATAATAAAAGAGTTTT
Source organism: Lochmaea crataegi (assembly GCA_947563755.1). Classification (NCBI taxonomy): domain Eukaryota; kingdom Metazoa; phylum Arthropoda; class Insecta; order Coleoptera; family Chrysomelidae; genus Lochmaea; species Lochmaea crataegi. The sequence continues at coordinate 47,334,619 of OX387423.1, read as the reverse complement.
ATTAAACAAATAAATAATGTTTTTATGCTTCCAGGTTATTTATATTACAGATTACAGGAATAGGGAATAAAATTCATTTTTCAAACAGGTATAAAAAAAATGTATTCTGAGTCTTCTGCATACGCCGAACAACCGTTTTCAAAAATATTTTTGGTTGTAGATGGTGTAATTCAACAAAAATAAATGACAGAACACGCAATTCTTATCGGATGTCATCCGAATTGTAAAATATTTCTCATTAGGAACAACATAAATATCAAAAGCCGTACTATGCAGGACAGCACAGTGTACGTCAAACCTTAGTGAGTTGACGTTCTTTAAATTCATTAAAAAAAATTGTAGTCATTATATCATCTCGAAGAATTCACCGAAATTCGTAATGGTTATTTGAACTGAGCGGTAATAATTTGTACGTAATCTTGCACGAAATACCGAGGATGCGAAATAGCAACAATTTATAGTTGTCAGTATATATCAACGGTTAAATTTACAGGTATTCGGGTGATAAACATCAACCTTAACTCTCAATAAGATCACAAATAAGACGCTTCTACTTCATTCCTTTTATATATACAGAGTGGTAAATGTACCAAAATAGTCTAATTAACTATAATAGTAGGGGAGCCCACGATGCTAAATGGGCATTTACTCGAGCGTCATAGAGACCTATTGGGATGCGAAGCTTAGATGATAAAAAGAAAAAAATGTTAAATAATGTAAACCCTTTCATCGGTGGGGGGAGCGTCTATAGATTTTTAAAAATGTAAAAAAAAACTGTTGTATGGACATACTCGAGCGGGTCAGATATTGATAGTATCCATGTCCCACGTATTTTTAATAATAAACGTATTTTAATCTGATCGTTTGCATGGTGGGGGTGGTCATACGTAAGGGTTGAAAATGAGATAGAAAAAAATTTAATCGAGCGCGTCAGATTTTGTAAGGGGATGTTAAATGAACCTAAAAAAAGCTCTCATTCAATAATCAGACGATTTGAATGTGACGCAAAATCGCGGCCATTATTAGAATGTGCAAAAAAAATTCGCCATTTTGAAATACTCAAGCGCGTCAGATTAAGATATATATGATTCATCTTTATGTTCGAGACGTGCTGTCCCCTAATCTGACGATTATCTGGAGGAAGTCGCCTAATCTGACAATTAAAAAAAATTATTTCGATTCTTTTAAAACGTTGAACTTAATTAATTGAAAAGCTCAGGAAATTGCATGCAAATAAAAAAGTGTATGACTTTTAAGAAGAATACATGTATTTATAAGAAAACAATTATGAAAAATTAAATTTTTTTTAATCATCATCTTCATCTGTAGAATCATCTTCCTCTTCAGGCTCGATTTCATACTCACCTGCAAACCAGATCATTTCCAACTTTCCGTCGACATCTTTCCATCCATAGTCCGTTGGTAAAATATCAATAATTTTTGCATTATGGGCATTACTCCACAAGCATGCAATGAATCTTGTGCGTAACACTTGCTGGAGTAGCTCCGATTGACAGGGTGGCAAGTTGCACGCATCGCAATTCCGGATACTCAAGGAGAAGGGTTGTGATTTGTCTTTCACCTTGTACGTATTATTGAAGATGACAATCCTGGCTTGATTGACATCGTCTAACTTTTTCAACCCATACAAACGACAAGTAAAAGACTGTATGATGTTAAAAGAATCCTGCACATTATGCTCTTTTGATCCCAAATCCATGCATCCTTTTTGGAAAATTTCTGAATTCATCAGAAATTGTGAAGGTTCGTTTTTCCCTCGTCTGTACAATGCCGGGTTGAAATCTCAACCAGTGAACGCATGCAAAGCGAAATTTTTGGGCCTAATTTATTATAAAGAGCGGATAGATCGATCCATCCATTCTCTAAGATCCATCCAGTCTTCTACTGTTGCTTGCAGGTGTTCCATATTCGCCAACATGATGACCACTATATCAGTATCAGAAGTTCTGATAGTAATAGTAGAATCTTCTTTTCGCAAACCAGAGTGGTGACGGAGTGAGAGAGTAATAGATGGAGAAGAAGTGATAGAGGAATAGAAACGCGGAGTGGGGAATATACGCATCACGCAGCTGCACGAATTAAACTTTATCGATGAATTTTTGTTACTTCGGCTTGTGGAAATCGTCAGATTATATATTTTTCGTTATCCTCGAATTATTTCCTTCAAAATGAAAAAAAAATTAGCCACGCTCGTGAATGTCAAGAAGTTTGTAACACTCCCACTTCTTTACGTCACTCAAAAATTGTCAGATTAGTGGAATATACACTTTTTAGCATGTCATTAACTCACCCTACCTTAATCTGACGCGCTCGAGAATTTCTGATGATCAATTTTTTTTTACTAATCTGATCCTTTTTCCTTGATGGGCGGCCATGTATATGGGGCTCATATTTGGTGGAGATACTTAACCGGGTACAAGGTATCCCCCTGTATGTTAATCTGCCGCGCTTTAGTAAATCCCGAAAACCCCGCTTGGGCTCCCCTACTATAAAAAATGAGAAAAATTAATTGCCATATATACCCGTAAGTACAAACTTTAATTTTATAGTCTATTTCAGAAAGGTATAGGGTAATAAAATGGGGAATTCCGTCCAGTTTGGCTCAATTTCGGTGTCGGCCATAGGCGTAGGTTTTGAAATAGTATTGTTTGTAATATTAAAATTTCAAGTACCTGATTGCATAAGAGAATTAGGAAAAGTATGTTTTCTGGCCTGAAGTGTCAATATCGAAATATTGTGTAGGGATTACTTAGGTAGTAGATTATACAGTTACGTTTTGCGTTTAACAGGTACCGTTTAATATTCTATTAGTGATAGATTAGTGATCAGATGACGAAGAATATTATGATTTTTTATAATTTAATTTCTCTATAATGTATTTTTTGTACAATGTTCAATAAAAAATAAGTGTACCTAATACTATGTACATAATGCCTAATTTTTATTCTGTTAAAATAAAATTCTTTCCTTTTTACGAGTATCCTAGCGGCACGCCTTTGGCACACTATTTTCAGTGTTTGTGAATGGGTAACAATAGGCTAAACCCATATATTGACCCCAACCCGAGTGGTACTACCTGCACTTGATAAAAAGAGAGAATTTTACAATGAAATCAATGCCAAACTATGAAAGTGGCTTAAATTTTCGTTGGGTCAATCTGTGCTCCCTTTGCATACCTAATGAGGTTTTATTACTCTATACCTTTCTGAAATCTAGTATAGCCCCTTTATCATCTCTCAAGTTTTTGGTATGAACTTCTGTATTGAGACGCTGGAAAATAGACAGAAAATAAAACTATACTGCAGATTTACAACGCAGTATGTCCACCCAGTAAAACGCCAGACCCAACCAAAATACAATAACATCATAAAAAGTGAATTGAAATTAAGTAACTGTAATTACCAAGAATATGTTGTCCCTTTGGCTAAAATTTTATTTCATCTTCTTGATTAAAAAAACTATTATAAAAATTTTTTAGGTATCCTTTTGTCCTGTGTCAGCAGGCGCGTTCGACAATGGGTCTGCAACCTGCTAAACTAACATCAAACACTTCCAATGCTCCTCTCCGGCTTCAAGCCAGTTCTTCTTGAGTTGTTTCCGCGGCAACCGCACCGCAGACGCTCTTTGACTAGTCCACCACGTGTGTATTTTTTTTCGATCATCGAAGTTTGTTTTCGTTTTGAAGGGTTTTAGAAGATCGGCGTTTTCCGCAGGATGAGTTGCAGGATAATTTTCAGGTGATTCTTGAAACAATTTTTTTTTCTAATTACTTTTGAATGTATTTCATAAATGGATTGGGGTATTATTGGTACAGATAAAAATTTTCATGTTCATACAAGGTGCCTTATTTTATTCTAGTTTTTGTAGGAAGATTTTAAATTTGTTGTAAAAAAGGACAGAGGATAATAATTTTTGTTTTCAGTTGAAAATTAAGATTTTTTAAGTATTGTTTTCAAAATTGCATAAAGTTAATTGTTTTTATATTCTTTTCTTTCAAATTGATTATACAAAGGGAGAAAATATCTTCTTTATGTTTTTTTTTGGAAAATTGAACCACAATTTTATTGTATATTTTCATCGCAACGTTTCGGAAGCGTTCCACGTACCCTTATCAAAATTAATTATATAAAAATTCGAAGTTTAAGTCTGCAAAAAAATTTCAAATTCTCCTAAGGTCCTCATTAAATTACATCTTTGCTAAAAAGAATTGTTAATAAAGAAATCTTTTGTTTTAACATTCTGATAGTAATATAGTTCTCCTCACGTAGCTCCTAAATTTGTTCTTCATCTGACAAGGTGTCTCTAGAATTTCAGCTCGAAATTCCCATTATTATGGCCTCTAAGATTTTTTGACTAAGCGCGTATACTTGCAATTATAATTTAACCTGTTATATATAAAAATCTACTAATTCCACCCCGTAGATTCCGAAAATCCCCATCGAAATTTTCTAAAGACCTCAATAAATTTTTCTTTCAAATTTCATTCTCCTTTATATCGGGTACCACTGTATACAAAATATCGTAGATACGTTTTCGCTGATTTTTTTCCATATTCGTCTATCATCTGAGAAGGTGTCTCTTGAATTTCAGCTCGAATTTCCCATTATTATGGTCTCTACGATTTTTTGGATTAGCGCGTGTACTTACGATTATAACTTAATCCCACTCTTTTAATTTGAAAATTTCCAAAATCGGAACTAAGGCTTTTTTGACACTTATATATAAGAAAATCCACTAATTTGGCTCCGTAGATTCCGAAAATTCCCATAAAAATTTTCTAAAGTCCTTAATGAATTTTTTCTACAATTTTTTGGCTTAGCGTTTGTATTTAACGATTATAACTTAACCCCTCTCTTTTAATTTGAAAATTTTCAAAATCGGAACTAAGGTTTTTTCGACACTTTTACATATAAAAATCCTCTAATTTGGCCCCGTAGATTCCGTAAATCCACATAAAAATTTTCTGAAGTCCTTAATGAATTTTTTTTTTGGAATTTCATTCCCCTTATTTTCGGGAACCACTGTATACAAAATATCGTAGGTACGTGTTTGCTGATTTTTTTGCATATTCCTTCATCATTTGAAAAGGTGTCTCTGGAATTTCAGCTCGAAATTCCCATTATTACGGTCTCTACAATTTTTTGGCTCAGCGTTTGTAGTTAACGATTATAACTTAACCCCACTCTTTTAATTTGAACATTTTCAAATTCGGAACTAAGGTTTTTTCGAAACTTTTATATATGAAAATCCACTAATTTGGCCCCGTAGATTCCGAAAATCCCCATAACAATTTTCTGAAGACCTTAATGACATTTTTTTTTCTTCGAAATTTCGTTCCCCTCACTTTCGGGAACCATTCTTTGAATTTTCAAATTTCCAAAATCGAAACTAATCTTTTTTTGACGCTGTTTTATATGAAAATCTACTAATTCGACCCCATAGATCCCGAAAATCCCTATAGAAATTTTCTAAAGTCGTTAATATTTTTTTTTCGAAATTTCGTTCTCCTTTATTTCGGGTACCACTGTATACAAAATATCGTAAATACGTTTTCCCCCATTTTTTTTTCATATTCGTTTATCATCTGAGAAGGTGCCTCTGGAATTTCAGCTCGAATTTCCCATTATTATGGTCTCTACGATTTTTTGGATTAGCGCGTGTACTTTCGGTTATAACTTAACCCCACTCTTTGAATTTTCAAATTTCCAAAATCGGAACTAAGTTTTTTTGACACTGTTATATATGAAAATCTACTAATTCGAGCCCGTAGATTCCGAAAATCCCCATAAAAATGTTCTAAAGTCCTTAATGAAATTTTTTTTTCGAAATTTCGTTCTCCTCACTTTCGGGAACCACTGTATACAAAATATCGTAGGTACGTTTTCGCTGATTTTTTTCCATATTCCTCCATCATTTGAAAAGGTGTCTCTGGAATTTCAGCTCGACATTCCCATTATTGTGGTCTCTACGATTTTTTGGATTAGCGCGTGTACTTTCGGTTATAACTTAACCCCACTCTTTGAATTTTCAAATTTCCAAAATCGGAACTAATTTTTTTTGACACTGTTATATATGAAAATCTACTAATTCGAGCCCGTAGATTCCGAAAATCCCTATAAAAATTTTCTAAAGTCCTTAATGAAATTTTTTTTTTCGAAATTTCGTTCTCCTCACTTTCGGGAACCACTGTATACAAAATATCGTAGGTACGTTTTCGCTGATTTTTTTCCATATTCCTCCATCATTTGAAAAGGTGTCTCTGGAATTTCAGCTCGAAATTCCCATTATTGTGGTCTCTACGATTTTTTGGATTAGCGCGTGTACTTTCGGTTATAACTTAAACCCACTCTTTGAATTTTCAAATTTCCAAAATCGGAACTAATTTTTTTTTACACTGTTATATGAAAATCTACTAATTCGAGCCCGTAGATTCCGAAAATCTCTATAAAAATTTTCTAAAGTCCTTAATGAAATTTTTTTTTTCGAAATTTCGTTCTCCTCACTTTCGGGAACCACTGTATACAAAATATCGTAGGTACGTTTTCGCAGATTTTTTTCCATATTCCTCCATCATTTGAAAAGGTGTCTCTGGAATTTCAGCTCGAAATTCTCATTATTGTGGTCTCTACGATTTTTTGGATTAGCGCGTGTACTTTCGATTATAACTTAACCCCACTCTTTGAATTTTCAAATTTCCAAAATACGAACTAATGTTTTTTTGACACTGTTATATATGAAAATCTACTAATTCGACCCCATAGATTCCGAAAATACCCATATATATTTTCTAAAGTCCTTAATGAAATTTGTTTTTTCGAAATTTCGTTCCCCTCACTTTCGGGAACCATTCTTTGAATTTTCAAATTTCCAAAATCGGAACTAATGTTTTTTTGACGCTGTTTTATATGAAAATCTACTAATTCGACCCCATAGATCCCGAAAATCCCTATAGAAATTTTCTAAAGTCGTTAATATTTTTTTTTTCGAAATTTCGTTCTACTTTATTTCGGGTACCACTGTATACAAAAAATCGTAGATACGTTTTCGCTGATTTTTTTTCATATTCGTTTATCTTCTGAGAAGGTGTCTCTGGAATTTCAGCTCGAATTTCCCATTATTATGGTCTCTACGATTTTTTGGATTAACGCGTGTACTTTCGATTATAACTTAACCCCACTCTTTGAATTTTCAAATTTCCAAAATACGAACTAATGTTTTTTTGACACTGTTATATATGAAAATCTACTAATTCGACCCCGTAGATTCCGAAAATCCTCATAAAAATTTTCTAAAGCCGTTAATTTTGTTTTCGAAATTTCGTTGTCCTCTCTTTCGGGCACCACTGTATACAAAATATCGTAGGTACGTTATCGCTGATTTTTTTTCATATTCCTTCATTATTTGAGAAGGTGTCTCTAGAATTTCAGCACGAAATTCTCATTATTACGATCTCTACGATTTTTGAACGTGGCGCTTGTACTTACGATTATAACTTAACCCCACTCTTTTAATTTGAAAATTTCCAAAATCGGAACTAAGGTTTTTTCGACACTATTATATATGAAAATCTACTAATTCGACCCCGTAGATTCCGAAAATCCCCATAAACATTTTCTAAAGTCGTTAATATTTTTTTTTTTTTTCGAAATTTCGTTCTCCTTTATTTCGGGTTCCACTGTATACAAAATATCGTAGATACGTTTTCGCTGATTTTTTTCCATATTCGTTTATCATCTGAGAAGGTGTCCCTTCAATTTCAGCTCGAAATTCCCATTATTATGGTCTCTACGATTTTTTGGATTAGCGCGTGTACTTACGATTATAACGTAACGCCACTCTTTGAATTTTCAAATTTCCAAAATCGAACGAATGTTTTTTTGACACTGTTGTACTAATTCGACCCCGTAGATTCCGAAAATCCCTATAGAAATGTTCTATAGTCCACATTAATTTTTTTTTAGAAATTTCATTCCCCTCATTTTCGGGAACCACTGTATACAAAATATCATAGGTACGTTTTCGCTGATTTTTTTTCATATTCATTCATCATTTGAGAAGGTGTCTCTAGAATGTCAGCTCGAAATTTCCATTATATTATGATCTCTACGATTTTTTGACTCAGTGCGTGTACTTTCGATTATAACTTAACCCCACTCTTTGAATTTACAAATTTCCAAAATCAGAACTAATGTTTTTTTGACACTGTTATATATGAAAATCTACTAATTCGACCCCGTAGATTCCGAAAATCCCCATAAACATTTTCTAAAGTCGTTAATATTTTTTTTTTTCGAAATTTCGTACTCCTTTATTTCGGGTTCCACTGTATACAAAATATCGTAGATACGTTTTCGCTGATTTTTTTCCATATTCGTTTATCATCTGAAAAGGTGTCCCTTCAATTTCAGCTCGAAATTCCCATTATTATGGTCTCTACGATTTTTTGGATTAGCGCGTGTACTTACGATTATAACGTAACGCCACTCTTTGAATTTTCAAATTTCCAAAATCGAACTAATGTTTTTTTGACACTGTTCTACTAATTCGACCCCGTAGATTCCGAAAATCCCTATAGAAATTTTCTAAAGTCCACATTAATTTTTTTTCCAAATTTCGTTGTCCTCTCTTTCGGGCACCACTGTATATAAAATTTTGTAGGTACATTGTCGCTGATTTTTTTCCATATTCGTTTATCATCTGAGAAGGTGTCCCTTGAATTTCAGCTCGAAATTCCCATTATTATGGTCTCTACGATTTTTTCACTTATTGCGTATACTTGCGATTAGAACTTAACCTCACTCCTTGAATTTTCAAATTTCCATAATACGAACTAATGTTTTTTTGACACTGTATATATGAAAATCTACTAATTCGACCCCGTATATTCCGAAAATCCCCATAAAAATTTTCTAGAGTCGTTAATTTTTTTTTTTTTCGAAATTTCGTTCTACTTTATTTCGGGTACCACTGTATACAAAAAATCGTAGATACGTTTTCGCTGATTTTTTTTCATATTCGTTTATCTTCTGAGAAGGTGTCTCTGGAATTTCAGCTCGAATTTCCCATTATTATGGTCTCTACGATTTTTTGGATTAGCGCGTGTACTTTCGATTATAACTTAACCCCACTCTTTGAATTTTCAAATTTCCAAAATACGAACTAATGTTTTTTTGACACTGTTATATATGAAAATCTACTAATTCGACCCCGTAGATTCCGAAAATCCTCATAAACATTTTCTAAAGTCGTTAATTTTTTTTTTCGAAATTTCGTTGTCCTCTCTTTCGGGCACCACTGTATACAAAATATCGTAGGTACGTTATCGCTGATTTTTTTTCATATTCCTTCATTATTTGAGAAGGTGTCTCTAGAATTTCAGCGCGAAATTCTCATTATTACGATCTCTACGATTTTTGAACGTGGCGCTTGTACTTACGATTATAACTTAACCCCACTCTTTTAATTTGAAAATTTCCTAAATACGAACTAAGGTTTTTTCAACACTTTTATATATGAAAATACACTAATTCGACCCCATGGATTCCGGAGATCCCCATAAAAATTGTCTAAAGTCTTTAATACAAATGTTTGTTTTTAAAATCCGTACCCCTCACTTTCGGGTACCCCTGTATACAAAATATCGTAGATACATTTTCGCTGATTTTTTTCCATATTCGTTTATTATCTGAGAAGGTGTCTCTGGAATTTCAGCTCGAAATTTCCATTTTTATGGCCTCTACGATTTTTTGACTTTAGAAGTAATTTAAGTTTTCAAACATCGTAATTTTTATATAATATCTAAAAATAACCACATTGCAGTAACTTTCACAAAAATATCCCAAAATATAACCCAATTAAGAATGCCACAGTAAATAAAATGTTTTAATTTCCGGGAAATAAAAATACCAATAAATCTTGTAAAATAAACACTGACAATTTTCTCTTCCAATTCACCAAAACATTATTTAAAATAATCCAAACAGTTGTTTGAAATTTCGTAACGTTCTCTTTTTTTTTTATTTGGCAATTATTCAAAATTTCGTTTTTTCCCCCAACTTAAACATTCCTTCTTACTTACCCGCTACTCCATCAACTCCCTCGAGTTAATAAAACGAATCGAAGAAGTTAGAAGTTAGCCGAGTACCTTATTATGTTTTCGGGATTATCTAGACGTCTCCGGTCTCCCCCAGATTAGGTCTGGCTAATGTAAGGGACGCGTGTCATGGATTCTGAACGAGACGCAGGAAATAATATATTGCCGAAAGAAATGCGTAGAGACCGAATAAAATTCGGTAATTTATGGTATTTTTCGTCCGTTAGTTTTACGGAAAAACAATGAACAATTGATAATAATTTAAATGGTAGGCGGCATCGCAAAAACGTTTTTATTCCGGAAAAATAAATTAATTTTGGTTATTTAGACCTTCACGAACAAAAAAAAAGAGTGAAAACTAGAAAAATTATATACAGTCTCATCCATTAGTGCTTTTTTATGACAGCTGTCATGTTTAACAACACTATTACGTAAAGGATGTAAATAAATTCGTACCTGAAACTTGGGAAATAATAAAGGTATTACTATATATAAAATTACTCCCTTCATTAATGAACTGTAGGCATCGCTCAGGTACGTACTAAGCTCAATTGTTGATGAGGCAATTATTTTTCATTATCCTGAGTGACTCTGTATTTTAACCTAGCTTGGAGTCCTGTTGTACGCCTAATACGGAAGGGATATTTCATGAAAAAAACTTATTATCCAGGAATTGAGTAAAAAAGTTATATTTTGGTAGAATCGGAAATAAGATTTCCATTTCTTGTTCGTAAACCAGAAGATGTTTTAATATGTGGACCCTTTTTATCAGGATATTGGTCAGCATCCATAGTGCGCTGATAAATAATAGGGTTATATTTCAGGAATAAGCAGCTTTGTAAATGGAAGTGTTTTTATTTTTCAGGAAGTAGGATATTTTTTTGTAATCCGCCTTTTAAAAAAATATTATTCGCGAAAAAATGGGAGAGAATTAGGAAAAATTTTTTCTCTGAGGAGATTTTATTATTATAAAATGCACAATTTTTGCATCTGAATAGATTATTTCATTCTAAATCAATGGTAGTATGTATGTGTATTGATATGGAAAGTGAAATCATACAACACATACACCAAACAAGGGTTATTTCAGTATAAAATCTAAATAAAATATAAACAAATCACCTGACAAATATTTACAACCCAAACTTTAAACGGGAATCTTTATAACTTTTCTCTAATTTATTGAAATCCTATCACATAGTTTCAGAATTTTCAAAAGCTTTGCAAACGTTTCTTGGCTCATTATAAATCTAGAAAAGAAAGAACCTGAAAATTAAAAATTATTAGTTAGGTTATAAAATCTGACACTGGTAAAAATAGAAGAAGTACACTTATGAACATATCTAACAAAGTGTGAATCTAGATTTGTCAACTCGAACGGAAGAAAGGAGATGACAACTGAAATTAAAACAGATGTCAAATAATTTTAACTAAAAGATAAAAACAATAATAAATTATTTGGAAACATTAAAAATAAACTTTGATATCAGAAAAAGATCAAATTATAAAACAATCAAGTCAAATAACAGAAATCAAAAATTATTAAATGAATTTGATTGGTCAGCAAATATAGAAAAACTTAAAAATAAAGAGACATATGGATTTTGAAAAGATAGAAAAATTTGATATTGGTTGCTATTGATTAGAAAACGGTTAGTTTCGAAAAATATACAGAATTGAGAAGTATAAGCTTTTTCATGTTTAAAAATTTTAAAAGTGAAACTATAAAGTGATTTGGTGTTGATAACCTTTCCTTAACAAGTTCCTGTTAAAAACAGATGTTGAATAATCTCTGTAAATATAAAATTCCTCAAACAAACCATGAGTGAAGGTTCCGAGAGGTAAACAAAACTGAAAATCTTCCCAAGCCGACCACGAAGCCATATTGAAGCCACTTCTACGAGAGACTCCAAGGCCCAGAAAAGGTCTAAAACATAGAAAATCTTCAAAAAATAATACAAGATAAAAAGGTATTTCATAAATTATAAGTTAAATCATTAAACTTACGTGCGTGTGATTAAATCCAGAACTTAATATTTATTCATCTTCGTTACGATTACAATATCGTCAAATTTGTATATAAAATCTGTTAAAAACAGATGTTCTATTTTGTCTTTGGTTATTAGTGTTACATGTAAAAAGAGTTGTATAATTTTCATATATTTATTAGATATAAGAACTTCATTTAGTGTGAACGTTGAGTGAAAGATCATTTAGATAAGTGTTTTGAATTGTTTCTTATGTATTTACTTATCAATTCTATATAAATACGCCGTTCATTAAAAAATAAATTAAATAATATTTCATAAATTTCTAATATAAAGAGTTTTCTTCCTATTAAGTTGGCAAAACTGTTTCACAGTTGGATAGTTCCTATTATTCAAGGGCAAGGACACAGGACCGGCCTGAGGATATATTAAATAATAGAATAAAAAAAGAAACTAAATGAGCACTAGACCCATGAACCCAACCTGAGGTGAAGAGTCATCATAAAAGGTGAGTGATGTATGATATCACTAATAATTAAATTAAAATTCATATTAATTGGCGCCCAAATAAATATATTACAATAAATAAATTAAAACACATATTAACAATATAAATTAAAAATTCATATCAGTATATTGCGGTGACATTCACTGAGACCTAAAAGATCTATTGTGCCCCCTCTCGTCTTCTTAGTTCTTGAGGAAAGTCTCAGAGACTAGTAGCTCCTCTACGCATATTTCCCGGAAGAATTTTGGGATATCTGCAGGCTTCAACTTAGATAAATGTCCCTCTTCTATCCAGTAATTGCTTCTTCTTTCTCCCAGACCACAGAATCTACATTCTTCTTCCTCCACTATTTTGAGCTTTTTCAGGTGCCCATTATCGCGACAATGTCCTGTTAAGATCCCTATTAAAACTCTGACTTAGGCATTCATTTGATATCAACAGGTTGTAGTCACCCAGAAGTATCTTTGATTGTTTAAGCACTTTTCCAATGGCCAGATCTTCTCTTTTTTCGGCTTTGCCTATTTCTTCCAATATTACATTACAGTTGATAACGCAAAAGGGTTCCGGCCCCCCAAAAGAGTGTTTCAGTCCTCCTCTTTGCTAGTTCATCTGCTATTTTAGTGTGTCCTGGAATCCACAGTAAGGTAACTATATTGTTCTCGCCTAGTTCATTGAGTTTGCCTAGGCATTCCCATACCATTTTTGGAACGGATTACACAAGAACTCAGTGCTTTAATGCCTGCTTGACTATCCGATATTATGATAATCTTTGCCTTCTATATTCTTTATCAATAATGAACTGGGGGAAAATGTTTCCTATGTCGTGAATTTCCGCTTGAAGTATACTTGGGGTTTTTCCCAAGCTTTCGGGGTGTTTGGTTCCTGGCCCATATACCTCTATCCCAGCTCCTTCTATTGCTTTTGAGCCGTCTGTGTACCATTGAATAGCATTTTTTCCAAGTCTGGTAATGGTATTTGGATCCCATTCCTTCTTATTGCTTAATTCCGTAACGAATTTCTTTGAAAAGTTATACTTTTTCATTATACCATCTTGTATAACTTTTCCCGCATGCCCCAGGTTTTCTGATTCCTAAAAAGCGAGGAGGTGAGTTTTTTTAATGATTCTTTCTCTACTTAGTCTGTATCTTCTTTCTGCAACACTTTCCACCACCATATGTAGTGATATGAGGTTGAGAATCACTTCCATGGTCACCGCTGGGCATGTTCTTATTGCTCCTGTAATGTATATATACAGGCTAGTCTTTGACTTCGGAAAGGATTTCTCTCGTCGTCAATAGTACTACTCCACGCAATGGATCGATAAGTGATAATTGGTCTCACTATGGCAGTGTACATCCAGCTCAAGATTTTTGGGCTACAACCCCAATTTCTCCCTGCCAGGTTCCTGTACACCATAAGAGCCATTTTTTCTTTGTATATAATCTCATTTGGACAAACTTATCGTGGTACTTAGTAGATGCGCGAACGAAAAAGAAACAGATACTGCCTCAAGAAGGATAGAAAATGATCGTACTGCTCGACCACGTTTTGGCACATCAAGGTCGTAGATACTGTAAATATTTTGTTCAAAAATATGATTATTTAATTCTTAACACTTTTGGTGGAAATAATTCTTTTAAATCCACTTGCTACTAACTACTATCAGTATTATAAGAATGATTATCTCCCAGACTAACGAACAAAAGGAAATTATTTAAATATACAACCAACTTGTTTCGTGAGATAGATATCTTTATATTGCAATTTCATTATAATTCATGTAACTATCTCAAGCATTTGTCATTTTACTTTCAATTAACAAACAAAATTACAGTAATTTTCGATTTATTAATATTCCTTTATCACGTTATTCGGACTCTTGGACACTTTCACTGCGAAATTCCGTGCAAATTATACAGGGTGTTGGGATAATCGAACGACAACGCTTTACCACAAAAAGCTATCGTTAATAATTGAATTTTGATATGAGAACACGAACCCTAATAGGGATCAGTTACTGAGATACAGGGAGTTGAAACTGCACACTACTGGTCATTATAGAATGGATGCAAAAAAATGTGTCTACATAGCGTTGTCGGTAGATTAACGTAACTCCCTGTATAGTAGTATTTATGAAATTTAAACACTCGAGATATTCCACAAAAGAAAGCAGACAAATAATACAACAAAACAAGTGTATGTTGACATTTGGAACGTTGAAACAACGAAAAGGGACAACTGACGAAAAATAATGATGGCAATATAAGGGCTACGTTGTCATTGAGTGAACGGTTCGGTTTCTTAAGAAGATTGAATTTTTTTTAGTCTATTCTGGTATTTATTTCTGGCCAACGCCGTTTATATATCGATGTCGGCATTTAATGAATAATAAAATATAATAAATCGGAACTAAGGTTTTTTCGACACTTTTATTTATGGAAATTCACTAATTCGACCCTGTAGATTCCGAAAATCGCCATAAAAATTTTTGTTGTCGAAATTTCGTTCCCCTCACTTTCGGGTACCACTGTATACTAAATATCTTAGGTACGTATTTGCTGATTTTTTTCCATATTCCTTCATCATTTGATAAGGTATCTCTAGAATTTCAGCTCGAAATTCCCATTATTACGGTCTCTACGATTTTTTGACTTAGCGCGTGTACTTACGATTATAACTTAACCCCACTCTTTTAATTTGAAAAATTTCAAAATCGGAACTAAGGTTGTTTCGACACTTTTTTATATGAAAATCCACTAATTTGGACCCTTAGATTCCGAAAATACCCATAAAAATTTTCTAAAGTCCTTAATGAAATTTTTTTTTCGAAATTTCGTTCCCCTCACTTTCGGGAACCACTGTATACAAAATATCGTAGGTACGTTTTCGCTGATTTTTTTCCATATTCCTTTATCATTTGAGAAGGTGTCTCTAGAATTTCAGCTAGAAATTCCCATTATTATGATCTCTACGATTTTTTGACTCAGCGCGTGTACTTACAATTATAACTTAACCCCACTCTATGAATTTGAAAATTTCCAAAATCGGAACTAAGGTTTTTTCGACACTTTTATATATGAAAATCCACTAATTTGGCACCGTAGATTCCGAAAATCCCCATAAAATATTTCTAAAGTCCTTAATGAATTTTTTTTTCGAAATTTCGTTCCCCTCACTTTCGGGAACCACTTTATACAAAATGTTGTAGGTACGTTTTCGCTGATTTTTTTCCATATTCCCTCATCATTTGAGAAAGAGTCTCTAGAATTTCAGCTCGAAATTCCCATTATTATGGTCTCTATGATTTTTTGACTTAGCGCGTGTACATGCGATTATAACAACCCCATTCTTTGAATTTTAAAATTTCCAAAATCGGAACTAAGGTTTTTTCGAAACTTTTATATATGAAAATTCACTAATTTGGCCCCGTAGATTCCGAAAATTCCCATAAAATTTTTCTAAAGTCAATGAAATTTTTTTTTTTCGAAATTTCGTTCCCCTCACTTTCGGGAACCACTTTATACAAAATGTTGTAGGTACGTTTTCGCTGATTTTTTTCCATACTCCCTCATCATTTGAGAAAGAGTCTCTAGAATTTAAGCTCGAAATTCCCATTATTACGGTCTCTTAGATTTTTTGACTTAGCGCGTGTACTTACGATTATAACTTAACCCCACTGTTTTAATTTGAAAAATTTCAAAATCGGAACTAAGGTTTTTTCGACACTTTTTCATATGAAAATCCACTAATTTGGACCATTAGATTCCGAAAATACCCATACAAATTTTCTAAAGTCCTTAATGAAATTTTTTTTTTTTCGAAATTTCGTTCCCCTCACTTTCGGGAACCACTGTATACAAAATGTTGTAGGTATGTTTTCGCTGATTTTTTTCCATATTCCCTCATCATTTGAGAAAGAGTCTCTAGAATTTCAGCTCGAAATTCCCATTATTATGGTCTCTATGATTTTTTGACTTAGCGCGTGTACATGCGATTATAACAACCCCATTCTTTGAATTTTAAAATTTCCAAAATCGGAACTAAGATTTTTTCGAAACTTTTATATATGAAAATCCACTAATTTGGCTCCATAGATTCCGAAAATTCCCATAAAATTTTTCTAAAGTCAATGAAATTTTTTTTTTTCGAAATTTCGTTCCCCTCACTTTCGGGAACCACTGTATACAAAATGTTGAAGGTACGTTTTCGCAGATTTTTTTCCATATTCCCTCATCATTTGAGAAAGAGTCTCCAGAATTTAAGCTCGAAATTCCCATTATTACGGTCTCTACGATTTTTTGACTTAGCGCGTGTACTTACGATTATAACTTAAACCCACTCTTTTAATTTGAAAAATTTCAAAATCGGAACTAAGGTTTTTTCGACACTTTTTTATATGAAAATCCACTAATTTGGACCATTAGATTCCGAAAATACCCATACAAATTTTCTAAAGTCCTTAATGAAATTTTTTTTTTTCGAAATTTCGTTCCCCTCACTTTCGGGAACCACTGTATACAAAATGTTGTAGGTATGTTTTCGCTGATTTTTTTCCATATTCCCTCATCATTTGAGAAAGAGTCTCTAGAATTTCAGCTCGAAATTCCCATTATTATGGTCTCTATGATTTTTTGACTTAGCGCGTGTACATGCGATTATAACAACCCCATTCTTTGAATTTTAAAATTTCCAAAATCGGAACTAAGATTTTTTCGAAACTTTTATATATGAAAATCCACTAATTTGGCTCCATAGATTCCGAAAATTCCCATAAAATTTTTCTAAAGTCAATGAAATTTTTTTTTTTCGAAATTTCGTTCCCCTCACTTTCGGGAACCACTGTATACAAAATGTTGAAGGTACGTTTTCGCTGATTTTTTTCCATATTCCCTCATCATTTGAGAAAGAGTCTCCAGAATTTAAGCTCGAAATTCCCATTATTACGGTCTCTACGATTTTTTGACTTAGCGCGTGTACTTACGATTATAACTTAAACCCACTCTTTTAATTTGAAAAATTTCAAAATCGGAACTAAGGTTTTTTCGACACTTTTTTATATGAAAATCCACTAATTTGGACCATTAGATTCCGAAAATACCCATAAAAATTTTCTAAAATTCTTAATAAAAAAGCGCCGTTTATATATCGATGTCGGCATTTAATGAATAATAAAATATAATAAATCCGTCTACGTTGAATGCGTTCTCAGACCAATTTGTTTTACGAATGAATACATCCAATAATTTTAGTCAAAAAAATTCAAAATTCCGACTTGAACATCAAATAATAAATCTGAATATTATGTAAATGTTTCGAACGTTGGTAAAGTCGATAAAGTAGTATCCTAATTGTGCATAGCCGAGTTGCAGTGTAATTCATTGCGTTTTCCGAGAACTTTTGCATAAAAGGACGATCTCCTTTTCTCGAAATCTATTCAATAAACGCCATATGAATAAGGATCAAGAGAACAATCGCGTTTCGACGGAATTGTGACTAAATAACTGCCGGAAGTGTCGAAGACAGCGATTTTAAAGATTCCATTTTAAATTTAAACGAATATAATAGAAGATTCCAGCTTCCGACGAACAAGGTAATTTCTTACTCTAACTACATAAAGAAGCTTCTTTGACTTTCTATTCGGCGAAATCTATTCGATAAACTTTAAATTACAAATTTAAAATGTCATTTCACAAAATTGTACCCATATAAATGAAATTTAAATCCCCATTCGCCCAAATAAAGCATGTACGGTATCCAAAAATCTCCTCACCCTTACTAGATGTTTAAAAATGTCCCATTCTTACCCGAGTGCTGAAGGAGGGCTGTGTTTTTTGAGTATAGTTTTTTTAAAGTTAGTGTACCTAATGTCATTAAAATAAAGAAATGTTGTCAGATATATTTTCTAAAATTAATTAAAACCACTTTATGTATGTTACTATATTTAAGAAAATTTTGAATAGCTGGCAACGTAGCAACAGTGCAATGGGAATCGAATAAACCCAGTCCAGAATTTGGCATAATATAACGAAGTAACCGGTCAGTTATTAATGCGGTCCACTGTGTCAAAAAAAATTTTAACAACTTCACGGAACTTCAACCAGGTCCACCACGGGTGTGTGTGAATTGTTTTGTAGAGAAATATTATTAATATAATATCTATTTGTTGGTTGAGTGACTTTGTTTTTAGTTTTAGAAAAGTGTAGTTAATTTAGGGTAGAAAAGTATTGTTAAT
Source organism: Lochmaea crataegi (assembly GCA_947563755.1). NCBI lineage: Eukaryota > Metazoa > Arthropoda > Insecta > Coleoptera > Chrysomelidae > Lochmaea > Lochmaea crataegi. The sequence continues at coordinate 47,315,777 of OX387423.1, read as the reverse complement.
ATAATATCTATTTGTTGATTTAGTGTTGGCGTTACTGATTTGTTATTAATACACATTATTCGAATTTATAAGAAATTCATATGCACGCATCTGCCCTCAATGAAATTAAAAATATGGGTCATTACATTAGGATTAGTTATACTATATATCAGTCTTTCCCAAAGTGGGCGCTGGATGTCTAGAGGGGGCGGTAAGGGGCTGATGTGATTCAAGGGGGCGATGGGTGATTTGTAACTTCAACTACTTCATATTTTAAAATTAACTGTGATTTATATCCCACGATATTCAGTAATAGGTATCAAACACTGAAAAATATTCGTGTCTTCAAGTGTCGCAGATGAGGTCCCCACCTCCGAAGACACGTATTGAAAATAGGTACATATATCTATTGTTGCGGCCAAACTGAGCACTTACCGAACGCGGGATTTTTTATGTACCTAATCTAGTAAAAATAAAATTGAAATTAGAAGGTTCAATTATAATTCACCTTTGGCGTGAACAAATATTGTGCGATTTATTCTTGCAATCCCGGTATTATAGTCCATCAACGTTCGTGCGGTCCGTGTTTGCGGAGTGCACGACGTGCGACGTGACGTTCAGCCGCACGCACGCATCGCACTCGCTCGTCCTCATGCCAATCCGCCCTCTACCCCGCTGAGACCGAAATGTCGTTACTGCTTTCGTAGCCAAACTGCTCTTACAAAGAAGATTATTGAATGAGTTCCACAATTTTACCAAATTATCAATATCTTGCAACAATGACGACTTGTTTGCCTTCTACCAATATTTGGATAACCTTCACAGTGATTTTAAAGAACGCTCCCAAGATATTTTGAAATTACAGTTACAGAATGGGTGTTGGATCAATTTTCAAATATCCACACCGTAATATCATTTCAGCTGGAAGAAGAGTTTGACAACAAACGAGGAGCTAGAAATAAAATTTAAAAATGGTTACCAAGAATTTTGGTTACAAAAGCCAATCCCGCAACTGTGATTGTGATTGCGGTCGATCGTTCAACGATTTTTGATAGCATTTCCATCGTCATATTTGTGTGAACGTGGCTTTAGTGCTGTTACAATGCTGCTAACTAAAAAGAGAAAAATCTTTTGCACGTTACCGAGCGCGGCGAATTGCGGCTGTTCTTGACTTAATAGAAGAGTTCTATGTAAGGGCAATGTAGCCAACACAATAAATTAAAATTATCGACATGACATAAGAAATGGGGGTCACTGAAAGGGGTCACCATTTAAGTTACTTTTTGTTCCTTTCAGATATATTTAATGTTTTTGTTATGATTATGATTTGTTATTATATACATATATTTATTTTATATTGTTATGATTTATTATTCTTTTTTTTTATTAATTTATTTTATTAACTTACTCTTTTTTAAGCTAGCTCATCTATAAATCGGAAGATGAACTCTGACTCTCTTTGGGTTCCGGCGTTGATAAATAATTTTGTTTTTATATTAATGTTAAAACTTTGAATCAAATATATTTTATGAATACAACAATTTATTAATTTTAATGAATTTTGTTACGCCCCTGGAAATCACTCCTTATTAACGCAGATCCCAACCACGTATTTTCAAATTTTAATAACTATGATCTGTGTTGTGAGTTGTCCACAATTTAATTTTAAGAGATATAATATTCTATCTAAACAAAACACAAAATTTACTATTTATATTAATAAAATGCAAGGAATCTCAATTAAACTATGTACTAATAATGCATTTATAGAAAAATTACATGAATATTAAATACTAATGTGGCGAATAACAAAAAAAATTATGGAACAGAAGTAACTTAACCTAAAATAAAATAGTGCTTTCAAATATAAGGTGAGATAGATACAATTTAGAATTTAATTAAAATTAAAACTTGTTAATAATCTCAACCCCCTTTACAGATGTACATCTTATCAAATTATTTCTTTATCATTTATATTGGTACCAATAAAAATAAACCAACCTGACACTATCCACGAAGCACCGAACTGATGATGGCCTTTCAATTCTCTGGATTGCAATTCATACAAGAGTGTTACCAATTCACACTCTCCTGGAATACAGGACCAACTCCACGATTTCAATTAGGTAGGAGCCTCCTTCACCCTTTCCAAAACCTGATTTTTACTTTTTTTCCCAATTTTCTGGATCAATTTTCAGCTCCTTCAACTCTCCAACACACTTTCTATACTTTTATATTATATTTATCTTCAAAAATCTTATTCTGACAATACTTTTTTAAAATCAAAAACCTTCCTTCATAATTTTCAAAATCAATAATTCTCGTTACCAAGTGAAATTGATTCTTGATTTTTTTTATATTAGTTAAAATTCTTAAATTTCTTATTTAATGTCTATTATAATCTTCAATATCTGTCCTTTCACTAATATTTTTCTTCTTCACAAATTAAAACCTTTAAATTGTCCCTTTTTAAGAAAATACCTGATTATATGAATTATTCTTCAACATGTAATACAAAATTTAATACAATCTATAATTTTATTAGTATTCATGTAATCTTTTAAAAAATGTACAATAAATCTATACCATTACTTCTCTTAAATAAACCCAGTCTAAATTTATAATTACGAACCTTTTTTTTATAATTTAAAAATCCATAATAATCTTCAAATCACAACACAGCAATTTCTGCTATTAATATCAGGTATCATTAAATCAAATTGTTCGTTATTTCAAATAATTGTATAAAGAATTATTAGCTTTTCATCAATATTTACGAAAGTCTTTCCCTCTCATTTATAAATTCTTATAAATAATGTAATAATGTAAACTTTTTAAGAATAAATACAGTTGATTCAAGTCTTAACATCATTGACTGGTATTTCCCCGCTATACTCCTATTTTGATAATTTGATACCATTTCAATATATATATTGTACCCAAAATATAAAAAGCTCGTTTTAAGATAGGGAATTTTGCTTGTTAAGGCTTATGGCAAAAGTCTGTTAACTGTCAAAGTCAACGTCATAACATTGGAGTCATAGCGTGGTTTTATTTTTATAAACTATCCGTTTGTAAATATGTCTTTCCAGTGTATTATAATTTAATTTTGAAAATTTAAAACAAACAAAAGCTACGCCTATGTTGCTTGCACTGACAATATTGACAGTTGCCTGTGACATTTGTGGTAAACATTCGGGTACAAGATATATTGTATAAAACATGGTTTATATCTGAAAAACTGAAAAATTAGGTCAATAGGTGACCCTTTTCAGTGACCCCCATTTCATATGTCATTTTGATCATTTTATTTTATTGTGTTGGCTACATTGACCTTAGGTAGAACTTTTCTATTGGAACTTGGTGTTAACAAACTTGTTAAAAATAATCAGATTCATCCTTCACATTAGATTAGTTTTAAAACAAATGTTGATTAATATTATAAAGTTGTATTATTATTGCTCAATGTTGATTATTGTTAATTTTGAATAAAATATACTCTAAATATTGTAAAGTTGCAAAAGTCTCGTTTAGAATATAGGTTTAATTAAAGTCCAGACGAGACTAATATATTATTGAGGATTTTAAGGTGAAAAAAAAAATGGGGGGGCGCTACAAAATAACTGATTTTCAAAGTGGGCGCTGGACGAAATAAGTTTGGGAACCTCTGCTATAAATGTTTATTTTTTATATTTAGGCTCATGATCACATTTTTATCAGATCTCTTCAGGTAAACACTTGAAATTTGTTGTGCGTCACTTATTCAAACGCATTTTCGTAATCTATGAAGTATGTTCAACTCCAATATAATATATTAGTGAGTACCGGATGATTTTGTGTAAAATATATAAATAAAATATATTATTAAACAAATTATATTGAGTCAAAGATTAAAACAATTTATACAGGGATGTGATAAAGTATGGAACCAAGTCAATATATTTAAAACCAAAACTACCATATTTATGAAACATTGATACAATTAATTCCGATTTTATCGGAAAAACTCTCAATTTTTTTAATTTGAAAATTTGTACAAACTGGGTTCACTGGAAAATATCAGTAAAATTGAGAAACTGAAGCATTTTACATTTACCGAATAATTCATTTTATTTATATTAATAATAATTTAATTGAATTCATTTCAAATGTTCAAATTTCTCGCTGCTCCTCCCTCTCCTGACAATATGCAACAAATTCGTGAATTACTGTTACTTCTTCTTTTGTTTTTAAATATATTCACTTAGTTCCATACTTTATCTCATCTCTGTATGTTTGAAATAAAACAAATTCCTCTGTTGTTCATTTAAGATATAAAAATAGAGTCAGTATTAACGAAACGCTTCTCATTTTATACAATGGTGTGGATTTCCATTAAATTCCTCTGTAAAACTTCCAAAAAGTCTTAAAAATAAAAATAAGACGGAATAACGTTATAGTCTTTGCGGTTTGATAACGTTCTCATGAGTTTTTTTTTCTTTACCAAAAATCGACACAACTCTTTGTAAAAGTTGTGTTCTTTTTTCGCTTAACGTAAAAATTATAGAAAACTAAAATGGATTCGAAATTACCAATCGTAAAATTTTATGATCTCCAAGACAAGTTATTTAAATTTACGGAAATGAGAATAAATAATATATCACGATTAACAATACGATTGTTTCTAATCAGTTTAATATTAATAAGCAAAGTGTGTTTAAGTCTGAGCGTCATAATTTTTACGGGACTCGCGAGTCTATCTCGAGCCACGTGAAGCTTTTAAAAGAACTGGCGAGCTGTTCTCGAACAGTTCCTGAACATTTTCCGAGCTTGGTATGTACGCGAGCTCGCGAACAGTTCTCGAACAGCTCAGCAGTTCGTTGTGGGTTCCGAGTCGAGTCGGTAAAATCAAAGGGTTCGTTCGTGAACAGGTCGCGAGCTTAGTATGTATGATGTGGAAGTTGACATCGTCGCAGCGAAATTTTGTTATTATTCATTTTAATGTCCTGCTGGTGGCAGTGCGAAAAGTACACATTTTCTGATCTTTATTATTAGTGTTTTCGGGAGGACGGTTTTATTATAAAGCAATAATAATAATCTTGTGATAAAGTACCAGCCGAATTTGGTGTTTTTTATTAGTAAAATAACATGGACTGGTCAGAGGACGATATTGTTTGGCTGATAGAAGAATATCGCCAACATGAGAATTTGTAGAATTCCAAGCATAAAGACTATAAAAAGAGAAATCTAAAAAAGACGCGTTAGAAGATATAAGCACAAATCTGTCAAAACCAAAAGATGAAGTTGGCAAAAATCGCAAAGTCAAAGCCAATCTTTCTCTAGATTCTGGTTCTACTAGTACCAATATCTTCTCAAAATCTGCTACAGCGATGACATTCTTTTTTATTTATTTTTATATTATAATTAAATAACTATTTCATGAATGATTTTAAAATGATTTTTAATATCCGGAACACTCTGGCGAACTCGACGAACTACCTGTGTACACACGGGTGGGAGGGATTAAAAGAAACTTTTCTAGTGTGGACGTTTGTGTTCGCGAGCTGATTGGTTAAATCGGGCAGGTTCGGGAGCTGTTCACGAGCAGCTCGCGAACTTTGTATTTTGGTCTGTACGAGCCTAAATGGAACGTGTTTGAGGTAGGCTCTAGTGTTTACTCTAAGAATGACAACCCACTCACTCTGTTTTGAATTATCTAAAAAAAGTTAGCGAGAAACTCATTTTTTGATAAAATCATTTCTTCACCTTCAAATATTGAATTTTAGGAGCATATCCTCAAAAGACTAGGCTATTTAGAAAAAAATTTACAAGAGCCTAACTCAAAGGGTTTCCGCTTTATGAATAAGGAGACCGGGGCTACAATTAACAAAAAATGTAGCTTAGAAATTATTCAACATTTAGACTTGATTTTTAGGATACACGATGCTTTAATCATTCAAGTATTATCTAATTATCTCAAAACATACATAATAGAAACTATGCCGTAGATAGAAAACTTTTTCTTAAAAATGGCAGTTGTTAATTGTTACCTCACGTTTGGGGTTAGAATTAACAGGTCTGGGGTAGGTATTAACATGTGATTTCACCTTGGGCCTAGTCCTTGCAAGAGATACATTGGATCCATTCACCACCTGATGTATCTTCATTATACGCAAATGATACAAAAATAGTCATCGTCAACGTAGTAACATCCAGTTCAGTATTTGGCATATTATAACGAAGTAACCGGACAGTTTTATCTCGGCCAACTGGAAAATGCAAGTGTTGAACATCTGGCCTGACCTGAGTTTCTAAACGTCCAGGGGTGTGCGTGAATAATTGTGTTGTAGAGAAACATTATCAATAATATATTTGAGTGAGTTCTTAGTTGTAGAAAAGTGTAATCTAAAGTAGAAAAGTATTAATAATATAATATATATTATTTGTTGGTTTCGTAAAGTTAGTTGATTAAGTGAGGTGAGTGAATTGAACAAAAAAGCTTGTGATTTTTATTTAATTTTTGTAATGTGGCCTATGAAGATGGACTACTTATCTGTGTGCTATGATGGACCAGGGGGTCCATCATGAGCAATGAAATAATTTCTCCTCTCAAGTTGCTTTTCTTTTTAATTTATAAAAATGGAATCCAAAGAAAGACAACAGTGGGATAAGCATAGCATGCTATCCAGAACGTGCAAGACCACAATATGGGATATAAGTTGGCTGCAAAGACCTTCAACGCTCCCAAAACAACTTTGCGAAGGCGTTTGGAGAAACAGGACGCTTCCAAGGGTAATTTGGGAGGACGTAGAGCAACTTTCTCTAAAGCCATCGAAGAGGAGATTGCAGTGCATATCATTGAGATGGAAACACGTTTTTTTGGACTAACTTCCAAAGATTTGCGGCGGGTGGTATTCGAAGTAGCCGAAAAAAATAACATCAAAGATGGGTTTAACCGAGAAATAAAAATGGCAGGCTGGAAATGGATTAAAGGATTCCTAAAGCGCAATCCACAAATATCTTTGCGTAGTCCAGAAAGTACATCGTTAACTAGAGTCCAGGCTTTCAACAAGGCTAATATTGAAGCATACTTCAAGGCACTAGATAATACTCTGGAGAAGTACAATTTTCTCCCCGAAAATATTCATAATATGGACTAGTCGGGTTTGACTACGGTTCAAAAGGAATGCCAAAAGATTTATGCAGCAAAAGGCCGTAAGCAATTTGGTGCATTTAGTAGTGCAGAGCGCGTGCAGCACGTAACCGTAGTGTCGTAGGCAACTACATCCCTCCTGCTCTTATTTGCACTCGCCATAGGATGCACGAGGAACTGATGAACGATGCTCCCGCTGGTAGCATAGCATTCTCACAAGAAAAAGGATAGATGACCAGTGAAATTTTTTGTAAATGGCTCAAGCATTTTGTAAGATATACGAAGGCTTCAAATGAGAATAAGGTTCTATTACTCCTAGATGGGCATAGTAGCCATAAGAGTCTTGAATCCCTGCAGTTTGCCAGAGAAAATTGTGTTATTATTGTGTTTTGCTTCCCTGCACACTGTTCCCATCACGTTCAACCATTGGACGTTGGATTTTTCCGTCCTCTTCATACATATTTCGACCAAGAAATACAATTATGGCTTCGTCAAAACCCAGGAAAGGCAGTAACCTAATTCAAAATAGCAGGCCTTCTCAATAAAGCTTATTTGAAGAGTGCTGTACCAGCAAATGCGATAAATTCCTTCAAAAAGACTGGCATCCATCCTTTCAAACCTCATATCTTTGGGGACTGGGAGTTTGCACCAGCTTTAGTTACGAATAGGCCGATTCCCGTTGCTGAAGATGAGAACCAAATGGAATTAGACATGCAAAAGCAATCTAAATCTGGTCTTTCCTCGTCTTCATCCTCAGTTCTCGACATTTCGGTGAAAGAAATTTTACCTCCTCCTCAAGCTGCACCCATTGGCGCTGATAAACGAAAAGGCAGAAGACGTGGAAAAACAGGACATTTGAATTCAACACCAGAAATTCAAGAACCCAAAGAGAAAGTTATTGAAAAGGAAATGAAGACGAGAAAACAACAAGTCGGGCCAGTAAAACGAAAAATTGTCATTGACAATGACGCTTCTGATGAAGACGAATCCGTTTTGGAGGAGTTTCTGAAAAAACGGAAAGATGACTCAGATGATGATGATGCTAGTTGCCTTTACTGTAATGAGTTGTACTCGAACTCTCGTTCCAGAGAAACTTGGATTCGATGTCAAATATGTAAGTCGTGGTGCCACAATGAATGCGCCGGTGTTACCCCGCGTTGCAAATTTTTTACATGTGAACTATGTATCTAATATATTATTATGTTAGTTTGTTCTATTTTATTATATTAATTGATCATATATTTTGTCAAATAAAACTGTTTGGAGACACTTTTATCAATTTATTTGAAAGGGGGCCATCATGGGCACATATATGCCAATGGTGGACCACTTGGTTATTTTTTTAAAATACTATGTATTATTAAATAGGAAATTAATTGACAAAAAGTTCACTCTGTACTATAATAAAGATCGAACTAACTATATATTTTCATATAAAGCAAAATAATAATTGCAAAACTAAAAATCTAATGATATTTCATTAGATGGTCCATCATAGGCACATTTCCCCTACTTACCTCTGTTAATTGTAGCCCCGATCTCCCCTACATGTAAAAGTAATGAAAATATTCGAAAATCCACTTTCTGAAACCAAAACGTACTCATAACTCGACTAATTGAAGATGTAGAACGTTCTAGTGACCACCAATCGATTCAGGGGAAAATTGTACATATACTAATGTATTTTGAAACCATATTTCCAAGTATTAAGGGAATTGGCGGAGAAAAATTTAAATCGCGAAATATCTCCATACCCACCCCTTTGTTCAAAATTTAATAAAAAATTAAAACCATTTTTGCGACATGAAAATTGCTTAAAATACGTAACCCGGGGTTTTTGGGACGAGAAATCGACTGGCACAGTCAGTTTTTGCTAAAATAATTCGTTCACCTTCAAATTCATGAAATTTTCGAAAAAACGCGTTTCCAACATAAAAATTCTCGTAAATACCACAAAACCGGGAAATTTTAGGAGGGTATTCTTAAAAAACCACTCTACTGGGAAAAACATGTACAAGATCATAACATGGAGGGCTTCCGTTTTATGAATCGTAAATGTAAAAGTAACAAAAATATTCGATAATCCTCTTTCTGAAACCAAAAGGTACTCATAACTCGACTAATTGAAGAGATAGAACGTTCTAGTGATTTTACAAATTTTACATATTTAAGTGAATTTTGAATCGAGAATTAATTCACGGAGAAAAATTTTAATCGTGAAATAATTCCATACCTACCTCTTCAAAATTTAAAAAAAATGTGACACGAAAATGCTAAAAATTCGTAGTGGGGGTTTGTTTTCGGGGACGAAATATCGACTGATAGTCAGTTTTTCGATAAAATCATTCGTTCACCTTCAAATAGTGTCATATATGAACTTAGTTCACAAAATCAGGAATATTTAACTGACATTTTAGGAGAGTACTCTCAAAAGACCAGTTTACTCGGAAAAATGTCACTTTCAACCCGTAAACATCACTATATCTCGTGTAAAATTCTCATTTGTCCCCCAAAAACCATTAACATTTTTTCTTAAAACTCGAATTTATCTTCCCATACATAATTACAGCAGCTTGAATTTAAAACGCATCTTGAAAAAAATAATAATAAAACGTTCGAGATGTATTCTCATAAAATTAACAGACTAATTTACATTTCCTGAACGAATTTACACGTAGACACACTCACAAACGCATAAAATGTGTCGATCAACATATCAGGTTTTAAGATTAAATTTAAAAAAAAAAATACATTCGTGAAATTAATCAACTCGCTTAAAAGTAATCCCGGTATCAGTCTTATTATCGTTGTAGTGCTGAATGAAAAATTAAACTGGTTCAACTTGTAGCTATAAATATTAATCCAACGGGATACATTTACACACTACAATTACTCATTATAGTACGGCCTCTTCATAGTCAAAATATATAAGCGTAACTTGAATTTCCTAGGCTAACTTTTAGAACAAGCAGCATAATAAATTCGTGGCTGAATGGATCAAGCTATCCAAAGCCATTGAAAAAAAAACTTGAATTTCTTTCAGCTATTTTTATTTTATCGTGCCATAGAAAAAATATAGTGTATAACTCGTGTAAATTATTCGTAGGTTGTGTTTCAAACTGCACAACGTCATGCTTCTGCAGATTATTACTCCATACTATACAGAAATATCTATATCTTGTAAGCTTAATGCACTTTTCAATTTCGATATTACGAGTGCCCGCCCATGAGGTTAATTTATCATATTAACTGACAACTGTGACATATTAGCATTCGTATTTGTAACCAAACTTGTTTTTACAGTCTTACGAACATTTATATGGGTCGGTTACAATATTACATCGTCTAGTTTTTTGCAGTAATGAAAAATGTTAAGGTATTCGTGGAGATCCATTAGTTTTTTGAAGTCCCAGAGTAAGAGGGATGTCTTTTATATTTTACATATAAAGCTAGAAAAAAACAGTAGATAACTTTTAAACTCTATTGTTTTCGTCGGTTTTGGTTAATCTTGGAATACCCAAACAGCCGACTGACGTTTATTTTCGGGGGTAATATAGCTAGTGTTACGATTATATTCGATGATAGGCCGAGTTAGAGCCCATGGAGGCTATACAAGGAGATCGAACTCATACGGGAAAATTGACAAAACCTGTCCTCAAAATCGTCGATCTAAGCAGTTTGTTTTTTCACCGCGGCGTCGCGCATTGTACCTAAGATGTCACGACATTAACCTTACTTTTTATATTTTACCAATTTGACAGTAGGCAAATAGTAAACATTACTTGTGAATTATAAAAACTAGAAAATTAAAATTGTTAAAAATTGATAATGTTGTTGAAATTTATTGCAATAGTGGTTGGTAGTGCAGATTATTTAAAAGGAAGACGTGAATTGAATTTAATTTAAGTAAACCAGAGTTTTTTCAGTTACCAAAAATAATAAGAAATATTCAAAGATAAAAATAAAGTAGGAAAGGAAATATTTATTATGATAGACTTAAATTATATACCTTACTTGTGAGAAGTCTAGAAAAAGCACAGTTGCATACAAAATACTTTACTTTTGCTGATGACATTATCATGTTCTATACAAGTACAGTTTAAGAGAACTGGAAGAAAAAAGGTGAACAAAGATTTGAAGAAAAACCGGAGATGGTTGATAAGGAATAAGCTGTAATACTAATTTGAAAATATTACTGGCATGTTCTTTATACAAAAAAATATGAATTCAGTTGATATTCAGATAATAACAGGAAATGAAAATATAAATAAGGTGAGAACAAGCAAATATATACATCAAATAGAATAAAATTTATGTTTGCCAATTATTGGTGCACTTTACTAATGTAGGGATTACTAAAACCATAAAACATTGAAACTAATTGGTGACACTTATTTCTCACCAATCTTCAGCTACCTAATTCCAGTGTGGCACACTTGTAGTATAACATTCATAGATAAAACACAGAGGATTCAAAATAGTGTAGAGAATGTTTTGTGCAAGTTCAGTTACAGAACGTCCACAGTTATATATTTTGTGTATGTACTTATGTATTTTACTAATTGTGACTTTCCACTGTGTTTGCTTCATTAGGAAATAAACTTTTGTAAATTGCAATTTTTGTATTTTTAAAATAAAGTACTTAAAAAATTTATTTTTATGTATGATACGGAATTATTTAAATATATTTTATATTGAAAATCTGTGCATGAACTAATGTCATGCACACATGTCACATTGATTGAAAATATATTGTATTTTTCATTGTTATTGAATAGATTGAAGATTATGCATTGAGTTTTAAGACTTTGGGCTTCATCCTACACATGTTAAACCATTTCAGTATTCTGTTATAAGTTTTTGTAGCTTATTTACTGTTATTTTGAGATTTTTATGACTGATCAAAGCGATGTCATCTATATACTGCAATATGTATGCAAATTTAAATGTTCTGTTGCTAAATCATAGTTGTAACAAGATAGATAGATTGTAGAGCAAATAGGACAGTGAGGAACACTGGAGAAGTCCTTAAATGTTTTGAATAAAACTGTAATTTACTTTTACTTGTGGTGTTCTATCACTAAGGTAGTTTTCAAGATTAAAAGCAAGTATTTAGAACACATCATTTCATATAGTTTGTAGAATATACCACAGTTCCAAACACCATCAAACGCTTCAGTAATGCCTAGAAAAATATCAGCACTATGTTTTCATCATAGACTAGAGGTTTGTATATTTGATGTCAGGTTCGATAGTGTGCATAGTTGAGCATCTGGTATCAAGATATAGATGTATTTTCTGGTATCCTTCAGTTAAATTTTTTTGCAGGAGTACTCGTAATCCTATAAAGCCTATTGGTAAATCGAGCAGTAAATATGAAGTATTCTAATTACCTTATATTAACTTATTACTCATAATACCTAAGCTAGATAAGTATAATAGGCAATAGGATAGGTAGGTATCAAGTTAGAGACAAAATACTGATTGTATCTTTGAACAATGTTTAATGATCAAAGGATTGTACACTTTATATTCAGGTAAAAGAAGTTACATAGTGTGTAGTAAATTACTTCTCGTGCAACTCTCTGTATATTCAATATTTTCATAATTTCTTCTTGTAAAGGCTTGACCAGTTCGGAAGCAATAATCTTTTCGTTCATTTCATGGAAAATAACCTAAAATATTAGATATTATTAATTCTGTAATTGTTTTATTATTTCTTATTAATAGGACCAAATTTGTGTGATATTAGAGCTTATGACTACTGGCTATTTATCTATACTTACTTTCTATGTTTTCAAACTGTATTTCTTCTAGTTGCAATTCTCAATTATTCGAAGGCCATTTAATATACCTAGTACATTTGAAGTGGCACATTTTCTCCAAGCATTTCAAGTGATTTTTCCTTTTTTTCCTCCGTTTTTTCATATTTTTGTGTAGCTAATATTTTTTTACTATTCAGGAATGCAGATTCTGAAGAACTTTATACATAAGTATTGTAAACATATCTCTTTATTCATCTTCAATTTATTTTTTATAATTGGGCAATCCAACTTGTGAACTTGGTTCTACCATATACTTACTTGCACCTAGAGTCTTTTCTTTATTCTTCAAATTTCTCTTTTAACGGCATACTCATTCTAACTGTGCTGGACCTTTAAGAGTGTTCTAAAATTCCATACTTAAGAGAAGACATGATAGTAGATATTCATATTTTTCATCACCTAAAAACATAAATAAATTCAGCAGCACAGAGTGGAACTGATTATTTTACCACCAAACGATTACAATTTTCGATATTTTTGAAAACGAGAACAAATTTCTTATTCACAATATTTTCCATTTCTGTGACCTAACCTCACTTACCTCACACGTGAACAAGGAACTGTCAAAGAAGCTAGCAACCAATAAAACATCATGAACTCGAGTTTTATGATTGGCTGCCTCCAATTTTTTTTGTTATCGCAACTTATGTGGTGCCCTCTATAATGACCAGAAATTGGAATACATGGAGTTCGATCTCCTTGTATAGCCTCCATGTTAGAGCCGATGAAGATTGAACGAGTTCAATCACAGAATACACCACTTAACACGAAGCGAGCTTCCCATTATTTTTTGTATGCGCATGTCTGAAAATCGCCATTTTCATAATAAGATACTTGTCATATCTCACTTTGTCGACCAATTATATCGCCGATATTTAAAAATTTGATCATTTTCTCAGTAAAAACTTCTTTAGGCGCGTTGAGCACTTTTTTTGGGTGGAGAAAAAACATGGATTTTTTGTTAAAGCTATTTCATTATAGTTGCTTTGCTTATCACTTGATATACACAAAGGTCTACTTCGATAGGTGGATTATATAGTAAATTTTATACCCATTTAGAATAAGACCATCCTTATTTATTATTAATAAATCGGTTGAAACAAAAAATTACCAACAAAAATGAACGTCGTAACTAATTTATTAGATGTCACGTTTTTGAAGTTTAGTCAAATTTTGATTTCATGTTAATGTCTGATGGTTCAAGAAGCCGCATACGTTAAGTTACTAAAACGGCTGGTACCTCTAAATAGGTATTAATTTTACTATATATATATATATATTTTTTTCAGTTTTTGATTGATGTCAGATATCAATTTTTCTAAAAGTTTCTATAGTTTTTCCTCAATAAAGTTAATAAATTTAAAAAACAGTTAAGTTCACGGACAGTAACTTTAACAGGTTATGGGTCCAGACATGCGCAGCTGTTAGAAATAATTTATTTAACTATTTTTGTTTGTTTGTTTTGAAACAAAAAAAAATAATGAAAATAGCTAAGAAGACGGCAATTGAGAATTTCATCAACGAAATAGAAAAAGAAAGCTTTAATAAAATCACCAAAGTGTTTTATCGTAAAATAGATAACCAAACTAAAACATACAGAAGTAAAATAACCGGAATAAAAGACGAAGAAGGAAAAAGAATAGAAGAAGGGGTTATTTTTTTTTCGTAATATATTTTATTTTACCACTAGGCTGTATATAACTCGATACTTTACAACCCTTTCTACTACCGCATTGATTTTTTTTTTCGTTAGTACCGTTAAAATATATTTTAGTATAAGTCCCGAGTTACGCAAATCCAAATTCTACCATACACAATTTAATCATTTCCGATATTTAAATTTTTAAACTGAAGGGACGCCCGGTATATATACCATTTTCATAAAGACCGAAGCCGTCCAGTATAGGTACAACTTTTTGTTGTAAGTAGATAAATTTCATGTTTAATTCCCTTACCAGTAGTACGGCCGAAAAGTGTAGGTAGGATTTTGGATATAAATTAGTGAACAATTGATAGAAGAGGCTCTCAATTATTCATTTCGTGATTAAGCTCTCAATTATTCATTTTCGTGATTAAACTTTGAATTATTCATTCGTGATTCGGCTCTGAATTATTGATTGGTGATCCTGCTCTCAATTATTCTTTCGTGATTTTTCTCTCGACTTTCTTCCGTAAAATATAAACCGAAAAGTATTGTGAAAATTTAGTGAATTAAGACTGTGTATTCCGGTGTGGAAGCTGTATTTTATAAGGTAAATGATTTTTACAAATGAACTGTGTATTCGATACTTTCCGTACCGCCGCTTAATATTAAATTGTTAAATGTATGGTTTTGAAAAATTTTCCGACCGGCTATTTTTTTTCTTTTGTTGTTGAATTGAAATTGGTTTTTTATTTGTTTCTTTTATATGGAAATAAAGATTTGTGAACTATAATTTGATTTCGAATTTTATTTACAGCGTTTAATATACATATTATATTAATTAACTGATATAAATTATTAGTGGATTCTCGAATTATTTTATGCTTTTGGTTCTCAGTAGTTTTATATTAAATTGATATCCAAGTGGATTATAATATTTTAATTTTATGCTAGTCCTAATATTTTTACTCTGTAAACAGATGTAAAAATTGAAAGGCATCAGGTAGTGATGGAATTAATATAGAACTTTTAAAATATGGAGGAGTCGAGCTGATAGAAAAAATATATCGAATAATAAGTAAAATATGGGAAGATGAAGAAATGCCAGAGGAATGGAATATGGGTCAAATAATAACAATACATAAAAAGGGTGATCAACAAATATGCAAAAATTTCAGAGGAATTACTTTACTTAACACAGTTTATAAGATAACATCAACAATTATACAAAGGAGATTACAAGAGACAGGTGGGATAGCAGGAGAATATCAATGTGGGTTTATAAAAGGAAGATCTACGACAGATGCTATACATACACTGAAACAGATCATAGAAAAGGCCAACCAATACAATATTGATTTTGAAATGTTATTTATAGACTTCCAGCAAGCATATGATTCAATACGGAGAAATCAATTAATAAAGTCATTAAAAGAACTGGGGGTATGCGACAAGCTGATAAGAATGATAAAAATGACTGACAAAGACAGTAGCGGAGATAAAAACCCAGAAAGGAACAACAAGAAAATTTGAATATAACAAAGGAGTCAAGCAGGGTGATTCTTTGTCGGCGACGCTATTCAATTTGGTCTTAGATTACGTATTAAAAAATATAAGTAAAGGAAACTTGAGAACAAAGGGAGCTCAACCAATAGCATATGCTGATGATGTTGCACTAGTAACAAAAAATAGAAAAATGATAGAAGAAATGCTACAAGAAATAGTGGAAGAAGGGAAAAAAATTGGTCTTAAAATAAATCCGGATAAAACCAAGCTATTGAGATTCAAAAATAATTGTGAGTACAGGCATATCAGGATTGGAGACTATACGTTTCAAAAGGTAGATAAAATAAAATTCTTGGAATAACAATATCTAATCACGGAGACAAGGAAACCGAAATAAAATAAAGAATAGCAGCAACAAATAGAGCATTCCAAAACTGTTAAAGAGTAAACAGGGAACAGGGAATAAAATGGTTGGGACACATATGGAGGGCAAGTACAAAGTCAACAATATATGCAATGATTGAATGGAAACCTTGTGATAAGCGAAAGAGAGGAAGACCCAAAACAACGTGGTTACAGGAGGTTATAAACGACCTAAATAGCATAGGAATAAGGCAGTGGAAGGAAAAAACAAAGGATAGGAAGAAATGGCGGCAGATTGCTGAAAAAATATAAGGAATAAAAGGAAGAAAAAGGGATTGATCTACCCCGAAAAAAGGATTTAGAAAGCTTTTTGAAGCGGCGCTACAGCTACAGCTAAGCCAATATAGATTTTTTTTTGTTCCTGTTGTGAAGAACATTCTTAAAGGACAAAAATGGAAATGATGAAAGTTCAAATAGGTTTACTGAATGGTAAAGCAAATTGGAATACATGGAAATATGTTCTACTACTAGGAATACCAGGCGCAACTGATCTTATAGAGACCATTTCCTGTATCTTCTGCTGCATCTACAGAAGAACGCATGGAGTATGATAAGAAGGTTGAGTATTTTACTAAAGTAGATACTAGTGCATTACTGGTACTCACAACTAATATACTAATATGACTGAAGAAACTCTTCAAAAAGTAATGAGATTTACTACAGCAAGAGATGTTTGGTTAGAACTTCACATATTGTTTGACGGGAAAACAGAATATAAAATTTATGAGCTATGTACTGAGTTTTTCAGTTATAAACGACAAGCAGGTGATGACATTGTAACACACACATCAAAGCTAAAAAATCTTTGGCAAGAACTTCAACAAGAAATCAGCAAAGACAAGTTAATTCTTAATGGTTCGTGTGATTTACCTGAAGTACTGTTAATCTGTAAGATACTTGGTACACTACCAGAAGAATATTTTTCATTTAACTCTAGCTGGATGCTAATGTCGAAATCCGATAGAATAGTAGACAATCTTACAAACCAGCTATGTGCCTATGAAAAAGCATTATCTAATGAAACGGAGAATAGAAATGAAGAGACTTTAATTACAGAAAAAAGTACGGATAGACATAATTTCGAGAAGAAGAAAAGTGGGTCATAAAGTTCGTCAATGTATCAAGTGGAAAGCCGATGGAAGAACTCCGAAGCATACAGTTAACAATAATGGTAATAGATCTGAAGAGAGAAATGTAACACTATTAGCCCTTAATGAAGAAATTTTAAATGTAGACTGTGATCAAAACAGTTGGTTTGTAGATAATGGAGCAACTAATCATATCTGCAATAAAAACGATTTTTTCCAGACATTTCTTCAATAAAATATACACAGTCACAACAGCCAACGGTGTATCCGTTGAGGCTATTGGCAAAGGTTCAATAATAATAGAAGCTTCTGAATGTAGTGAAAGGCATTTTATTGAATTAGCTAATTCGAGAGCAGAAAAATGTACTCTAGTAATTGATGGAGAAATCAAGCTAACAGGATATAGACAACGATACGGAGGTTTGTACAAACTAGCTCTTCAAAACGTTATTCTTGACAAACCCATGGTAGATGTGAATATGGTTTCGGATGGTAGTTTGTTGCAGTTATACCATGAAAGGCTTGGACATCAAAATAAAAGACACGTGAAATCTATAATTGAAAAAGTTTTAGATATAAAAGTTCCATTAGATAGTGAAATATGCGAAGGCTGTATTTACGGAAAATTACATAGATTGAAATTTGAAGCTACAGAACGTGCCAAAGCACCTGGAGAATTCATTCACTCAGATGTATGTGGACCTTTCATTACCTCAAACTCAGGAAATCGCTATTTTCTACTTTTCAAGGACAATTTTAGTAAATTCAGATATGTTTATTTTATGAAGGAAAAATCAGAAGAACTAAAAATCCTGTTGAATGAATTGAAAATAGCGGGACACGTAATGAAAGAGCTACTTTCAGATAATCGAGGTGAATTCACCAGCAGCATTTTTCGACAAATTTTACAAAATAATGGAATTAAGCATAGATTGGTCATGCCGTACACACCAGAGCGAAATGGGTGTTCAGAAAGGGATAACCGAACTATTGTTGAAACTGCAAGATCAATTATTATGTATGCAAGAAACAATTTTCCGCAAATTTTATGGGCTGAGATGATATATACTGCTGCATATATTTTGAATAGAACAGGTTTTTCTGGCGTAAATGAAAAATCTCACAGGGAAAAGACCTAACATCAAACATTTGAGTTATTTTTCTGTTAAAAATGGATTTTGTGATGGTTGTTTTGTTTGGAGATGGAATCCAGAAGGAATTGGCTTTTACTGATTGTCCAAATAGCTCTGAAAGCATCTAACAGTCCGATTTGACAAGATTTCGATTAAGACTTCATCAGTTATAGAATAAGGCTTAGTTTTGTGATGAGTTTTCTAAAATACACACTATCAACTTAAACATCTTGCAAATCAAAAAATACTATAAATATAAAACTTCAATTTCAGCAGATTACTTTCAAAAGACCAATCTACTAGGAAAAAAGGGTTCTCATTTTCTAAAAAAAACTTCACGCGTTATATCTTGACAAAAAGAATTGGATACCTTCAAAGAACTATTCCTCCAAGAAAAAAAAACAACATTTCATCTGCAAAATTGATTGAATTGCATCAATTCCTACTTTGGCCTTTGGCCGCTGTTTCTTTAGTCCCTTTGGAAATAGTATTAATACATACAGGAAGGTTTTTATACCAACTTCCTAATTTCCAATTTGGGTTGGGTGTAAGGAAAAAACGTTCTATTGTTATATTTTTTGGTCGTTTCGTCATAAGTTTCAGGGAATAATCTTATTGGGCATACATCAGGCTCTACTGTATTTTGTACTAGCCATTTGTTTTCACTGCAGCTTTTGTCTCCTCCTTGATTGGCCTTGTTAAAAATAGAATTACACTATATTCTGTGAAATTTACAAAATTATCTAACCATTACCTCGCCATGCCAATTCTTTTGCGACAATGTTAAAGAACTTTTTCTGTAGATCTTCAGGTGTATCTTCCGTGCATTTTTCTGCATCTGTAAATTTAATATCAGTAAAAGGGTTAAACTTAATATTGTGCTAATTGAAAAACATTTCTTGAATCTGTTCCATAAGGTTTAAAGGTTCCGGTAGACTTCACGATCCTCGGAATTTTATCTTAATTTTGAATTTGTTTGATAGCTTACCTTAAATAAAGCAAATTAGAACAAAAATTTCGCTGGATCATTCAGAAATTAATTTAAAAATCACGAATTTAGTTCAAAAAATGATACTTTTTCAACACTATTTAATGCTATTTTACGATGAATATTTTCACTTTAAACTGAAAAAGTTATTAGTTTAAACTAAATGTGAGTAAGTTTCATTAAAAAAAGCCGGAAGAAAATACTTAAATTTTGCCAATTTTTAGAAATATTTTTCAGCATCATTATTTTCACTAGACACTTATAGGTTATAAAATTGCACACTAAAATCTTATGTCTAGAGAGCCTAGGTTCATAAATTATTATTGCTGTGTGGTCACTATTTCTCAAATAAAATATCTGTCCAAATAGTGGTCGAGGTGATAAATATTGTTTTTTGGATTTTTCTCTATAAATTCTGAATGTACCACAAATTTTTTAGTAAAAAGATCTAAAGCCTTGTGTAAAGTATTTCTCCAAGTAGTCACGAGTTACGGAAATGAGAACTAGCAACATTGTCCATCCACCGATCTTTCTGAAATTTGTGACCTTCTGATATCTACACCGACAAAATTTTTTAAAAAATTACGGATTTTTAGTACTTTTAATTGCAATTCTCTCTTTCAAAAGTGCATGATCCAAGAATTTTTTTTCTTTTAAAATGTTCAATAGTAATAGGGCTTTCTAATAAAAAAAAATGATTGCAAAATTCCGAGGGTAGCGAACCATACCGGACCCTTCCTTACCATCTCTTTTGCGCATCTTACATGCAAAATTTTGTAAAATGGATTTTTGGAATTGTCATATTTTGTGTCATTTTAATACACAGAATTGCGTAAACTGATTCCATTGTGACTTTTTATTGATTTGTGTGTTCTTTGAGGTTCTCAAATGTATTAATTGTCGTATGTTGACTTCAGTCGCGTCACCCCATCTACTGCAGCCTGGTTCTTGATTAATTCTCGGTGATTTTTACGCAGCAATATTTTGAATGTCAAAACTGACAGTACTCATTTTTTTCATTAGTGGTAATGGATAGAACTATAATCAGTTTGATAGTCTCTTACTTCTCTATTTCAGCCAATTAAAATCGTAGAAAAAGGGTCAGATGACACAGGAATTGTATTCTCGGGTTCATAATAGTACATTCAGGATTCATAACCACTGAGAATACTGTATATATTTTTTTAAATCCCTTTGTTAAACCAGTTTAGAGTTTTTTGACACCAATTGACTCCAAATTGCTTTCTGCTCTTCCGTCAACAGATGCTATCCATCAACGAGAAACAAATTTTTCAAAAGATAATTCTTCATGTAAAATTTGTAACGGTAAATGTGTGCTTTTAGTTGGGCGCCAATTTGTAACGGTAAATGTCTGTACCTCACAGGGCACCAGCTCGAAGGGCTCCGGCTAGAGACTCCTCTCAAGGGTGATTCGACCCCAAGTTTATGTCACACAAGGATAACAGAAGGGTTGTAAAAGTTGAGGGCGCCACTACCTTTTTAACGATAAAAACTACAAAAAACTAAGGCGGAAAACGTAGAAACGCCTTGCAAAATTTAAATAAGTTAATAATAAAAAAGTTACTAAAAATCACCCCGGGCGATATCTCCCTCAACTTTTATAGTTGAGGATTTAAAAAAATGAAAGATACGAGTTAAAACAAATTTATTCTGCCACAGGAAATGAACAACGGAATTTAATAGAGGAATTTGTACTTATATAGGTACTTAGCTTAGATGAAGTGGTTTCCTGGAGAAGAAGTCAGGTCTTGATCTGAACTGATGTGTTCTGTTCTAGGGCGGTATTTTGGGGTTCTATCCTTGGCTTTATATCCTCGGGTTGTATTCTAGCCTAGGGTTATATTCTTGGGTTTATATCCTCGGCGTTATATTCTAGCCTAGGGTTATATTCTCGGGTTAAATTCTTGGGTTATATCCTAGCATAGGGTTATATTCTTGGGTTTATATCCTCGGCGTTATATTCTAGCCTAGGGGCTGTGCTTACCTAGAAGTACAGGTGGATCAGGGATATGTAGGAACTTGAATGTAATGGCACATTATGTTGGTCAGCTTTTCAGGTTAAAGAAAAGGAAGGCAGTTATTTGAAAGTCAAAAAATTGATTTAATTTACTGAAAGCTGGCCAACATTATATGTTCCATGTTAAAACAGTAAAAATAGCAATTATCGGCTAAATTAAAAAAATATACTAATGATCCGAAAGAAACTAATCATAGCAAAAAGTTATTTATTTAGTTATATGAAAAAATATCGTGCTTAGGAAATATATGAAACCGGCACTGGCGTTACGAAAGAATATTTTATAGGTTAACAGTAATTTATAAAAATGTTATTTTATAATTAAAAGAGTTATTTCGCAACTGAAAAAGCTTGAAAATGTTTGTATAAAAGTAAAACAGTGAATTATAAAAGAATATTTGGCTTAAAACTACCATATTAGTATAAAAGAACAGTTTATGACCACGTGTTGAATTTAATTTCGTCTATCTCTGTAAATAAATAAAGACTGCATACGAAAATTATATCAGACAGTACTTTAGAAGAAGCTTATTAATTATAAATTATGATTTTGAACTTACCACAGCAAAATTCATAAGATAGGTACTTAAGATATGAAAGATAGCGAAAGATGATCTGTCCCCTTAGGCGGTCGATAACAGAAAGGGTGAGACAGGGGTGTTTCACGTGGCGTTGTGCAAAAAATGGAAGCGTCCGTTGGCAGACGTCAATTGTCTAACGGCCAGGGTTGAAGAGTTTGGGATCACAGAACTATAATTGGATGTGGCTAGTGACAACGAGCGCTAATTAAAACGATTTATTCTGTAAAATCGAAACAGGTCGACAGACATGTTACAAATTTTTTGAATTGTGGTCTTTGAAATGCCCAATGATGATCCGATTTCTCGATATGTGACGCGTCGATCTTCTTGGATCAGCTTACGTACAGCATCTACGTTTTTCTGGGTGACGTGAAGTTAACTAAAGATGACAGTTAATCTTGACATTTGATATTTGTTAACAGACGCCAACTATGTTGTTAATACAACCCTCGTACATCATTATTTCATCTTTTATTTTTAAATAAATCGACTTCTCAATTAGAAAAATAAGTCTACAATTTATCAAAACATACAAAAATGTGTAAGACTTAAAGACAGATATTTTAAAAAACTTTTTTATATAACAAGCGATACAGAAACTACAAAATATATATCATTTCCTACATTTTCAACAATATTTCTTATTTCTGTCATCAATTTTGTGAATATGTAAAACATTAATCATTTCCATTGCGTACTAATCCTTCTAGACTATAAATATTCTAAAAGTAATTGCTCGATATAAATCAAAGCCTCGTACAAAACATTTGTTGGCTAATAATACACATGTAAAAATATACAGTGTGAATTATAGGGTGTCTAATATAAAAATATTAAACATCGAACACACCATAGTATGCTGAATAACTTTTTGTTGCAACACCAAACATGTTTAACTTGATATGTACTTATAGCGAATGCAATTGTAAAATTAACATTTTTACGAGTTTGAAGGAAATACACCGTCAAAGCTAGTAAACCTTTGTCGATTTAAATTCAATCAAGATCTTTGTACTCGTATCAACATCGATTGTTATTAATGGGATAATAAATTCGTTTTAATTCTATGGGAATTTAAAATGTTCTATTTAGATTTGAAAAAAAAAGTAGAAATCGATATTATGTTTCTAGTCAATATTTTTTGCTTTATATACAGTAATAAACGTTTTTAGAATATCTGTATACAGGGTAGATCACCACCAACAAAAGTGACAAAAATTTAAAAAAAATTTTCATTTCGCTATAATCCTCAGTCATATTGATCGTAATTCACCCTGTATATTGTTGAAGAATCAAACTTATCAAAGGAACTTTCCGTCTTAAAATCAAATATACAGTGCGTCCATAAAGTAACGTATAAATTCATTATTAGCTAAACGAACAATAAAATTAGAAATTCCCTAAACAGGTCGATTTTTTATTTTAATTTAATATTTTTTCAAATTATAATCTAATATACAGGGTGAACCACCTTCATGTGATGACCTCTCGTTTTTTCAACTTCCGGATTTCCCTTGCTGAGCTAATAACAAAAATGTATAACACGTTGCTTCAAATTGGTACAAATAGGCTCAGATCAGGTGATCTAGCGGGCTATTCCACTGGTCCCCTTCTTCCTATCCACAGTTGTGGAAAAGTTCTGTTTAAAAAATCGCGCGCAGTTATTGTTAGCTAATAATGAATTTATGCGTTACTTTATGGACGCACTGTATATAAACAAACAAAAAACTATTTTAAATGTCTTTAACGTCTTCCTCACGATCATTCTAGAACACCAATGAAGAAAATATTCTTCGGTTTAATTAACTTTTTTTTTATTTTCACGATATCTATCTAATGTGGTTCTTTTAAAAATGTTAAAATATTTCATGTCACAACAGATACGAGCCGACATCATCTGATAAATTATTAGCCATATCCTGTTCGCAGGTGAACCAGTCCTCACCATAACCATCTTAAACAGATCCGGCTTCTATTACCATTCCATCCGTCCATAATATTTTTACTAATTTTATAATTTTTAAATAATTGATCTTCGGGAGAGTGGATCCGGTCCTGTATTTTGTCTAAATCAAGCCGTAGGCGGTTTTACTTTTAGATTGATATACAAAAAAATTAACAACTGTTAGATCAAGAATTAGTTAGGTCTGTATACTTTTGAACTGGGAATACCCCCACATTTATAACAAGGGTGAGGCAAGAAGTTTTAGATGCCACACTGGAAACACAGGATCTAAAACATTTAGTAAAATATTGGAGAGTATCGGGCGACCCATCTCTCTCCGATCATAGTATCATAACATTAGAACTAGGCAAACCTGAGGTGAGCCTCAGAAGAAAACCAAGAAAAACAGATTAGGACAACTATAACACCTGTCTGAAAGAAAACCTAGCACATATCCAGAGGAAAGGAAGGGCTAAGCACTATCTTGATCTGGAAAATGAGCTTGAGGACTTGTACAGGACAATAATCGTTGCATTTGAATCGAGCTGCCCTCTTCAAGAACAACGAAGCAGCAAAGATATACCGTAGTGGAATAAACTTCTGTCAGAATTAAGAGCTCAAACCCGGTACCTTTTTAATAGAGCAAAACTCACCGGAGTCTGGCAGAGATACACCTACTACAAGGAAATTAGAAAACCTAAAAGAAATAGCTTCTGAAAATTCTGTGAAGATATATAAACAGACCTGCCGTGGCAAGACTTTACAAAGTCATATCGAAAAGTAGGGTCAACACAGATATGGTTTTGAGGAAGCCAGGCGGTAAATATATCGAAAATGAGGAGGAAGGAGTGCAAGTGTTACTAGAAACTCATTTTACTGGGAGTAGCCCAAATAGGGGAGATAATCCTCTCGAAGGTAATAAAAGACCTTCGAGAGAAAGTACTACAATGGCTAGGCAAATTTGTAGTAACAAAAGGTTAAAATGGGCTATGAACACATTTTCATGTTTCAAGCCACTGGTAGCAGATGGGATTTTTTCAGCATTGCTCCAGCAAGACAATACGAAATTCTACTACGTTTGGTTAGAATTAGACGAAGCAGCTTAGAACTGGGTTATATACCAGAAGCATGGAGAAAGGCAATAGTAACCCTCACTACAAAAGCTGGAACAAGAGATACAACAAACCCCAAATCCTTCAGACCAATTAGCCTAACATCGTTTGTGCTCAAAACGATGGAAAAAGCTATTGACAATTATATTAGAGCGGGAGTCCTAGAGAGACTACCTCTCCATCCTCATCAGCATGCTTACCGGGTAGGCAAATCAACAGAGACTGCACTGGTCCAACTGAAGGAGGATATCCGAGGTGCTCTAGACATCCAAGAAACCGTAGTATTCGCAGGAGCTTTTGACAATACTCCTCATGAGGCTGTAAAAAGAACATTAAATAGAAGAAGGTTAGACAGCACGACATCCATGGATGGATGTCGGAACTGCTCACCACTAGAGTAGCAGAAACGAGGACCAGCAAAGACATTGTCTCCATCTGTACAATCAGAGGATGTCCACAGGGAGGAGTAGCATCGCCATTAATGTGGAGCCTGACGGTTGACGAACTCTTGTGTGGTTTGACTGACTTCGGAATATCCTGCCAAGGATATGCCGAAGATATTGTCATAACAGCCAGGGGAAAATTCGAAGAAACCCTTTGTGACCTCTTACAAAAGGGTCTGAAATATACAAATAGCTGGTGTAGGCAAGTGGAACTCACCATCTTAATAGCCTTCACTAAGAAAAAAAACGCAACCTCAAAACCATTAAACTTGATGGGAGCGAGGTTGAATGGAGACAAGAAGTCAAAAGTATCTAGGTTTGACTCTAGACAGTAAACTCCTGTGGAACAAACACGAAAAGGAGATTATAAACAAACCAAAAATGGCTGTAATGGTGTGCAGAAATCTGGTGGGAGAAATTGGGCTGAGCTGGCTGTACACTGCCATAGTGAGACCAATTATCACTTGTGGAGCCATTGCGTGGTGTAGTAGAACTAGCCTATTGACGACAAGAGAAAAGCTCTCCAAATTTCAAAGACTAGCCTGTATATGCATTACAGGAGCGATGAGAACATGCCCAACGGCAGCCATGGAAATGATTATCAACCTCACACCACTACATATGGTGGTGGAAAGTGTTGTAGAATGAACACGATACAGACTAAATAGAAAGGGAATCATTAAAAAAAACACCTCCCCACCCACATCTTAGAAATCAGAAAACCTGGGACATGTCACAAGATGGTATGATGAAAAAGTATAACTTTTCAAAATAATTCGTTACGGAATTAAGCAACAAGAAGGAATAGAATCCAAATTATAATTGGAAAGAATGCCATTCAATGGTACACAGTCGGCCCAAAAGCAATAGAAGCGACTGCGATAGGAGTGTACGGGCAAGGAACTAAACACTGAAAACTTGGGAAAAACTCCAAGTATCTTTCCAGCGGAAATTCACGCCCAGTTCATTATTGATCAAGGATACCGAAGGCAAAGGATTATCATAATGTCGGATAGTCAAGCAGCTATTAAAGCATTGAGTACTTGTGCAAAAATGGCATGCGAATGCCTAGGCAAACTCAATGAACTAGGCGAGAGCTATATAGTCCTTCCTATATAAACCTTACTGTGGATTCCAGAACGCACTGGAATAGAAGGAAATTAAATAGCAGATGAAATAGCAAAGAGGGGGACTGAAACACCCTTTTGGGGGCCGGAACCCTTTTGCGGTATCAGCTCCAATGTAATATTGGAAGAAATGGGCAAATCCGAAAAAAAGAGAAGATCTGACCATTGGAAAGATCAAGTAGGACTTAGGCAATCAAAGATTCTTCTGGGTGACTACAACCTGTTGAGATCAAATGAATGCATAAGTCAAAGTAAAACTGCACTAAGAGTCTTAACAGGCAACCTTAAGGGACATTGTCGCCTGAATGGGCACTTGAAAAATATCAAAATAGTGGAGGAAGAAGAATGTAGATTCTGTGGCATGGAAGAAGAAACCTCCATCCACATAGTTCGGGAAATAGGACTAAAGGAGTTACTAGTCTGAGACTTTCCTCAGGAACTAAGTAGAAGTAAGGGGTCAGGTCTCAGTGAATGCCACACCAATATACATACCTACATACATACTTTTGAACTGGGGTAATAATTCTGCCAAAACATTTTATTTTTAAAAACTATAATTAAGTTTACAAATTATCCACTGACTGAATTTTCTTTTGTTTTTGTTTTTAATATTTTCCGTAAAATATCTTGGATATTAATTTAGTATTGACGATTATTTAGAGTTTTGTTCATTGAACCCAAAAATATCGATACTCTATTAATGTCGGCTATGAAAGCAAAAACCTCTCGCCATTTTCGTGTATATTGTGTGAAAATATAAAGTCTTAATCCTAAAGTTTTCAGAGTCGCTGTCGTCACATATTTATTATCTTTTTGAGTTTTAAAGACTTCGAAACAATTTAATGTCTTATGGTAACTGACTTTATAAACACTTTAAAGTTTTGTTGTTTTTTAAGAAATAAAGTCAAGAGAAAAATAGGGCCGCTTGTTGATGTTTCTTTGGATAGACAACTGTACAAGGAAGTTTGAAAGTAATTTAAAAATCATCCACGACCTCAAGGTCATATCCAGAAGGATGGCGTCCCAAAACATCATAATTCAACTCGGTGAAGGCCAGCTTGTGCTGACCAGAGTTCATTGTAACATATAGATAAGGCAATTTAAAATACAAGTGAATTTAAATAATATTTTTATGTAAACTTTTTCCGACACACCAGGTATATAACCGAAAGAAAATGAACCTAAACAAAATAAATCTTAAACTTAAATCAAACAGGATGTAGGTAATATTGCAATCATCTCTTTAACCTGTTTTATTTCCTTTTTTATAAAAGATTTACATATATAATAAACAATGTATCCGTATTTCGAACTACATCTGACAGCGAAGAGAAGCTTCTTCGTAAAACGGGTTTTTTTTATATCGACTAAATAAACAGAGACGGACCGGAACATTTTTTGAAACCAAACAATTAAAAAATCACCAACCTTTTAGCCGTATTTTAAGTATTTTGGACTAGATTTCAACGTTGCCAAATTGTAAAAATTTTCATATAATCTAAATACATTCTAATTATGAATTTATTTATATTTTATCTTTTTATTGAAGACAATATAGGAAGGTAAATCCGATTCTGTTTGCTGTTATATAAAAAAACCTACACATAATATCACGTACAATTTGTTTTTGTCTTAAAGGTAGTAGATATAAAATAAGTTTATCGAGTTAGATATTATCTTTAACTTCTTCGTTAGGTTCTTCGTAGAGCATTTAATCGTGAAATAACTAATAATTATCTTGTAATTGCCGCCAGCTGAGATTCCTAGAGACACTGACAAAACGACCACACTAAGTTTTTACGACAAGAAAAGGATGAAAAAAAAACTTTGTCCACATGTTATATTTCTTTTTGGTTGCTAAGGATAAAAAGTGGCAAAACAATCGATTTTGGACAGCCTTCACTAAATTCCTAAGTGAGAATTTCCTTAAAAGCAAAGTATTTACATAACTACCGACATTTATCTCTAATGTTTATAATATTAATTTATTTACTATTAAATTGGATGTTTTTTAATAAAATTGGCGATTTAAATTATAATTAACCAATTTATCAATTCGCTTTTATAGAAAAAAACGATTTATTTATCATTAAATTTGATTTAAAACATTGGAAAGGTAATTATCTTATCTAGAATGTCGATTATTGATAATGATACAATTGATACAAACAAAATGATAAAAAAATACCAGACATTTGTACAAAGGTATTCATTTAACCATCCCCTAGCTTGCAGTGTAAAATGTGGCGAAGCTCCATCGTACATGAACCACATTGACAGTCTACGTTGATAAGGTACATTATCAAGAAGTTCTATTAATTTATTTATAAGAAAATTTACATATCTGGGTGAATTTAAAAATTCCAGTGAAATGAAAGACCCGACAAACTGGTCCCCGATTATTCCAGCCCAAACGTTAATATTAAACCTGTGCTGATGAGTTTAAGTTGTAGTATGCAACAACAGGAAATCTAGGGAACTATTGCAGGTGGCTAAGCTCGGGGTAATACAAATATCCTTACTGACATTTTACTGTGGATACCACCTGGGGACTAGGAAAAGGTAGACACTGTACTGAACATTTTAGAAATGCAAAATGGAAACCTTAGGACTAACATTGAAGAGTCATGCAAAGACTTTGTGTTCAGAGTGGTCGAGGAATCATTGGAAGAGCACCAGATATAGACGGGAAGCATCAAATTTGGGTGTATGCAATTTTTGAACTTGATAAATTCAACATTTGTGATGACATTAAACACCTGGACTTTCACTTTTGAACGAAACCTTTGGAGGTGGATATACCGGCGAATATTTTTTCAAGTTTTATAATAACGAATAGTCTAAGAAGTCCTGTATCTGCAAATTAAAATTTTATCACCCAGGTCGTAAAAATACAGACTGTATTGAGAACTTTTTGAGGAGCAACTGAAATTTTAGATCATAGATGATTTTTATTAATTTTTTCGGTTAAAAATATCTATATTGTTCGAATCGTCTTCCAAAGGGTTAAAAAAAAGGAAACTTCAATCCCATGCCATATTAACTCCGTGATATATTTAAATAGCCAGCCGATAGAAAACGTTATTTTCCAGACAACTGCTACTAGCGCGGTTAATCGCGGTCATTCTGCTTACAAAAAAATCTCATTTTCTACCAAAAACATATTTTTGAACAAAAAAAAACGTACAAAAAGGGAGACTCTACTTTAATGCATCTCGGACGTCTTCCAGACTTTTCCTTTTAGTTAATCCAAAAACAAAAGTTTTCTGTTTGCTTTATTTTATGGAAAAAATCTAGAAAGCGTCCAAATATAATAAATGGAAAGGTTTAGATAGGGGAAAGTGGGAAATTTATACAAAGGTACGAGAAAACAGTGTTTATACTCATAGTAAAATAACTTTTGGTATATCCTGTACAGGGCCGGACCGAGACCTTTGGGGGCCTTGCGATAACGAAATCCGGGGGAACCCACGAAATAATTGAAATATTTGCCATTTTTCTAAAAAAAAGGATTATGCGGGAAAATTAAACATATATTTTTTATTTGTATTTTTTACTAGCTTATTATTTTATTATTCGGGGCCCCTAGAACCCAGGAGCCCTTGCGGCTGGGCCTATTAAGCCTATACGTAGATCCGGCCCTGATTAACTCACTCAATTTTCAATTAAATTTCAACAAATTATGCATTTTCGGAAAGGGGAAGAGTTTAGTTTAGTTTAGTTGTCACATGGGATCAAAATATACAAGGTGTTTTTTATAAAATAGACGGAATTTAGAGAATATAATTTTTTTTTCAACCAAATAACTCACTTATTTTTTTGTTAAATCTAAGCAAATTATACATTATCGGAAAAAAGGAGCGTTCAATTTTCGCATGTGATCAAAATATACAGTGTGATCCTTCGAAAAATTGACTAACTTGAATGATTATTTAAAAAAAACCAATTTACTCAGAAAGAAAAAGAGTTCAATTTCCACAAATGCTCAAAATATACAGGGTGTTTCTTCGAAAAATTGAAAAATTGATAATTTTTAAAGTCTATTAATGAAAAACCAAATAACTCACTAATATTTCTTTTAAACTTCAACAAATTGTACATTTTCGGAGAGTGGATCAGTTTAACTTTCACCTGGTATCAAAATATCCAGAAACACTCTATTTAGAAAAATTTATACAAAAAAGACGTTGAGTACAGGGCCGGGCCGCGACCTTTGGGGGCCCTCTGCTAACGATATCCGGGGGACTCATGAAATAATTGAAATATTTGCCATTTTCCTAAAAAAAAGGATTATGTGGTAAAATTAAACATATATTTTTGATTTGTATTTTTTTTACTGGATTATTATTTTATTATTCCCTGGAACTCGGAAGCCCTTGGCTGGGCCCATTAAGCCCATACGTAGATCCGGCCCTGATTAACTCATTCAGTTTTCAATTAAATTTCAACAAATTTTGCATTTTCGGGAATAGGAAGAGTTTAGCTCACACATGGGATCAAAATATACCAGGTGTTTTTTATAAAATAGACGGAATTTAAATTACAAATCTAATTTTTTTTAACTAAAAATAGCTCGCTTATTTTTTTGTTAAATCTAAGGAAATTATACATTCTCGGAAAAAATTAGCGTTCAATTTTCGCGTACGATCAAAATATACAGTGTGTTCTTTTGAAAAATTGACTAACTTTTAAATTTGAATGATTATTTTTACTTAACTCACTTAATTTAAAATGGAATTTCAACGAATTATGGATTTTCGGAAAGAGGAAGAGTTCAATTTCCACAAATGATCAAAATATACAGGGCATTCCTTTGAAAAATTGACAAAACTTAAGTTTTAAAGTCTATTAATGAAAAACCAAATAACTCACTAATATTTCTATTAAACTTCAAAAAATTATACTTTTTCGGAAAGTGGATCAGTTTAACTTTCACCTGGTATCAAGATATTCAGGGTGTTCCATGAAAAAATCGAACATGCCCATTTAAAAACACATTTAGAACTTTACTGAATAAAAATTTATACAAAAAAGACGTTAAGTACAGGGCCGGACCGCGACTTTTGGGGGCCCTGGGCTAACGATATCCGCGGGGACCCACGAAATTATTAAAATATTCTCCATTTTCCTAAGAAAAAAAGGATTGTGCGGGAAAATTAAACATTATTTCCGTCATAGGTAAATCAGGGAAGGTTAATTGGCCAGCTAGATTACCGGATGTAACACACATGGACCATTTCACGTGGGAGCTCATTAAATCTGAAGTTTATCGAATAGAAACTATTTCGTCATACTTTTCGAAAAATAACTCCTTAAATATCAAAAAGTCCTCAGTAATTATTGTTATGTGTTTTAATAATGGAAAATATGTGCACCTCTAGTGTATCTCAGCGAATAACCTCATCGGAAGACAGAAAAGGCCATACTTGGATGAAACCTGGTTCCCATCATCGATTGAACGAAATTTATAATAATTTTATATTAGTTAGTAGTAGTAGTAGTTTATATTAGTTAGTAGTTTTATATTCCAAGCCTTGGCTATGTTTCATTTTGATCTTCCCACCCATTTTGGAAGATTAAAACCTTTACATTGCCTCAAAAAGTATATATGTATGTATGTAAATTGGGGTGACATTCACTGAGACCTAAAAGATCTATCGTGCCCCCTTACTTCTACTTAGTTCCTGAGGAAAGTTTCAGAGGCTAGTAGCTCCTTTAGTCCTATTTCCCGGAGCAATTTTAGGATATCTGCAGGTTTTAAATGTCCCTCTTCTATCCAGTACACTCCTAGGTGTTGTACTCAAGGATTTCTGCTTGAAAGATACTCGGAGTTTTTTCCAAGCTTCCAGAGTATTTGGTTCCTGACCCAGTGTATTGTATTGCTTTAGAACCAGCTGGTCAAATATAAACCTCTTCATCAATTAAAGGGGAAATACCAGTAGGATTCTGAATTGCTGTGCAATTCGCAATTCCATGCCACAGAATCTACATTCTTCTTCCTCCACTATTTTGAGCTTTTTCAGGTGCCCATTCAGGCGACAATGTCCCGTTAGGATCCCTGTTAAGACTCTTACTGCAGTTTTACTTTGACTTATGCATTCATTTGATCTCAACAGGTTGTAGTCACCCAGAAGAATCTTTGACTGTCTAAGTCCTACTAGATCTTTCCAATGGTCCAATCTTCTCTTTTTTTCGGCTTTGCATATTTCTTCCAACATTACATTAGAGCTGATAACGCAAAAGGGTTCCGGCCCCCAAAAGGGTGTACCAGCCCCCCTCTTTGCCTCAAAAAGTATCTTCTATAATATTCTAGGCGTTCCTTCTTTTATATTTTTTATTATGACACAATTAAATTATAATTTCTCGTAACCCTCTCGTAAATTGATCTTCTTATAAATTTAAAAAAATCGCTGATTCATTCGAAAGTGAAAAACTATGCGTTCGAATTTTGTCGGTAAATAATTTATAAAAAATCATGATCTAGCGATTTATGTGGATGGTGGGATGTTATTGTATTAAATTTGTAATCTTCTCGGTTGCGAAAGTATGCGCATTTTATACGGTAAACTCGTGTTGTAATTTTAGATTCGCGATAATCCTAAAATATTATACCACTAATCTCCGTAAAGTGCATTGTGTTAGTAAACTGTCGAGCACGCTTCGTATATTACAGTACATGCATTCTTGAAGATTACGCTCTTCAAATTTATTTATTACGTGAAAAAAAATTCATGCATGCAAAAAGGATTGAATATTATACGAGAGTAATTGTTTTTTGGGTGTTCCTAAAAGCCAATAGACACTTCAAATTTGCCTATTGCATTCTACAAGATCTACAAGAGTGTCTCATCTTTCAAAAGAAGGAATCAATGAACAGGAATTTATCAAAATTACGAGTCACAATCAGTCTTCACCTTCAAACAGTGTCATGAAATTTCCGAATAAACATATTTTCAACTTAAAAAGTCTTATAAATACCACAAAAATATGAGTACTGAATTGAAATTTTAGAAGCGTATTGTCAAGAGACTAGTTTATTTAGAAAAAAATTACAAGAGCCTAACTCGGAGGGTTTCCGCTTTATGAATAATAAATGTAGTGAAAATATTCGAAAATTCGTTTTTTTGGAAACAAAAGGTACTCATAACTCGGATAATAGTCCGGTCAATTTAGACATTTTAAATAACAAAAACTCCCGGAAAGCTGAAATTTCGTGGAGAGCTTGGAGAAAAAAGTTTTAGAAGCCCCCATTAAACCCATGTGCGCTACAAAAGTTATTCGGGGTCGAAGGTAAACTTTTTTTAGATTTTTTTCGAAAACGGTGAGTTTTATCGAAAAAGTACCTCAGACCATAGTTGTAGATGTTAAAATAATCTACAAAAATGTTCCCTTTAAGTTTTTTTCCAAGAGTCACCATTTCTGAGATATCGCGATTGTAGACAATTTTAAGATCTACAACTTTGGGCTGAAGCACTCTTTCGATAAAACTTACCGTTTTCTAAAAAAATCCATAAAACCTCTAATTTTGACATTTGACCCTGAATAACTTTTGTATCGCACATTGGATTGGACTAATGGGGTCTTTTAAAACTTCCTTTCTCATAGTGCACCCAAGCTCTCCACGAGATTTCAGCTTTCCGGGAGTTTTTGTTATTTTTATGTCTAGATTGACCGGACTATAATTGAAGGCATAGAACGTTCTAGAGACCACCAATCGATACAGGGGAAAATTTTTCACATACCAATGAATTTTGAAACGATAGCATTAAGGGAATTGACAGAGAACAATTTAAATCGCGAAATATTTCCATACCTACTGTTGAGAGAAATATTGTAGTGATTGAATAGGTGAAAAATACTTGACATCGAACACTATAAACTTTATTTTGTGGACTGTATAAAAATGTAAAATGTAATTGTAATGGTATAACGACGTTCACACCTGAACTTGCTGTGTGTGACTCGTGACTGTTTCTGTGCGCTTCCCGGTGGTATCGATTATCATCGAGTAACGGAAATCCCGCACAGGCGCGTTAGTTTTCAATAGTGAACACTTAAACATACCGGCCACCTTGAAAGTTTCTAACTTTTAATTAATAGGCAGTAAACAGACTTTAGCGGTGGCGCGTTTAATAATGGTACCGGAAGGAGTTTTTACAGACACTACCCGGATAACATTGTCTTTGCCCGGAAAGAGTTCAACAATTCGTCCAAGACACCACTTCATAGGCGGAACGTTGTCTTCCTTCAGGACTACTAAGGCACCCTCCTTGAGTGCATTGGCTTGAGGCGATTTCCACTTGCTCCTGGTTTGAAGTTGTGATAAATATTCTTTGGACCAGCGACTCCAAAAATGTTGCTGTATTTGTTGAAGTCGCCGATAATGATTTAGACGGTTAGATGGTACTTCTCCGACATCGACTTCGGGAAGTGTAGCCAATGAGTCACCAATAAGAAAATGGGCGGGGGTAAGTGGAGAAAAATCGAATGGATCGTTGGAAAGAGGAGTCAGAGGTCTAGAATTTAGGCACGCCTCGACCCGAACCAACAGCGTGTACATCTGATCAAACGTTAGATGATCGTTAATTATTATGCGGGTTAAATGATATTTTACCGCCTTGACGGCAGCTTCCCAGAGGCCTCCCATATGGGGAGAGCTGGCAGGAAGAAAATGCCAGTTAATGTTGTCTTGACTTAAAAAATCACGAATGGATGAATTACTAGCTTTTAAAAAATTGTACAAATGCTTTAATTCATTATGACATCCAACGAAATTAGTACCGTTGTCTGAGAATATGTCGGATGGTTTACCGCGTCGAGAAATGAATCTTTTAAATGAGTTAAGAAAAGCGTCCTTTGATAAGTCATTCGCCAACTCAAGATGCAATGCCTTGGTTGACATACACACAAATACGCACACATAAGACTTAACCATCCTGGCATTTCGAAGATAGCTAGTTTTGATCATGAAAGGCCCTGCGTAATCTACTGCAGTTTTCATGAATGGCCTAGACGTATTAAATCGATCAGCTGGTAAGTTTCCCATGATTTGAGTAGCAGACATTGGTTTGGCTCTGAAACATGTTACGCATTTCCGTAATACTCTTTTAACGGCAGAGGTACCGGCCAACGGCCAATAACGTAGTCTTATGATTGATAATAAAAGTTGGGTACTGGCATGAAGATTATTTAAATGTTCTAGCAAAATTAGTGATTCGGTAAATGGGTGTTTGGAAGGTAGAATAATGGGATGTCTGTGATCATAATTGGAGTTTGAGTATTGTATTCTACCACCAACTCTCAAAATATTATCTTTGTCCAGAAATGGAAGTAAATTTAACAGTTTGCTGGATTTATATAGAGGTTGGTTGGACGACAATGAAGTGATTTCACTAGAAAATTCTTGGATTTGGACCAACTTGGTTAAAGTAACAAGGGCCGATTGCAATTCGTTGGTGGTCAACGGACCAGTTATTTTGCTCTGAGGCAAACAATTGTGTTTGAATCGAAAAATATATGCTACTACTCTTTGAAGTTTCGAAAATGAAGAAAACTTTTCAAATATAGAGTAATCGATGTCAGCTTGAGCAACCAATGATATAGAGTGTGCTTTCATTTCAGGAACATTGACGTTGCTTAAATCATAGTTTGGAACGGGATGAAAACTAGGGTTATGGAAAAATGAAGGGCCATGCCACCAAAGGTCATTTGAAATTAATTGTTGAGGATTGAGCCCTCGTGAAATGAGATCGGCAGGATTGTCATTAGAAGAAATGTGGTGCCAATTAGAGATTGTGGTGTTTTCTGTTATTTCGACAATTCTATTGGCAACAAACGTTTGGAGATAACATGGCTGGGTTTTTATCCACGCAAGAACTATCTTAGAGTCAGTATAGAGGTAAACATTGTTTATTTTATTCGATAACGCAGCTTGAACTACCCTGAGTAGCCGAACCAGTAGTAGTGCTCCACATAACTCCAAGCGGGGCACGGTAAGTTTTTTGAGTGGAGCGACTCTGCTTTTGGCACAGAGAAGTCGCATACAATGATCTTGAGAATTGAAGGATCGTAGATAAATGCAACAGCCATAAGCTGCTTCTGAAGCGTCTGAGAAACCGTGAATTTCTATGGACTCGGAAGAGTGACAAACGACATGTCTTGGGATCAGAAAATTGTTGATCATTGCAATATTTTCAACGAATACTGTCCACTCTTCTTGAAGCCACAAAGGTACTGATTCGTCCCAGCTGGAATTGCACTGCCAAAGTTTTTGCAACATTATTTTTGCTTTGATTGTTGTAGGGCCTATGAGACCCAAAGGATCGAATATTTTGGATATGGTCGACAAGATATGGCGTTTGGTAACCTGAATGTTAATGGCGGATTGAAAATTCACGGAATATTGTAATGTGTCTTTGTTAGGGTTCCAAACAAGTCCTAATGTTTTTGTTTCAGCCTTTTCACAAAAAACCTGATCCAATTGTTGTTCGGGAATGATATCTTTAACGTTGGAAGCCCACTTTCTAAGTTCAAACCCCCCGGAGAGTAGAATGGAAGAGATTTCACTTTTAAGTTTTAAAATTGTTTCTAAAGAGTCTGTTCCGGTAATGAGATCGTCAACATAGAAGTCTTTAAGAATGACCTTACAAGTTTCTGGATATTGTGATTCATTTTCAATTGCTAATTCATGTAAGGCTCGTGTGGCTAAAAATGATGAGCTGGCCAAACCGTATGCTAGTCTGGACATTTCATAAGTTTGAATTGGCTGACCTCTAGATTCACGCCAGAGGATTCGTTGGAATCTACGATGTTCTGGATGAACAATCAGCATCCTATACATTTTTTCAATGTCTGCAGTAATGATATAGGAATGAAGTCGAAAACGAAGGATGATGTTGAAAAGATCATCTTGGATCTGTGGTCCCACACCCAAACAATGATTTAATGATATACCTGAATCTGTTGTTGTGCTGCCATCGTAAACAACACGAAGTTTGGTAGTGGTGGAGCTTTCCTTTTTTACTCCATGGTGTGGTAAGTAGAAGGAGATATTATGGTTGGAATCTGGATTAACTAGTGACATATGGTCAAGAGTTAAATATTCATTAATGAAGTTCACATATAATCGTTGGAATTCAGGATCTCGTTGGAAGCGTCTTTCAACACTGGCTAGACGTTGTAGAGCAACGTCCTTAGAACTGCCCAATTGATTTATGGATTCCTTTAACGGAAATTTGACAATAAACCTACCAGAGGGGTCTCGAGACACAGTTTCCTTGAAATGGGTTTCACAAAAATCTTCTTCTAAAGATAAATGTTTTTTATACGCGATTTCTTCCACTTCCCAGAATTTACTTAGTTGTTGATTTAAGGAAAGGGCACAAAATGTTTTTTGTTGTTTTTGAGGAGGTGGGAGATGAATAGCTCCCGCCAACAACCAGCCTAGTTTAGATGCTTGAAGTAGCGGTTTCCCCTTACCTAACGAGATTTGCTCATTGTCAAGGAGTTCGTAGAAAATAGATGCTCCTAGTAATACTTGGATTTCACTAGGTTGGTTTAATGTAGGGTCTCCCAATTGAACATGTGATGGGATATTGAGGATGTTCAATGAAAATGGTAAATTTGGAATGTGATCTGTAATTTTTGGTAGAATGAGAAATGCAAGTTTTCTTTTGAATGATGAATGCATGGATTTAATAATTGTTGATGATTGTGTGAAGACATTGATGGTTCCTTGTCCGACACCGGAAATAGAAATATTAACCTTTTGTTCGGGTAGTTGTAATTTTTCTGATAATTCTTTGGTAATATAGTTGCTTTGGCTTCCCACATCTAAGAGAGCTCTAGCAGAGTGAAAGTTTCCAGCACTGTCCTGAATGTGGACAATAGCGGTTGATAGTAAAACGAAATTGTTATTGGAGGAATGAGCAAACAAAGAAGTGACTGTGGAATTATTTGTTTGTGGGTTTTGTACATTTGTAGAAATGGATGTGGCAGGTGAAGTTTGACTAACCTCAGTAGAATTGTTAGTTTCTGATGTACTAAAAGGATGAAGAATTGAATTATGTTTCTTTTGACAGATTCGACATTGACTAGATTTACACTGATGTTTTGAATGACCGCGTTTTAAGCAATTCTCGCAAAGTCCTAGTCGTTTAATTGCAGCGTATTTATTATTAAGTGGAAGATCCTTAAATTTGGCACAGTTGTAAATACCATGTGCTTGATCACAATAGAAGCATTTCATGATATTACTGTTTGCGAATTGACTGTTTGATTGATTAGTAGTTGTAAATGTATGTGTACGTGAATGTTGTGAATGTTTTGAATGACCCTTTGAATGTTGGTAATTAGATGAGTTTGGTTGTAATTGTTTTTGAAGTGATTTGTTCTTATCCAAACTTTCTAAATATTCACATCGGCACACTAAAAAGTCTAAAAACGTCTTTAAGGTGGGTAAGGAACTATCTGATTGCGCAGAATTTATCAACGAGCAGTTTAGTTTAGAGTGAGAGGCTTCTTGCCATTTATCTCTCGTGTTTTTGTCTAGTTTGATTTTTATCAGTTGTATTAAGAGTCGGTCCCAGTGCTCAGTGGGCTCTCCAAGAGCAGTCAATGCTCGTAGATGTTGCTTGAAAGAATCAATAAGCTTTCTTAATTGTGTAGGACACTCACTATTTGCTGAAGGAATATTAAATAAATCGTCAATGTGTTTGTCAATAATTACGCGTTTATTTTCATATCTGTCTGTCAGTAATTGTAATGCCGTTGAATAGTTTTCGTCAGTTAATTCTATGTCTTGAATTATTTCTGCTGCTTGTCCCTGAAGCCTACCCTGTAAATAAAAGAATTTTTCTACGTTGGATAGTTGAGGATTATTATCCACTAAAGCGGAAAAACGTTTGTAGAAGAAAAGCCATTTTTTGTAATCACCATCAAATTTTGGTAGATCAATGGGAGGAAGTGAGATTCTTGATGAAGAGTTTGCAGAATGAGCGCTGTTCAATGAGTGTTGTCTGGCACCGTGAAATTCAGAAACTAAAGAACGAGCTTTCGACACGGTCTTATAATAGCTGTTTTCGAAAGATTCGCGATTGTCTGACCCAAGTTCCTCTGGATTCAATGATTCTATTTGTGATTGGACGTATTCAAATTGTTTAAAAATGTCAGAAGCATGGCCCAAACGAGTTTCTAACTCAATGGTTTGGGCTTCTGTAGCTGACCTCACGAAATGAATAAAACGAGTTAGTTTAGCTACCAAAATGTCTCTTTCTTGTATCAATTGCATGATTCTGTTGCCGGCAGCAACATTGCTATTTGTCTCTGTCATTGTAATGCGAATAATTGTAGATATGAAATGAAAAGTGAACAAATGTATGCTTTATTAATTGCTATCTCAAAATGCCCAGATGAGAGCTCTATGTGCGTGCAACCTTGGATAAATGAATAGTTCACAATTTCAAGAAAAACGAAAGTATGTAATTTTATTAGAATGTTACTATATAACCTCTAGAAATTGAAAAAACTTGTAAACTTGTGTCGAATGATAGTCTCAAAGTACGCTTTCATCAACGTGTGGCTGATACAAAATGTGCACAATGATGCAATGACTGCTAAGAATGAAACGAAATCCTGTATTCTTGTTTTCAACCTAGCCTTAAGATAGGCGAAATTGGCGCTTCATATATATAAACTGAATGAAAGATTATATACCCAATTGTTATTGAAAGCTTAAAAAGAGAGAACAATCTTTTCTAAATATGCACAATGGATGCTTCAAAGTAAAAACGTTTAATTCACAAATTCTCAGAAAAACGTTCCAAAAATGTTGAGATGCACACAATAAGATTTTTATAATAAACTGAAATAATGTTTTTTAATGCACCAAAAAATGCTTTTAAAAAATAAAATGTAAAAATGTATTAAAGTTAATGGAATGCTTTTTGAATGCACAATGGGTGCTTAAAATGTGTTAAAAGCTAGAAGAATGCGTTTGTAATGCACAACGGGTGCTTAAAATGCTTTAAATTAAATGTTAATGTATTAAAGCTAATAAAATGCTTTTTTAAATGCACAATGAGTGATTAAAATGTTTCAAAATGAAATGTGAATGTAACTTACAGAAAAGATGTACAGCCGCTAGCACATGGCCAACGTGAACACAAATTCAAAAGCCTCAATAAATGAAAAAGGAATGGAAATGATAAAAAACTCACCGACTACTTAACGTCTGGTAATCTTACTTTTACACTTTTCTGAAGTTCATGAGTGACTTGTTAACTTGTTATCAGTCAACCGTAGAATGGCCACGTGGACGTTGATGGTATTGATTTTTTGTTCGATGTTTTCTTCGCTTATTACAAGCTCGAATCCGTTGAGAAGGACCAAAATGTTGAGAGAAATATTGTAGTGATTGAATAGGTGAAAAATACTTGACATCGAACACTATAAACTTTATTTTGTGGACTGTATAAAAATGTAAAATGTAATTGTAATGGTATAACGACGTTCACACCTGAACTTGCTGTGTGTGACTCGTGACTGTTTCTGTGCGCTTCCCGGTGGTATCGATTATCATCGAGTAACGGAAATCCCGCACAGGCGCGTTAGTTTTCAATAGTGAACACTTAAACACCTACCCCTTTGTTTAAAATTCTGGATCAAAACACAAGGCGTAACTCCTAAAATTCAAGAGTTTATACTTTGTAATGACCACCAATCGATTCAGGAAGCAATTTTCCATAGATAAGTGAATTTTGGATCGTTATTTCCAAGAATTAAGAGAGAGAAAATATTAATTGTTAGAAATATTCATAATAATGTTACAAAGTCACCAACTCAAAGCTGGCCCTGTCACTCAACTATAAATTTTGGCGAATGCGCTTCCTAGAATCTTCTGGTTCACTGCAGTGTTTACGCATATGAGGAGCGTGGAAAAATTCTAGAACTTTCGAGAATTGAGAAAGACTATATATACGCGAGTTTTTGAGTGAGTTAACAGTTAATAAACAAAGTTAGTTAACAGTTATTACAGACTGAGTTCACTGACAGTTTACAGAAGTAATTTGGACAGTGAATGAAATAGAGAATTATTTAAGATAAATAGTGTGATATTCAAGTGGTAAAAATAAATTAGAACTATTATTAGTAGACATTAAGTAGAGTGTGTATAAAAATTAAGCTTAATACAGTGTGTGTTTCTATAAATAAATCAATAGTAATTAGCCATAGTAGTGTGTATAATTTTATCCCACCCGTAAAAACTATTTAAATAAATAAGCAAAACATTACAATAATAATATGTGGCAAATGAACTTGCTTCCTGAGCATTTTCTTCACACACACACACATCTTTAATCTAGGTCTTGTATCCACTCTAACAAAATTAAACCAAAAAATGAGAAAAATAAAATTGTAGCTGTCCACAATGTTGCCTTGTTAAAAAATCCAACTTCTCCATTATTATTCAACGTTAAAGATAAGCTACCAATGAATTTCTATCAGTTTCGATCTAAAACTAAAAATAGGGCAATCCTTTTATTTCCAATAAATAGATACGATACAAGAAGTTTTCCTAATTTAAAAGTGACTTTTCGCAAAAATATATTCCAAACACGTTGTGTACATTTTCTAAATATTATAAAAATTCCCATTATAAGAAAGAAAAAGGATAATTTGATAATATAGGGATCATGATCTTAACCCCACTATCAAATGTTCGATACACTATTATTAAGTAAAATTTTCTAAATTGGGTTACAAGATACCCAAAAAAAGGATAATGCGAAACTATATAATATAGTGAAATCCACTTTAAAATAGCAGTACACAGGTGTATGATGACTGCGTTGCCAGTTGAACTAACGTAAGTTCTGCTACTTTTTTGAAAAAGCAGGGACGTCCTTATGATCAACACCGAAATATCTAGTTAGATTGAGATAAGTTTAACTCTCCATCAGACGCATATAATCTCACAGGTTCATACCGATGAAATTTTAATGTAGGTATTTCATCCAATACGCTGGCTAGCGGGCAGTGCGGCAGTGAGTGTTTTAATCTCACAGATTCTTTGCGCCCATTCGCTATATTTTCTGCATTAAGTAGAAATATAATACAGAGGTAAATAGTGTATTCATTTTTATTATCCAAATGTAGCAATTACATTACTACCACTTGTGGTGTTTTTTGTTCATTACTAGAAGCCTTATGCAAGAATGGAGAGACGTCAAAGACCATACAATCCACACAACCCTGATGATGCCAAATCATTTTTCTATTTGTTAATTAATATGCTTTTGTATGTATTTTTGTAAAATGTTCTTTAGTTCAGTTTTTACTCGACGAAAAAAACCTCGCCCATGAATCTAAGAGATGCATTGCGCCCGAACTCAGGAAATCTACTATTGCGCCCAACGGTTAGTTAAGTATAGAAAGTTTTAGAATATTCTTGAATGAAAGAGTCATAATTTCTGTGCTGTACTTTTTCGCAACCTTCAGAAAACAATGTATTAAAGTTGTTTGGTTAGAAACTTGAGTTCTTAGAGGACCGTTTCACTTCACTCCACGCCATTTCTATTGGGTTCAGTTCACAATGATAAAGCGGAAGTCTTAAGATGTGAACATATATGCATTATAGTTCGTCGCTAATATCAAGAATCACTTGCTTATGTGTCTAACCGGCCGATAACGGACCTGAAAACGTTATTTATACTTTCGTATTCAGATAAATGCAAATTTTGCAGACAATATAAATTTGATTTTCTCGAAGATAAATTGAAACATTATAGGATTGACACAAATTAATGATAAGTAATGACGACATACTTATTTCAAGCGTTAAATTTACGAACCAGATCTTATAAACGGATAAGAATTACCAAGAGAGAAAATGGGTTAAGGAAAAAATATATATATATTCGATGCGCCTCGAGGTACAGACCGAAAACAATCAATTGCTTTATTGTTTTATTCCTTTTATTTTATATTTAAAAAAATTTATGAATAATTGATAAAGGTTGCAAATTATATTCTTATTAATATAATATTGCATATAGAGCTAGATAACAGTAGATAACTTTTAAACAATATTGTCTCCACGAGAAATGCATTTTTGCATCCTTTGGAACCAATTCTGGAAGCAGTTATTCCACTCGATTGTTGGTACATTCAATATATAGTTTTTGAACTGGACTAAACTGGAATCTTTGACCACGCTGTTCATTCTTAATTTTTGGAAAAGTAAAAAAATCGTTAAGACTTAGGTCGAGACTGTATGGAGGATGGTCATTCATTCATTCGTTTGGGTTGTGCTCAACAGCCCAGACACTTGAAATGAATCTTTGTACCATTTCCCATGTTATCTACTTCCATTCCAGAAGCTTCGTATCTTCTATAAAGGCCACTAGTTTGACTGGAGGGATTTTCAGTAGTTGTAATGGTTGTATTAATTCCTCTCCAAAGTGCTTCCGTCTAAGTCCTTGTAAGTTCTCGCAGAAGCAGAGTATGTGAGTAGGTGTTTCATCATCAAGTTCACATTTTCTGCACATAGGTTCACTAACTTTGCCCATTTTGTGCAGATGTTTTCTCATGGTGCAGTGTCCAGTCACCAGGTCGGTAACTGTCTTCAAATATCTCTTACCCAGTTTCAATAGCCTGGTTGAGAGTTCCTCGTCTAACTTGTTCAGTAAACTCTTTGTATGGAGGTGCCCCTCCATTTGAGTTGGTGTTCCCTATCTAGCCAGTTCACGATTTCCGCTCTTATGCAATCTTTTGGGATTCAACAAAACGGTTCCGAACCTATGAAGTCTCCTTTAGAGCCTTCTTTAGCTAACTGGTCCGCCATTACCTGCCATTCCCTCATGTGCCGGCTCTCATATTAGAGACACTTTGTTGTCTCTTGCCAGCCTGTTAAGGGATTCTTTGCAGTTTT
This sequence comes from Lochmaea crataegi, assembly GCA_947563755.1. Classification (NCBI taxonomy): domain Eukaryota; kingdom Metazoa; phylum Arthropoda; class Insecta; order Coleoptera; family Chrysomelidae; genus Lochmaea; species Lochmaea crataegi. The sequence continues at coordinate 47,270,886 of OX387423.1, read as the reverse complement.
TTACCAGTCTAGACCTAGTTGTTGGATTACTGATAGCCTTAAGCAGAGCCTGACTATACCAGCCCCAGTGCCATGGTTTGTTTTGGAACCATCGGTGAACCAGATGATTTCTCCAGAATTATCTGTTCCCTAGATGGGATGATGATGCTCACTCGCTCAGTGAATATATTCTTGGGTGTCATGCTATCAAAATTAAAGTGAAATATGGGTTCGTCTATTAGTGTCCCAGTTGTATCAGTGTGTCCTTCTCGAAGGGACTATAAGTCTCCCGATTTCAGCCTAAGAATTACCATCATTGCCTTCGCCCTTACAAAAAGTTCCAAAGGAGGAAGTCCAATAAGGGCTTCCATTGATGCCGTCCCCGTGCTGTTCATTGCCCCGGTAATACCAAGAAGGGCTTGTGTCCTTCTCGAAGGGACTATAAGTCTCCCGATTGCAGCCTAAGAATTACCATCATTTCCTTCGTCCTTACAAAAAGTTCCAAAGGAGGAAGTCCAATAAGGGTTTCCATTGATGCCGTCCCCATGCTGTTCATTGCTCCGGTAATACCAAGAAGGGCTTGTCTTTGGATTGCAGTTAATTTATTAACTGCTGAGGACATTTCTGTCCTCCACCATCACACAATTGTTCCATTGGTCTTCGAAAATTGTAAAAAATTATTCCGCGAAAATTTTCTCGGCTCAATTCGATTTTTCGACTGACTCATCGACTTTAAAAATTCAGTTTAGGTACGCAGCGGTCTGAAACTTTGTTAACTAAACAGTTAATTTTGATATTTGTTGACAGATGCCAAATATATTTTTATATGCAACACTTAAAAGAAAGCCCTCGTAAAAGTTCTTTTAATTGCAAACAATTATAATTAATTCAAATTACTTAATTAACTATTTTTTTGTGACTCGCCTTAAACAGTAACTTATTACATCGTCAATATATGCATCCGTATTTCACACTCTCTGTTCTTCTGTACATAAATCTTTCTGTTCCAAATAAGAGCAACGGCCCCGAGCGAATTCGTTTCAATTAAAATCTGTTGATTGTAAAGTAAAAAAAGCGGTTTTCTTCTCTATTACTTACATGCCGACAGTATCAGAACAAGTTGATATGTATTGATACAAATTATTACTTTTAAGGTAGGTATGTACCTTGATAAAAGTGCCAGTTTTTATATAAATTTTAATAAATAACCAACCGTGTAGGAATTATTACAGACCAACAATTTTTCGTTGTATGTATAGTCTGTTCATGTTTTTAGTGAAGTAACTACTTATTCCTTATTGGGCAGTGGCGAATATAAAGATTCTCAGGATGAAATCGGGAGACATATGGAGCCCGGCACAAAACTTGATTCTATTCCAGTTCTACTAAAACTTCCATGTTCCTCTTTAGTCACTTCAATATATGTATGAACAGACTTTATCGGAAAAGAATATTTTGAAAAAGCTATTTTTTTACTATAAAGGAGTGTCTGCTAAAAATATCTACCAATCCATTTATGTTATAGACTGGGAAAAAAATTTTTTTTAATGTAAAAAAATTTCAGTTATTAGAAGATTCGGAATTCCTCTCATAGATATACTTTTCGAGAATAGTCTATATATGCGTGTGAAGAATGAAATTACCTAGACGCAGTCGAGCTGGTGCTTGTCCTTGCTCCAGGTCGAGGTGGATTATTCACAGGAATGCAGAACACCACCGATGAGGAGCTTTCCAGTGATGGGCGACCTCGACGAAGTGGTCTTTCCAGATCTCGAAGCTTACCACAACTTTCCCATCATGATTCCGGTCTGGGCAGCTACTACGGGGTCTGTCGATATTTGATTTAACCTCGAATACGGGGTGGTCCAAATAATATGTATAAATAGCTTGTTGTTTTTTAGCACCAGAAAGTTAAACAAATTTCTCCTTGGTTTATTTTATTTGGATTACCCTTTATATTGTAGGAATATTGTTTGTGGAATTTTTTTCGAAATACTTGGGATTTTTAATTTTAATGTTCGAAGCCGACTCTGACTTTGCAAAACAATGCTGGAAGCAATTAATACAAATACCTGTTTTTTTTTCTGTCGAAAGAATGAACCTATATTTAACACTCCGTAAACCGCTATATAGATATTTCTTTTTATTTTATTTAAAAAAAAAAGAAATTTCGTCGACAATGGAGCTATATAATTTGGCAAAAACCTGTCCTTGCTGCTTCGCGCTGTGTGTTAATATTAAAAATAATTAAGATCCTCCAGTTTGATAATAATTTTTCATTTAAATCTTATAATTATTATATTTTAAATATATGGTGTCATTCAAAAATTTGCATATCTTAAATAAGATCAAATATTATTAAAATTTACAGAGCCATCAATCGATCTAGATCGCGATAAATAGTAAAAGAAGAAGAAATAACTTCTATGTTTTTGCCGAATCTGCACCACTTTCGACATAATTTCCTCACTGTCCACTTCGGTCTTTTTCTTTTTTTGTTTTTTCTAAAGTTAAAAAAAATTCCACAAAACTTGACCCACAACGATAATTATTTAGAAAAATCTAATGTTGATCTGTAGGGTTCGGGTGCTGACGAAGTCCCAGTCAGTCGTGCTGCTAGACTCGTGGCCGATTTACGACAACTTCTGACATTGAAACAACATTATTACCCCGAAGGTGGTTGGGGATGGGTAGTTCTAGTTTGCGCTATGTTCGTACACATCTTAGGACACGGAATGCTCACATCAGTCGGACTATTTTACCTGGAGTTACTTAAAAAGTTCGGAATGCACGAAAAAGGATCTGCAGGTAGTTAGCTAATATTTTGGATATTGACCGTGTCTTATTTCCTAGTTTAATTTTTCCTTCCATATCGTAAATATTTTTTAAATAATGAAAAATCTGTAAAACTTAATAAACATTTATTTATTTTCATCCTTCCAAAACGACAGATACTTTTTCATGTTTTGTCCTCACATTGTTTCAGGATGGCTGGGAGCTATGTCCACCGGTGTGGCACTCCTCATATCCCCCGTGACCATCGCCTTCTGCAGACGCAAATCCACCAGAGTCACAGCGGTCATGGGAGGACTTATAACCGCTCTGGGATGCCTCTTCACATCCTTCGCTACGCAATTCCATCAACTATTTTTCAGGTAAAGTAAAATCTGGATCAGTTAAAAGTAATAACTTCTTTTTGACCGACCCTGTATATTGAATATTATAGCTTATCGATAGGGATCTACATTGTGTTTGAGATAGGGATTCTTACTGGAAATGGGAATGAAGGATAGCAACAAAATGGTTCTCCGAAAATCTTTCGTAAATATTGACATTTTTATATAACGAAATTTTTAGGAGCAAAAGTCAATATTTCTTTACATTCAGTCGTTGCCAGGCAACAAGAAATAACTGTTAAGAACAGAGAGGTCCTAAAAATGTTTGCTTCTAAATAGTAAGAATATGTATCCGAAACTAGTCAGTAATAGAATTTTTTTAAAAAAATGGTTAGGTTAGGTTTGTGGTGAGTGGGTCTAGAAGGCCCTCCACTGCGAGAGTCTATTGTGGCTCATACCTATTCAAATTTCACCAAACAAATTCAGCTTCTGAACAAAGCCGATTAGTTTGTTTGGTGAATGATATTTCAGGTCCGAGGGCGAGAGAAGGACCCTGCCAAAAGTCAGATACCTGATTCGAGCCGCGGCGGGGCAGGCACAAATTAGATGCTCTGCTGTTTCATCATCTTCCAGACAAAGACGACAAGACGGATCTTTCGTCGGTCCAAGTCTTAGCATATGATGATTCAGATGACAATGGCTGCCTGCTATAGTCCAACATTTGTTCGGAGACATTCTTCGAAGGATGTATAAAAGCCTTTGAATGAATCCTGGTATATTATGCCAGAAGTCTAAAGCTCTTCTTGCTGTTCAGGTAATTAGTGTTTGTTTGGCAAAGCTTATTGCGATGCCAATTGAAGGTTCTGATCCGATAAAAACGCGTGCGCACCCTCCCTTGCAAGAGAGTCCGCCTTCTTATTGCCATCCATGCCAGAATGGCCAGGGATCCAGACCAGCGATACTCTATTGAGTTCTCCTATTGATGAGAGTCTTTTTTGGCAGTCTAAAACCAATTTCGACGTTACACGGTAAGAGCTAAGTGCTTTCAAAGCCGCTTGGATATCCGAGAAAATTTTTATTGATTTATGTGTGAGATTGGTTTGCTCCAATCTCTCCACACACGAAGCAATGGCGTAAATTTCCGCCTGAAATACGGTTGCATAGGATCCTAGAGAGGTTGAGATTTCTGTCCTAGGTCTGCGCCCGTATACACCTGCACCAGAGCCTGAGGTTGTTTTTGATCCATCTGTGTACCAACAGCTGTCTGCTCTTAATAATTCATCCTTGCGGTAGACCCATTCGTCTCTATTTGGAATTAGGACGGTATAAGGCAGGTCGTAGTTAATATTGGAGGCATTATGTCATACCCAGTGTCCACTAGCATTCTACTTTGCTCTGTATAAGCCTGTTTTGTGCATTTAGAAATATGTGGACATCTGTATGTTGTCCATCTAGCCTCCCTTTCCAGAATATACAGGGTGTTTCATTAAGAATTGTCCATATAGTAACTGGAGAAACCTCAGCACGAAATATGAAGATTTAAGTGAAAACACAAATAAAATATTCCTACTAACCGAGATAAAGGGTGTTTTATTTTAAATATTCTAAATGATTTTAGCCCATAGTTTTGACACCTTCCAATATTTTCTGTTCATTCTTGGCAAAGAGTTTACACATGTTAGGTTACTTTAAACAGTGTTAGAAGATAGTTTTTCTCTATTACCAGAGGCGTGCGGTAGGGATGGATTGTTTCTTTTGTCCCCCTACAATCTACGCCACTGTCTTAATAATCGTTTCAGCATGTTTTTTTGATTCTTCGTCACCTTCTACGTAAATATCATCCTCTTGTCTCAATGCGATAGAGTGAGTAGTTTTTGAGTTATTTGCATTTAAAAGTAGTGTTTAAAATATCCAATTTTGTCTTATTGCTTATTTCACATGAGTGTCGTTAATAATTTAATCACCTTCATGATAAAATTAAAATTCGTTAATTCTAATTGACATGAGTCAATAACAATTTTAACTAAATAAATAAAATTTATTAGTTTCAGTAAACTCCATTTCAAATGATTTTTTCATATTAATGTTTATCAATTATTTTAAATTTATGAAAACTCAGAAATATGATTTTTATTATGAAATAAGTACTAATACATAGAATAACATGATGGTTACATAAGATAAAATTCGCAGCATTTTCATTTGTTACCATAATTCTTGTTGGGTATTATCAACATTACAATGATGGGTTGTAGGGCTTATTTATTGACAAAGGTTTATACAACTAAGTAGGCTGATGTCACTTATTTGCGTTACAACTGTCGTCAGACAGATAATTTTAATTGAAAAGCGTATATATAGTTACTGTTATACAAATTATACAGGGCGTGTTGCTGCTCAAAGATATTTACAATTATTATATCCTAACAGAAGACAACCCCATTACAAGACTTTTAAAAATATTTACGACCGATCAGCGGAAACTGGTCAATTCCGTCCAAAGAGAGATCAAGGACGTCCAAAAATAATTACAGTAGATCAGGGGGATGATGTGTTAGTGCTAATGATCCTGAATTAAGTACCAGACGTTTGTCAGCAATAACTGGAATAAGCCATGCTTCAGTTTTCAGAATATTAAAAAAAGAAGGCTTCTAAGACCTTACCATTTTACTCCAGTGCGCAGAACTTGCTACCCACAAATATTCCTCGATCAATAGAGTTTGCACAATTTATTATGGATAGGACAAATGCAAATAACAATTTTGTTAGCAATATCCTTTTTAGTGATGAAGCCACCTTCACACGTAGAGGCGTTTTTAACTGGAGAAATTGCCATATTTGGGATAATGGAAATCCACATTCCGTCAAAGAGGCACATTTTCAGCATGAACTGAGAATAAATATGTGGTGTGGAATTTTTAGAGATAATTTAATAGGTCCTTTTGGATTACCTGCAAATTTCAATGGCAATTCATATCTGAACTTTCTTCAAAATACACTTTTTGATGAGCTGGAACAGTTACCATTAAACCAAAGAAGAAGTATGTTGCTTATGCACGACGGCGCCACACCACATTTTCCTTTAGCGGTGCGAAATTATTTAAACAATCAATTTCCTCATAGATGGATAGGGCGAGGGAGTGAATTTCCATGGCCTGCTCGGTGTCCCGATTTGAATCCCCTAGATTTCTATTTTTGGGGACAAATGAAGATACTTGTGTACTCTCAATAAATTAATACCCGACAGGAATTTTGGCAGCAAATAGAAAATGCTGCAAATTTTATTAGGAATCAACCCAACGTTTTTCTAAAGGTTAGGAGAAATGTTTCCAATAGGATTAATAAATGTATTGATTTCAATGGATGCCACTTCGAAAATTTATAATAATGTTAACTAATTTTATTTTTTTGTTACAGTAGTCTAAATAAATAATTGTCTCAGTACGTTTATATTATGTATTCATCATGTTATTTTATAATAAAAATCATAGTTCTTATTTGTCATCAATTTAAAACTGAAATTTTGATAAACATTAATATGAAAAAATCATTTGAAATGGAATTTACTGAAACTAATAAATTTTATTTATTTAGTTAAAATTGTCATTGACCCATATGAATTTACGATTAGAATTAACAAATTTTATCATCAAGGTGGTTAAATTATTAACACTCATGTGAAATAAGCAATAAAACAAAATTGGATATTTTAAACATTACCTTTAAATGCAAATAACTCAAAAACTACTTACTCTATCGCATTGAGACAAGAGGGTGATATTTACGTAGAAAGTGACGAAGAATTAAAAAAAAATGCTGAAACGATTATTACGACAGTGACGTAGATTGTAGGGGTACAAAAGAAACAATCCATCCCTACAGCACGCCTCTAGTAATAGAGAAAAACTATCTTTTACCACTGTTTAAAGTAACCTAACATGTGTAAACTGTTTGCCAAGTTTAAACAAAAAATATTGGAAGGTGTCAAAACTATGGGCTAAAATCATTTAGAATATTTAAAATAAAACACCCTATATCTCGGTTAGGAGGAATATTTTATTCAAGTGTTTTGGCTTAAATCTCCATATTTCGTGCTAAGGTTTCTCCAGTTACTATATGGACAATTCTTAATGAAACACCCTGTATATGGAGAGGAGGTAGGTGTAGGATTTCCATGGCTGCGGACGGTGTGGTGTAAGCATTGAAATGCTACACGATTTTGTGGCTCTAAGCAACCAATTTTTTTCTTGGAATATTTAGTGTTATGATTAAGATATTGAATTTACTGATTCTTTGATTGACTGATTCCCATATTGTATGACAGTTGCACTTAGCTTTATGTTATCATTTGCGGTGTATTTATAGTCAATCAATCCACTGTTTTTGATACAATTTACATCGAAAATTGTAAAAAATGTTCTCGAATGATATTGTGTTCCATGACTTGAATAAATTTTTTTTTCGGCGAAATCTGAAATTTATTGTTACAGCTATGGCACGGTGGTCGGCATCGGAGTAGGGATAACTAGGGATTGCTCTACGTTGATGGTGGCGCAATATTTCAAAAGGAGAAGGGAATTTGTTGAAATTTTCATCGTTTCCGGAAGCGGACTTGGAATAGCCAGTATGTCGTTAATTGTTAGGAGTACCATAGGGTAAGCAAAAAAAGGGATTTATTAAAATTATAACATTATTTTAGTAAAAAGTATTTAAAAATATGTACAACGATGCCTATACTACTTCCATTGAGTTGAGGTTGGGATTATATTGTGGCAGCTTTGCCGTTTAATTTATAATTAAAACCCATTATTAATATATTGACTATTGATCAAACGCAGTTCAACTCAACTATACGTCGTCTGCCTGTACTCAGCGATCTGATGAATTTAGCCGCTGTCCATCGCGCACTAAAGTGGCGTGACCGTATTTAAAAACTCGCGTCTCTTGCTACGTTTGACAAGCTGTAACTCTATTTAATAATCTCTTATCTATTATAAAAGGGACCATAAAATATCCTTTTAAGGATAACACTAAATCAAATTCCTTCTTAACAGTTTCCCTAACGGTCTGATTGACGCACCGCGGAAGATTTCCATGCGGAACTCAGTAGATAACATTCAATTCAACCCCACCGCTTTAAAACTTCCAAATTATGGATACCGTTCAGACAAAAGAGAGAGACGGAGCTAAGTTAGCGTCTTACATAAACGAGGTAGTTTAAATTAATTTTATGGATTTACACTACATAGGCGGAGCAACTACTAAAATTTCCCCCTAAGGGGTCTTTAATTTATGTATATATGTTTTTTTTTCACGTGAATTCAAGATTTACTGTTGAAAATGTGTACAAAAGGGGCAATTATTCGAAACTATAGCGCGGCAGCGATTGGGCGTCATGGTAGGGGTTCAATAACCAACTATCATTTGAGAGTCCACTAAGGTACTCACCAACCAATAGAATCATTTTTAACTTTTTGGAATAATATCGCAGCCTCCTGGATAGCGTTAACAAATTATTCCGCTTCCTTACTTAACCCTTTTACAATTTATATTTTAAAATCCAACCCTGATTTCTGGGGGTGACATTTATTAAATTCATCCTTAAGAACCCGAAGGACACTGTAAAGATAGGAGGTGTTATAACTCCAGCACATCCCTTGCAAATATTTAAATTTAACTAAAACTTTAAGTGAAATTAGCAAAGTTTCGATAAGGATTTGAATATTATTAATGACATATTTTCCGTCTTCCTTTTCGAATACATATTCTTAGTCAGCATTTTTCTATTTCTATCAATTAGTCGGTTATAAGAGATAAAAATTTTTATCTACATTCGACACAAAAGAATCGTTTTGAAAAGTTAAAAGCATCCAAGTAAGCGGTGGTTTTCATGGTATCGACATTTCCTTGGAGATACGTTTAGTCTTCTCTGTAGGTAGGTATAGAAGAGAGCTTTAATTGCATAGACATATTTGGATTGTGTGAGTGATTAAAATGCGGTACATTCTCACCGAATGTAGAAAGAATTTGCTATAATAGAACATGACTTCGTGAGAAATCATACATTTAAACTCTGATTGATTTCTGGTGATAATTTATAGACCAGTTGAGATCATTTTACAAATAAAAAAAAAACGTTCTGCTGAAATTTTCACTCACGAATCATTTTTTGATAAATAGTGGCTCAAAAACCGTATTGTAAAGTAACCAAAAAAGTCAAAATGTATGATTTATTTGTGGAAAGGAGATTACTTGCTGCATTAAATATAATGGAGCCTTTTGGACTAGCATAGAATAAGCCCAAAAAGTTCTGGTGGAAGATATTTCAATAATGAGTTCTTTGGTTATGAGTTTACTTCTTTTGTATGGAGGACATTCAAATTATGGACTGCCACGAAGAAACCTAGACTTAGGAACAAATTGTTCTTTCAGAATGAGAGAAATTTATTCAAGAAATGATTCCCAGAGCTATGGAAAGTTTAACCTTATATAATCGAAGATTATATCTTGTGGAATCTTTACTTAATAGCTCCTAAAAGTAGGGGATTGACCACACACAGAATACACAAGTCATTTGGTGGTGTTCCTTTAGATCACCAAAAATTCACAGCAAATGACCTTCCAAGTACATTCTTCCTACTGTGGAAGAATGGGAAAAGAATAAATACTTCTTACTTGTGGCGGACATGACCTGGTTCACAGACGGATCCAAAATAGACGTCCAAGCTCACTGGCGTAACTAGCCATCAGACCTAGGGGGGCCTAGGAAGGACCTGGTCTATAATGATGTCATCTAGTCTATTTATGAATTATTTTATTGGAAATAAAAGCCCGTGAGTTATTTGAAAAATTGTTTAATGTCTTAGTCAAAAATGGACCTACAAAATAATCCTCTAGACTAAACAAAAAAATAACAACTTTGAAAAATCAAATTACATATAAAAAATGATAGACATAGGGCTAGATCGCCTTTAATTTTAATTTTCTATCCTGCTGTGAAAATATTTCCAGAACGCAATCTGATGTAACATCTTCTCTTACCAAATCATTCTCGATGTGAATAATTGATACATTGGAGAATCGATTCTGACTCATTGTAGTTCTGGTCCAATTTTTTATTCTACGCATTGCAGAAAAGCTGTGTTCACAACCAGCTGATAGCAATTTGAATTAATTTGTAGAGGTTTGGGCAAAAGTCTTTTTTAACATGCTTTTCAATAGATTCTAGATCTATTTCCAAATATTTTAAAGTTAGCAGCATATTTTTAACCACCAATACCTCGGCCTCAAGCATAGGAACATCCACACCTCCTATTGTAGAATTATTTTCTATAAAAACCTTGACTTTCTTTAATATTTAACTTGAATAATGCATCTACCGATTTTGCCAATGGCAAATTCGACAACCTCTCTATAAAATTAGCTATTAAGTTATCCAATATTTGGTAGTAGATATTTATTCTCCAGTGTTCTATATGATTTTCATCTGGAGATTCTGATGAAATTTCTATCGGTGTGTCATGCCCAAGAGTGCTTTCCACCAAATAATCTTTAGTTTTAGCTGGGATCTGCCGCTTTCTTTTTGATGGTCTGATCGGTTGCAAACAAATATCATGTTTCTCAGCAAAATCTCGAATTTGAGAATAAATACTCTCGAAGCTATTTCTGATCCCTTCAAGAGATTTTAGTGTGCTTTCTATTATTAACTCTGCTTTGCCGAGCGTAGCATCCTTGCCTTGAACGTACTGACACATTAACAAGTAATTAAACAGAGTTAAGGATGTGCAGGCAAATGCAAAACTCAGCTTTTTGAATACATGCTAACAATCCAACAGCTTCAACGACGTGCCTATCTTGGTTATCTCTTATTTCATTTACAAGTGTCGTTTGAATTGCTTCGTAGTTTAATAAAACTGCTTTACAGTCACAAGCTGTCTGATATTTTTAATGGTAAAATAAATGATAAAATATTTTGATACGTGTCTAGTCTCTACTTTATTTGGTACGGATATTTATTTGAAAAATCCTGGTGGGCCCTGAAAATGCCTGGGGGGGGCCAGGAGAGGCATGGGGGGGTCCGGCACCCCCAGGCCCCCCTGTAGTTACGCCAGTGTCCAAGCTGGATCCACCGCCTAGTGCCGCCGACCAAAGACTGATCTGTCTTGGATAGCAAGCAACAGTCTTCAAGCGGAAGTTTTGGTCATTGATCTGTGCGGTGAGTGGACTGGAAAAATAATACTCTAACAGATCAATAAAAAATAACGGCACTGTACTCCAACAGATGCAATTCAAGTACTAGACTACCCCTTAACCAAATAAGTGCAATCAATAAGGTTCTCCTAGTGTGGATTCCGGGTCACAATGGAATCCTGGGTAACGAAGTAGTGAAGCAACCCCGACTAGAAATCTCGTTGGATCTGACATCGAGAATAATCTCGGACCAGAAAGACCGCAAAGCAGGGCATACTGGAATAATATACCTGACTTAAGACAAACCAAGGTCTTTATCTTGATTCAAAACTCAAAGATTTAACCAAACTAAAAGTTTCAAACTTTTTAATTCTACCTATTATTCACTGGACTATATATTCAGTTTGTTTTCATTTTAAAACCTTAAGATTTTATTATCGCGTCCCAAGAATTACTCTAAACCATATTCCACAGAATAGAAAACATCGACCGTTGGTATTTGTCCGAAGAAAAACTTTTTTAATGGCAAAATTATCACCAAACCTCGATCCAAACATTCCGGTAACTTAGGGATGGACAAAGGGCAATCAAATAGCTGGAGTAGATCTTTACTGATTTTGTAATATTGAATTATCTTTCGATAGAGCATTGGGATGGAGATTGGGTCTTCAAGTTGTAACAGGCGCCATTTCAGTCACCTTCATCTTGGGTACCTTCTATCGTTCAGCTTCCCTCTATCATCCCCAACGCCGAGCTATCCTCCATATCAAGAACCAAAAAAGAAAAATCAAAGATAAAAATAAAATAGAAGACAAAGTACCGTTTTTCGACTTTAGTACTCTTAAAAGTAAAACCGTCCGGATTCTCTTAATATCAACAGGAATCAGTGCTTTTGGTAAGACAATAGGTTCCAAAAACTTCTTCTATAAATTTCTAATATTTCCGCAGGTATTAATACACCACTTTTTTACTTGGCTTACCAAGCCGAAGTAGAAGGTTTGGGTGATTCAACCATATTTTTGCAAGTCTATCTAGGCTTAGCTTGGACCGTTGGTTGCGTAGTTTTTAGTACGCTGGTACTACACAACTCCACCGAATGCAGAATTGCTAGGCAGTACCTTTGTCAGACCGCTGTTTTCATGTGTGGTCTGTCAATTTTAGCATTTACAGTCGTTAGTGGGAATTACCATGCTTACGTTATGTTCGCTTGGATCTATGGTAAGCGTACTTTTTGGGGGTAGTATGTTTCCAAATATTTTACAAAAAAAAATTTCTTTAGGTATATTTTGCGGTGGATACCACTATTCACTGAAGATGTACACGTATGAGCGTGTGCGAGCTCGAAACTTTGCCAGAACTTGGGGATTCGTACAGTGTTCCCAAGCAATACCCATAGTAATTGGAGTTCCATTCTCTGGTGAGTATTTTTACGAGTATCTCGAACTGGTATTTCCACTTTAATTGATCAAAAGGTTTGTATTTGACCAGTTGGTTCTAAAGCAATACAACGCACTGGGTCAGGAACCAAATACTCTGGGAGCTTGGGAAAAACCCCAAGTATGTTTCAAGCAGAAATCCTAGGGTACAACACCTAGAAGAGGAACACTTACCTATACTGGTGCCTGCAGATATCCTAAAATTCTTCCAGTGCAGAAAGAACTACTAGCCTCTGAGACTTTCTTCAGGAACTAAGTATAAGAAAGGGGGCACTATAAATAGATCTCACCCCAAATTACATAGATACATAGTTGCCTCTAAATAGATTCTATTTTAACAGGTTACATGAACGAAAAATGTGGAGACCGAGCTGGCTACTACTTCAGCTCAACCTGCGTCCTAGTCGGTAGCCTCACTCTCTTCCTCATAGATCTTCATAGAAGAAAAATAGCACGACACAAACATACAAGGGAAAACGGCACTAGACATCTTTGCGTTTCCGAAACGTGTCCTCAAAGAAGAAAGCTGTCGTTCTCTCAAGAACCGGATAATAACGATGGAGGTGTTACGATGGGAGCGGCGGCTGCTGCTCTGGTGCTCGGAACTGATTTAGGAGCTAACCAGGGTGGAGGACTTTTGGATAATATTATTATGTCTAACGAAAAGCCTGAATTAACTTGTATTTCCGAAGAAGGTAGGTTTTTTTTCCTAGGAGTTGAGGTGTAGTAAGTAAATAGTTTCTGGTTATGGAAAATGGTATGTTTTTGCAGGTATAGCCGATATGGACCTTCCGGATAACTTGTTGGACGATTTGGACTATATAGGAGACTGTATTACGTCTTGTAATAAAGTAGAAAATTATTTAATGCTTAGCGAGTTCGAGAATAATTTAATAGCGGAAATGCCTGTGATATTGGACAGGAAAGGTAGACGTTGGTCTTTGGCGAGATCGAAGCCGACACAGACGAACGACGATACCAATAATGACGAAGAAAATGGAGTTAATAAAGGAAAATGGAAAGTTTTTCCGAATAGAGTTATTACAGTTATAGACGAATCTTCGGTTTAAGTGATTTGACCGATTTTTTTGTCTATTAAGTATTTATAGGGTGTTTTAGAAAAAATGTTCCAAATTCTAGTCGATTGGGTGTTAAAATTGAGGTGCTTCGGACTAGCACGATTAGTTTGGACACCTTGTATATAGATTTGGGGATGTGGATTCGAGATTTCGAGGAAATTTTTGGACGCTGTCGATTTGGTGGATATGAGTACTTTTTTTCGAAATTCTAGGATTAAATTTGAAGGAGTTATTAAGCTCCAAAAGCAAAAAAAATGGAATTTGGTTCTTGAATCTCCTAAAATTTTAGGTTCTAAAAACTAAAATTTTTGAAATATGGTTTTAGAATTGCAAAAAACATTTTGCCCCACTCAATTTTGGACGCTGCCAATCTGGAGGATAAGGACTATTTTTTTGGAATTCCAGGACGAAACAATTAAAATTCTTTTGAATTTATTGGTTCTTAAATAAAAAAAAAACTTTTAGCCACCGAATTTTTGGACTTTAAAAGGGTGGGGGACTATTTTTTTCGAAATTGAAGGACGAATTTCCCAAGATTTTAGGCTCTAAAAACTAAAATTTTTGAAATATGGGTCTAAAAGCCACAAAAAAAACATTTTGCCCACAGAACTTTTGGACACTACCAATTTGGAGAGGGGGGGGCTATTTTTTTCGCAATTCCAGGACAAATCTCCTAAAATTTTTTAATTGTTTTGAATTTGGTTCTTAAATTAAAAACACCTATGGCCAGCGAGTTTTTGGACTTGAAAAAGGGGGGGGGGGACTATTTTTTTCGAAATTCCAGTACAAATCTCTTAAGATTCTAGTCCTAAAAACAAATTTTTTTGGAATATGGTTCTAGTGCAAAAAAACTCTTTTTCCGACAAATTTTTGGAGTCTGCCAGTTTGGAGGATGAGGATTTTTTCCGAAATTCTAGGACGAAATTTTTGAATTTTCGTTCTAAAATAAAAAAAGAAAACTCTGCCGTCCAAATTTTCCGACACTGCCAATCTCTGCTCAACAAATTTTTCGATTCTACCTATTTGGAGGATAAGGACTTTTTTGGAAATTCTAGGACGTATAACTTCCTTGCTCGTCAAATTGCGAAAATAACCTCAAAATTTCAATCCCATAATGCCTCTATATACAGAATATTCGAAAATTAGCTAAAAACATGTGTTCAGTTGAAGCGTAACAACTTTAGAAACATAAATAATTGATTGGAGTAGGTACTTTTTCTCTTGAACATTCTATATATAAAAAAATATTCTAAAAAGTGTCTATTTATTAGTCTAGACTCGAAACGAACTACAACCAACTAAACTAACAACTACCTACAGCAGAGAGCACTGTTTTAATATATCACCAAATACATTCAACATAACACGGAAATTATTTTTACTATGTTACCAAATTAGGTTTTTTTCGCAGATCCAAGCAAAAATTTGTTAACACTTTTCCAAAAATAGATCTTTAAATAAATGAAACGAAATCGTCACGTGCCTTGTGTAAATTTATTTATTCGAAGATCGGCATAACGTTACAGCGAGTTTAGGTTGGTTTTAACGTTTAGATATAATGTTGGTAGTTCATATAAAAAAAACATGACTTATATGTACGTCATTATATTAAGACTACCTCTTAACTGATGCCATAAAAATATTTGTTTTCTTCATTGTACAACCCTGGGAGAATGTATTGTATAGTTTCCTTGTGATCTCCCTTACCAGAATCCTATCCTATGTTTATCATAGATACATAAAAGGGACGAAGACATTATGAAATGGAAAAACAAAGTTAAATGATGATATAAGAGCGAGAAGTATGGTTGAAGCTGGAGAAACTCTAAACAAAGAAAATTATCTGTTTTATTATTAATTACTAATTTTTGACACCCCATGTAGGTATGGGATTTGGGATTTTTTTTAGAGCCTGGGTTGTTGTATAATGAAGAAAACGGTAAACAATTTAATATGTTGGTATTTATATAAGCCCATTTTTTGTAAATAAAATTAAAAAAAGTTTTATGTGTAATGTTAGTAGGAAAAAAATTGCTGTGTAGTATTTAGATAATTATTTATAAATCATTAGTAAAAAATTAATATTCCAAATGATTTGTTTTATTTTCCCCACGTCTGAAAATGAAAAACAAAAAAAGGAAGGAATTCATATTTTGTTTTATTTTCCCTGTAACATTAAACTAACTAATGAATAAAATAAATTTGAAAAAAAGTAATATTTTATTTCAAACATTCACAATTTAATTTTTCTTTTTCTTCTTACTAAAACCCTCAAACTGCATACTCAGTAAAGGATTCGATTTTTTCATCTGGAACTTTGAGTTTGAACTTTCCGACATTTTCCTCCATTCCCTCTTTCTTCCTTTCCTTGTAATATTCGCTAAACTCTTCAAAGTAGCAGGAACTATATACTCTGGAACATCGGCTAAGTGTTGTTGAATTTTAACCGTATGCAAACTTTTATCATGTCTAAGAACTTGCAGATCATTAGGATTATCTTCAAAGTAACTTTTCAACTTCTGACAATTGAATATTTCCTGTTTGATTTCTTTCAAACGAGCTTCTCTAACTGCAATTCTAGTAACAGCCCGCCAAGCATCTTTTGCTCTGTACCTAAAAGATTCCACTTCTTCCAATTTAAACTGATATGATTTAAAAACTGAAGACTCGCTTTCATCTTTCTTCAATTTTTTTTCTACTTTATCTCTTAAATGGCTTTCTTTCATGCTAACAAAAGACAAAACGCTACCTTGACTGTTCCCCCTAGCCGTTCGACCAGCCCTGTGGATGTAAGACTGAACGTCTAAAGGAAAATCAAAGTTTATTATATTTGCTACATGTTGAAAGTCTATTCCACGTGAAACTCCGCTTTCTTTATCTTTTCTTCTCTTCGATTTCTTTTTATTATCGTCTTTTTTATTTTGATCTGATGGTTTTTCTAAAGCGTACTCGTCTGAAGCTATTATTATGTCGTATATTCCTTGATTGTATTGATTTACTGAATGACACCTAAAAGAAAACCATACACTTTAGCAAATGAATATCTCTGATATGTTCATTTTTCATTAAATCCCTTCTTTATTAAAAAAGTTTCTTACCTTATAGTAGCTGGTAATTCGGAATTAAGAACACATGTTCTAATACCAAACTGTTCCAAGAAAAGTTTTATTTTATAACATTTATCAACGGAATTAACAAAAATTATACTTTTCCCTCTGATTAAATGCAATTTCAACAACGTATACAGTATAGTAGCTTTGTCCATTTCTTCTGCATTTAAATGATAATGTGTTAATTGAGTTGAAGGTGCTAATTCTGGTTCTTCAAGTTTAACAGAAACGGGATTGTGAAGTATAGACATCTTTAAATTTTTTACATCTTCACTTAAAGTAGCTGAAGCTAATATAGCTTGGTATATTTTTGGAAAGTGATTAACTAGTTCTTTCATTTCTTCTTCATAACCAAAAGAAAACACTAAATCTGCTTCATCGATTACCACAAATTCTAACGATTTTTTAAAATTCAAGTTATCGGCTTTGATGTGTTGTAAAGTTCGTCCAGGTGTTCCAACAACGATATCAGGTTTTTCCACTAACAAAGGTTTTTGCACACTTAAATCTACTGGTAGAGATATATCTACGTATCTTATTTCTCTAGAACATTTTATTGTAATGTCCTTAATAACGCCACATATTTGGTGACACAATTCTCTACTAGGAGCTAATATCAGAGCTTTGGTTTCCTGATGTAAAGCTGTTTGTTTTAGAGTTAGAATTTTTTGTATCACTGGTAAAAGAAAGGCTGCAGTTTTACCCGAACCCGTTCTTGCTCGAACCAATACATCTTTACCTTCTAACAATAAAGGGATAACTTTTTCTTGAATTACAGTTGGTTGCTGCCATCCTAATTTTGCTATAGCTTTTAATATACGATCATCCAGTTCCATTTCATGAAACTGTAATGGTTTCACATCCGCTTCTTCAGTCATTTCAAAAACTTTTACGATACAAACTTATTCAAAAATTAAATTATAGCTTTCACGTGTTACTACAAATTCAAAACATAACCTTCTTTCAATATGTTGTCAAATAAACTCTTCTTTTTTATTTACTGGTAACGTCAAAATGTAGTTGACAGTAAATTATTGGCGATGTCACCAAATAATAACTGGTTAGTTTTTTAGATTCACCGTCTACTGAAAATATAGTCTGTGGTTTTTACATAAATCAGTGATTCGCTGATCGAATCGATACAACTGATATTCTATCGGCTTCTCAATTTAACCTCACATCCTCACAAATAAACGCATGCGTAAACAAATGTAAAATTTAAAACTTGTTTGGGTGTGAAATGGTGTGGAATGTTGAAGTTATAGAAATATAAACATTATTTATGTTAATATTAATTACTTTGATCTTTTTAACTTATCTGAATAACAATAAAAATAACATAATTTTAGTGTAGATGTAACAGTGTTCTTATGTTTAATTTTTTGTATGTTTTTTTTCAACTATTATTTACTTTTTATATAAACGTAAGAAATGGATAAGGATACACCTAATATTGCTTTAGACACTAGTTGTGGTGAGTAAACTCAAAAAGAAAATTGTCATCATGAATTGTCATTCATCATCATTTACTTTCATAGTTTCCATGTTCCATGTTTTTTATTTAAAAAAAATTAACTATTATTCTAAACGTTTTAGTTTCGTCAATGGAAATTGTTATGAAAAATATTTACACTTCATGTGATCCGCACAACTTAAATATGGTCCCTACTTCAGAGATTATTGAATTCATAAGGCCCTATATGCTGGAAGCTAAGTATGAGAATATGTTTTTTTAACCTTGTAACATGATGTTACTTTCTTCAAACTGGTTTTAAGCATTTTAATGAAATTGAAAGTTATTACTTCATTCAATTAAAACACACATTATTAAGATTATTATGTAAACATATAAACTATATATAATTCTTTACATTGTGCAATATTTACAGTTATATTAACTACATAACTATAATAGTCAGTATGTTTATTTAATTTTGATGAAAAATATGATAATCTCAAAACAATGTGTGCTTTGCAAATGAGGACATATAAAGAATATTTAAATATCTTTGTGAGTCCTTGTAGAAGTATTTTGTATAATATTTTAATGACACAATTTTGATGTAATCTAAGTTGTCATACTCTTTGTACATGCAATTATTTTGCTAATTTTGTAGAGAAAATGCTATTCTTTCAAAGAAGAACTTTACTAGTAAAACTTATTCTTATTTGAAATATCTATCCAAGCATTATTCCCAAAATTTATCTGTTTATTTAACATTTGCTTGCAAGTATTGTTAAATTTGAAATTCAAATATGTTGAGTTCCGTTTTAAAAGTTATTATATGCAAATTACTGATGAGTCAAAGTTATAAATTCATATCATTAATTTTTGATGTGCTGTGAAAAATACAAAGCAAACTTTTAAATTATCTTCAAAGATAGATGATGTAATTTATCGAAAGGAAATGAATGAATAAATATATATATATATATATATATATATATATATATATATATATATATATCGATTGATTAATGATTCTACTACAGTAAAAAATGTTGTAAATTTCAAATTTTAGTTTAGCTTTGGAAACTTTACGAAACATGTTGGATCCTGAAAGTAAAAATGTATCTGTTACCAGTGAAAATTTTTTTAATGTTATGAATGAATGGACACAAAAAATAGCTAGTCATACTGAAGCAGAGGGTGAAGGAGATTTCAATCGAACACCTAGGTAAGGCTGCAAATAACTCAGAGTAAAACGATAGTCAATAATTTGTTACAGTCAATTACATGTTCTGGATGAAAAATCACTTCCTTACACTCAATCGACTCCTCGACCAAGCTTTGGACAAAAACTTCTCAATTGTGAAGGTCTTCTTAATTTATCAAATGTCTCGGGCTATAATCTGTCGCCTACCAAACAAGCCAAAGATATTAGCATAAGTGTTCCAGAAAAAACTATATTAGAAGAAGAAGTGAAACAATTACAATACCAGTTAAATAAAGTATTAGGTGAAATAGAAATGTTACGAGTGCAATTAGCATTTTCTGAAGATCAAAATGAAGCATTACAAGAACAATTGGAAAAATGTAAAATGCGGTCACAAAGTGGTCAGCCAGTTAACGAAAATGTACAGGAAAATAAAATTTGTATGGATGAATTGAGAGAGGAGATTGTCCTGGGTAAAAAGCGAATAGAAGAACTTAATAAAAAATTAATGTTCTATGAAAAGGATAATATGCATTTGAATCAATACACTCAGAAGTTGGAAAAAGAGGTACGTTTTTAGGGAATTTATGAGCTTGTATTAAATTGTTTTAATTTTTTTTAGAATTTAGATTTGGAGGAACATTTTGCTAAGACCAAACAAAATATGGAGAATGAAATTTTCGGTCTAAGAACCGAGTTGGAGATAAAAGATCATGAAATATCAACAGTTTCGAAAATAAACGAGGAACTAAGAATAAAATTATACGAAAAAATGACTGAATTGGAACAAGTATTAACAGAAAACGAAGTTCTGGATTACAAGCAACAAGACTTGGAAAAATTACTTTCCTCGAAACGTTATTCCCTTTCTTCCCACTACAACAGTTGCTTAGACGATATGAGCAGCTTCCTAGCCCGAGGTAACACCATCCCAATTTATTCCTCCCCAATAAAAAACAAATCGATCCCCAATAGTCCATTAACGAAAAAAGTTCTCTCTCCCACTCCTAAAATGTTATACCAAGTGCTAAATTCGAGCACTCCTAAAAATAACAACGGCGTGGGAATGAGGAAATCATTTTCTCTAAACACAATGTCTACGCGATCCTTACCCAATATTTTCTGTTTTGAACGTTCTAATGTTGTTCAAGATCAAGCTGATGGAGGAGACGAATCTCAATCTGCCATACCAAACGTCGGTCCTTTCGAATCTCTACAAACTGAACTATTTCAGGTGAGAAAATATTTAATTGTTATTGCTTCACCCTGTATATTAATGTTTTTGCCGAAATTTTATCTGTTTACCACCCTTTGTTCAACTGGAAGGGATTAAGGGACTAAAATTCGTGTACCTGAGGTGAAAAATGATTAGTTTGTTTTGGGTTGTGGAAGTATCAGTTGAAGATAAAAAAAAGTGTAAAGTTCACGAGAAATTCGAACCTCTTAAAACGATCACATAAAAATTACGTAAACAATATCAACGTTTAAATTTTTGTCGACTAGCATTTACAAAATACCAATTAGTATTCAATCGAAGTATCATTTTATCTCTTTTTATTTATCTGTCGAAGCACACATTTTTGGGTGCGATTTCGTTGATTTTAAACTGAATGTGTTTATTGTCAGAACGTTGTAGAAAAAAAACTAGAACGTCTTATCTTATCGGTTTTATTGCAGTAAATATAAACAGATCCGGCTTAAGAACTAAAAAAATGGCAAAGTGCCTGGATAGTAAGAAGTATTTAAATAATTGTGAATCGTGTAGTAATTCGAGTGATCAAGTTTTAAAGAATATATGTTTGGGTTGTTTTGATGGACTGGAATTGTTGCCTCTCCTACAAAAATCTTATCAAAAGTTGGAGGATATTATTGAAAGACGGATCGTCGATTGTAAAATTACCTTGGATTGTACTAACGTTAGTATACCAGGAGTATTTATATATTTCTTGATGAATTTTAATATTTTTATTATTAAATGGATTTTTTTGGTTCTAAAAACCTTTTTTTCTTCAAGTTTTTTACTTGATGCTTCTTAATCGAATATACAACCGATGTTTGAGTTTTAATATATACAGGGTGTCTCAAAACAAATTTTGTATAGAATTGATAGATATTTCATGAATTTTTCTATTTTTTCGAGTATACCTATTTAAGACAAAATTGCAAATTTAGTCACTTGATGACTTTTTAAACGAATATACATGTAATGTTTGGGTTTAATATATACAGAGTGTCCCAAAACATTTTTTATATATAGAATCTTTGTTTAATTCAATTTTTTATTACCTATATACCTATTTCAGTAAAAATTGTAATTTTGTCGCCTTGTCAGCTTTTTAAACGAACTTACATCAAGTATTTAAGTTTTAACATTATACAGGGGGTCTCAAAATAAGTTTTATACAGAAATACAACATTGTTTAACTCATTTTTTCTCTTTTTTGAGTATACTTGTGCGAAAATTGTAAACTCATCCATTTTATGGCTCTTCAAACGAAGTTAGATTCAATGTTTAAGTTTTTACATATACGGGGTGCTCCAAAATAAGTCTCATATAGCATCGAACCATTTTAAATAATTTTTTCAATATATTTCAATGAAAATCTATAAATTATTCAAACAAATTTCATTCCAATGTTCAAGTTTTTACGTATACAGAGTGTCCCAAACACGTTTTATATAGAATCAATAATTCTTTAATGAATTTTTCTACTTTTTGGAGTAAACAATGTAGACATATTTGTGTGAAAATTGCAAACCCATTCACTTGATGGCTTTTAAAACGAATTTACATCAGATGTTTAAGCTTTTAACATATTCAGAGTGTCCCAAAACATGCTTTGTATAGAATTTTGTTCATTATTTTATTTATTTTTCTACTGTTTTGACTACTTATTTCAGTAAAAATTGTCGACCCATCAAGTACTTGATGACTTTTTAAACGATCTTCCAATGTTTAAGTTTCACATGTAGGTACAGGTTGTTCCAAAACAAGTTTTATATTGAATTAGAAATAATACATTTTTCATAATTTCTCGAGTATATTTCAGTGAGAGTTGTAAACTTATTCATTTACCGACTTTTTAAACGAACTTGCATTCAATGGTGAAGTTTTAACTTATACAGAGTGTCCCAAAATAATTTTTTTATAAAATTTAGCACTTTTTTTTTTCAGGTTGATCCGCAATTTGACCACAAGGACAAAAACGGAATCGAGTGCGATTATGAGGATCAAATACTATCACTTAAAACCGAAAACGAATACTTACAAAAGAAAATCGAAAAGATAGAAGAAGAAAATAAGGTGCTAACCGTAGAAAGTAGCAATGTACAGGACAAAGCAAAGGAACTAGAAAGAAAATTAAGTAATTTAATGTTAGAAAAGGAAGAGATAAAGACTGAAACTACAAAGCACTTAGAAGAAGATATTAACAAATTAAAATCTATATTAGATGATAAGGAACAAAAAATATGCCAACTCGAACAGAAATTCGACTTTGAACCGGTTTACAAAAACTTGGAGATGGATTTCGGCAAAAAGGTAGCGCAAATCGACCAGTTACAAAAAACAGTTAAACTTTTACAATCACAGCGAGTCGAAATCAAAGAAATTCATAATACAAATGATAATAATGAAAATTTTAAAAAAGATTTACAAGAAAAAAATACTCGAATTAAACAGCTACAAGATGTAATTAGAAAAGAATCCGATGTGAAAAATGAAGTTTGGAAGGAAAACGAAAATTTGAGGAAACAGTTGGAGGGAGTTGAGAAGGAAAAGATTGAGATTATGGAGAAATTAGGAGATTCTAAAGATTTTGAAAAAAAGTTACAAGAACGTTTAACTGAAATCGGGTTAAAATGCGACGCATTTGAAACCAAAGAAATTAATAATGAAAATTTGAAAAAAGAATTACAAGAAAAGAATACTCGAATTCAACAGCTACAAGATGTAATTAGAAAAGAAACTGATGTGAAAAATGAAGTTTGGAGGGAAAACGAAGATTTGAGGAAACAATTGAAGGGAGTTGAGAAGGAAAAAATTGAGATTATGGAGAAACTAGGAGATTCTGAAGATTTTGGAAAAAACTTACAAGAACGTCTAACCGAAATCGGGTTAAAATGCGACGCATTTGAAACCAAAGAAATTAACAATGAAAATTTGAAAAAAGAATTACAAGAAAAGGATATTCGAATTAAACAGCTACAAGATGTAATTAGAAAAGAATCTGATGTGAAAAATGAAGTTTGTAGGGAAAACGAAGATTTGAGGAAACTGTTGGAGGGAGTCGAGAAGGAAAAAATTGAGATTTTGGAGAAATTAGGAGATTCTGAAGATTTTGGAAAAAAGTTACAAGAACGTATAACCGAAATCGGGTTAAAATGCGACGGATTGGAATTGAAGTTGAAAGAAGAACAAGAGAAGAATCTCAAATTGCAAACTCAACTTTCCCTACTTAAAATCGAAGCTGATGAGATAAGAGAGAATCAAAAATATTTCAAAGAGGAAATAATGAAAAAATTAACGGAATACGAGGGGTCGTTACATAGTTTTCATTGCAAGATAAAATATTTTGAAAATGAAAATAATCTATTAAAAATGGATATAGAAACTCAAAGATCCACCGAATGCGAAGACAGCGGAGTAAGAAGCGAATTAGAAGAAAGAAGTAAAAAGTATACAGACGAAGATGTTTCTTCGGAATCCAGTGTTTCTTTCGCCTTGGAAAAACCTTTAAGGTTATATAAAAATAGAAGTTTTGAAAAACAAAAATTGACAATAGACAAATTAAGAGAGGAATTACGACAAGAAAAATACAAAAACGAAACTTTGAAAGAAAAATTAATCCGGGAAAATGAAAAATATATCCGGGAAAATGAAAAATTTATCCGGGAAAATGAAAAATTTATCCGGGAAAATGAAAAATTTATCCAGGAAAATGAAAAATTGAAAACTGGGATAACCGATTCAGATAAAAAATTAAACCAGCAAGAAGATTATTACAAACACATTTGCAACGCCGCTACCGAAAAAATTAACATTTTATCCGAAGAATTAACAACTTTAAACGAAAAAAATAAGAAAAATTTAATAATAATAAACGAAAAAGAAAATTTATTAAAAGGATCCTACGAAGCATTCGAATACAACAAAAATATGCTGGGGAAATTAGAAAAGGAAGTTTACGATTTTAAAATTATACAAAATAAACTTACCGCCGATTTGGCGGGTAAAGAGATGTTGTTGAAGAACGTTTCCGTGGAAAATCATCATCTTAAACTGGCGGTTCGATGTTCGAATGATAAGTTGGTGGAGTTGTCGTCTCGGGTGTTTAAACAAGAATCGGAGTTGAATGATTATCGATTGGATTTGGATAAGAAGAGAGAAGAAACAGCGAGTTTGTCGATGGTTTTGTCGGATAGGGATCGTAG
This sequence comes from Lochmaea crataegi, assembly GCA_947563755.1. NCBI lineage: Eukaryota > Metazoa > Arthropoda > Insecta > Coleoptera > Chrysomelidae > Lochmaea > Lochmaea crataegi. The sequence goes on along the minus strand of OX387423.1, from coordinate 47,245,886 downwards.
GATTGAAGATTTGTGTGCGGCGGCTAAGGCGTATGATGTTAAAATGTCTAATGTTATGAAGGAGTTGGTGGAAAAAGAAGAAGCGTGCGCTAAGTTGGAGGACAAGTTCAAAATTTTAAACGTAAGTAAAAGAAAATTTTTGTGTGTTCCAAAATTGAAATCAAACATTGTTTTTTGAATTTTATTGATTATATTTCAGTAAAGATTACAAAATATTTAATTTGATGACTTTTTAAACGATGATGGAAAATTCTCCCCAAAAAATAAACCACTTCCTCCGTTTCTCCCATTCACAGTTTCCTCCCTCTCGGTCTCAAAAAACTCAAAAACTACTGATATTGAGAAAAAAAGAATAAGAAATTTAAGAAAATTAAACTTTCCCTTTTCCCACCCTTTGCTACCCAAAACAACTCAAAATTTATGGGGGAAATCTCTTCCCTCGCTTCTCCCATTCCCTGTTTCCTCCTTCTAGCTCCCTAATGAGTGGAAAAACCCAGATATTGAGGGAAAAAAGGGAATACAAAATTTAAGAAATTTAAACCCTTCCTTCTCTTCTCCCCCGCCACTTCAAAAAATGTTCCAAAAAGGGTAAAACCAAAAAAATTATAGGGAAAAAAGGAAAAAACCTAATAAAATAAAACCCCGACTCCCCCTTTGCAATCTCCAAAAAATGAAAAATACCTAAAAATGTATGGTTGAAAACCCCAAAAATAAAGGAAAAAATAAAAAAACGCAAAATATATGGGGGAAAAATGTTCCCCAGCTTCTCACATTCCATTTTTCCGTCCTCAAAAAAATAAAAAAGAATACACAAAATTTACGAGCCACCCACTTCTCCCTCCCGTTCTCAAAACAGGGTAAAAACAAACATTGTGGGAAAAGAAGGGAACGAAAAACTAACCTCTCAATACCTCTTTTCCCACTCCTAAAAAAGTTCAAAAAGATGAAAAAAAATCAAACTTATATCCAAACTTTCTACATATACATGTGTCCCAAAATAAGTTTTATAAAATTGATCATTGTTTCAGTAATTTCTTCTTTTCGTTCTCAAACTTATTTGTTAAAACATTGAAAACCTTTAAATTCAGAAGAGCACTACATAATCCTAGGACACAACACCTAGGAAACTGTGGATAAAGGAGGGACACTTGGACTGAAACCTACGGATATCCTTAAAATCTAGTATCTGAGACTTTTTTCGGGAACTAAGTAGAAGATATGGGCATAATAGATCTTTATTGAATGTCACCCCAATATACTTAATTTTTGTTGAAATTTTTAGGAGAAATTCATAAAAACAACTGACACAACAGTACCACCGGAAAAATTGGACAAAACCAATTTAGACATCGAAATGGACACTATCAACGGTCACATAAACAAAGAAACTGTTTTGGATAAAATTTCCAATTTCACCGATATCATTTCAGAATGTTGTCAAGAATTAAACGGGTAAATATTATTCAGTACAAACAAAAAAAAGCACTTTACTTATTTTATTTTTTTCTAATCATTGCAGTGCCTTTACTACATTTATCGACCAATGGAGAAAGAAAATAGAATCTCATCCTAATTTTAAACATTTGCCATATATTAAACTGTGCCAATCCTCAAATGTAGAAGACGTCCTTTCTGTCATTATTGATAATATAAAGACTGTTATTATGTTGTTGGATATTACGGTGAGTGACAATTTCTGGTTTCCGTATACTTCTGCTTTACTTTCCGGATTTAGGCCAGGTTTCTCCGACCAGATCGGCCCGAAATATTTCGGCGAATATTCGCGTACAGAACGGTCTAGTTTCCCGAACATAGTTCGGTCAGAAGTTTCGTTTGTGTGTGGTTTGTCCGAAGATTCAATTCGTTGCGATATATCTGTACCCCAGAACCAGACTAACTTAAGTCACACTAGGCTAAATTTTCAGGAGAGCACAAAAGCCGTAAAAAATTAACTCTGGATACAGATACAGAGCCAACACTTGAATTAGCCCTCAAAAAAGTATTGACATTATTAATTTTGTATATACTTAACCCATTTATAAGTATTTTATTTAGAATCAACATCTTATTTAGTCAAGACTGGACTTACGTTTTTTTGCCTGTACTTATAAAATCCTTTTTGGACTTAAGATTGGACTTGCGTCATATTGGTTGTACTTAAAACCAGGTTTAGAACTAACTGAACGCCATGATAAGGTATGTTAATAAACAATACAAAGAAATCATTGTAACCATATTTTTAATATTCAAAGAAATCTGCAAAAAACAATATCAAAATTTTGTGTTATGGTTTTAATGCTAAAAAAATCTACAGATTATAAGCAAAATTACTAATCTAGAGCGGTTGAGTCATCCTCAGGAAAGTTCCCTTCATTTTCCCCATGGGGAATGTTTTAGAGGAAGGATCTGTACTCTACAGGAACCCATTTCAATAAATTCATGAGGTCTCTGTATTTTTCATTACTTATCTTTCTTTTGGTTAATCTGATTGGTGGGATTGCCGCCGGCAAATCAATCCCTTTTTCTCTCCGCTTTCTTTTTAGATCGACAGTTTTAAAAGCATCATCAGTGAAACTGGACTTGTAGTACAACTTGGTATCCCCTTTACGAAACTGTAACCAAACTGCATGTAATATCAAAAATGGTTCATTATCTGTTTTCTTCTTCCTTGAAACAAATGGACCGTCTTTACTCCTCAGGTAAAGAAAATCTACAAAGTCTTCAAGACGCATCCTTCTCGCAACAAAGGGGTTCTTCTTAGAGCATGAAGCAATAAAATTCGCCCAGTCATTTGTGGTAAAAATAGTGTGGTTTTTTATTTGCTTTTTTGCTCTTTCAATCACACTATGCTTGCCGTCAACTTCCATGTGAGTATGTCCAGCAAGCAGGAGTTTATGGTTGATTTCTTTGAGTGTGGGAACTTTTTCCAGCAGCCATAAGTACATAAAAATCATGTAAATATTCCTGTTCTGGCCACTGCACTTATCAGTCCAGACTGTTAAGTTTTCAATAGCTTTCTCGGGATTACACCAAGTTTTTTCCACGGTGGCGTCATAAATTGTACTATTTATTGTCTAGAGTTTTCTTGAGTAAAAGCTTTGGGAATTCTTCATATATGGAGTTGGAAGACACTTTTGGAGATCAGACATAACAACTCTGAAACCCTGAGTAGTGCAACCTTTTACCTTGTCTTCTCTCATTAGTTCATACCTAAGTGAAGCTTCTTTTAGGTGATTTCCTTTTTGTAGTTTTAGTTCATTTAGTTCAAGTTTTGCATCATTTTTCTCACTTTCAATTTGACAGTCTAGTTCATCACAAACATCACAGGTGTCATTGTCTGGCAAGTGGAAAGACAAGTTAAAGTATTCATTAAAAACTTTAGAATAGACCCATTTCTTCTCTGGTTTAATGTTTTCTTTCTCACACTCATCTACAAACATCGAGTGCATTATAGAAATATTCAAATGATTACCTAAATATTTGAGTTTTGATCTTTCTCTGCTGTAGTGGCTTTCGTAGACAGGAAACTTAGAAATGTGATTTTTAATCCTATCCTATCCTATCATTTGGCAACTTATTTGCTGGTTATGCTTCCCTCTAAGATCTGGTGTCACCAAACCAGACTCACTAACTTTTTTTAAGGCAACTCTCACAAACATTTCAGAAATTGAAAGGGTATTAAGAAAAAAGGTTTTGCATACAACTTCCTCTTTAAGATTCAAGTTAAAAAAAATGTATGGCTCTCGGGTTTTGCCCTTTCTTGTGCCATCTCGAATTCCCTGCCTAACAACAGGTTTTGTTTTTATTGAAGACACTACGAATTGTCTTTTTGAGTCCCAGCTTCCCTCAGCATTCCAATAGTCAGAGTCAATTTTCAAACGTTGCTCCTCTGAAAACTTCTGATTGCATTTTAAAAGACAATTAGCATGACAGGGAGGCTTCATAGATTTCTCATTGGTGACAACATTTTTTGTATTAACATATTCTTTCCGCCTAGTCTCTTCTTTTTCCTTTTATTTTTTTCCACTTTTTTTCATTTTTACCCTTTTCTTACCTTTTTTGTTATTTTGCGCCTCAATATTTTCATTATCTTCTGAATTGGAGTCTCTGTAAGGTACTAAAGGAACTGGATTCAACACCGTCTCTCTCAGAACCAAGTCAGAATCTCCTGCAAAAGAATAATTTGAGAAATATTCACTGTCTGATGCTGTGCCGGGAACGAAAGTAGGATCATCTATATCATTGTCTTGAAATAACTCATTCTCAGCACCAAACCACTCGTTATCCTCAAGAACGTTTTGTTCCTCATTGACAACTTCTTCAGGTCCTAAAAAAATAGATTATTGGTTAAACAAGTCAGTTAACTCTTGTTGATTCGCAATAACAAAACTCGAACATTTACCCACAATAAAATTAAATTATTTAACTAACCTTGTGCTGGTTCTCAGCTTGTGATTCAAAATGAACCTCTGCATGATCTTCAAAGTTGTCCTCCACATGAACTTTAAAGAGGTCTTCATTATATTGGTTTAAATTAATATCTCTCGGAGTTTGTTGAAACTTCTCAGACAGGGTGTTGTTTAAAAAATCAGGATCCAACGCGCAACAGCTGTAAGAAAAATTGTATCAATAACTCCTTAATGTTGTCAAACATTGTGTGCATAATACCAGATCAAGTTGGCCTATTAATAAACGAAAAGAGTTTGTATTTTTGTTGAGTCAACATTTTGCACATAAATGGGCCTACTGTTGGAAAATGCTAGTGTTTGTGTATTTTTTTGACACTTTGTATTTTATTTTTAACTAGTAGTTGTCAATATTTGTCATTTTTAATTTTGAGACAGATTGTCAAGGTATATTGAAAAATATAAGTTTTTAAAAGATATCATCAACTCTTTGTATATTTTCAACTTCGAAACTAACTCCGGACCTTGAGGCGTATCAATTCACCGGTTAGGTGCTTTGTACGCTACATATTTTGGCGACCGTGACAGGACTATGGAGAAGGTTTTGAAAGCTGTAACCACATATCGAACTTCGTTCGAACGATTATATGAAGAGTCGATGAAACTATTACTGGACCCGAATCATGACATTGATGATCTACATGGAAATCTTAAAGTTTTGGATCAGAAGATAGAAATCATAATGGAACTTGATAAGCAAATGTTGAACCTGATGTTAGAAGATGATACGACTGCCGAGGACATTGATGCTGAAACTTCTAGAGCGGATGAAATATTAGGGAAGTATAATAGACTTAAGGCTAAAGTAGAAAGAAGTTTGAATAAGGATGCTTTATCTGAATTATCTAACTCAAATCATTCGTGTCATAGCAAACGTAGAGTGAAATTGCCATTGATAGAACTTAAAAAATTTGATGGTGATATAAAATATTGGTTATCATTCTGGAGCCAATTTAAACGCATACATGAAGATGAATTTATACCCACCGAGGACAAATTTCAATACCTTATTCAAGCAACTTCTATAAAATCACGTGCTCGTCAACTTGTTGAAAGTTATCCTCCAACCAAAAAAAATTACCCAAAGGTCATCGAGTGTTTGAAATCCCGCTTTGGTAGGGACGATTTATTGGTTGAATTTTATGTGAGACAACTTTTAAAATTGATTTTAAATAATTTTAACTCGAAATCCAAACTCAGTTATCTGTATGATCAAATCGAATCACAATTACGATCACTTGAAACTTTGGGAGTAAATTCCAATACCTGTGCAGCAATGCTTTATCCACTTGTCGAATCATGTTTACCTGAAAGTTTACTGAGGGTATGGCAGCGCAGTGAAAAATACGATGTATCATTATTTTCGAAAAATCGATTAGATTTATTAATGAATTTTCTCAAAAAAGAAGTTGAAAACGAAGAAAGAATTTCATTGGCAATATCTGGTTTTGGCAATGAAAATAGAAAGCAAGGAGAAAATCAATCAAAATTACCTTCTGTATCTACTGCATCCGGATTATTTAACAAAAATAAATGTCCCAAATGTATTTTCTGCAAGAAATTCCATCTTTCTTCAGATTGTGACGACGATGAGATGAAAAAGCTATCATTTGATGAGAAAAGGAAGGTATTGATTGATCACGGTAGATGTTATTTATGCCTGAGATTTGGACACCTAGCTAGAAAATGTAAAATAGATATTAGGTGTTCTGAATGTAACGAGAAACATGCTACTCTCATGTGCTCTAAGAAAAAACCTCTGTTAGAATCAAATATTTTAACCACGAATGATGCTTCTGGGATTGTTGATAATTTATCAAACACCACGTATCACAATGAAATTATCCTTCAAACACTTGTTGTGCAGCTAAGTAGTAATTTTAAAACTCGATTGGTTAGAGCAATAATCGATACTGGATCACAACGATCATATATTGTGAAACACGTTGCGATTGAAATGGGATACGAAGCTTTGGGTTCAGAACAATTAATTCATGCTCTATTTGGAGGAACAAATTCGGAAACTAGCCATCATAATCGATATTGAATTACTCTGAAAAATTTGAACGAGAAGTATATTTGTAACTTTGATGCTCTTGATCAACCATTGATTTGTAGTCACGTCGCTTCCATATCAGAAGGTCCGTGGATGAACGAACTTCATCAATTAGGTGTTTCGATCTCAGATAAGAACGACGGTCCAATAGAAGTTTTAATCGGAGCTGATATTGCAGGAAAACTTTTTACTGGGAAACGATATTCTCTGCAATGTGGATTGATAGCAATGGAAACTCTTTTGGGTTGGGTTCTAATGGGAAAAATTCCCAGAGACCATTATAGAAATTCATATGCTTCTTCAATGTTGGTTTCTTCTTTTTTCTGCAATAATGATATCTCACATTTGTGGGACTTGGAAACGTTGGGTATTACGGATCCTGAGAAACGAAATCAGCGAAAGAAGATAGAAGAAGATACAATGGAAAATTTCCTAGAGTCGATTTGTATCAACAGTGAAGGAAGATATGAAGTAGGTTTGACTTGGATTGATGGACATCCTCCAATTGTTAATAATTTCGATATGGCCAAAAAACGACTAGATAATCTTATGAAGAAATTAGAAAAATATGGTTATTATGATACATATGATAAAACTATAAGTGAATGGAAGGACGAGGGCGTAATTGAAGAAATATCTCCAATTGATAAGGAGATTGGTTTCTATTTGCCACATCGACATGTGGTAAAATTAAATAGTGTCACTACTAAATTAAGGCCTGTTTTCGATGCATCTGCTAGGGATAGAAATCAGGTTTCCTTGAATCATTGCTTAGAAAAAGGAATAAATTTTATCGAACTCATTCCATCGATTCTTATTAGATTTAGACTCCATAAGATTGGTGTTGTAACAGACATCAGAAAAGCGTTCTTACAAATAAGTTTGAATGAAAACGATCGTGATTTCTTAAGATTCTTATGGTTTGATAAGGAAGGTAGTTTGAAATGTTATCGTCATGCAAGAGTTGTTTTCGGAGTTACTTCTAGTCCTTTTTTACTGGCAGCAGTAATTAAATATCATTTAGAAAAGGCTCTTGAACAGCCGGAAGGATATTTGAAATTTTCTAATTGGGAGATAACAAAATTGATAAATAGCTTTTACGTAGATAACTGTGTGACCAGTGTTGATAATGAAAAAGATCTCAATGAATTTATTTTGGAATCCACTCAACTGATGCTAGAAGGTAAATTTGATCTTCGAGGGTGGGAGCATACTATGACTAATAAATCAACAGAAAATAGTGATGAGAATTTCACTACTGTTTTAGGCCTTCGTTGGAACAAAGAGACAGATACTCTTCAAATGAATTTCGATCCTTTCAGGAATATTAATACAGATATGATCACAAAAAGAATAATTCTTTCTTTAACACAACGTCTTTTCGATCCTGTTGGTTTTTGTTGTCCAGTTATAATTTTTCCTCGATTATTCATTCAGAAATCATGGGATTTAAAGTTATCATGGGATGCGAAAGTTCCTGAAAATATGAAAGACGACTTCCTATCGTGGTTAAAATGGAAATTTAACCCTCCTGGATCTCCTTGGTGGGGCGGATGGTGGGAGCGTCTGATAGGCATATTGAAACAGCTGTTAAAGAAACAACTTGGAAAAGCTTGTCTGACCTATGAAGAGCTTTTTTCAGTTATATGCGAATGTGAATCAGTAATAAATTCACGGCCCCTCACCTATATTACAGACACGAAAAATGAATTAGTTGTTCTAACCCCGTCTATGTTTCTTCAAGATGTCAAGGAAATCGGGACACCTTGTATGGACGAAATTGATGCCACATCTCTTAAAAGGCATCTGAGATACATTCAGAAGATAAGAATTAATTTAAGAAAAAGATTTAGAGAAGAATACCTGAGCCAGCTAGTTTTGCACATGAAAAGAAAAACATCCAGAGAAGTTATTAAAGGAGACATTGTGATTATCGAAAACGAACATTTGAAGAGACTTGATTGGCCTTTGGGTATAGTAGAAGATATTTTTCCCGGAAAAGATGGAAAAATTCGTCTGGTGAAAGTTCGTACTTCAACGGGTTCTTTGATGAGACCCATTCAAAGACTTTACCCCCTTGAAATCGAGACCGAAGAAGATACTTCGGTGAGATGTGAACTGCAAAAAAGACACTTAGAAAGGTTAGATATTGAGAACGAACAGCCTAAGTCTAATACTTCTGAAGAAGACTCAACGATGAGGGAAAGAAAAATAACTACCGTTAGGGAAAGCAGAACCCCAATTGTTACAAGATATGGAAGACAAGTTAAGCCCCCGTCGAGATTTGAGTCGTAGATTTTCCTAAGAAGTTGTGCCACTTGGAAGCATGGCACAAGGTGGGAGTATGTTGGAAAATGCTAGTGTTTGTGTATTTTTTTGACACTTTGTATTTTATTTTTAACTAGTAGTTGTCAATATTTGTCATTCTTAATTTTGAGACAGATTGTCAAGGTATATTGAAAAATATAAGTTTTTAAAAGATATCATCAACTCTTTGTATATTTTCAACTTCGAAACTAACTCCGGATCTTGAGGCGTATCAATTCACCGGTTAGGTGCTTTGTACGCTACACCTACCAAGATTTTGTGCTTGAAAAGGTTACAAAGAGAGAAAGGGTATAACAATATTGTGTTGTGTAGGTAAATAATACTTACCCTTAGTTCTTTAAATGATGGTTCAGGACTCGATTCTTTAGGAGCATTTGAAACTGGATCTTCCTCTTGTTTATTATTTTCTAGATTGCTAGATTTATTCATTTTGAATAATTTCTCTCCAACTACACTTAAAAACAATCAAAAACAACAGGTTGCAGTAAACAAGACTGTCATAACAAAACTGATTATTTTCTACTGAAAAAGGGCGCCAAGGATTTGCGTGCTAATGTGTTGCTATAAACATTCAGCGCCACAATAACGTAAGTAGAGTTACGTTTGTCTGGCTCAACCATAGATTAGGACTTACGTTCTTAGAACCCTTAGAAAATACAAAAGGCGAATTTTCAACGGACTTGAGTTGTTATGGTTTAATGAAAAATCAAATTCTACATTTATTGATGGTATAACATGAAAATTGTAATATTTGGACTTGTGTTCGTCTGGTTCTGAGGTACAGATATTTCAGTCTTTAAAATTTTACGTTGGGTGCTTCTTGAGCTTCAAAATGAATAATATGGATTTTTTCATTGCTATGGTTCTAGAAGAGAAACAGGATGATGTTAATGAGGCTGCGTTATTAGAAGTATGTACTGAAAATAAGGCAGTGTTGAAAATGTTTGAAAATAGGGCCAAGGAAGGTGTTTATTTAACCAAATATTATCTTTCATTTTCATGTCTTTGTAACTTTTAAATTTTTTTGCATATAAGTAATGGAGGTTTTTTTTTACTTTTCCAATTAATAATTCATCCTCTAGCACAGAAAAGTCTAATTTATGGTAGGTACTTCTTGGACATCTTTTCACTTTTATGCTTTATAAAATTATAATTAATAAAAATAAATGCACAGAATTGCACACGTGTGTACAAGTTCCGCGAATTGGGCCGTTTACAAATCGTTCAAATCAAAACTAGTTTGATCGAGAAGAACTGCTATCCGCATACTTCACCGAAATTTCGTTCCGATTTTTCATAGAAACCGCCAACATGTCTAACACACATACTGGGTTTTACCGGAAACGCTAACGAACTTTTTGTGCTATATCACCAAAATATTTCGGGCCGAACTGGTCAGAGAAACCAGGCCTTTTTTTAGCAGCGTCTGAATAGACCGTTTTAACGAAAGACATCTTGTGGTAGCTGCGACCGTTGTCCACCTATAGATTTATATAGTAATTAATAGAAGCTAACTGTAATTTTAAAAGGAAACTGTACCCACAGAACTGGTAGATATACAAAATTACGTTAAAAGTGTCACTGTTTACTCGTTCACTATACGAGACCTATATGTGTACTCGTTCTCTCGTCGAGTCCCCAAAAAAGGTGAAGAAATATACCGTTGCCGTAATCTTAGATACATTTGTCCAAGATAAAAGTTACAGTCTCCTTTTAGAATTACAGTTAGCTTCTATTAATTACTCTATAAATCTATAGGTGGACAACGGTCGCCGCTACCACAAGATGTCTTCCGTTAAAACGGTCTATTTTGGTTTTTCTAAAAAATAAAATGTATTCGGTGTTGAAAAAAAAACAAAACTAACAAGAAAATTTTAATCTGTCAACTGTCACTAACTTTACAGTGAATGTCAATGTTTATAAAAGTTTTTTTTTAATACGTTTACATTTTACAATTTTTTTTAGTCTTCTAAAAATACAAAAACCATGGACAACGACACGGAAACGCTTCAGGATTTTCTAACGAATCGGCACAATACAAATTCGTAAGTTCTATAAACTACTCTAGGAAAAATTTTGTGATTTTTTTCATCGTTTTTAGTGTTGATTCGAAAAATATAAAAAAATTCACCCTTCGACCGGCCACTCTTCAACTATCCAGACCCACCAGTCCCGATTCTCCAGGTATAGAAATAACCGAAGATGAAAAATCTGATAGTCCGGACAGTCGAAATATTCGGAAGAATTTTGATAAAACGGAGGAAGGAGAAAACGAGCGATATACCGATGTAAGTAATTTTTTTGTTGTGCCATTTTTTATTTTGGTTATATTTTTATTTTGATTTTAGTTGTCAATACTTTCTTTTGATTTACCTATACAAGATGCCTTTCCGCACATATCTGATACTATTTTGGAAAAATTAGGTTTGCACGAGGGTAGTCCCAAGTAAGTTAAATATAATTATATAATTAGTCACCTTCCCTTATGATTCAATTTAATGTTTTTCCCATAACTCAAATATTATTTGTCACAGCGAGTTATACTTTTTTTAAATGGATTTAAAATAAAAGTTCCTTTACTTTATTTTTTGTTGATTTTCATGGATTAATTTTTGAGATATAGGGGTTCAAAGTTGATCTTCGTTTTTTTATTCGAAGATTTTGGTTATCCCTATTTTGACCAGTTGTAGAACTGAAACATTTTCGGTTATCCTCTTGTTATTTTTTTTACTGGTAGGTAGGTCATTTGAGAATGCTCTGATAAAATTTTAGCTTGATATTTACATTTTTGTGTCTTGTGCTGTTTTTTAGCTTTAATTTTTTTGAAATACTGATGGCACCAGTCGATTTCTCTTGCTAGAAAACCCTGTTTTCCAAATTATCAATGTCTTCCCAGTCATACTTTTTTTTTGGGAATAAACACCCAGTATAGCATCCAAAAATTTCCCATTTTTGGCGATTTTGAGTCGCATTTTTTTCTAAAATGCATCCTTATAAGTAAAATTTCATCCTGAATCGATTGGTAACAATGACAACGTTGTAACTATTGACTTTTTCAAACTATGATCACTTTTTGATGTTTTTTCCAAAAATCGCGAATCTTTACTTCAAGCCAAAATAACAATTAAAAAAACTGATGCTACCAGTCGATTCCTTGTGACAGAAAACTATGTGCTTTGAAATCTAACTTTTTTTAAGGGTAAAATTAACAAAAGAGGAAACAGAAGAGGTATTCACTACGTTTGCCATTCAAATAGGTTTAGATTCGAAAGATATCAGAGATAGATTACAAAAACAAAAAAATACCTGTACACAAAAGTACAAAAAATACCAATATTTGCTCAAGGATGTATCAAAACGTTTGAGAGAACACAATTGCATCGGATCCATGGACTCCATCAACCCAGTTTTTGTTATGTTAGAAGACGTCAGATACATGATGCAGGTTAGTTCAAAAAAACATTTCAGGGAAAAGAGTCTGTTTAATTTCGGTTGTTTGTTTTTAGGATTTGTTGCAGTCAGCTGGGAAGTTGGGCGTACTTACCTGCGAATTTAGAATGACGAAATGCTGGAATTTGGTTACCACTTACATGGCTATACTTAAACAGGATTTGGAGGATACAAAATCTTCGACAAACATGTAAATATGCCATTAAATTATAGTGTTACAATTAAAAAGATTTTTTTTCAGAAGTGCTCCGGTCCGTACCAAGTCTTCACTTTCTACAGATGTAAAATTTATATCGAGGCGTTCGAAAATCGAACGGAATAAAGTTACCAAAGAAAATAAGTCGACATGTAGGTAAGCGATCTCGTAGAACTGTCACTGTTTCTACTTTTTCTTTTAATTTGTTTAGCACATTCTGTATAACTTTTTTCTACTTACATGCTTTAATTTTACCATTAAATATGCAGGAATTGTACAGGGTGGCCCATCAAGCGAGGTAACCGACTGTATCTCGGAAAGTATTTGACCCAGGTTGTGGGGAAAAATTGATAGTAAAAGTGGCCAAGAGAAATCGCTGGAAATTATTTTCAACCTCAAAATTTCACCGCTAGGGGGCGTTACTGCTATGTTCAAATCTAAAATTATTATTATCTCAGAAAATCGCAGGATAAGCTATAACTTTGATATCTATCATCATTTGAAAGCCCGTTTAATACCAGATAATTTTCTATAATGACATTTCTTTGTATCTGTTATAATAAGCGAGAAGGAAGACCATCTATTTTTCAGTGTTTAAATTTTAAAATTTCTTTAACTATTCAACCTATCTGACTGTTTCAGGACTCATATGAAAGAGAATTTTGTGAATTTTGAAGACCGCTCATATACCTTATCGATTTCTTCAAAACAGATAAACTAGAGGTCGCTTTATGCGGCGATTACTTATTTTTAAGATTTTATTAAAAAAATTAAATGAAACGTTACTATTTTAGTAACATATCCTGAAGCAGCTTTAAATTTCTTATATTTTAGTGAAAACCGCATCTTGATATCTCTATTCGTTTTTGACTTATCGTAAAAAATGTCAAAAACTAACATGTAAAAGATCAAAATTACTAACCATAACTAGCCTTTGGCAATACATTTTTGGTGGTCCTTCGTAATGAGTTGCCAGTTTCGTTAGAAACCAGGGGAAATATGTTTGTTCAGCTGCTTGACGGCTGCCCAGCACATTTTTCAGTTATTGTTAGGCAACACTTGAATGAAACATATCCAGAAAGATGGATAGGAAGAGGAAGCCTCTTTCCCTGACCAGCAAGGTCACTGGCTGCGAATGGCATTTCTTCAATATCTGCTCTTGTCGAAGGTCCCGTTTGAAATACTAGATCTTTACTCGTCCCCACAAATAAAAGTCTAGGCAAGTCAGGTCGGGTGACCTTGCTGGTCAGGGAAAGAGGCTTCTTCTCCATCTGTCTGGATATGTTTCATTCAAGTGTTGCCTAATAATAACTGAAAAATCTGCTGGGCAGTCGTTAAGCTGAACAAACATATTTCCCCTGGTTTGAAGGGGCACATCTTCTAACAAAATTGGTAACTCATTACGAAGGGACTCCAAAAATGTATTGCCAAAGCCTACCTATGGTTGGCTATTTTGCTAATTTTAATCTTTTACATGTTACTTTTTGACATTTTTCACGATAAGTCAAAAACGAATAAAGATATCAAGATGCGGTTTTCACTAAAATATAAGAAATTTAAAGCTGTTCCAGAATATGTTACTAAAATAGTAACTTTCCATTCAATTTTTTTAATAAAATCGTAAAAATAAGTAATCGCTGCCTATGTATGTATGTATGAAAATTGGGGTGACATTCACTGAGACCTAAAAGATCTATTGTGTACCCTTACTTCTACTAGTTCCTGAGGAAAGTCTCAGAGACTAGTAGCTCCTTTAGTCCTATTTCCCGGAGGAATTTTAGGATATCTGCAGGCTTTAACTTAGGTAAATGTCCCTCTTCTATCCAGTAATCTCCAAGGTGTCGTGCCCTAGGATTCTGAATTGCTGAGCAGTTCGCAAGAATGTGGATGGAGGTTTCTTCTTCCATACCACAGAATCTACATTCTTCTTCCTCCACTATTTTGAGCTTTTTCAGGTGCCCATTCAGGCGAGAATGTCCCGTAAGGATGCCTGTTAAAACTCTTAGTGCAGTTTTACTTTGACTTATGCATTCATTTGATCTCAACAGGTTGTAGTCACCCAGAAGAATCTTTGATTGCCTAAGTCCTACTAGATCTTTTCAATGGTCAGATCTTCTCTTTTCTTCGGCTTTGCCTATCTCTTCTAATATTACATTGGAGCTGATACCGCAAAAAGGTTCCGGCCCCCAAAAGGGTATTCCAGCCCCCTCTCTTTGCTAGTTCATCTGCTATTTCATTTCCTTCTATCCCTGTGTGTCCTGGAATCCACAGTAAGGTGACTATATAGTTCTCGCCTAGTTCATTTAGTTTGCCTAGGCTTTCCCACACCATTTTGGAACTGATAACTAAAAAGTTTATAGACTTATGATCATGAAGAAAATAATTCTATAAACTTTTTAGACCTTACAATTTCAAATATAAACAATAAACATGATTTTTCTATAACCATCACATAGAGACATTACAATTCATAATAGTTCGGTCCACCCATTCAGTCATAAATTGTAGCATTCAATAGTATGATACACAGACTTTTAACAGTCCCATTAAACACTAATAATTTCAACAAAGAACTAAATATCATTAAACAAATAGCAGTTAATTACGATCCAAACTTATTTGACAATATCATAATTAAAAAGATGAAGAAACGCACTTTAGAACAAGTATATCCTTCAGATAAAAATAATCAATTTAAAAGCTTAACATACTTTGGAACACCATCCTTAAAAATCAAATAATTTTTAGAAACTTTAAATATGAATATTTGCTTTAAAACCGACCACAATCTATTTAAATACATTAAAAATAACAAATCTAAATCCTCAAAATTAAACAAATCAGGTGTTTATAAATTAAAATGTGGTAACGACAACTGTGACAAAATTTATATCGGTAGAACTTTTAGGAACTTTAAAACTAGAATTTCAGAACACAAACGCAGCTGACAACAACAAATTAGATTCCAACTATTCAAATCATCTATTAACAAACCAACACACATTCAAATTAAATCTTTTAGAAGCCCCCGAGATTAACAAAAACAAATATTCTGCTTAATCTGCTTAACGACCAAATAGATATCAATCATTCTTCCTTATTAAACCTTTTTACCTAGAAGATGTGATGGTTGTGGATAAATTTTCCAGGTACTCTTTTTCAATACCTTTGAAACATTCTTAGAATTCCGTATTTAGACACTTTTTGTACTTATCCCTATTTAAATATATTATAATACTTTTGTCAATATCTTAGAATTCCGTATTAAGGCACTATATAAATTAAAAGTTTTTCATTGTATCTTCACTATTTTGGAAAAGCTACTGTGTAGCGAAACGCGACACTAATTTTAATTTGAACGTTGGTTCAAAATAAAAATGAAGATTTAAACAAATTAAATTGTTTTATTTCATCAAGTAAAAGCCTCATCTATTCAATTCTTGACCATTTTTACTATCAATATTTTTTTCCTCACAACCTGGGACAAATACTTTCCGAGATACAGCCGGTTACCTTGCTTAATGGGCCACCCTGTACAAGTTTACTTCCCAGAGGAATGCAACCTCCCAATATTTTGTTAATATCTAATATTACTACGTATCTGACAGATATTGAATTAATTTTTGACAGTTTTCACGTAAGTGTAGTATTACTATGGCTCTAGTATGAAGAACCATCTGAATGTATTAAAAAGTGTCGATCGAAAGGGAGCAAATGAAGGTGGCGCCATAGTAAGAAAGATTTTAAAAACAGCGCCATGAATTATTAGAGTAAGATACAAAATTAAAAAAGGAAAGAAATACTTCAGGTTTATTACAGCGCGTATTTTTAAATTATTATATCATAGACAAACATAATAAAATATAATTCTAAATTCACATTCACATCATTTGCTGTTTACAGGTGGACACTTTTCCAACTTGCCCCCCATACAAGACGGTTCTCCTTCCTTCTACCCCCCATAGGCTCTAGCCCCAGGACTGTGACGTATTTGTTAAGTTGTCTAAATGACGTTTTCAGTAATTTTGACGGGTTTGTAATATTCTCATTCAACATTAGTTTCGTGATTAATAAAGCCTCAGTTATTTAAGAGGTTTTCATTAAAGTAAGTTCTTGAAATTTGTGCATATTTAATGATAAAATTAAAGTAAGGGAACGTTGGAACCGTTGGTGATACTCGACAATGCCACTACACCAATACTTTACACTATCTTACGCGCGTTTCGATAACCAAGTTATCTGCTTCAGGCTATCAAGACACTCGTAACAATTCCACACTCGCCTGTGGCTCCTGTGTAATTTTCGTACTCGGTTGTTGATATAGTCATTATTAAATTCTCATTGCATGATATACTAATTTTTATTTTTCATTTTAGAAGCTGCCTGTCGATTTTAATGTTCATAATGTTCGTGATTTTCCTGCTGCTGATCATAGCAATAGGCATCCATTGGCAATGCAAAATGACGACGGAATACAAAATTTGTGCGCTAGACGATTTTATTAGGATGATAACGCAGCGAGTTGGTAGTCCGCCCTATTGAGAGATTTTATTTACGTTTTTGTTTCTATATGTTTTCCCACCTTTTGTATTTTTTTATGTTTGTGTTACTGAAAAAATTTAAATTCAAGTGTTTATGCCATTACAAAAATTGTGTTTTCTTTAACTTCACCTTACCATACTGCGACCATAAAAGGATTTTTTGACAGATAAAGATAATTTAGGACAATAGTTTGAGGATATTCCGATAGATGGCGCTAATTTATAATCACTAGTTCGGGGATTTTCCAGAAGAGGGCGCCACATTTTTGATAGTTCGAGACTACTCCGATAGATGGCGCTAATTTATAATCACTAGTTCGAGGGTTTTTGTGGTAGTAGACTTGCGCCATCTATCGGAATACCCTCGAACTATTTCCTGGAATTTTTCGGACGTTGTTAAAAGGTTTTCCAATAGATGGCAATACCACTCAAAGTAGTTTTCAAATTCATTTTATTTATAAAAAATGTAACAATTATATGGACAAAAGAAATTTAATAAATTACTACGATTCTAATTGCGGCGGTGCCAATGATTGATACAACTTCGTAACGGCCGTTTGTACGATCTGCTGAAACGTTTCGTCATTCTGACACTTGACATCCTAAAAAAAGGAAATTACGTTAAAGTTTTAATGGAAGCATTTTCCGGGGGAGCATATCCTGACACTATCTAGTGGTGAGTGGCGAAAATAGGTCTAGAGTAGAAAAATAGGGATCGCGTAAAGTAATTAGTGTACCGCCATCTACATTTCTTACGTAATTTTAGAGGAAATGGATATGTAGAAATCTCTCTAAAATTAAGAGGGTCAAAGGTAGATGGCGACACACTTACTACTTGGAGTAAAATAGGTTTTCACAGTAAGTAGTGTACCGCCATCTACATTTCATCTTAAGTTTAGAGATAAAATGTAGAAGTCTCTAAAATTAAGGGAGTCAAATGTAGATGGCGGCACAATTAGTTCTCAGAGTAAAATAACTTGTTAAGCATTAGTAAATATTGAACGTACTTGTGAAAACAAAGTTTTACTTCCAATATTCGCACATTATTTATAATTTGTTATACCGATTGTCCCATCAAAATCGTACCTCAACAATAGTTCATTCACTTACCAAATTAGACAAATCTATATCGGCTCGATTATCGTTTACAGTAACGTAGAGTTTTTCTCCTTTGAATATTTTCGGAACGGAATCTTCACCGAACATATCTTGTAACATTTCAATTAAGCATTCCTAAAAAAAACAAAGTGTGAAAATTAAAGAACGAATAGTGAGAAATAGTATATTACAGTTCTAGGCCAGTAAAGTAAGAAATGTCTCAGATCACATGTAATCTGAGGCTTTCTTACTTACTGGCCGAGGTGTGACTACTATTTTTCTGTTCGCCGGAAAGCGGCAACTTCGTTTAGCGCGGCGGCCCGAAAGTTGATGTTTTCCGGCCGGAGGACAGAAAAATGCGTCGCTTCGGCCGACAATTACATGTGATCTGAGACATTTCTTACTTTACTGGCCTTGGTCCGTAATATACTAATTTTTTCTTACCTTAAAATGCATTCTATCGACTTTAACCGAAGTAGTCATATTTTTTACGGGTACATCCAACAAATCGGCCTGTAAAATAGCGGCGACTATCGCGTCAGCGTACATATCATTCACCGGATTTGCCACCCACTAAAAATAAAAATACAGTAGTTTACCTAAAAGTTTAAGTTACAGTTATACGTACCTCTAACGTGACGATTTTATGTTCGATCGTAATATCAACTGCATTGAAAGCCCTCATTTTCTTCTCGCCATCTATCGATTCCAATAGACCAGCAACCTGCGAAATCATATACCTCAGAACGCCACTGTTCCCAGAAAAATGCAAACTTTGCCTCTGCATTATATGACTCATACTCAAATCAGTGTATTCTGTAACAAAATTAAAAAAGGTAATATCCATAAAAAACACGAACATTAGCATGTCGGTGAAGAGAATCCACCAAAAATCGCCCAATACTTACTCGGTAAATCTTCTGCTGATAATATGTGATAATTAAAATTCCTCTTCACTAAAATGCCGTTAATGGTTTTTCCCGGTTGAGGTTCATCTACCGCCAGTTGCCCCATAACTTTCGCAGTTTTTTCTCCCCTAAAGTATAATTCCACAGAGTGAGTATTTCTGGGGTTGTATAAATTAATGTTCGTATTCGGATCGTCTTCGTATTCTCTCTGTAATGCCGCTTTTAGACGATTCATTTCGTTCTGTTCTCCGTGTACCAAAACCTTTAAATAAATATGACAATAAACAGTATAAAAAAGAAGATTACAAATAGAAATTTACTCACAACGTGCGGCGGTTTCAACATCCTAATAAATTCGCTAGTTTGCTGATAGTCCGTATGGGCGGAAAACGAGATGTAATCTACAGACATTTTGAGAGGTAATTTTTGCCCAATCATCGTTGTTATTTCCTCCGGTTCCGATAATATAGTTTTTGCTAACGTTCCTTCCACACAATACCCTGGATTACAAAAAAAAATTGAAAATATACAGTCGACAGAAGTATAAACACAAGTAAATATACCTCCTTTAAAGAGTTTATCGTAAACCCAAGATAGCAGAAAATTTTTCCAAGTATAACAGCCCTTTATAAAAATTGTTTCGTACGCCTATGATTCAACGCCGTTAAATTAGTTTTTACAAAAATAAACATATAGACAACTTTGAAAATAATGAAAATCCTACCTGCTATTATAACACCGTTTTTTGGCTCAGTACACCAATTTTCGAATAATTCTCTTGACAAACCGCTTTGCATCATACCAGGAGAAGCCATAATTACACAAGGTCCTATATCTTCAAAATGATCTATTCCCTATGGAGAAATATAATTTCAAATTATTAATTATGGGCATTGAAATAACTTAATACGACCCTGTTTGTATACATCGTTGTGTATGTTGTTTCAATACACTAGTTTTGACACTTTTGACAGTTTGTACTAGTGACATCTCTCGATTAATCACGCACGACACATTTTAATTTTTGAAGAAAGAAATACAAAAAAATATTAAGTTTGCTTAAGATACGTATCAATAAAATATACATCTTTATGCAAAGTGTATAATATGTAAAAATAGTCATCGAATATGTATAATCAGAGTTCAAGGACGACAATTTTTACAGATACAGATTGAACAAGTTCTTCTAAAATTGTGCACGTTTTGTTGCCATAATAATCAAAGGTATATCATAATTTTACATACATTTTTCACTGCATTTTCTTTTTAATTCGGTAGTGGCTAGGCGAACACTTTACAGAAATTTAATTTAATTTACACAATACAATATTTCTATGATATGTGGGAATTAGTCCTGGTGGTGGCAGACCGCTCTCAGTGCGTAAAAAAAATGCATCTTTTTATTATTTAGTTAAAAGCTGAAATATTGTTTTGATCATTTCAGATGGTAGAAAAAAATAATGAGGAAAAATCTTGGATTGAAAAGTTGATAACATTTTTAGAAAACAACAGAGGTTTTGTAATACTATTTTTCTGTTTACCAGCCAGCTTCATTTTCGATATATTTTTAATAACCAAAAAGAAACTGTACCGCAAAATCTTCAGCAGCCCAAAACTACATGACCAAAGAGTACAAAACGTCCAAAAACAAGTACAAAAATGGAACAGACTACCAAAACAAAATCAAAAATTATTATGTACTTCCAGACCAAATTGGGCGAGTTTATCAACTACTTTTTTCAGAAAAGATCAATGCCACCAAATAAACGTAGATCTTTTCGACATACTTGAACTAGACGAAAAAAATTTGACAGTTAGAGTAGAACCAATGGTTACAGTTGCCGAAATAACCCAATATCTTATACCGAAAGGTTATACTTTAAGTGTAACTTTAGAAATAGATGATGCCACACTCGGGGGTCTTGGTATGGGAACTGGAATGACTTCTCACTCCCACAAAGTAGGTTTATACCATGAAACAGTAACTTCTTACGATGTAGTACTAGGGGATGGAAGTTTAGTAACAGCTTCAGAAAATGAAAACAAAGATCTTTTCGAATGTCTTCCTTGGTCGCATGGTAGCTTAGGATTTCTAGTAGCACTTACTCTTAAAATTGTAAAAATAAAACCTTACATTAAGATTAATTACATACCAGTTAAAGGGGAAAGTCATTATTGCGACATGATCAGATTACTATCAGGAGATAAAGGACCCGATTATCCTGTAGCTGATTATATCGAAGCTACTATTTTCAACAGAAATGAAGCTGTTATAATGACAGGAAATTATTCAGATCTTGATGATAATGTGCCCATTAACAACGTTACTCTTTGGTATAAACCTTGGTTTTACAAATACGTTGAAACTTTTTTAAAAAGTGGAAAACACACCGAGCTTATTCCTATAAGAGAATATTTGTTACGCCATAACAGAGCTATATTTTGGGTAGTCGAATCTATGATTCCATTCGGTAACAATCCTCTATTCAGACTTTTGTTTGGTTGGTTGTTACCACCTAAGCCAGCTTTCCTTAAATTCACCACCACTCCTGGAATCAGGGATTTTACCTTCACCAAACAAATATTTCAAGACATAGTACTACCTTCGAGAAAACTAGAAGATCAAATAAGTTACGCTGAAAGACTGTTTGATGCTTACCCTCTTTTAGTGTACCCTTGCAAAGTTTTTGATCATGGGCCTAAATATGGTATTTTAAAACCACCTCTAAAAGAAAACCTTGTAGATGGGACTAATTATGCTATATATAACGACTTGGGGATTTATGGGGTACCAGGTTTTGTTAAAAGAAAGGAAAAATATAACCCAGTTGAAGCAATGAGAGAAATGGAAAAATTCACAAGAGACAACAATGGTTTTTCATTTCTTTATGCTGATATATTTATGACCAAGCAAGAATTTAGCGAAATGTTTGATTTAAGTATGTATGAAGTTGTTAGGAAAAACTATCACGCTGAAGGAGCTTACCCTCATTTGTATGATAAAGTTAAACCTGAAATTGATGTATTTGAAATAGGAAGAAAATGCGATTAGGAATAAATATATATTTTTGAATTGTAGTTTTATTCACTTACCTTCAAATTTGAAATATGTTTGAAGACGAAAGGGTTGTTGATTGCAATCTGTCTTTTTATTTTATCATTCATTGCGTTTATATAAGTTTGGTAAACAGCCATACATTTTTTTGCCAATGATGATGCATAGTATATAGGAATGTCATGAAGCTCGGGATGTTGACTCCAATATTCATCTACAAAAATATTATTAATTGAAATCAATAAAAGAAATATTACTTGGGCATATGTAACGGGTTGTGGAGGGTGAATACTTACCAGACAAAATGGGGTAGTAGACTTAAGACAAAAAAAGAATAAAAATGGAACGACTTACCTAATATAAGTAAAAGTTCTTGTGCTCTTCCTAAGGCAAATACAGGAATTAAACATCTACCCCCTCTATTCACAATATCATGTACTAATGTTGTAAATCTTGATTCACGATCTTCTCTCTTTTCATGTATGTGAGTTCCATATGTTGATTCCTGTATAAATGTAGAAGTATTAAAAATAATACAAAAGAATGATTGAATATCTTACCGTAATTAAAATATCGGGATGAACTGTTGGAATTTCTGCAGCCATTAAATGTCTATCTTCCTGTCTAGAAAAATCTCCTGTGTATAGAATCTAAAAATAAAAGTTGTATAATAATGTTAAATCAGTTATTTCAGAACTAACTTTAACACCAGCGATTTCTAACATAAACATTGCTGCTCCCAGAACATGTCCAGCGTTATAAGCCCAAAATTTTATTCCCAGAACGTCTTTTTCTTCATGAAAATTTATTGTTTCAATTTTATCCATACTAGCTTCCAGATCTGCTTCTGTATACAACATCTGTTCAGTAGCAATATTACTAAAAAAATACATAAGTGATAATAATTAATAAGTAGTTATATATATTTATGGAATTTTACTCTTACCTAACTTTGATATAATCTGATAATAACCACCTGTAGATTGCTTTTGTTGCATGAGTCATAAAGCAGCGTCCTTTGAAGCTTGTTTTTAACAAAAACCAAGGTAAGGCACCACAATGATCTAAATGGAAACTAAAAAATATGTAATGTAGAAATACACCTATTTATGTATAACAATCAACAAACTTACTGTGAAATAAGAAGTAGATCAATTTCGTCTGCTTCTATTAAATCTACAAAGGGTAAAGCATCCATTCCTGATAAACCAGGGTGTATACCACAGTCAAGCTGCGACAGAAAAAAATATTAAGTTGATTAGATATATTTTTTTACACTAAAACCTACCATAATCTTTTTTCCTTTGAATTCAATCATTATACATGATCGTCCAACCTCTTGGCCTGCTCCTCTACAGAAAAAAGTAGCATTTAAATAAAATTTCATTATTAAGAAAAAAAACGTTATAAAGTCCTCAATAAAATCATACTCACAAAGGACGTATTATTAATTGATCACTTTCCTCAGAAGGAACTTGAGAGTCTTGCTTTCTCTTATACGACATGTTATGTACTAAATTATTTCTATTTAGTAATATTTTTATAAAATAATGTGTACAAACAAAATTGTAAGAATGCAAACATAACCTTAAATCCACAGACTCGTACAACCACACCACAGATCACTAATCCCATAAGTGACTAAAATAATCGAAGGTGATCTGTGGTAATGGCCACCAAATGAAGATCCTCGCTCGGAAATGCCCAGTCTATCGTATTTAGTCTCTGATCAAACTCTTCTTTTTTATGATTTACACGACTTTTTATGCTGTCAGTTACAGCCCCCAAATGATAACCAGACCTGTCAATCATCGGAAATGCCCACTCTCTATCGTATTCAGTCTATGATCCAAGTCTTCTTTATCTTCTTTTTTATGTTCCACAGGACTTCTTATTCTGTCAATTACAGCGACCAAATAATAACCAGATCTGTCAAAAAACGGAGGTGTTCGTTTTCCTTAGTAATTATTAGTAGGGATGGCTGATCCAAACATTTTTATGGATCAGTTCCAACCTGATCCAGTCCAGAGTGATAACTAGTCCAAAGATCAGTTCCAGTTACTAGTCCGTCCGGAAGTTTTGGGAGGGGTAGGTATGCTTTTACAGCGGTAGGTAAACAACCGTAAACGTGTACATACTAGACTTGAACTGATCTTGAACCGCTCGCGTTCAATTCAACGTATCGTTAATGTTGTATTGTACGAGTGCGGGGTACGAATTACGAATTTGAGTATTTACATTTGTATGAATTGTATGTTATATCAGTTCAGTTGATTTGAGAAATTGAACCGCGACTGATTTATAGGGGCGAGTGAGTGACTGTCTGTCTGTCTGTAGTGCATGTATATTTTTTGTTAGGAGGATGTCAAATAAAAGAAGCCCGATATGGCTTTATTTTACTATTATAGACAACGATACAAAAATTTGTCAGTGCGATATTTGTAAACAGCAGCTGAGTTTCAAACATTCAGCCTCGAATTTAAAAAAACATTTCAAGCGAAAACACCCTTCTGTGGAACTTGTTCCTGAAAAATCGCAAACAGAAAATATTCCTTCCACCAGTGGTTTGAAACGTTCATTACCTTATGATGCTGAGATTTGCGAGAATGATGCCCAAGCATCTACTTCGAAAAAAAGTAAACTGGACACCGTTTTGCTTGTGCATAGTGACAATAAAAATATAGTTCAAAAAAAAATCTCTTCTTTTATACCAAAAAAAATCACAGGAAGTATCAAAGCAAAAATTGATGCAGATTTATTGGGATTATTCATTTTCGACTATCAACCTTTCAGTGTAGTGCAGGACAGAGGATTCAAAAAATTTGTATATTCATTGAATCCTTCTTACGAATTGCCGAATAGGCATACTATATCGAACAGTCTCATTCCATTAGTGTATGAAAAACGTTTTGAAGAAGCCAAAATTGAAATGAAGAAAGTGTTAAACGTGTGTTTGACTACAGATTGTTGGACTTCAGCAAAAGTTGAAAGTTTTATGGCTGTGACTTGTCATTTCATCGATGATTTTAAAATGAAATCCGTTCTTTTGAGCTGTGATATTTTGGAAGAAAATCATACTGCTGTTAATTTAGCGGCAAAGCTGAAAGAAGTTGTGCAACAATGGGACTTGGAAAAAAAAGTTATATTAACTGTTTCTGATAATGCCATCAACATAAAAAAGGCTATCACAGATGAGTTAGGTTGGAAATTCTTTGGTTGCTTTGCGCATACATTAAATCTTATTGTTCATGATGCTTTGAAACTGGTTCAACCCATCATTGAAAAAGTAAAAAAAATTGTTTCCCATTTTAGACGAAGTAGTCGGTCGAATTCGAAATTATTGAACTTTCAAAAACAAGCAGGCATTGAAGTTCCCAAGAAGTTAATCCAAGATGTCTCAACACGGTGGAATTCCACATTTTATATGATGGAGCGATTCATAGAATTAGAAAATTGTATTCGATCAACAGTGGGTCTTTTGGACGAAAGCTTGCCACAACTATCGTCGGAAGAGTGGACCATTATGAAAGAATTATGCGAAATATTGAAATATTTCGAGGAGGCAACGAAATCAGTGAGTGGAGAAAGTTACATTTCAGCATCACTCGTCATTGTTTTAAACCGTGGCTTATTAAATGTGTGTGATAAACTGAAAAAAAACCAATTTAACCAAATGTCAAAATCAGTACTGAATTGTCTCGAAAATGGTTTACGTCACAGACTGGGAAATGTTGAATTTAGTAATACACTTGCGATATGTACATTTCTGGATCCGCGATTCAAAACTTTTGCTTTCAAGCATGTGGGTGCCGTAGACAGTATCAAGAAAATTGTGATCAATCTCGTTACCGAGATGGTAACAAAAAAAAATGAACAAAAAATTACTCAGAATGACCCCGCTTCCTCGGAAAATGAGCAGCCCAAAGAAAACGTAAAATTATCATTATGGGATTGCTTGGACGAAGTAGTAACAGAAAGCAAACCAAAAACTTCTAGTAGTTCCAGCAGAGCGATAATGGAGGTTCAGAGGTACTTAGAAGACGATGTACTGGATCGACACGGAAATCCTCTAGAGTGGTGGAAACAAAACCAGTACAACTATCCCTATCTCATCCAACTCGTGCAACAAAAATGCTGTGCACTAGCAACTTCGGTACCGTGCGAGAGACTTTTCTCAAAGGCTGGAAATATTTTAAATGAACGTCGTACGCGACTAAGTGCGGACAAATTAAAAAAACTTTTGTTTTTGAATACAAATGCTCAACAGACATAGTATTAACAAATAGTGACACTTCATTTCCAATGACTTTTCCATTCATTTGTTATTGTTTTTTAGATTTTAATTTATTCTAGGTTTTTGATAGGAATATTTATTTTTTTTTACCAAAGAATTATTTTTATTTGAAATTAGTCGTTTTTTATTTTTTATTATTGAAAAGGGATTATATTTTTTATCACTGAAGAGATTACCTACATGTTTTTGTTAGTTTGTTAAGAAAATATAATTATTATGTTTCTCTATATTTGGTCTTTGGTTTAATTCACCTATCACTAATTTTCACGAATGTAGTTTGCGTTTAGCTTACGAAACCAAAATGTGTACACATAAAATTGCTGACGATTTCTCCAGTTTTATTCACTTCTCCCTATTCGAATAACAAATCAAAATACCAACTAGTCCAAACCTCTCATTATGGTCCGTGTACAAAGCACTATTTGTACCTAATTCTACCAGCCCCATTCCGTCCAATCCATCCTACGCTATAGAAAAGAAAAGACTGCATGCAGTACATGCCGTTGAACGGCAGCGTCGGCAGCCGTCCGTTCACCTAGTCTGTCCCCGATCTGTGGCCCGAAATCCGGAATCATCGAATCACAGTAGTCGGCGCAGAACAGTCGCGCTCGTGCGCGGGCCGTGCCACGCTACAATGACTGGACTAATACTCGTACCTGAATAAATTGTCGGTTCGGATCAGTTCCATCAGTCCAACCCGCCGGATCAGGTCCAAGGGATCAGTTCCAGTACAGGTTAGCCATCCCTAATTATTAGTCTATGAACTATTTTAAAAGATGAAAATTGTTATTAAAATTACTTTATGTTAATATGTTAGTTTAATAATAAAGATTCTGCTTTTACAATAAAAATGAAGTTTAGGGCAGTTATTACAGATACCGCAGCAATGCGAGATTTCATGAGTGAGCTATAAAATGTTTTTATTAATTGGTATTAAATGAAACAAATCATGTTTTTTTCTATTAGATTATTTCATATTTTGTATGTGCAATTCTTAAGGTTCATTACTGATCTTCTCTAATGTACAAAATTAAATATGTTTGCCTTACAGATATTTCCACAAGTTTATCAAAATTCTCTAAAGAATGTGTAATGAGAATAACAACCAGGAAAGTATATTTCATAATCTCAGAAGAAGAATCTGGACCTCGAAGACCACTGGTCTGGTGTGAACTACCTGTTAACTTTTATTTCAAAGAATTCAATTTAATGGGAGTTAATGATCAATACAATGAAATTTATTTGGAATTCTCAACTGGTAAGTACTTTTTAATCAAATGGTTATAAAGTTTAACTTTTTACTATTTTAGCTTTACTTTCAAGATCACTATCTATTTTAAAACAAGTAGTAAAATCTTTCAAGATTAAACTCACTAATAAACAATCTCCCTGTCTTACTTTAGAAATGGAATTAGTAAGTAATATATTAATTTTATTATAAACAATAATAATTATCAATTGATTCTGTAAATTTTCAGACTGTAGATGAAATATCTAGCCAAGTTGTACATGATATACCTGTGGAAGTTATATCCAGGAGACATTGGGGAGATTATGAAGAGCCCAGGTTTAACGATTTTCATGTAAACAAATTATTTACTGTAACTATAAAAAATCTACAGAATTATTTTTCAGGTTTCTATTCAGATGCCAAATTTAAAAGCTCTGAAAAATATCGTGGAACGTTTAAGAAATATGAGCCACAGCTTAATAGTAAGTGCCAACAAAAATGGAAGATTAACTTTTCAAATTAAAACAAACGTAGTAAACGTATCAGCCCATTTTACAGATTTGAGTGTACAAAGTTTTGCAGGTAAGTCAAATAATTCAAATAATGTTTTTTATTGTGCTAAAACATTTTAGTTGGTCATATTCCTACAAATGATGATGAAGACAATGATCCTCAATTGATTTCCTCAACTATTGATATTAAAAAGTTTTTAATGTTTTTATCTGGTTTACAAATAAACAACTGTAGAACTTTATGCAGTATAGTTCATGGTCAAATGGTTAAACTTTTCATGGAACAGCCTGGGGAACTTTCAATACAGGTTTTCTTGACTGAAATGAGCGCTTAACCCCAAGAAAATGTTTTAGAAACCAAAATTTTTGTTGCGGTAAGAAAATAAAGTCAAAATTATTTATGCTATAAAGTTATATTATCATTTAAAATAAAACTAATCATACAATAACATATTTGTTTATATCCTTAGGTGCAGTCGTTCTACCAAAGATGAATGAAAATATGTAATATAAATACTGATGAGGTAGGGGGTCCAGTTAACATGAATAAAACATCCATCTTATATTCAATCGATATGTTGTGTACATTGTTTAATTTTTATTCTCTAACTTATTTTTAATACCGATTTTTATTAAATGAAGAACATAGAAAACATTTTTATCATTTCCTAGATTCACAAATTTATCCAACAGTCAAATAAATACTTAAACTAATCAATACAATAAGTAAAAAAGGAAGCCAGGTTTTTAAGAAACCTGAAAATGATATGTATTTACTATGTATCAACATTAAAAATGCCAACTTAACCATGTTCCACTTTGATGATTTATTGTACTGCATTAAATTCAAAGCTGTAGCGACATGAGAATGACAGTTATCACAGCACAAATTATGCATTCTATTTTTGTATATTTCTGAAGCTTCCGTAACTCCAGCGTCCCATCCACTAAAATAGAAAGACTTGCATATAAATTCATTATAATAAATATGATGGCATAATCTACCTAATTCCACCTCTAGCCAATGAATGTTGAAGTTGCCAGTACTTTGTCGGTTTTCCAAATGCCATATTATCTTCAGACACAAAGTATGGCCCTGCAAAGTCTCTAATAATTCCTGAAGACATAGCAATACCCATATGTCCTATCATTGGACACAACCAAGTTAGTAATGGTATTGGAGTCCAAACGATGCAAAATGGGAATTTGTCTTTAGCGACATCAATTTCTTCAGTAATCATTCCGCCCGATTCTAGATTTTCCATTTAATATCCCTGAATATTTGTTTTCAAATTCATTCATTATTAATCAAAATAAATTAATTATAAATTTCTTCTTCTTTCTTATTCCTGGCAATTTTGAATGCATCATCTGCTCAAGAATCTAGCCACAGATCACCTAATCTAGCTACCGGTTACAACCACAGAATATATTTTCAGTTAGCAAATGCAACACAAACCGTCAACGCCAAAAAACGCCTAAGAATTACGTCATTTATTTATGTTGCACCAACGTTAAAATAAAAATCCCTAGATCGAACATTTCATTTAACATGTAAACAAACAAATGCGGTGATGTCTGAAGTTTTAATAAAATTGTAAATGGAATTTACAATTATTTTAGGATAAAAGATAGAATGGCCTCTTCTCAGGATGCTTGGTATCTTTCACTTTTAGGTTTAGCAGAATATTTTAGGACATCCAGCCCTCCAATGATAAAAATTTGCATCCAATGTTTACAAGCTGTTTTTAATTTTAAGCCCCCACAAAGAGTTGAAGCAAGAACTCACTTACAACTTGGTAATATTCTATTAACACATACAAAAAATATTGACTTGGCTAAGAATCATTTAGAACAAGCAGTAAGTACTAATTTGTTAGGTTTTCATGTATACAATTTTTAAAAACTTTATATTTCCTTCCAGTGGTTGCTGTCACAAGTAATAAATTCATTTGACGATGTAAAATTTGAAGCAGCTAGTGTTCTAGCAGAATTATATGAACAACAAGAACAAATATCTTTATCTAAACCAATTTTAAGGAAAGCTATTGAGTTATCACAACATAATGTGTACTGGCATTGTAGACTGATATTTCAGCTAGCTGTATGTATTTCTATAAATTCTTTGTTATATTTATAATTATGAATATTTTTTTTAGCAAATTCATGCTACTGAAAAAGATTATACCTTAGCGAGTAGTCTGTTAGGTGTTGGTGTAGATTATGCTCATATCTCAAATGCTTCCTATACAAGAGTTTTATTTTTATTAAGTAAAGGAATGGTAAGTAGTTCATATGTACCGTATTCATATTTTAATTGATAAATATTTCAGTTATTATTGATTGACAAAAAGTTGCAAGAAGTGCAACAAGTATTAAATCAGGCTGGACATTTAATCGAGACATGGACTGGTGCTGTTTATCAAAAAGAATATGTAAAAGTATACTTTTTAGTTTTACAAGTATGCCATTTTTTGATGGCAGGTCAAGTTAAAAGTGTAAAACCTTGTTTAAAACAACTTCAGCAGAGTATACAAACAATTATGGCTACTGACGATGGTAAATTTTGTCTTATAGACATTTTTGAACTATAAAAATATCAAAATCTTAAAATTAGTTCGGTAAATAAGAGAGTTGTTTTAGTTTTTATGGGTCCAAGTGCAGGAGATATGTTTTTATGGATGCCAAAGGAGCATTTGTATGTTCTAGTTTATCTAGTAACCGTTATGCACAGTATGCAGGCTGGTTATATGGAAAAAGCACAAAAATACACTGATAAAGCATTGATGCAAATAGAAAAATTAAAAAGTAAGTAGCGTAATTATTTTTGTTTATATACAGTTACCACGTTTTTTTTAAGTTGTAGATAATAAACCAATTTTATCAGTATTTCAATTAATGTTATTGGAACATATAATAATGTGTCGCTTAGTTATGGGTAATAAAACGCAAGCATTGCAAGAAATATCTTCAGCAGCTGCCTTATGTAAACAATGTCCCCGATTATTAGAAACTCATGGACCTCAATTACATACTTTACTTGGACTGTATTCTATGAGTATGAACTGTATGGAAGCAGCAGAGGCTCAATTTATAGCTGCTTTGAATGTAAGTGTTCAATTTTAGCGTGAAAGTACATTTTTAACTGTGTAATTATTATAGACGTCTAGAGAAAGGGAACTATGGACTTTTGCAAACCTCAACCTAGCTATTGTGTACTTAAGAGGTAAAAGAGAGGCAGATTTTAATGCTCTACATGATAGAATAAATCCAGAAAGTCTTCCATCTCATTCACATAGTTTACGAGCAGCAGCTTATTATGTACAAGGACTACAAGCTTTTTTTCAGGGACGATTTAATGAAGCAAAGTATGTTTTATTGTTAGATTATTCTAGTATCCTAGTATATTAATTTTTTTTGTTAAGGAGGTACCTCAGAGAGACTTTGAAGATGGCTAACGCTGAAGACTTGAATAGGTTAACTTCTTGCTCGCTTGTTCTTCTTGGTCATATATTTTTATCCTTGGGTAATAGTAGGGAAAGTATGAACATGGTTACACCTGCGATGCAATTGGCCAGCAAAATACCTGATGTACATGTGCAGTTATGGGCTTCAGCAATTCTTAAAGGTTGGATTCGTTTCGAGGGTTATTTTTACCTAATAAGATGTTTTTTTATAGATTTACACCGGATTTGTGGTGATACGCAGAGAGAAAACGAAGCTTATCAGAGACATGTAAATTTTTCACAAATGTTGTTAACCGATCATTTTCAGGCGTCTCAAATGCCTGAACATAATTTGATAATGTGGACACAGGGTAATTTTCCAACGAATACTACAAATTCTCCGAGTAGTTCCGGAAGTCTTCTGTAACTTTTTTATATGCACTATTTATATATATTATAAGTATTTAAAAATATTTGAGTGTTTTATTCGTTTCTATCCAATAAAAAACTACATAGAGAAATGTCATACTTCTGACTCATTTTTGAAAATTAACTGAATATAAGAGATTGAGTAAATAATAATATAGTATATTTAGTGATAAAGACTGCAATATTCAGGTATATTTTATACAATTAGAGAATTCACATCGTTTAATTTAATACCTTTAAAAATGATATAGCTCTGTTGAATCACCTAATAGGTAAAAAATAAAACTCACCTTATTTAATTAAAACACTTCCAGCACTTCTTTCTGTATGTGGATCATGGATCAAACAATAAAACGGGTACTTACCTGTATATTATTTTCGATAACAATAGAGATGTAGTTTTCTTCAAAGAGCGTATCCCGTGTTTTGAAATTAGAATGGATTTTTCTAAAGTAGGTACTTATATAGCCAAGAAAGGAATGCCGCGGTGGAAAAAATAATTTGGGTTTACGATGTTACACCTAATTTCAATTCTTATTACATTTATTGTATTGCCAATTTTATTTACCATTTGATTTTTTTAATTCGTACACTCTGTATACATTTTTTTATCATAGACACTATAATTTTCTTTAAAAAATACAAAACTAATGTAGGCTCCCAATAGAATATTTCATAAAACAACATGTTTGGATTATTAATACAGAGATTTTTTATATAATTTATATTTACATGAATATATTAAATTGTCTTTCATCAATTCACTTAAGTATTAGAAAGTAGGCAAATCAGTACTTTTATAATTAAACACATTTTTTGAATTCACCAGTTTTTTCTTCTTTTTTATCTAATTCTTTAGAAATCAACAGCGATATTGTCAATGACAATGGGCGCGTTCAGCCAGGCTAGCTTTAACGAGAGCTTATTTTCTCGACTCGGCACCCCCCACTATTTAGAAGCTCTCGCAATTTATCGAGAAGGGCAACAAAAATCATTGAAGAAGGTATACAGTGTTGAAAAAATTGCAGTTGAATAGCTTCTTCAATCATTTTCCTTGCCCTTCTCAATAAAGTAATCAAGGGCAAGGAAAATCATTGAAGAAGGTATACAGCATAGACAAAAGAAATTATTTCTCTATGGTATACAGTGTTGAAAAAAATGGCCGCGTAAGCTGCAGTTGAATAGCTTCTTCAATCATTTCCCTAGCCCTTCTCGATAAATTAACCATTGGTCTGTTTCAACCAAGAAGAAATAAGGTTGTTATTTTGAAGAAATTGACAGAAATTCTGAATAGTGGGGGGCGCTGAGTCGGGAAAATAAACTCTCGTCGAATTTGACCGCTAAGTGACAGCTCTAACGGTCGCCATTTTTACCAGCGAATTTATTTTCCGCTAAGTTGGTCAGCGGTTCGTTATGTCAACAACAACAAACAACAATTCTAGCCTCTAAGTTGAAATTTCTGTGTTAGGTATTTAGTTTTTATTACTGTATTACTTATATTTCTTTAATATCCGTTGGACACTTGTGCGAGACACACCTGTCGCAATGGCCAATTGTCTTATACTCAGAGTACTATCTATTGCAACTTCATCCCCCAATACTGCTTCATCCGCAAGTTTTTCCAAGATTAAGTAATTTATAAGGTTTTCCATTGTAGGCGCTTAATATTTGTAAAATAAATTTAAAGGTTATGTGATGTATTTATCTGTTTGTCACATAGCATCAAAGCATAGACGTTCAGCCATCTTCAAGCGCCGCTGCTAGCGCTAACTTTGTGCTAGCGTGGCTGCACCCTCCCATTGTCATTAAAAGAGCGAAATTACAGTCACACCACAGAAATCAATATTTATTTCTGTGAGTTACACGAATACACTTTCCTTTTTCATCAGATCTATGAGAGAGCAAAAATAAATTATAAATATCGACTATCAATTATAAAAATACTGATTAACTGCACAAATGAATATTCATACATAATCATACAGATATTTCCTGAATCTGAACACGTTTTTTCATCGTTCCCGGAGTAACAGGAACGCCTTGGGGCCTGAGAATCCCTTGATTTGTACTTGCTGTCGGCAAAACCTCCACGACTGGAGGCGAAGGTTCGTTGCTTCTGCCAAGAAGCACGTCCTGACTGGTGCTGGTAACATCTGGAGGATGAAAACTAGGATGGATGTTTTCTATTCTTTTGGCCGGCGGGGGAGAAGATTTAAAATTTTGTATAGGAAGTTCTGTAATTTGGATATCGGTTAAGTGTTTTTGATTATAACTGCAATCGCCGATACATTTGTGTCTGCCACACTTCATATTGGTATGTTGCATATCGTAGGATTTGTCGAAACCTTCTCCAGAAGAACTACTACAGCTTCCTGTAAAAATAAACATAAATTAGTATTTACCTTCGGAAGAAAAACTGGTGGACTTACCGGATTCAGTTTGTGCTTCTTTAATTTTTCGTTTATTTTTTTCTCTGTCTCTCTGGTGATAGATACCAGCGAAGATCAGAACGTTCAGTAGCAGAAGAAAACAACCTACTGCGATGGTAATTGTGAGAGCAGTCGTATAATTTTGATAGTGACTGGAAGCTAATTTTCTTAATATGTTGTTAGAGGTTTTCGTTTGGCTAGGAAGATATATGGTTTGATTTGGAGGGCATTCTGTAGTTGTTGCCTAAAATAAAAAAAACATGTTATTAGTGAGTCAAAGTTTTTTTTTAAACTTTAATAACTATCTCTCTTTTCGAAACTTAATTTTGCATCTTTCGGAACACATCTAATTATTTCTGTGGTGTGAACTTGTCTTTAATCGACAACGATGTCAAAGCTGTCAGTGAAATATGGAATTTGTAACGTACGATTAATATCGCACCTCTAGAAGAACAATGACGCAAGTGTACAAATTTCGAAAATTTAGTTAAATATGGCAAACGTTTCAAAAATAATCATTATTTCCGTCTTAATTGTAGTAGCACTGGTGTGCTAGAGGGAAGGTGCGTCGTTGTTCCATTTACATAAATAGGGTACCCTCTTTCCATTGTCTAAAAAAATAATTAGATTAGACAATGCTCTTTCGGAGCAACATCGGCGTAACCTTCAATTGTGCTTTGAATCCGGACCGGTACTTGCGTCATTGTTGTTCTAAGGGACTTGCGTCTAGTCCCACCGTTTAATTTTCTAGCCCGCATGCACGCATGCGCATTTCATGATCAGTTTGCCTCCTAATTTATCGAGAAGGGCAAGGAAAATAATTGAAAAAGCTATATAGAAGGGACAGGGTGAATGGAATGGTTATTTTTCCTTCCCCTTCTTCAAAAATTAACCAATGATCTGTTTTAACCAAAAAAATTATGAATCTTATTAGAAACAAAAGCAAATATCAGTTCCTAATTATTCTAACCTAAAAATTCAAAATGACAAGACAAGGCAAACTGATCATGAAATGCGCATGCGGGCTAGAAAATTAAACGGTGAGACTGGACGCAAGATTCTAGGGGTGCGATATAATGTGAATTCAAACGCAGTTTATGACATTTTAGTATGCACCTAAATACACCCAAGCACGCTGCTAGATATTTAAAACGTTACTAGCGTTAGACTCCGTTTCACCCAAGAAGAACCCACGTGAAGTCGCAGTCGAATGCGCGAACTTGTTGACAAAACCAGCGCCATATTGTAAAATTGACATACGACTTCAAATCAGTAGCGTAACGTTTTCACATTTTGTAGGATAACACAAAATTAGAATATTAAAAATGTATTTATCATGTGTATTGTTTAAATAAAACATAATTTTGAAATTTTTTGAAGCTTTTCGAGATATTTTCACATACAATCAATCGTTTGTAACGCCAATGGCATGCAACGGTCGTTACGAGGCTACATAGATAAACAAGACCGATTTTGGTTTCTGCGCAAGACAGTTGGCAAACTTCACGTGGGTTCTTCTTATGCGAAACGGAGTCTAGCATGGTGCTTATTACGTCTATGAATCGATTATTTGTGATTTATTAACTAGTAGAGTCTTAGTAGCCTATAACTTTGACTATGGATAAGGCTGTTATATTATAATAATTTTGAGCGATTAATTTTTCAAATTATCTTAGAAATCAAAAAAACATGCTACACCTAATCTAATAGCGATTTGGTTTGTGTAGATTTTCGACAATAGATGGCGCACTCTGCTAATTTTAGCAGGTAATGATTAATTTATGCTGGTACCTGTAGAGCAGTGTCCGATTTTGGCGGAAGAGGTGTTGAAACGGCACTTTCTGTTGATAGAGTGGACGCCATAGTAGCATGATGAATATAAGATGGTTTTTCTTTAAGTTGGGGTCGAACAAAACCTAAACATTAAAAATAAAATTTCATTTCAAAGATTAAGAAATATTTGAAATTATACCATCGTAATATTGGTCGTCTTCTTCTTGAAATTGATGATGTCTCATAGACACGTCACCTCCATCACCAGGTCTATGTAGTTGGGGAATCAAATTCAACCACAAAGACATTTTGTGCCCTCGGTAGTGGTCCTTTTTCTCTA
Organism: Lochmaea crataegi; assembly: GCA_947563755.1. Lineage (NCBI taxonomy): Eukaryota > Metazoa > Arthropoda > Insecta > Coleoptera > Chrysomelidae > Lochmaea > Lochmaea crataegi. The sequence goes on along the minus strand of OX387423.1, from coordinate 47,209,334 downwards.
AATGATTTCCTGAAAATATCGTAAGTAAATAAGTTATGATATTTCTATATAAAAAAATAACTTAACTCACCGATTTCTAAATAAAATTGATTGATTGTATCGTACGTATCCCAAAAGGGGAAAGTTGTTGGCTGCTTGTCCGTTAGAGAATTGTGATTAACTGAAACATTCGGCAGTTCCCCATTGGGATTTCTGCAAAACAGTTTAATTTAAGTACAAAGTAATCGAAAATTCCAATACAAATACTCACCCAGTTTTTACGAAATTGCTGATATAATGAATCAACGCTTTTGATATGGCAGCATCACTAAAAGTATAATTGTAAGGAGAATAGAACCCGACACCGGTCAAGGGGAAGCCCAAAACGTAAGGAAGATCATCACCTCGAACACTTCCAAATCTCTAAAATTGTAAATCAAAATAGTTCTCTCAAAAACGGATTTAAAAGTTTCTTCAGTTAAAACAGGATAATATGGAAACAATAGCGCTATCTACTAAAATTCTATGGAAGTTCAAAGTATCTTGAAAGTAAATAAATCTGCAAAGCTTCATAGGTTTGGAATTTACTGTTTGGACCCTTACTTTGTGGAATCTACTCATATTAATGTTATAAATGAAACTAACTGTTTCATTTATAACATTCATAGGTTTGGGTTGATATTTGTTCCTGTCAGCTGTATTTATTGTTATTTTAGTGTTTAATTGTTATTTATGAGAGACGATAAGACATATGAGACACGATGAGTAGAAAGTGCTAATTTTTCGCCACATTAAGTTACAAGAAACTGTTTATTTTTATTTTATCATTACGAGAACATTCCAGCAGATGGCACTACAAGAGGTATAGAGTGCGTTATCTATAATAGGTATAGTTAGAGAAAAATGCTACTGAGAATAGCCTCAGCGTACAGGACGACATCCGATGTAGCCGGGAATACCACCGATAGACCTGCTAGTGGAGGAAAAGAGTAGCATCCATAAGGAAGGTAGGGATCAGAAAGGTAAAATCCAAAAAGAAACACGGGACAAATAGAGACGGAGATGGGAAGAGCAGAGCAAGGGATCGTGAACGAAAACGCTAATCAAGGACTTAAACAAATGGCTCGAATGTGCTGCGAGCAAGATGACGTCGAGCACACGCTCTTCTCTTGTAAGATATGGACAGCGGAAAGGCTCAAGATGGAGAAGGAGCTGGGGAAAGAGCTTAAAACTGCCAATTTAATATAGACACCATGGTCGAGTCAAAACGTAATTGGGACTGCATATATACGGATATGTCACAGCATAAATGAGCAGGAAAGAGGAAGAAGAAAGGATAAGCCAAGGAGGGAGAAAAGGAGAGAATAGAGGGACCCCTGACTCTGACGATATACCTTACAGGTGGTAACGGAGTACAGGGAGTGAGCAATGGAGATCGGGGTGGTTTTTGTGAGGTCATCCTCAGATCGCGTGTAACGTTGTTCTAATATTTTGCGTGTAAAGGAGGGTTGTGCCCGTTCTCGGGGAGAAATCCCACACTACCGGGGAAAGGAACAACAAGTACCCGGTGCCTGAGAGCAGGTTTCCACCCATCAAAAAAAAAGGTATAGTTAATGTAGGGTTAAGATTTCTTACCATAGGAACATCTTTTTCTCCGTTATGATGTTGAAAGTGAAAGAAAAAAGTCGTCCCTCCTTTTAAACTATGTAAATAACCTATCCTTATCAAAGGAGCGGCTGTGTGACCGTCACTTAACACGTCAAGCGTAGCATCTCTGTAAATAAACATGTTTGATACCAAATAATTATTTATTACATGGGATGTTTACCTAACACTTAAAGGATTCTGTGACGGTTTCTCCCAGTCGGTGTATTCGTTCTTGAGAGTAGAAAATATTTCATTTAGATGATAATAGTAAGCGTTTCGAACGTATGTCCTTAAGATTCTATCTCTTTTCGTTTCGTTAAAGCCGAATTCTAAATCTTGAGCGTTAAGATCCAGATATGATTCCGTTGAGATTAGGCCGAATAAGAGAGCTCTATCTGGAAAATCGGCTAGTTCGTATCCTTGGGACGTGGAGATAGTTGGAGCTCCGATATTAGGGGGAACAGAAGTTGGATTCAGCAAGATGGTACCGTCAACGAAAGGAGCAAAACCTGTTGAATCAAATAAGTTTAGAGGAAACATTTAGGCAGGAATGAATTTTGCCGTGGTAAAGCATTTTTCTTACCTGGAAGAAACCTTGGAACGTCTAACCGTATATCAAGTAAATTATTTAAAGGCTGTAATCTTAAACAAGGAGCTAGATCGTCTTCTAGTAGATCCCCATAGCATCTAGTGTGTAGTGATACACTCCTTTTAACCCAAAGTGGATCTTTTTGTAACGCCCATGGACTTAAACTAGATCCACTTAATAATATCACCCGATGAAGAAGTTCTGAAATAAATAATAAAAATAAGAGTTTAATGGGAAGAATAATTGAGTTTTGCTACAGACCTTTAGCTACTGGAGATATAGCTATGAAATTTACTAGAGCTGCACCTGTTCCGTGACCCATTAGGGTTACCTTTTGTGGATCGCCTCCGAAAGCTGGTAAGTTTTCCCTCAACCAATGTAATCCCGCTACCAAATCCATCAAGCCGAAATTTCCTTGTGCACTATTTTTGGCGCCAGTTTTTAAAAAACCTGTAATAAATGTAAAATATTTGTTTTTTCTGAATGTAATAAATTTAAAATGAAAGAAAATTCAATAATAAAATAAATAGAAACAAAAAATTACCTAAAACGCCAAGCCTAAAATTGATTGTAACTACTATAACTCTTCCTGTAGATGCCAGAAGAGTTCCGTCATATATATTCCCACTACTCCATTCATAGCTTTCTCCATGGACATACACTATACAAGGCAACAGACTGGTTTCTTCACCACCAGTCACTGAAAAAAATACCACAGATAATTTTTTAACAAAATTATTATTTTGAATATTAAAATTTAATTAATAACGTATTATTGCTTCTTGTCTATGGAAGCAAGCAGCTCGTTGGGAGTTGGTGAAATTGCTGTTACAAGCCGAAGCCTCACTTCCGCACTGCTTGCAGACTGTTACACTAAACACTGCAATGCACTACGGAATTGAAGATACAGACTCGTTAATTATTCTCATCTTCTTTAGCTTCTTCTTGAGTTTCTTATTTTACTTGCAAAAACCTAAAAAAACTGTATAAAAAACCAAAAAAGTGTATAGAAAACTTAAGAAGTATATAGAAAGCTAAAAAAAGTGTATAGAAAGCTGAAAAAAGTGCATAGAAAACTTAAAAAGTAGATATAAAGCTAAATAATTGTATAGAAAACTTGAAAAAGTGAAAAAAAAAATAAAAAGTGTATAGAAAATAAAAGAAAACTGTATAGAAAGCTAAAAAAGTGTATAAAAAATTAAAAAAGTGAAAATCGAAAAGTGAAAATTCAGTTCTCATTTGATATATTCAAAGAAACACCATCGTTTATTCCAAAGGATTAAATATTCGCATATTGAGTCCCCTTTAAATGTCATTTGTCATACTTTTCAATCCTCCCCTTTCAAGTATTTCCAAGGCTCCGTTTCTTCCTTTTGTTTGTCTTTCTTCTGTCAGGAACAAAAAGTTTTAAGTCGATTTTTATTAAAAAGGGAGTTAATTAATGAAGATTTCAAAATACCGTCATTTTATAAGTTGAAAACACCTTAATACAAAATGTCGCAGATCATAGAATGACTAAAAATAATATAAAATGTGTGCCTCTTCGTCCTGGGACTTCCTGTATTTAAATCGTTCTACTTCTTTGTTGCATATTTTAGTCTCAAACTGTTTTTTCGATTCATTTGTCAATTTCTGAAATATTTCACCCAGTTTTTAACTTTTGACTACAAAAGCAGATTTTCCAACAAATAAAAATTATTATCGTTGTTTGCCAAAAAGGTTTGTGGTCACTGTGTTTGTTACTCGTTTTCTCGCGTGTAAAAATAGGCTAATCTAATTTGTAAACTTCTCCGTTTCCGGTCTTTACGGCATTTCTCAGCTAAACTTTCTTAATTGTTTTTCTTGCCAACGATTCAAAGTAGCAAAACAACATAAGTATATACGCGCGCTGAAAAAAAGGGGGGAAAAGATAAGTGGATGAATTTTTAATCACTTTACTGGAGTCCTGAAGGCCGTTAAGAAGTTGAAAGTAACGTGTTGTTGTTATGTTGTTGTTTTATTGAATTTATATGGGGATGTTTTACAAGCGGAAGTGATGGATGTAAAATAAAGTGCTTATTTTGAAACAGAAATGAACATTTATAAAAAAGGACTCTCTGTATATAGATTTATACAATGTAAATTTGTAGAATAGGGCTTTTGAGATGTCTGGAGTACTTAGTTTTTTGATCAAATTGAAATTTTTCATCCGAATAGTGAAATGAAATTTTCGAAAAAAAAACATTTTCGATTTAAAAAAGTCGTAAAATCCACAAAACTGCAAAAATTTGGCTGAAATTTAATCGGGGCATTCTTAAAAGACCAGGAAAAAATCAACAAGAAAGGTTTTCATATTATAAATCGTGAAAATAAGGATACCGAAATAACAACTTTTACATAAGATTATTCTAGCTTCTTGTGTTGGTATACCTGTAAATATAAGTAAATAATTATAAACTTACCGGTTCTGGGCACGTAGAGGTTGAGGTAAAGGCAGTCTTCACTTTGATTAGCTAACAGTGGCAAAACTTTTTCCAAAAAAAGTAATCGATTTTTTGGATATTCCAATAAAGCCTCAGATCGATTGCCGATGTCTGGCAAACGTTGTGGGCAGACAGCGCTAAATCTATCTGCCAATCGCGTTGACTTCCACATAGAGGGCGTCACTGGAGGCATATACCTAAAACAATCAAGTTTGACAAAATAGCTGTTTATACAACCTTAGAGTAGAAGTAGATATTAAATGACAGTGCAAAAGTGCTCAGTAGAAAGTTTTCTAATGACAGACCAAAGTTGCTAAGTACGAATGACCGCAGTTGACCTTTATATAATAGGAGGATAATAATATACAGAGTGCAGCGAAAGTATGTGTGCTCCGACATATCATTGATAATATATTATACGGGGCAGAATAAAAAGTCAATTTTAGAGAGAATACACAGCGATAAATGTTATTAAATTACTATGAATGTTCTTTGATGACAGTTAAAAATGAGCAAGGGTGATGACTGCAGTTGAACTTTTATAAAATAGGAGTGGGTATTGAAGATTACAGAATACACAGCGATAAATGTTATTAAATTATTATTAATTTGATTAGCAGGAAAGAAATGGAAGCTAGCAGGTGTGTGACACCAGAGATTAGTTTTTATTCAGACTGTGTATACTGTAGAGCTCCATGATTAGCAAGTATCGCTGCAAATGCGGTATATTGGTGATACTATCTATGAATTTGTAATTCCCTGTGATTTGTATAGCCTGTTAAATGTGAACTGTATCCATGAATTAAAAGTGCAAATCGTAAAAAATAGTGATGTGCAAGAGGATGACTCTGGTGAATTAGAAGGAAAAGGGTTGATTGATACAACAATATTTAGTCCTAGCTATTATCCAACACTGCCTATATGCAAAATAATAATAGGAATGTAACTTTGGAGACAGGACATAATGTAAATGTGTGAATTAAAATATATGTCATATAAAAGATTAAACAAGTTATCATTTATACCAATTTAAAAAGTTCTCCATTTAATAATAATTGAATCACGTCTTCATTCATCGTATGTAAGTCACATCTTGCTGCTAAAAATCACGTTTCATTATACAGAAGAAATGGAATGTGTGTAACGATTGATGATTTGATGGGAAAAGTATTTGAAATGAAAATCTATAGTTATGTGAGGTAACAAACGTGTGTATAATTATAAATAATATATGAGTAACAAATCTCGTTTCATTATACAGAAGAAATGTATTATTATACTGCGGTCATTCGTACTTAGCAACTTTGGTCTGTCATTAGAAAACTTTCTACTCAGCACTTTTGCACTGTCATTTAATATCTACTAGTAGATATTCGGGGTGTGTGGAACACAGTGTGGTAACAAGTGTAACAGTAGACAGCGAGCAGCCGAGTAGATATGATGACGTGTTTAGATACTCAAAAGCAAGCAAAGCAGATTCTGAGAAAGCGATTGGACGGAGGTTGAACTTGTTTAACCGAACCGGCGATAGCTAATTAGAAGCCAAAAACAGCGTTTTTAAACGCAAATAGTGTTTTTCAACACTATTTTTGAAAACTATTTTTAATTTTTAAATTTGTGAATTATAGATGTTTTGTATGTTTTAGGACCTGTGGAGGAGAAAAACTATTGAGATGCCGAGTCAAAACGACAGCCGTGCTAGCAGCAGAGCTAGCAGCAGACAAGCAAAAAGATGGAAATAGGAATCATCCAACGAAGATGAGGGCGACAACAAATCGCCAAAGGAATGAAAATAGTGAGAGATGCAAAAGAAACAATAGAGAGGATTAATAGAAAAGAAGAACGAGAAAAAATCGAACAGGAAAGACTCAAAAGTCTAAGGGACAGAAACAGGCATGAAGCCGAAGAAGCCACAAAAGAAGCATAAAAAGAAAAAAAGAGACAGAAACATTAAAAAAAGAGGCAGAAGAATGGAAGAAAACAATTAGAAAAATGGAGGATGAACTAACAGGACTACGAAAAGCCAAGGAGGGCATGGCAAAGACGATGGAAGCAATGCAGAAAGAGAAAAAGAACCGAAGCCGATCAGAAAGAGTCCGTAGAAAGACACAGAGAACAGAATCCTCCCTAGAAGAAGAAGAAAACGAGGATATGGATTTCACCGAAGTGATATCCATAAAGAAGATCCAAAAGGAACAGCGAAAAGAAGCCGCGCAAAGAAAGGCAAATGATGAAGAAATGATGGATCAGGCCATCAAAGAAAACCAGAAGACAACAACACACCGACCACCACCTGCCGTACTCAGGAGTGTCCACCACTGGAGCTCCGTGAGGAAGGAAATACACATACAAGGAATCGAAACGTGATAATCACAATCCGAGAAACACTCGGAGTAAATATACCCTGCGTAGGGCCAGAGGACTACAGGAACCTAAACAGGTACTTGAGAGAAGACAGAAAAGAAGTGGAGTGGTATACGTATAAGCATTAAGAAGAAAGAACAGCAAGGATTGTCATCCGAGGATTGAAAATCTGCGAAGATACCGAAGAAATAAAAGAGGAAATCGAGAAAGATAGGAAAAATCAGCCAACTCCACTCCAGATTTGACACGAGGAAACCACTAATCATCTACATGGTAGACCTCGAAGTAGAAGAGAAGGAAAGAATCAGGAAAATTCAACACATACAGAACGTGAGGATAAGATGGGAAGAGCAAAGAAGAGGAGATGGACCGACGCAGTGTTACAACTACCAAGGATTCCACAACGGTCACCCGGCATGCAGCATAAGCACTAAATGCATGAAGTTCGGAGGACCACACAGATCAAATGAATGTCCAAGACCAAAGAATAAGCCAGCCAACTGCGCAAAATGCCAGGGGCATGCCACCCGGCGAACTACATAGGATGCCCATACTGGCACCAAACAACCTGAAGACAAGGAAAACAGTCCCAAAAGCAACGAAAGCAACGAAGCCAGGAGTCAGCTACGCCCAAGCTGCAACCAACAAAACGACGACTACAACAACAACAACACCGACGAAGCAACAGATTCTCGAGTAGGTGAAAAGTCTATTAGCTCAGCTAATGACCTAAAGTAACTTGTAAGAAATCTCAAGAAAAGAAGACCCACCTACGAGAAGGCCCGGCACATCCATAAAAAGATGAGTCGGGATTTCAACTAGGCCAGCAAAAACAAGTGGATCCACTCTATAAGGTCGTCTTTCGGCGCAGTTCGCAGGCTAAGGATTCGCCCCTTGTAGAGGCAGCGCAAAAAAAACACACACAACCGAAGACAAAAGCAAGTTAGAAGACCGCTGAAGAAATAACCACCGTGGTTACACAGAAAAGAAGAAGACCAGCCCAACCCCAGCAAGCAGTCATTTGTCTAGGGATGCTGTACGAACGTCGACGATGAGGACCCATCGGATGAGATGTGGGGGGGGGGGGGGGTGAATAGAATATGAGAGATCTCGGAAGGAGCAGCAATCATCTACTGGAAGCAATGACCTACTCGCTGCTCCTCCCTACCACTATCATATCACCATCTTTTCACGGAAAAGCTTGAAAATCTAAAGTTAAATAGTAGAAATAACCATATATTTTTATATGGAACCAAATATTTTATTGACGAATGAATTTCCTATAAAAGCAGCCAGGAAAATTCCCCGTTACGTATAAACTCGGTCGGAAATAATAATAATGATTGATGTGTATTGTTTTACTACTTTGCCCTGCTACTCTACTCACCCGCATTTTCAGTTTCACTGGAGATAATAAGTTTCAAAACCCATCGACGGCATGAAAAATTATGAATTTTTCATCCCTCGATAAAATGCCTTTCTGTAAATCGGGGATCATAGCTCGTGAATAAATTTGACGTCAATATTATTGTTGTTAAAAAGTTAAATGTCGATATTAGTTGCATTTTTATAACCCAAAAGTTGATAAAAGTTCGAGTAAACATAGTTAAATATTCATAAGTAATTTTAAAAATATGGGCAATGCGCCGCGGGGATGCAAACAAAAATTCAGTAACTTTCCTTATTAAAATATAACTTTTAAAGCTCAAATATGTTTAAATATTATCAGAAAATTATCATTCAAGAACAATGAGTGTAAAAAGTCTTTCTCTATTCCAAGAAAAGTTGAAATAAGAACAAAAATGGAACAGGAAAATTTGTCAGAAACGGTTCGATGGATACACGAGTATTAAATTAACGACTAAAAGGAATTGGAGCATACATTCAAAACTGCCAAATCAAAGACAAAAGTCTCACTGCTCTGAGGTAAATCAACGAGTATGTTTAAAGTAGAAATAATAGCTAAAGAAGTTTATCAGAAACGTAGTTTAACTTTTTATAATAATATAATATTAATCATTGTTAGAACCACAGAACTTAATACTATAGTTCTATAGTTAGAACCATTGAAATATATATATGATGAACCCTATGAGACATAAAATTGACATAAAAAAACGTATTACCAACATATTTTAGATCCTGTATACCATGTTTTTAAACTAAGAGAAGCATTTTAATAAACCTCAGACACACCACTAAAAGTTACTAGATTGGGAGTGTGTTCCGAAAGGGTCGTGTTAAGTTTTTTTTAACGTATTGACAATTACGTGAAACATGTATTGTACAGTTCGCAGTTGTCGTGGCCAATGAGGGATCAAGGCATGACTAGAATTCGAATCATCATTGGCCACAGGCAATGGCGAAAATAGTAACCAAATGCCACATTCTTATGAAAAAATGTATGGTTATAATAAGTAGTTTATGTAAAATTCGAGGATAAATAAAGTATATAGAAAATACAACAGTGATGATGACAGTCACTAAGAATAACTGAAATAATGATTTGAAATCGTTATATTCTCAAGCAATCACCTATTTTTACATTACAATTGTGATTATATTTATTTTAGTAAAAACATAATTAGAAAAGGGCCGTTCGGCAATTAACTCCGAAATGGAGAGTGAAAGGAGTGGAGCAGAACCAAATTTCTCGTAGAGTAAAAGGATCATTTGTGTCTAAGACTGTCAAACGAGGGACATCTATCAAACGTCAAATTCAAACAAATGTCATTCGTTGTAATATTTTTGTGGTTATTTTTTAGTATTTTTATAAAATATGAATAATTATTACTTCGCATTTGTAAACCCTACCTCGCCGAGGAGGTACAATTGGAGCAACTCTTTTCACACCACTCCACAGTAAACGAACGATTTAAAGACTGCTCCTTTTACTCGTTCTGTAATAACCGAATGGATTAAAGAAGGGAGGAGTGTTCGGAGTCAATGGAGTAACATTGCCGAACGGCCCTAATATATGACAATCCGCCATCTTAACTAAAACATCGATAACAAACGCGTGACGTGTATATCGTTCGAATTTTTATTGTATTTTCTAGTTTTGCATCGTTTAAATGATATTTACTCGTTATATAATTCATGACTATCACATAAAATAATTCAAATTAGTAATCAAATAAATTTTTAATTTGCAAACTGTGAAATATTTTTGAAGTACTTACAGGTGTGTGATGTTATAGAAGGGCCGTTCGGCAATGTTACTCCATTGACACTCCTCCCTTCTTTAAACCGTTCGGTTGTTACAGAACGAATAAAAGTATCAGTCTTTAAATCGTTCGTTTACACTGTGAAGTGGTGTGAAAAGAGTTGCTCCAATTATACCACCTCGGCGAGGTAGGGTTTTAGGAGTGAATATACGCATTTCGATTACCGGCAAAAAAATAAAATTCTTATGTATTTTAGGTTACATAATTTACAATTTCGAAGTTATAATTATTCATGTTTTATAAAAATACTAGAAAATAATCACAGAAATATTACACCGAATGACATTTGTTTGAATTTGACGTTTGATAGTTTCGTTTGACAGTTTGAGAGTTCGGTAACAAATGATCCTTTTACTCTACGAGAAATCTGCTTATGCTCCACTCCTTTCACTCCCCATTTCGGAGTTGATTGCGGAACGTTCCTAGAGACGCCATTATTATTCCAATTTTTTGGCGTGAAATTTGAATTTTATTTTAAAAACGTGACTCCTTTAAAAGGCTTATTTTTTCAAAAAACAAATTTTTTTTTGGATAAAGCTTATGCGTGCAAACATCGTGGATCAGTTTTTAAAAATCAGTCATCATGCCTATTGTATGTTTAAGTTTATGTAAAACTTGATGTAAAAATATTTACAAAAATAAGATTTTACTTGGAAATTAATACCTATATCATTAACTAGACAAAAGAAGCATGGACTATAGATTTTGTTTATCAAATAATAAAAATATCAATTAACTTGGTTGGAATATTATACTTTGTTAAAAATAAAACAACAAACACAAAAAAGTGGTAGTAAACATAGCGATAATTAATATTTTTATATAAATATACACAAAACTGACAAATGTCGTTGTCAGTTATATCAAAAGAGCGGTGTGAAACGGGCGGTAATCTGACCAATCACTAGGCAGCAGAAATGCCAACTTAAATTCAAATCGCTCCTCTTAGTTTAAAAACAAGGTATAGTAGCAAAGGTTCTCGTAAAAGCTAAATAAATGTTTATTGAAGCAAATATCATAATGAAATGAAAACTATATAATTTCCTAAAGTGATAGTGGTCTTAGGAAAATTATCAGAAATTACATACAGGACCCAGTATGTCGGTTAAGATAAACCGACATCATGTACCAGAAATTCATATCCTCTCTCTCTCTCTTTCCCTCTCAACTTACAGACTCTGCATAATTCCAGTGAAGTTTGTAAAGTATATGTTGCCATTATGAGCTAATTTTCACTGAAATTGCGAAGATAAGAGTGCTTGAGAGGGACACAAATATAGGATAGTTACAATGAAGCTGGAATGTTGAATTTCGAGATCAAAAAGTTAGGGTACGGTTAGATAAACTTAGTTTATATAAAGCTTTTTGTAAGCCGTGCACATAATAGAAGTATGAAATGTTGTCATGGCGTCTACTTATTATGAATGCGAACCGAACAAAAGGTTTTTTGATTAATCAAGACACTATAGAGATGAGATAGAGCATCAAAGTTTATTTCTGATAATAGGGAAATGTACTCTGTTGAAAATTACTGCTTTGGCAGGACTATTATCAATCAAGAAGGCTTAAGATTGGTTAAATAGTCGTATATAGTCTGTATGGAACAAAAAGAGAGATTTTAAACTATCTCAAACAATAAAAACTAGATGTAGGTACACCTCTTATTCTAAGTAGCTTACAACTCATACAATTATCCAGACTAAGTACGCGGAGCGAGTAAGGAAGGATAATTTTTCATTCTCCCCCTTCTCGAGGGAAGCGGACCGCTATAGGCTTCCCAGAGTCTATTCAGCCAACATTGGAAAGAATAAGGATTGTTTGGTTCAGGGGATGGGAGTGGAGGGAACGGTGGTAGGTGTCTGAGAGGTGTTTACTGACCCAGCAATCGCCTATTGCTACGAGAAAACCTTTGAAAAAACTCAGAGCAGGTCAAGCGGACCTGGGATTTGAACCCCGGTCCTTCCGAATGCAAGCCGAGAGCGTAACCACTCCACCGCTTGCTCGGTATTAGAGCGAGTACATATCTGGCTTTTTATAAAGAGGCAGTCATCAGAAATTAAACTATTATCATATCTGTGTTTTCACAAGTGGTAATGGAATATTTACACATTATCTACTGAGTCTATATGTCTTGTTAACTGGATACGTTTAACCGTTGAGTGACAAATATTGTATTTATCAATCGCAACGATTTAAGTTAGAAGCTGTAAAATTTTCTATGAACTTTTTCTTTCGAAAGTCAAAAGTTCCAAGTTAATAAGAAGAAAAGAAAGGAAACCACGGAAAAGTATAAAGTACAAAGCTCCAACTGGCGGTATTGAATAATTTTATAAAGTAGTTTTTGAACAGAAGTTTGGTGAGACAAAAAAACATTTCCTGCGATAAAAGAATCTCTTTTAAAAAACGTGTATATATCGTTGGTTTTAAAACTTTGCAAATCCGATGTTTTGCTTGATTGCAATGGCATTTCCATTAGTATACGTTTTGTCAAATTAAGGACGAGCAGATAGCTGCAGGAAATACACAGATTACAATGGAAAATATATTGCGTCGCTTGCGGTTTTTACGCCACACTGACCGATATACATGTATTTAACTTTGTTTCTAACATTTTGCGGTTACATACAAATGGTTCTTTAGATAAATGTACCACGTTTCAATATATTTTGAATCTCAGTCAATCGAAAATTAGAAGAAAAACAATAAAAGGATAAAAATATTGTTACATCGGACCTGTACTGTACTGAGGATATGTAGATGTTGTAACATGTCTATCGACCTGTTTCGATTTTACAGAATAAATCCTTTTAATTAGCGCTCGTCGTCACTAGCCACTTCCAACTATAGTTCTGTGATCCCAAACTCTTCAACCCTGGCCGTTAGACAATTGACGTCTGCCAACGGACGCTTCCATTTTTTGCACAACGCCACGTGAAACACCCCTTTCTGTTATCGACCGCCTAAGGGGACAGATCATCTTTCGCTATCTTTCATATCTTAAGTTCCTATCTTATGAATTTTGCTGTGGTAAGTTCAAAATCATAATTTATAATTAATAAGCTTCTTCTAAAGTACTGTCTGATATAATTTTCGTATGCATTCTTTATTTTTTTACAGAGATAGACGAAATTAAATTCAACACGTGGTCATAAACTGTTCTTTTATACTAATATGGTAGTTTTAAGCCAAATATTCTTTTATAATTCACTGTTTTACTTTTATACAAACATTTTCAAGCTTTTTCAGTTGCGAAATAACTCTTTTAATTATAAAATAACATTTTTATAAATTACTGTTAACCTATAAAATATTCTTTCGTAACGCCAGTGCCGGTTCCATATATTTCCTAAGCACGATATTTTTTCATATAACTAAATAAATAACTTTTTGCTATTATTAGTTTCTTTCGGATCATTAGTATATTTTTTTAATTTAGCCGACAATTGCTATTTTTACTGTTTTAACATGGAACATATAATGTTGGAAAGCTTTCAGTAAATTAAATAAATTTTTTGACTTTCAAATAACTGCCTTCCTTTTCTTTAACCTGAAAAGCTGACCAACATAATGTGCCATTACATTCAAGTTCCTACATACCCCTGATCCACCTGTACTTCTAGGTAAGCACAGCCCCTAGGCTAGGATATAACCCAAGAATTTAACCCGAGAATATAACCCTAGGCTAGAATATAACGCCGAGGATATAAACCCAAGAATATAACCCTAGGCTAGAATATAACCCCAAGAATATAGCCTAGGATACAACCCGAGGATATAAAGCCAAGGATAGAACCCCAAAATACCGCCCTAGAACAGAACACATCAGTTCAGATCAAGACCTGACTTCTTCTCCAGGAAACCAACTAAAAGCACACATTTACCGTTACAATCTCCATAAAGAAAAAGAAGAAGACATATATCTGGAATCATCTAGAACTGCCATCGAAAAGTCGAGAACTGTCTGGGAACAAATGAAAAGTATAAAAAGCGGGACAATAGACATTATTGAGCTCTAGTTTTGAAGTATTAGAAATTTGTGTTCTTTGTTCTGATAGTGAGACGTTGTTTGTTTTGAATTGTGGAAGTTAAAGCTGCAGAAATAAAGAAAGTTCAATCGAAAAAAAGGAGTAACATTGGTGTTCACCCGTGGTCCGGGTAACTAAAAAAGATGGATCCACTCGCGCTTTTGTGTAGACTATCTAAGACTAAATCAGGTTACACGAAAAGATAGCTATCCACTGCCAAGAATAGACGATACAGTGGATACTCTATCAGAAGCGAAGTGGTTTTCGACCCTAGACTTAAAGAGTGGATACTTGCAAGAAGAAGTACACCCTGATGATCGAGACAAAACAGCTTTTTCTACTGGCAGCGATCTGTACCAGTTCCAGGTCCTCCCATTCGGACTCTAAAATGCTCCGGCCACATTTGAACGACTGATGGAGATGGTTCTGAGAGGATTAAAGTGGAAAACATGTCTAGTATATCTTGATGATATAATGATCATGTCGAAAACTTTTAATGAGCCGTGATATCACAAGAACAAGAAGGCGAAGAAAAAGTGACTGCATACTTTAGTAAAACCATGGGAAAGGCTGAGAAAAATTATTGCGTCACCAGAAAAGAGCTTTTGGCTATTATCAAAGCCCTTTGAACACTTCCATACTTTTCTTTATGGTAGAATTTTTGTTATAAGAAGTGACCTTAGCGCTTTGCAGTGGTTAATGAATTTTAAGAAACCTAAAGGACAAGTTGCTAGGTGGATAGAGAGACTACAGCAATATAACTTTGTAATAGTGCACCGAAAAGGACGTCTCCATAGCAATGCCGATAAACTTTCCAGGCGACCCTGCTCAGAACGACAATGCCGGTACTGTAAAAGGCTTGAAGAAAAGGAGAACCTGGTGGGAGAAGTTAGTCTACAGATAACCACAATCAAGCTAGAAAGTGATGATAATCAAAATCCCCTTGAAATCCTTATAAAAAGTCAAAAGAAAGACGATGGCTTGAACGTTATAAGAGAATGGCTTAAAAATGGAGTCTGACCTACTTGGCAAGAGGTAGCCAGATATAGTGGAAGCTTAAAAGAGTACTGGGCTCAGTGGGATTCATTATATCTTCATGATGGCCTACTGCATAGAAGATGAGAAAGCCCCGTATAGTTCACCAATTGGTACTGTCAAGATCACACATCAGAAATGTGTTAGAAAAACTTCATAGCAGGCACTCAGGAGGACTAAAAGAACACTGGCACGAGTTCGGGCAAGATATTATTGGGTCATCTGTCGAAGGGACGTAGAAGATTGGTGCAAGAAATGGGATCTGTGCAATAGTAGAAAAGGTCTTAAAACAAGAAGCCGAGGAAAAATGGCACAGAATCTTCACGGAGAGCCTTTTGAAAGACCTGCAATTGATATTCTTCTCCTTTGACAGAAAGAGGAAACAAATACCTGATGGTTGTAACGGATTATTTATCCAAGTGGCCTGAAATAGCACCTCTTCCTAATCAAGAAGCGCCGACAATAGCAGAGGCTTTTGTAACCAAAGTTATTGCGAGACACGGAGTCCCTCTGGAATTACATTCTGATCAAGGACGAAATTTTTAATCCGAATTATGGCAAGAGTTAATGAAGACATTAGACATTAAGAAAACACGCACTACGTCTCTCCATACCCAAAGTCCGATGGAATGGTAGAGATACATCATAGAACTATTTGCCTATATATTCCAATGTTCGCCTCTGATAACCAAAAAGACTGGGACAGTTTAGTTCCTCTATTTCTGCTAGCCTATAGAAGTTCTGAACACGAATCAACAGGTTATAGTCCATCTATCTTGCCCATGATCTTCTTTCCGGAAGACTTCCTCCTGGTGAAGAAGCAGAAGAACGGACACCTCCGATGTATCTATATAAAAATCTTGAAAGAAAAATTGGAAAAGGTCCACAATTTTTCTCGCGAACGTTTAAAGATCTGCAGCGATAAGGTGGAGGCTAGGCTCCTACAAACACTAGTTTCTCGATAGGTGACCCCGTATGGCTCTTCAATTCCAAGCGTAGTAAGGGTTTGTGCCAAAAACTGCAACGAATCTGGGAAGGCCCTTACACCGTTCTCAATAAAATCAACGACCTAGTCTACCGCATCCAATTGTCAGTGAGGAGTAAGCCGAAGGTGATCCATGTCGAGAGGTTAGCCCCTTACTGCTGGCCCGATCCACCCTGTTGGCTTCAACCAGACAGGTTATTCGTCCCGAGTAACAATATCATTAAACTGAAGAAGAATCTCCTACACAGTTGACAATCTTCAGTGCATATGTAGATGTATTGTGGACTGCCTAACGAGGCAATATTTAAGGTGGATTCATGCAACATCAACTAAACTAAAACTAATTTAAGATTAAGATTAAAGTTAAACTAAGAATATTCAGCTGTTCGAGCAACATATATTAAGAAATTAATAAACCAACCGGACATGCGCATTCTTTTCAATCATCATTTCTTCCATTAATTTCTTAGTTGAAAGTTGGCCATCTTTCTTTTAATTTAAATCTTAATTTCTTTTTATGTTCTTAGTTTTAGTTTTAAATTAATCTAAGTTTTAATTTTTGCTTTCATGAATCCTCCTTGTGCTATAAGTCATTTTTACATTCGTAGAACGTAGGCCGATTCCAGACTTTGTTACACAAGGTGCTGTTGGTCAAAGTAACACTATATTTTGTCATTTATACCCCAAAATATGTCAACAATGTTGCTGCTTCGTCAAAAATTAAAGATTAATGTGAAAAATTGTGCTTACCTCAAACTTCCAACAGGAGGTGTAGCATAAGGAACTCCCAGAAAGGCTTCGACTGACGGATGCATATGAATAATGATTCCTCTAAGTGGTCCGTACTTCGTTTTGACGATTCTCGTACTGTATTTATGTACCAAAAATGAAATGCTCTCAGATTCTTCGACGAAAACTATTATGATGATTATCCACATTGCGTAAAATATTTCAGTAACTGATTTTATTTTTCTCAGCGAAAGTGTATCTATTATGCACATGACGTGACCAGCGACATCTGAACTACATTTTCTTATCTACCGCATTGTGATCTGAAACAAAAAATTACATTTAAAACATTAAAGACCATACCAGCCATGGATGAGTGGAGTTTATTTGGAAAGACTTTAACAGTAGCCGGCTATGGTAATTTACCATTATGTCATTTTTGGTTACTTTTATAGCCACCAGAGGTAATATAAATTTCCAGGAACCGATGGGATTCTTTCAGCATTGCTCCAGCAAGGAAAAGACGAACTTCTACCACATTTGACTAGAATTAGTCGAAGGAGCTTAGAACTGAGCTATATACCAGAAGCATTAATTCCAAAAGCTGAAAAAATGGACAAGTAAATCCAAAATCTTCCAGACCAATTACCCTAACCATCGCTTGTGCTTAAAACGATGGAGAAAGTTAGTGGCAATTAAATGAGCATTAGAACGCAAACCTTAAAGAGACCACCTCCCTTTTGGGGACCAGAACCCTTATGAGAAACTCTGGTTCAGCTGACGGAGGATATCCTAGATGCTTTAGACAACCAAGAAAGTTTACTATGTGCGTTCTTGGACATCGAAAGAGCTTTTGACAATACTCCACAAGAGCCTGTCAAAAAAAGCATGAAATAAAAGAGGTGTAGACAGTACAGACAAAGTCCTCTGTGTTTTGACTGAACTTAGAATATCCTGACTTTGTCAGAACGGCCAGAGTAAAATTTGAGATTAAAAAATTTGGTAACGGTACAAAATTTTGTTTTGGACCTTCATCGTCTTCTAAACGTAAAATGTTTTAATGTTCTAATGGAGTATCCCTTCCTGTTCTTCTCTAGAGCCTCCTAGATTTTCTGGAAAGTGATCTAACTGGCTGTGGAGGAGTAAGCCAGATAAATACTATTCTGTCAGGAGATTGTCGCCTGCATCGGCACCAGGAAAACCTCAAACTACTGGAGAAGGGAGAATATAGATTCTGTGGAATAGGAGATACTTCCATTCACATACTGTTGGTATAGGAGAGTTTCAACAGGATATGAGTGGAAGAAAAAGGAACACGATAAATCTTTAAGATCTCAGGGACTGCTTCCCCCAAAAACAACAACAAATATCCTAAATCAGTTTATTTGGTTGGCAACTGTGAGTGAAAAACACCCTTTCATGTATTCGGACCGTTGCCGCAACCCAAAAAAACGATTATCCTGTTGAAATATTTCATTATCCTTTAAGTAGCTCTTTTTAAATGGATTTTTAGAAAAAAAAAACGAGAGTGGTCGGGTATAAATTGCGTATAAAACTATATAAAACCAAAATACTCCCGTGTCACCTATTCATTAAAACGGTCTGAATACCCTTCAATCCATCTAAATGACGTAGAAAATCCCCAGGGCAGCCCAAGTTGGATACTAGAAACTCAACCTCGACTATCGACTAACGTGGTAAACACGAGAGAATAGAAATGGACCTTAAACTATACGAAAAAATTGCATGTAACTACGTAAGAAGATTTAAAAGTGGAGCACTTAAAGTAATCCCTTTTTACTCTAGGGAATTAGAAAAACTACGAGGGCGATACAAAAAGTTTTAAAAATACTGCTGGCCGTGTCGACCAGACATAAATCTACAATCTTTGTGGAAAATTATACGCCAGTTTAATCGAGATTAAATTGAAATTACTGTTATCCAGCTTCTGCTTGATTGACGAAAACTATAATTTACTAAACGCCCGCCGGGTAGGCCGCATTTAAACGATGATGCGGTAGACTGTTTTGCGAGGCAAAATCAACCGAAAAAGGGAAGCTAATTATAGTGATATTTACGTATCAAGAAGCACCTCATTGCATTTTTGTAAAATTCTAGTTTATCTGTAGTTTCAATAAAAACTGATTCAAATTTGTGAATGTGTACAGTATACTGTTTAAACTCCAAACAACTGCTTCAAACGAAATTCGTATTCATAAAGTTGATGGCACTCTATCTTTTTAAAACTATTACGAGAACATTTGATAATGTGGACGAGCTAGAATAAACACTTTCGTATTAATTGCGATGTGACCATTAAAAGTTTTTTCGAGTTGTTTTTCCGTTAACTATTCTCTCTACATTTTGCTCTTTTGATATGTTGTATATCCGCAAAAATAAAATGCTGGTCTTGCTGTTAAGCACAGTGAGAAAATTTGTAGTGTACCATTTTACGAGTTGGAATTAGTTGTTATTTTGTTGTGTGTATATGGCGGTCAAATTGTACTTCTGTCTTACAGGTTTTTTATTGGAGAAAAAAGGACGAAACGTTTTGTCATTGACGTAACGGTGATTTTAAAATGTGTCGATGCTGTTGACAAGCTCTGTCAACTGTCATGTCGTAACAAAGACCATAGAAATATAACAAAATTAGTAAATGTTGTATTAGAAGGTGAAAAATGAAAAGAAAGTCAATATTTTCTACACAAAATGAAAGCGTAGATCCTATAAAGTTTTCTGCAGCTAATTAGAAAGAAAAAAAAGTATGAAAGCGTAATGGAGACGTAAGTCCAGTCTACCATATCAGACTTCCGGTGCTTCTTTTTATGTAAAGTTGATCGGTATCAACATCTGGATGATTTTCGTTCCACTATTTCAATCTCGGATGTCCTATTCAAGGTTTTTGTTCCTTATTTGAAGACAATAGATGCACATTGTATAAATACGGCTGTTAAATTGTATTTCTCATAATAGGTGGCGCTTCATATGTGATTGTATCTGTCTCATCAGTTTTTTATGGGAGAAAAAAGGACAACATGTGTTTTCATTGACGTAACGGTGATTTTCAAATGTGTCGATGTGGTTGAGAAGCTGTGTCAACTGTCATGTCGTAAAAGACCATAGAAATATAACAAAATTAGTAAATGTTGTATTAGAAGGTGAAAAATGAAAAGAAAGTCAATATTTTCTACACAAAATGAAAGCGTAGATCCTATAAAGTTTTCTGCAGCTCATTAGAAAGCAAAAAAAGTATGAAAAACGTAATGGAGACGTGAGTTCAGTCTACCATATCAGACTTCCGGTGCTTGTTTTCATGTAAAGTTGATCGGTATCGGCTTCTGGATGATTTCCGGTCCACTACTTCAATTTCGGATAAACTGTTCAAGGTTTTTGTTCCTTATTTGAAGACAACGGATGCATGTTGTGTGAATACGACTGTTAAATTGTATTTCTCATAATAGGTGGCACTTCATAGGTGATTGTATCTGTCTCGTCAGTTTTTTATGGGAGAAAAAAGGATAAAATGTGTTTTCATTGACGTAACGGTGATTTTAAAATGTGTCGATTTGGTTGACAAGCTCTGTCAACTGTCATGTCGAAACAAAGATCATAGAAATATAACAAAATTAGTAAATGTATTAGAAGGTGAAAAATGAAAAGAAAGTCAATATTTTGTCTGCAAAAAGTATAAAAAGCGTATGTTCAGTCTACCATATCAGACTTCCGGTGCTTCTTTTCATGTAAAGTTGATCGGTATCGGCTTCTGGATGATTTCCGGTCCACTACTTCAATCTCGGATGTCCTGTTGAAGGTATTTGTTCCTTATACCTTTTTTTGGAGACAACAGATGCACGGTTATCGGATCATACTTCGTTTTGAAATAATTGCTAGACGTTTTAATTTTTTTTCTTTTGTGAGAACATCTTCCAATTAAAGTGGATCATTAGCGAAGTGATTGTAATTTATTGTTTCTTGAGCGGAACGAGAGGAATTTAAAAAAGCGAGAGATAATGGAACATTTCTCGTTTAATTAAAACGTAAGTTTTAACACTTCTGTTTTAATTGAAAAGATGCATCTTAGTTTTCCAGTCACGATGTTTTTATATCGGGACTTATTGTTGTGACGACAAAAATATAAATCTTCTATTTATATTTCTGTCGTATTTCGATTACTAGATTTTTCCATGCAAGTTTTATTATTTGTGAGTTTCGTTTAGAATACACTCTATCTCTGTTCACGTCATATCAACTCATATTTCACTCACTTTAACTCCTGACCTTGAGAGGCGATGAATGGCTCTGGGGACTGCTCTTTCAGGAGGAACTATTATTACAGTTCCTGCTGAAATTTCCATTTTACACTTGACATGGTTTCGCGGGAAGCG
Organism: Lochmaea crataegi; assembly: GCA_947563755.1. Lineage (NCBI taxonomy): Eukaryota > Metazoa > Arthropoda > Insecta > Coleoptera > Chrysomelidae > Lochmaea > Lochmaea crataegi. The sequence goes on along the minus strand of OX387423.1, from coordinate 47,187,907 downwards.
CCCTAAACCTTCGTCACAGGAATTCCTGCACGGCTAAATGAAATTTGTTACTCGGCAACTAAATAAATAATATTTTTCCACAGACAAATTTAATAATATAAAGAGAAGTTTGCAAATATTAGATTTATTTTAAAAATTATTAACTGTTTTCCAAGGTTTTGTCTTCTATAGATTTCTATGTCTGGATATCATTTAGCTTTCAAAAAAAATTATAATGAAATGGTCTGAAAAGATATAATGATGTAAATTAGAGGCAAGCTTTTTACAAGTAAATAAAAAGGGGAGCAAGCTTTTAACCTCACTCAAATTATGAATCTTTAAAAAAGTAGCATGGTTCGCCGATTTAAGAGATTAAAAAACTTCAAGCGGATCACATCGATGAAAGGGCTTGTTCTCAAGCCATTGACGCTGATTCTCAATTAAATTAGATGGAGATAGACTAGAAAGTATCTTGGAACAAGAACATTATATAAAATCGGTTAAAGCGGTTACGCAGGTGGTCCGCGAAAAATTGCCTGAGCTGTCAATTGTTTTAGACACTTAAGGCAGCAAACGTATTGACACGACGTATACCCAATTCGTTTACGTATTTCATTGCGTCTTAAAAAGAGTTAAGGCAATTGACGCTGGGTTAGTCGTTTGTTAACATTTTAATCTATTGAGAGTTCACCTATCCTACTGTGTTATTTCTATTTGGTTTTTCCTTTGCGTGAGTTTTTATTTTTTTGTAGAGTTTCTTCTTACAATAAGTGAAATATGTTAGCAATTTTGGAGCGTTAATAGATAAAGAAAATGATGATGATATGGATGATGCCTTGGTTTTACACATTCTTAATGATGAGAAGAACTTGGACTTAAACTCTACTTATAATAAAAATTAAAAATAAACAAGTGAAATGACATGTGAAGTAAATAGTTTATATTCGAGTGTTCAGAGTACCTAGGTCGGCTCAATAAACCTACGTTTACGGTATACGTAGAAATATGCAAGTTTACGTTAAACGTATCTAAATACGTCCGAGAAGAACTTACTGCTGCGTTTACGTTTACGTATTAATCATTGCCTAAAGTGTCTATTATGAAATCTTTTAAAATTCTTTCCGTGACATAATAAGATGGGTGGGTGCATCTGAGAAAGTATTATTTGAGATTTCGAGATTAGAATCAGTTATAATAGAAAGCCGTTTTCTCTTTATTTCGTTTTCGAAGTGATATATAAGCGAAATGATATCCGATCCATGAAGAAAATCTTGGGGATTCAGTTACAAACATGAAACAGATGATTGCTGTTGTCATAATTTTGATGAATGATCCTGATGAAAAATCCAAGGATTTTAGATGATACTGTTCGAGTGGAATACAAACGTCCTTATTTATCACGTATTGTTACTTTTATTTCTTTTAGAAATAGGTAGAGACTGCTTTTATTTACTTTCGAAAACGAATGGACGAAAAAACATTTTTACCCGGTCCGGACTAAGCAGAAACGTTTGTGTCTGATTTCGCATTAATCCCAAAATTGATATTCAAGAACATGCGTAACAAAACTTATTGAATTTGAAGAACGATCCGGAAACTAGGTCAAGTCAAGCAAGGAAACATTTGTTTGTAATTACAGAGCTCGATGTTTAGGGTGGATTTAATTACAGTTTAATTAATTTGTTAAGTATTTTGTCCATCTGTTTTAATCTGTTTATATAAGTTGTATGCATTTATACGGTTTTAATCATTTGTTTGGCACAAGTTCAGTTACATCAATCCGTTTTGAATAATGTGAAACCGTAAGACAAACAAGAGATAATAAATTCGGGCTTTGTATAAAGTGGATTAGATGCAAAACAGAGCATTTTGAAACGAAGACATGGTACGAAAAAATCTAGACAATCGTCTGAAGTCTTATCACCAGTAAAAAACAGAAACTGAAATAAAAAGGAGTCGGAAGATCTTTATTAAATAAAACTAAAAAAATTACCTTGCTAGACATATACAGGCTTACACTATCTATATATTGGAGACTACTAACACGATTTTTATAAAAATTGGCATAGATGGAGGACAAGCTATGGCGAATTTTTGGAAAATATTTTGACATACATGTCACTTCCGGTTATACCTAAAGTGAACGACAACTTTGTTATTTTAAGCGTAACACCCTGTATATTATTAACTTTTCGGATTCCACATTAAGTTTTAATGCCACTCTGTGTAGAATACCTTATCTCTAATATTTATACTTATCGAGATATTAATTTTTTTAATAAAAAATTGACAGGTGCAGACCTTCATATTAAAAATTATGTGTGAACATCCTCAATGCCAAATAAAAAACATCTTGTCGGGTTGATTAGTAGGACGATTAAGGTAATTGGTGACATGTCGAAAACCTCCTTTTTTATACAGGGTACGTAAACAAGTGAAGAAAAGTTTAAGTTCAAAAATGGTAAATATCTTCATTTTTTTAAATGCAATAACCATATTTTTATTCTTTTACTTAATTCTAAGGCCGAAAATAAGGGCAGTTTATACCCAGTCTTAAGCGTTTTTGAGATATTAACATGTATTTATTATTTCAGCCTTATTATTGCGTATACGCATGGTAAATGTACCTAAATCAGACACTATTAGCAGTTCTGGCGAAGTATTGGATCGTATTATATTTGTGTTGAACGTTTTGTTGAATTAAATAACATTTACACGCTCAATGGTCTTTCAAAAATTATGTGTTTATTTCATATTTCCCCAAGTTTGAAGATAAAATAAAAAAAATGGAGTATTTATCTAGAACTGCATCTGAACCTAAATGTTCTGACATAAATTCGACAGAGTCAGGTACCTATTTTCGACATATTAAATTTTAGGTTTTGAAGAACAACAAGTACTTAAAATAAGCAAAATAGAAACCAAAATTTTATTTTTTGAACAAAACAAAATTATAATAATTATATTGCATATTCCCGGAATTTGTTTATTTCCGGAACTTTAAAAATACCTCTGTTGTCGACTTCTAAGGGAACCTCAATTTTCTCAACAATTTCATCATAATCATACCAAATTTCATCAACCTCTTGGGGCCATTTCCATTTATTTATACCGCTCGACGTCATTGTACTTATAAAAGCCTGGTTTTTATTTTTAATTTACTTTACACACTTTACACCTGGAAAATATGTTCCTTCAAAATTAACTATTACATAATCGTCTACTTTCAATGCTTATATCGATTCTTTATTCACTTCTTTTTTTTGTCTTTATTTTCTTGTTTTTCTTCTATATATAGTCTCCTTTTTGCGCTTTTTCTGCAGGTATTCGCTTTCTCGTTTAATTTTATTTTCTTCTCTTTGGTTTAGTTCTACTTGTTGTTTTTTTCTTCTTCCTTTTTTGTATAATACGCCTTCCATTGATCGGAAGTGGTGTCCGCTGGTATTTTTTCTTTTTTTCTCTTCCTCACTTTGCTAACTGAATTCTCGTCAGGCCAAAACAACGCTTTTTTAAAAGGTGTTGGAACGTTAACAGGTATTCCTCGATTTCATTAAACCAGCCTCTTATACTATTTTCTGTAACCAGTTCCCGTGTTGATATTAAATTTTTGGCCATTCGTTTAGACAATTCGGTGTTCCTTTTCAAAAACCCTTCATACCAATGTCGGCCAGGTCTACCATTGGTGAAGGTATGCTTTTTATTTAACGACTTAACCAATAGGGACACGCTGTCTAATAACTGGTCCTTAGTTATAGGGAATCCCATCATAGCCATGTTTATTATCCAATATGTTAGAAAATTTTCTTCCTCCTTCGTTAACACAGAAAAAACACCACTTTTGCACTCTTCTGGAAATTTTACACCAATTTTTCCAATAAGGGTGGTTCTTGGAACACCAAAAGTTGAAGCCGCAGTTTGTTGCGGTTGGTGTCCCTCTATTGATGGCATTTAAAGCAGCTTTCCAATTTTCATTGATGTATTTACGATATTTTTTTGGAGTCATCTAAAAATAACAGTTATAAGAAAGTAAGCTATATAAATACTTAAGTATTGCTTACTTAAGAAAGTAAGAAACACTTGAGTAAGTAATTATTATTTGACATTATTTTACGATAAGACGAAAATATGTACACTGCAACATGTCTATCGACCTGTTTCGATTTTACAGAATAAATCCTTTTAATTAGCGCTCGTCGTCACTAGCCACATCCAATTATAGTTCTGTGATACCAAACTCTTCAGCCCTGACCGTAACACGTTTCCATTTTTTTCAACGCCACGTGAAACACCCCTTTCCGTTATCGACCGCCCACGGGGAAAGATCATCTTTCGCTATCTTTCATATCTTAAGTACCTATCTTATGAATTTTGCTGTGGTAAGTTCAAAATCATAATTTATAATTAATAAGCTTCTTCTAAAGTACTGTCTGATATAATTTTCGTATGCATTCTTTATTTTTTTACAGAGATAGACGAAATTAAATTCAACACGTGGTCATAAACTGTTCTTTTATACTAATATGGTAGTTTTAAACCAAATATTCTTTTATAATTCACTGTTTTACTTTTATACAAACATTTTCAAGCTTTTTCAGTTGCGAAATAACTCTTTTAATTATAAAATAACATTTTTATAAATTACTATTAACCTATAAAATATTCTTTCGTAACGCCAGTGCCGGTTCCATATATTTCCTAAGCACGATATTTTTTCATATAACTTTTTGCTATTAGTTTCTTTCGGATCATTAGTATATTTTTTTAATTTAGCCGATAATTGCTATTTTTACTGTTTTAACATGGAACATATAATGTTGGAAAGCTTTCAGTAAATTAAATCAATTTTTTGACTTTCAAATAACTGCCTTCCTTTCTTTAACCTGAAAAGCTGACCAACATAATGTGCCATTACATTCAAGTTCCTACATATCCCTGATTCACCTGTACTTCTAGGTAAGCACAGCCCCTAGGCTAGAATATAACGCCGAGGATATAAACCCTAGAATATAACCCCAAGAATTTAACCCAAGAATACAACCCGAGGATATAAAGCCAAGGATAGAACCCCAAAATACCGCCCTAGAACAGAACACATCAGTTCAGATTAAGACCTGACTTCTTCTCCAGGAAACCACTTCATCTAAGCTAAGTACCTATAAAAGTACAAATTCCTCTATTAAATTCCTTTGTTCATTTCATGTGGCAGAATAAATTTGTTTTAACTCGTATCTTTCATTTTTTTAAATCCTCAACTATAAAAGTTGAGGGAGATATCGCCCGGGGTGATTTTTAGTAACTTTTTTATTATTAACTTATTTAAATTTTACAACCTTTTCCGCCTTAGTTTTTTGCAGTTTTTATCGTCAAAAAGGTAGTGGCGCCCTCAACTTTTACAATCCTTCTGTTATCCTTGTGCAGCATAAGCTTGGGGTCGAATCACCCTTGAGAGGAGTCTCTAGCCCGGAGCCCTTCGAGCTGGTGCCCTGTGGGGTACAGACATGTACCGTTACAAATTAGCGCCCAACTAAAAGCACACATTTACAGTTACAACATTATGTACCTATTTTCGACATCACTGTCGAATTTAGGTTGGCACATGAGTATGAAAATAAAAAAGAAAGTAAATTGATTCCTTTCGAAAATAACGATGAATAGAGAGAAATGGCACAAAATAAATAAAACGACCTATTGTATTTTCGACAGAATATGTCGAAATTAAAACCATAGGTTGTTCGGTAGTCCCTAAGTTTTTTTCTATTTAGAGAGTCCAATATCGAAAAAATATGATAAAATAGTTAATTTAATATTAAATTTGTACTATACAACAATTGGAACATTTATTTGACTGACGCAAGCATGTTATTTGCAAGTTTAAAATATGGTTGATCGTCTCTTACCTTAGAGCAAACGTTGCACTGTAGTCGCACTCACTATTAGAGCAGCACTGACTATTTTTTCGTTTCTTGAGACTAATTACTATCTGCCACAATCATGTAGGGGATTTTGAAATATACTCGCCAAATGTTTAAACCAATTATATCTTTAGATTTCATTAAACTTACAGAGACGGGTTTCTTATTTTGTAACGTTTTATAAAAATATGTCGAATTTTGGGTCGGTGTCTGATTTATGTATACAGTATACTTAGGCCGTGTGATTCATTATTTTATTTTAGCAGGATGTGTATTTACCTGTTGTACCATATTCCTTAAAAAATAATAATAAATATATTCATTTCACGCCGTCATTCACTTGATCGTGACAGTTAACGAGAACTGTCATGGGTATGACCGATGAAAAAACGTGGAAGTTTAAAAAAATAATTTTCTTATCAAGTAAAATTTCTTTTCCAAATCTCATTACGAGAAAATAATTCCAATACCGTTAATTTCTATTACTTGATGTCATTTTCTGTGTAACGACAATGATAGTTTCTAGTCATACACCATTTTCTGGTGAGTACAAAAAGCAGGCCCTGTTTTGGACTAGCCAGAAATTCTACAATTTTATTGTGATTGTATTTTTAAAGTAAGTGTTTTAATTTAAAATTTGTAAAGGCAAGTAGCCGGTAGGGATTACATGCCGTTGGCAAAGATTACAAAATATATATAAGATTGTTCACTTGTACGAATTCTATCGATCAAAGGATTCATACCGCTGGTTACTGTCTGGTGACTTAGCGGTTGGCGCCATGCTACAGTATGTCGCTAAATCCTTACTTGCATTTAATTTTGCATATTATACGGGTTGTCGCCTATCGAGCGCTGGTATTTTAGAATTCGTTGTTCGTGTTTATGTTTTATAGATATTTTAAATTTATTAATTAATTATTGCAATAAGGAAAAAATAATATTCATATTTTCCTCTTCAATAGCAAAACTTATAAAATAAATATTTTGTGATATTTGTTAATAGTCTTAGTTGTATACATAATAAATGGTAGTTTATCACTTTCCCTCGAATTCTGAATGCAGTCTTGATTTTAAGTACTTATAATGTAAACAATGATAAAAATATAGAGAAGCAATTAAGGGCCAGAAATGTGCCTACAATCTCTAGAAACTTTGTAGAAGTATTTCATTTAGTTTTTCGGGAAACGTTCCGGAAGTAAAATTTCTTGTTCGCATTATTTTAACTCCTGTCTTCCAAAAGTAACATTAATAATATTATAATTGTGGTTTTAAAATGCCTGTGTGCTGTGCTGTGATTGGTTGTTCCAGCAAGGTGGAAAAACCAGAAATATCCTTTTATCGTTGTCCCAAAGACGTTGAGAGGTGGGTATTAAATTAGTTATTATCAAATACGGAATTCAACTTTTTTAAACTATTGTAACAAAGATATTAGATAATAATAAATTAGTTAGTTATTTAGTATTTATAGATACTGGGTATTCATAGAAATTTGAAAATTCACATATCTAATTTATTAATAAATATATCCTGCAGCTGCATAATATGTTTTTACTGTTTTACCCTTGTAAATCTAAAAAATACGGAGTGTCTAATTTAAAGATCAAAATTGTTTTAGTGGTCCTATTATTCTGGTGGCCGATAAGTATGTATAATTTAATTTGTGATATTCTGTATAAATAACCGCTAGATCTTCAATAAGCATCACAAAATTACTAAAATGTTGAATAAAATCTGTCAATTGATTCATTTTAAAAATTTTAATATATTTTTTTACTTATACCTAAACTTTCCTTTTCAAATTCATATCCTAACTTTTTTCGAAATAATTAACATTTAAAAACATTATATAAAAATAACCTTTAATAAATCATCCTATTTAAATATATATTTTTCAAGTTACCCCTGTATAGCTTGGAATAAAATATACTCTTCTAATTCCCTGGTACCTAGCGGTGTCGTTATTTACAACAAAAGGGAGCCGTAAATATGATTTATGAGTGCGGCGATCGTTTAAAACACTAAGAAGAATCAGACCGCCTTCAAGTGAACTATCTTATATATATTTTGTAATCTTTGCCGGTGCCTTACAACCCATTGTTTGTAATAGCAATAGATACTCTTTATTCAATAGAGTAATATTTCACCCTATTTTTCATTTGGGTTTGATCAGGATAAAAGAACTTCACTACAGTCTACCATCTTGGACAACAGCGCGTTTGTTCAAGACGTCGCTGCGCACGTTGGTAGAGCGTGGCTCCACATCAAATTACTCCACCTGTCATAATTAAATAGTATTAATTGTTATAATTTGAAATCAATCGCATAGTATAGTGATACAAATCGCTCGTTTGAAATTTAACAATGAAAATTATCTAAATTTACTTTTAATACATGGTGAATGTGACGGAGTTGTTACTAGAACATGTGTTTTATTTGCTACATGATATCCAGATCGACCCCGACACAGTGAAGAGAATATTGAACAATTCAACACAATTTGGTTGTTTTGAAGCAAAAGTTAAGAAAATGAAGCCTGTTTAAATAATATTGATAATAAAATTGAAATTTTAGTTATTAGTAAAATATGGTTGTTTCATTTAAAAAAATTAAGATATTTAACATTTTTGTCGTGAAACAGCATGTATACTCCATTCCACAGTAAGTATTGTTCCATCAAACTCCTATATTTATTCCACTGTCAGGAATTTTTCCAATTAGATTTTAACGTCTTAGAATTTTCACTTTACTCGCCATTAGCTTCCATTTTTTCACGATATTGTTTCATTTCACTTTTTAATAAATCCCCAATTTACTTTTTCATTACATACCTACACCGCCAAGCATTAAAATCTCATTATGACTTTTCGTATTCCAAATGGAAACGTAAAGCTGCGCCTCTACAATTGTTTCCCACAAATATTTCATTTCATCTGTTAACTGGGTTTTCATTTCATTTAACCAATAACGCATCTGCTTCTGTCACTTCAGAAGCTTGTTCAAACAAAAGCTAAGATAATATATAAATATATGTCTTTCACAGTTAAATTTATAGACTTGTTTGTACTTAATCTCAGATTAAAATGTGCAAGTCGTAGTAAATAATATACTAGATATCGGTTAGAATTTCTGAAATATACCAGCCGTCAGTTTTGGTATTTAAAATCCCCTGAGTTTAGTTCGGATCGATCTATCAAGACCATGACAGCACCAATCACCTGTTTGTTGTTTCGAATTCGGATTGCCAGATTGCTAATAGCTATCTCTGGATCATTATTCGAATTTAAAAGGGTTGGAGGAAGTAGGAAATTCCGATCGGGATTGATTTATTGATAGAAATTATTTTTTTTTCATAATAACAATAATTTTGATTAGTTTTTTTGGAGAAATAACTACCCAATTTTCCAGAATTTTGGATATGTTGTAGAGCTTGATCCACTGAACAAAAGTGTCGTTGGGAATATTTCAGACCTACTACTAGTTTTTGAGATACAGGATGTTAAAGTTGGGAGTACTGTATTAATTTTTAAGGTTTTGTTTGTAATACATTCAATGCTTATAAAAATATATATATATATATATATAACTTAATCCATAAATTATTATTTACATTTTAATTTTTAAATCGAGATATATAATTGTAGTCGGTGAATTTCAAAGTTGTAGCAAAACATATCTTTCTTCTGAAGGTCGCGCGAGATCTCTTTATGGACCTACTTTTTTTTGAAATATATGCCGATCAAAATTGCTACGACTTTTCTAAAAAAAAAAAAAACAAATTGATGACGCAAAAATATTGTTGACGTTCAGTTTCAGTGTCACAGGACCGGTTTTCAATCAATATACAGTGTGTCGTAAAAAAATATATACTTTTACGTAATTTACATATAAAGTTGAGTCGGGATGTGTCGGGCAAGTGGCAAATGCAAAATATCTTAAATTTTAATATCAGCAGTTTATTTCTAAATTATATAGGGTGTCTTAGGAGTTTGTTTCGAAAACAGAATGTTTTTTGACCATTTTTCTACATTTCTCTTTTTAACCAGTCGATTTATTTTATTTTAAGTTAAATTTATTATCATAGCGTTAATGGGAAAGACCAGAAACCAACCATACCATATCCAGCTAAACTGGGATGGGTTGGAAGCATGAAGTCAGGAAGGAACGTTGGTGTGGTACACAGACGGATCTAAAACTGACATAGGAATAGGAGCTGGAGTCCATATGGTGTCAGACCCAGGTGCAATGTCCACGCATCGTTGGGGAAGTTTTTATCTGTATTCCAGGCAGAAATCTAGACTGGTCTGGGACTGCCTTCAAAAACTTTTAACCCTGGCAAACCACAATAGAGTAACTCTTAAGTGGGTTCAGGGCACAAGGGTATTGTAGGCAATGAAAAGGCAGACAAAAGGGTCTGAAACTGCATTAACTGGTCCTGGACCAGCATTTGGACTATCAACGTGGTTGTACATCTCGGTGGATTCAAACTAAACATCAGACGTACTGGAGACACGTACCAAAACAGGAACACAGCAAACTCTTGGTCAAAAGAGGATTTCTCCAAGAAGGATCTAGTGAAAAGACTGTTGAGCCTGATAAGAGCTACTGGTCTCTTCACATGAACGGTATAACCAAGAGCACAAAAAGTCTAGAGGCTGAGGTGCCGAGGTCTCTAAGCCTCTGACTGGTAGTGCCGAACTAATCAATCAATCAATCAACGGGAAAGTCCACTAATTTACAAAACAGTATAATCATGATCTGCATGCATAAAAAAATACTATAAATATGAAGTAATTATTTACAATATAAATAATGCAATAAATTACATAATTTTCATTTCAAACATACAATTTTACGCGCCATTTGTAAAGGGTGCTCTCATTGGTGTACACAGTGTGACGTACACGTCTATCGACCTTGAGCCGTCCAATCATATAAGTTCTATCATAGTAAATCCGTATAGGTACCTGTGGTTCCGTGTACGACAAAACAAAAGTCAATCAAATTTGAGGTTATGCTTCATTGTATTTGTATGCTGTTTTTATGTTTTTGAAAAAAAATTAAAATACAAGACAAAAACGGCAACAATGACCTTACAAACGGACAAAACAAACAAGATGCACAGCCAAAGACGACCTAGGTCACAGATCACAGAATTAAAGTTCAATCACGCTGAGAGTGCTTCTGTGAACAAATGTCATATTCTATCACCAACAGTGTTGGTGCACTAAAATTGTCAAACTTGTTCTTGAGATAAAAGAAGAATACAAACAAAATATAATAATTCCAACAAATTATTTTGTTGTGAAATGACATTTTTTTTTATCCTAGGTCTAGACTGGTGAAAAACTGCAAAGAACCCCTCAACAGGATGGCAAGAGACAACAAAGTGTCTCTAATATGGGTGCCGGCACATGAGGGTATTGCAGGTAATGAAATGGCGGACCAGTTAGCTAAAGAAGGCTCCAAAGGAGACTTCATAGGTCCGGAACCGTTTTGTAGAATCACAAAAGATTGCATGAGAGGGGAGATCGGAAACTGGCTAGATGGGGAACACCAATTCAAATGGAGGGTGACACAAGGGCACCTTCATACAAAGAGTTTACTGAACAAGGTAGACAAGGAACTCTCAACCAGGCTACTGAAACTGGGTAAGAGACATTTGAAGACAGTTACCGACCTGGTGACTGGACACTGCACCTTGAGGAAACATCTGTACAATATGGGCAAAGTTAGTGAACCTATGTGCAGAAAATGTGAACTTGATGATGAAACACCTACTCACATACTCTGCTTCTGCGAGGACTTACAAGAACTTAGACGGAAGCACTTTGGAGAGGAAGTTATACAACCATCACAACTACTGAAAATCCCTCCAGTCAAACTAGTGACCTTTATAGAAGACACGAAGCTATTGGAATGGAAGTAGATAACATGGGAAATGGTACAAAGATTCGGTTCAAGTGCCTGGGCTGATGAGCACATCCCAAATATATGAATGAATGAATGAAACGTTGTAGGGAAAAACAGCCCAGATATACAAAAGCTAATGATAAGTAACTTTGACAACACTGCTCTACAGTGTCCAGAGGATATATAATAGAATCAGACAGAGACGGATAATGTAAGGGGTTAGCACGTCATAGCACCGCCCCCTTGTTTAGGACATTTTTCAGTTTTGAATTAATATGTCGATTTCGCAACGCCAGGAAATCTATTTAATACGATTTTGACTCATGATATTGTCTGCACAGAGAACCAACATTATTATTCATTGATTGAAATATATTTGAAAGGATTTCATCTCTTAGTGGTCTACCCCATCACATTAAATATCCTGGAAATGTATTTATTTGCATTAAAAGACGACGCAGTCATGAGAGTTGTCGGTGAAAAATGGGTTTATTTAAGCTTAAGCATATGCTTGTGACATTTTTACAGCAACTGTTGAAAATATTAAAACCCAAGTTTTGAGCATTCGCAGGGAATTTCATGAAAAGAAGCGTGAAGGTGATTTCTCTTTTTATAGTCGGAGAGCTGGTGACGCTTTTTCATGGCGTTTGATGCATCATGAATCTTCATCAGAATGTATCATTTAAATATAATATAAGTAGGTGTATGTGTGTTGGCCTGGACATTTAGGGTACATCCGGTACAATTCCTAGCGCATGAAGTGGTTCTTTCTTATTATTGTTAGTTATTTTTGTTTATTTTGAGTTTTGTAGATACCTTATTTATTTTATTGCAGTTTTTAAAGGTAGAAAATGGTTTGATTTTGTCACATAAAATTAAAGAAAATAGAATAGAATGGCCATAGGGGGGAGGGGGTTAAAGATATAACGTCTACATATGAGCAAAAAGACGTCCCCCTTTAAATGATTTTTGACATGTTTTTTTCATTTTTTCATAAAGGTGACGCCTTCAGAATTATGTGGGGTGGATAGTTTTTATTGAAATGCTCTGTATATACAAATGATACATTCTAATGAAGTTTCATGATGCATCAAACACTTCATGAAACGTTCCAGCTCTTGGACTATTACCTTTTAGGTTTGTTATGTAAAAAAATACCGCATGATTTAATGACTTTTTAAAATGAAAAAAAGATCTATCGTAGTTTATATTTTTTATAGTTATATTTACATTTCCCCCTTATTTCCCAATTTATTACCTATCTAGGGGTAGCGTTGGACGGAAACATTTTTCATATTCTTCGATTTTATGGGGAACTCAAAGCCAAAAGTGGGTTAATGTCATTAAGTGACCTACTTTTGGCGAGTGAAGATTTGTCTGTCGTCATAAAAAATACCCCGATAAAGATGAAAATATGGCAAATATTTTCGCATGAAGTACTAAATTTAAAAGCATCATTCGAATATATCAATTCGGATACTATACGTAACTTGTTATACAGGGTGGCCAAGAAGTACGTACCAAAAACTTTGGTATGAAAATTAATCATAATTTAACTCTTTATCAGCACCATAAACGGACACTACTTGCTGGCGGTATAAACAGATCTGCACCACCTTTATAAACACAGGTGAGGACTAAATTCAATGGTTGATGATGTAAGGTACTCTTAGCCTATTTTAAAGAACAATCAATAACGAAAAAGTCTTCAAGTTTATGGAGTTATTACTCAATGCTACAAAACACGTTGTAAATTAAAAAAAAAACGTAGACTTAAGTTAACAGCCGTTACTTTACTGCCAATTCTTCTGAGAGAAATTTTTAGTTAATAGGACATGTCCAGAGAAACTAGAATCCTCACTTACTTTTAAGGCGCGTTCACAGGGGGCATCCATTAATTACGTGAGCTCTTTTTCGGTCAGTTCAGACTCCTCCCCCCTTAGGTGAGATTTAGTGAGATTTGCCTGTACCCCCCCTTCCCTTACGTGAGATTGACGATAAAAATATTGTAAACTTATAGTTTATTTCAGAAAGGTATAGAGTAATAAAACCTCATTAGGTATGCAAAGGGAGCACAGAGTGACCCAACGAATATTTAAGCCACTTTGATAGTTTGGCATTGATTTCATTGTAAAATTCTTTCTTTTTATCAAGTGCAGGTAGTACCACCCGGGTTGGGGTCAATATATGGGTTTAGCCTATTGTTATACATTCACAAACACTGAAAATAGTGTGCCAAAGGCGTGCCGGTAGGATACTCGTAAAAAGGAAAGAATTTTATTTTAACAGAATAAAAATTAGGCATTATGTTAGGTACACTTATTTTTTATTGAACATTATACAAAAAATACATTATACAGAAATTAAATTATAAAAAATCATAATATTCTTTGTCATCTGAGGTACTGTCATCTCCTCTTGACATTATAATTAACGGGTCGACGGTCCGATAGATCAAGCAGTCAAGATCCCACATTTTTTCCTCTTCTTTAATGACATGCTGGACTGCTTTTCGCCAGTTCTCTGGTGTCACCTCCTTAATGGCTTGATCAAACAGTAGCTTAACGTCTTTCATTTTGAATGTCGTGTTGTGTCCTCCTACAAATCCTCTCACTTGCGCTGGCACTATTATTCGATGGGCATTCAAGTCATACCAGAAATATCAGTATTATCGACAAACTAAAGATGGCAGGATTCTTCGTAGACAGGAGCAAAAAGGTGCTTTAGACACCATGGATGATAGCAACGTCCTTTATGAACATGGCATTGATGATTCAGTGAGAGGCAAGCCGATAAAATTCGCTTATGATCATTTTATACCAGATTTTTTAGTGTTCAAAACTTTAAAGCGTTTTCCCCACAACTCACGTTTTCAAGGTCGGTGCCCCTCATAACTTCAAAACGACTACACCTATCCTTATGAAATATTGAACACTATTTCTGTACATAATTCACGAGGTAAGGCTGGAGAGTTTTTTTCAAATTTTTTCCGCAAAAACTCGAGTTTTTCTCATCAAAGAGTTCCAAAAAAGTGAAAAATTGAAATTTTGAAAAACTCTCCCAGCGTTACCTGGGGAAAACTACTATCTAACAAGTGAACTTCGATTTTTTGATTTCAGATGATCCAGCACCAAGTTATGAGGAGCACCGCAATTCTACTTTTTTCCGAGACAAGTCCAAATAATTGCTGCCATTGCCGTATTTTTCCATATTTCTTCGTGAAAATTTTACACAGTATTCTTCGAATGTCATACTTTAATGTACTATTGGTTTTAATGAAGAGATCTTAACTGTGTCGTCACAAAAAATTTACAAAAACATGCTTTTTTGTACGAATTAACCTTACCCTCCCTTAAATAAATACTCTAGTACTAAATGGTCTAAATGAGATTTGGTGAGATTTCATTGGACCCCTCCCCCCCCCTATTCTGAGCTCACGTAATTAATGGATGCCCCCTATGAGTCAAGTTTAGTTGATCAACATTTGTTGATCAACAAAAGTTGAATGAAAATTATATTGGGAACCTTTCATTCAATATCTAAAGTTGATCAACTTCTTAGTTGACCCATTCAAACTTTTGTGATGAACGAATCGTTTCAAGTTAAAACCTGACTTGTAATGTTAAAACTAGATAATCAACTTTGTTTGATTGTGTATGCAGCACACGGTGCTTGTGTTTTGACATACGATATCAATGAAAATAAATCGTTTAAAAAAATGAGCCTCAAGTGGTCTGAAAGTGTTATGATAAAATTTTTGGAGTTATATATCAACAGCATGACTGTCTTTGGAATGAGCGTTTGGATAAGTATAGAAATAAGGATGGTCGGGAAAATGCTTTGGGTTCTATTGTCAATGAAATGGAAATTTCTGTTCTTACTACTACTGATTTGAAGAACAAAATCAAGGTTATTAGAACAATGTATAAAAAAGAACATTCATTTGCTTGCAAGACCATAAAAAGTGGAATGGGAACAGGAGAATTGTACGTACCAGAATTGTTTTGTTATAAAAAAGCGGATACATTTCTAAATGGTGTTACAAATACAAGGGAAACTTAGTAAGCATTGGTTTTAATTCTATATTTTTTTACATTAGCTATTAGTTATTCATTGTCGTGTATCATACTCAGCTCCTTGTCCGACAAAATATTCGGCATATTCTTTACGTACATTAGACGCCAATGTTGTGTAATTGCGACTTCCCAAACTAACCTGCAAATTAACTAAACCATTCGTTTCGGTACTTTGTTTTCTCCAAGAACCTGTTATAATGCGTTCCTGAACTTTCGACAACAGTTCGTTAAATTTTTCTTCAGCCATTCTTAAATGATTTCTATATCCTTTTTTATCCTCTAGTTCAGCAAGGTTTCTGATGCACCCATACCCTGATGGATAAAGACAGGTATAAAATATACTAAGCGGTTTATTCCTGTACACAAAATAAATCTTCAGTCGAACTTATTGAAAAGTTCACCAGCTTTCCATGCTCTAACAGGATGTGACAGCACTAGTCAATTTGCTGGACTGGGCAAAATATGATTATGCAGTCAACGTCATCACTGTCTGTATAGAGTTTGAGAACAAATTTTTGCATTTGATTAAAGAGGGTGACCACCATTTCCGAAGTTCCTACGTCTTTTAATTACTGGAAAATATTTTTATCCCATCACGCATTTCTAAAAGTCGTAGGACTTTTTTCGGTTGAATAGTACATTGGATACCTATTAGGAATTGCCCCTTTGCAGTTTGCAGTCAGTCAGTAAAAACGCACATTGTGTTATAATTTAATATTTCGCGTAACCTTTATTTTGTTGTTTATCTATTTTGATGTGTTCAAAAATATCAAAATGAGCGAAAAGAACGAAGACGTGCAAATCGAGAATGAGAAACGAGATTTAGAAGTCATGAAAGCGCAATTTAATGAACAGCTACAAAAGTTTTATAGTGAAAGAGTGGAAAAAGATGTTATTAAAAAATCTTGGTCGGCTAACAGGGTTAAAGAAGTTATTACAGACATCAAACATGGTAAATTAGCTGACTCAACAGGTAACAAAATAATAATAAGCAGTATCATTTAATGAAAAAATATGATATTTTGTCTATCGGTACTGATGAACATTTAGTCGTAAAACCTATTGTTTACATAATTCCCATAGAACAGTATTTTGATGTGTTGCTAGAATCTCACCGATCCACAGGTCATGGTGACAGGGATAAAATGCTATTTGCATTAAAAAATAACTATAACATTCCTAGAAGAGCAGTAGAAACTTTCATTTCACTATGTAAGAAATGTTAACTTAAGAAATCGCAACCTCATAAGCACAACCAATCCTTTCCAAAGATTTTAATGTTCGTGGCCAAGTAGATTTGATAGATTTCCAATCTGCTCCCGACGGTAACTATAAATGGCTTCTTAACAGTCAAGACTATGCCACCAAATGTTTGCATCTTCGCCCTTTATATACCAAACGTGCCGCAGAGGTAGCTATAGAATTACTGAAAATATTTTTGGAGTTTGGAGCACCGCACATATTGCAAAGTGACAATGGCCGGGAATTTACTGCTTCGGTAATAGAAGAAATTGTTGGCTACTGGCCTGATTGCAAAATTGTTCATGGCAGGCCACGTCACCCTCAAGGCCAGGGTAGCGTAGAAAGAAGTAATCAAGATGTTGAAAACATGCTTCGCTCCTGGATGTCCGATCACTCCTCCACAAATTGATCCATGGGGTGCTATTTTGTACAATGGCAGAAAAATTCATAAAAACATCGCATTATTGGAAGAACTCCGTACCGTGCATTGTTTGGAGCTAATCCTAAACTTGGATTAAAATCAACAAACCTTCCAGATTCTGTAATTAAAGAACTTCGGACAGAAGAGGAACTTGACGATATAATGAATCCTTCACGAACCAACAACACTGAACGGGAAATACCAGAAGATGATCTTGATTCGAACTCAGAGGGTAGCATTCAACTGGACAATATGGAAGAAAATGCGACTGAAATTTTAAGTGATAGTATTGTTTATTGTTGTGCGTGTAGTGAAAAAATCTCAGAAAAATCTAAATTAACTTGTGAGATATGTAATGCCACAATGCATTCAGATTGTACAATTTTAAGTTCAGGACCATCCTCAAAACTAGATACAAGGATTTGTTCACTTTGTGCAACTCCAAATAAAATTCAAATTGAGAGACAACAATCGTACTCTGGTCAAAAAAGAGTAGCTGAAAAGATTACTGAGGACCTCTCGATTCCAAGAATATCATTGGAAAAGTGATTGACCTGAAAAATAGCCTCTACAAAGTAGGTACCTCCAAAGGAATTCTTAAAACTTTATTTTCTAGAAATGATATTCAAGAATCCTCAGTAGGTTTTGGAGAAGAAGTTCCTGATCGACTAATTACCCTCAAAGAGGCAGTTGCACATCAGTCACGATTCGGAGGTCAAGGCTTTCAAAAATGTAGCTTTAAGGCTAGTAGTAAACAGTGCAATACAAAAAATGTGCTTGCTTTAAAAATAACAAATTATGCTCTTCTAAATGTCATGGAAGTTTAACATACAGCGATAAATAAATAATTTATTTTTAATTTTTAGTTATAGTTATATATTAGTATTACCTACCTAAATTTTAAGAATATTTCATTCTTTTCATAGGATTTTTTTTTATTTGCAGTTTCATATTTGTGTTAGGTAGTTACTCAAGTTGTATATTTTTATATCATGAAGTGTTAACTGTTTATTTGTTTACTTAATAAAAAGATTTGCAGTAACTGTATTATTTATATTTAGTATTGTTTTCGACTTTATTTTCACGTTTTGACGGCACCGATTTTGGCAAATTGTAAAATGCCTAAAAATAATCAGTCACAACATGATATACATTCTTCTGTTCTTGTTTTGCCGGCATTTTATCAATTTGCCTGAATTGGTGTCGGCATAACGAAAAATGCATTTTATGATCGCGTTTTGCCGGCTTTTTTTTAAAATGCCTAGGCAGTTTATAAAAAGCCTAAATTTACATTATGCCTACGACATATACATGTAATGAATTTTATTTTTGTTCAAATACTACATAATTGCTCTTTAGGTTGAAAATCAAGAAACTGTTCGTGCATAAAGTATTGGATCATGCAAGTGTCTTGGACAATACGATACAACAAAATGTGGTATCAGATATGGATTCCACTTTCGAAAGTGATTGAGGTTTGAAAGTTTCATGCTAAAACCAAAATAGACATTAAAAACTTTTTCAACATTTCAATAATGATAGTAACTAATGCATGATGGTTTTAATTAACTATTAACATTTTATGGCAAATTAAAAGAGTTCCTTTATGACTAAAGAACTAAAAATTACCATTAGAATATCTAAAAAGAGTATTAGTTGCATACATTTGGGAAATAGCGGGCACCGCGGGGCGCGTTTGATGGTACCGAGTGCGCCGCATTTTTAGAGACATCCTCCTAATCAAAATTAAGTTTCTCGCTTTTTATGCAGCCACTTTTAGCAAACAAAAAACCATTAAAAGCAGAAAAGAAAGGGCTATTTTCTTTGTTTTGGGGTATTTTTTGATTGGAGTTTTTGTTTCGCCGCAATGGCGATGAATAACAATTGAAAAGTATCTTTCAAACGCTACTGTTACCGTATAGCCACAAATCATTGTTCGTTTAAGCTAATGTAACTTTTAATTAGAAACTTTTTTTTTGTTAGTTTCCGTTGATACTAGAGGATCCGCTTTTAACCAGTCGATAAGAGTCGCCTAGGAGAATACATTGTTTTTTAAATTTTTTTAACAAAAATGCTCCCCCCATCCTTCCCCCCGTCACGATTTGTATACTGCCGGGTACATTCGACTAAGGAAGGGATACACTAAATATGTCAAATCATTTTAAAAAAGAGTTGCACACAGGTTGAACGATAGAGACCAAATTGCACTATACTATTCGCTTTCTTTCCTCGTTCCTTCTAAAAGAATCACTGATAGTTTCTTCCTTAGACCTGTAGATAAATTTGAACTAGTGCAAACCATTCTCAGCATTCAAAACAAAACTTCCTATGGAATTGATGGGTTATCAACCCAGTTATTTTTAAATATTCCAGATGTGGTGATTAACGTCTTTTGTTCTCTAATCAATTAATCCTTTGAAAAAGGTATCTTCCCTATTTGTCTAAAAACAGCTATAATTGTTCCCATCCACAAGGGTGGCGGAAAAAATAATACTAGTAACTATCGTCCTATTGCCTTTTTACCAATCTTATCGTCTATTGCCCTTTTTTTTAAACATAAAATCTTTAAATTTCAACAATTTGGTTTCCTACCTAATAAATGTACTAAGGATGCAATCTCATCTGTCTTTAATGAAATAAATTTTTTACGGCTTCTATTTTTTGTGATTTCACAAATGTGTTCGATGAAATTTTGATAAATAAACTGGAATATTATGGCATCCGTGGTATTCCTTTAAAATGGTTTGAATCTTGTGTATAGAAAACAACTGGTACGAGCAAATGGTAAAGTTTCAGAAAATTTACCAGTTAGCAGTGGAGTACCCCAGGGTTCAGTTTTAGGTCCAATTCTTTTATTGGTATTTATTAACGATGTTACAGACTTACAGATTAATGGTAAAGTCAGTTTATTTGCTGATGACACTAGTGTAACCTGGAGTAGTTCAGATGTACCAACTTTACATTCAACCATAGGCAAAGATCTCATTACTATTAAGTCCTGGTTTGACTCGAACGAGCTTTGTTTTTATCACTGAGAAAAATTTTGTTTTATCTTACAGAGGAGTTTTGCAACCTCTCAAACTTAACAATAACTTATTAAGATCTTTAAATTCTATCAAGTTTGTTGGTCTCCATATTGACGGTACCCTTAAATGGTCTGTACATGTAAACACTTTAGCGACAAAATTATCCTCTACCTGTTTTGCCATTAAATCTGTGTCTAAAAAGCTTGATTCTTTTACTGGTTTAACAATTTACTACTCTTCATTCGAATCGCACCTTTTCTATGGTTTGCGATTCTGGGGGTCTTGAACTTTGCACCTCTTCGAATCTATCATCAAATTGAAAAAAAAGAGCTATTCGTTACATTCTACCTTATTCTGCTGAATACTCGGGTAACTGTTTTCGAAGATCTTCATTGTTAGCTGATTCCGGAGTAGATCTTCACAATATTAAACATCATGGTGGTTGGAAAAGTGACACAGTTGCTGGAGGATATATACACCGAGAAAAACAGGCCAAGTAAACTGGTTTAATAGAGAAATTCTGGCTAACCATAAATAAACTTGTAGAATTTTTTATTTTTCTGAAGACTTTTTACTGAAATTACATTTCGTAAGCTAGCAGTTTAATTCGAGCAATTAAAATTTGTTTCTGAAATTATTTTAATTATGATAAGTATAACAATTACCTGACACTAGCTAAGTGTGTTAACTACAATTAAAGGGTTTAATTAATTGTAACGACTATTTTGCATTTCGTACAAGATCAGCTCTAATCGTCACTAAATCGTGCATCGTTTAGTGTATTTTGTTCAGTGTCCAGTCTGGTTTAGTCTAAGCAATAGAGTGGTTGTGTGGCGATTGGTGGAAATGGAGTATTATGAACAGGAATTACTTATGCTGGAAAGGGGGCTCGAGGATTCTTTGAGCCGCTTTAGAGATAAATAAACTTTAAGAATTAATTACGTATATACTTAGGATATTCATTTTTTGTTTCCAAGTCAAATAAAACATTTTATAGTTCTGTGAAATTTAAATCTTTGAAAACCGATGATCAACAAATTTGAAGGTAGACGTTTTCTTTGGAATTCTTGTAAAAGTTTATTTTGGACACAATACAATTCAGATTGATTTTATTGCCTGAATGTTAACGGTGGTCACTTTGAACGAATGATTAAATAGCAGTTTTTCCTTGTTAACAGTTGTCTTTTTACTATTTGTAAATTTTTTATTCTTTAAAGAGTCTTTCTATCATAACACAATACGGGAGCATACGAAAAGTTGAAAAAGAGCCAATTTTAAACAACGATTAAATAACAATGGAAGGCTGGTATCAAAGGCAAAACAAAATGATTGAATAGAGATTTACCAGACCTTTTAAATGAGGTGTGACTTGATACCTAATGCCATTTGAAAACATTCAAGGGGTGTCTCCAGTAGGGAGGGGGTGAATCTGACGTTTATGACATTAGCGCCAAAAAGTGTCCCTCTCAAGTTAAAAGTTGACGTGTTTCGGCATTTCTTTCTAATATGTCCCATTTTTGAAATATTAAGGGTGGGTCCTTTTCAAATAAACACAGTATATATATATATATATATATATATATATATATGTATATATATAGTTTAAAAAAATTGGCTCTTTATTTCTTTTCAATTTCCATAAAAATAAATGTTATTGTTAATTGAGGACTTTCATTACTCGATTGTTTTAGAATAGATGACGTTTCAATCAGTATTTATCTTCGATAGTTGAACTATCGAAGATAATTACTGATTGAAACGTCATCTATTCTAAAACAATCGGGTAATGAAAGTACCCAATTAACAATCACATAGTTATATTACTGTTAATAATCTATTTAATTATCATTATTAACTAGTTATTAACAGGTTTAGATTTTTGGTCTCTAGCGGTTACTGTTTTTAATAGGTTATTAAAGAGTTTCAATTACCTTAAGTCGACGGACCTTAATAACGATAATTAATGCCCTTTTTATTGTCATAATTAAACATTTGTTGTGTCCCAATACGTATTAAAGTTTTTACTTTCTACAACTAAATTCTTAATAATGCTGAATAAACTTTTTCCTCAGTGTAGAAAATTCACACGAAAATAAAAAAGAATTTCGGTATCCATTCTTGGAGGAAAATAATTATCGGATGTTTCACCGATTTCCTTTTCTGTAGAAGAAACCGAAAAGTTACAAATAAACAGTCCAATAAAGTATGTCATTTTGAGATTAAAAATGGAATCCATAATAATGTCATTATGATACGTAGAAATATAAAAGAGCAATGATCCCTCACAAATATAAATAAATGGCATGCAAGTTCTCAGGATCCGAAATTAAAATATAAAGAACAAAAGAAAAAAAAATTGAATTTAACATTGTATACTGTCAGTAGAAATGGATTTTACGGAACGAAATCCTAATTAATAAATTTCCTAAACTCCCAAGAATCAAGTTAAAAAGTGAAAAAAAAACTAAAAATTGTACCTTCTTTTTTAGTTAAAATTTGTAAAATCGGACTTTAAAAAGTTATCAAATGGAGCTTCAAACATTTCAGATGATATTTGTCAATATATCATATTGACAAAAAAACTAAAAATTGTACCTTCTTTTTTAGTTAAAATTTGTTAAATCGGACTTTAAAAAGTTATCAATTAGAGCTTCAAACATTTCAGATGATATCTGTCAATATATTATATTGACTAAAAAACTAAAAATTGTACCTTCTTTTTTAGTTAAAATTTCTAAAATCGGACTTTAAAAAGTTGTCAAATGGAGCTTCAAACATTTCAGATGATATCTGTCAATATATTATATTGACTAAAAAACTAAAAATTGTACCTTCTTTTTTAGTTAAAATTTGTTAAATCGGACTTTAAAAAGTTATCAATTAGAGCTTCAAACATTTCAGATGATATCTGTCAATATATTATATTGACTAAAAAACTAAAAATTGTACCTTCTTTTTTAGTTAAAATTTCTAAAATCGGACTTTAAAAAGTTGTCAAATGGAGCTTCAAACATTTCAGATGATATCTGTCAATATATTATATTGACTAAAAAACTAAAAATTGTACCTTCTTTTTTAGTTAAAATTTGTTAAATCGGACTTTAAAAAGTTATCAATTAGAGCTTCAAACATTTCAGATGATATCTGTCAATATATTATATTGACTAAAAAACTAAAAATTGTACCTTCTTTTTTAGTTAAAATTTCTAAAATCGGACTTTAAAAAGTTGTCAAATGGAGCTTCAAACATTTCAGATGATATCTGTCAATATATTATATTGACTAAAAAACTAAAAATTGTACCTTCTTTTTTAGTTAAAATTTGTTAAATCGGACTTTAAAAAGTTATCAATTAGAGCTTCAAACATTTCAGATGATATCTGTCAATATATTATATTGACTAAAAAACTAAAAATTGTACCTTCTTTTTTAGTTAAAATTTCTAAAATCGGACTTTAAAAAGTTGTCAAATGGAGCTTCAAACATTTCAGATGATATCTGTCAATATATTATATTGACTAAAAAACTAAAAATTGTACCTTCTTTTTTAGTTAAAATTTGTTAAATCGGACTTTAAAAAGTTGTCAAATGGAGCTTCAAACATTTCAGATGATATCTGTCAATATATTATATTGACTAAAAAACTAAAAATTGTACCTTCTTTTTTAGTTAAAATTTCTAAAATCGGACTTTAAAAAGTTATCAAATGGAGCTTCAAACATTTTAGATGATATCTGTCGATATATTCGCCCTAAACAAGTCCAGTTCTATCAGTTAAAAATGTAAATAATATATGTGTTCATAATATTAATTATTGTAAATTTCTTTGTATTTCAATTCTCCCAATACAAAGATTTGTTTATCAAGTTAATATTTTTGATAAACTTTGTATAAAATTTCGTACATAAACATTTTTCTCGTCTTATTTCTACATCTACAACCTTTTTAAAGATGAAAAAAGTATAAATAACATCAAACTAAAAACACAAAAACAACTAAATATTCTTTGTTTATCAACACTATAAAAATATTTTAAAAAAATCATGCAGTCGTAAAAAAGGTCCTTACCCGAAATTTTTGTTAGCCGTACAAAACATTCTTCGCCGCTAACTTCAAATCCTTAGACATGTTAAGTATGAAGGACGAGCTGTTACATTTGACAAGTAAATTATACGTGTCGGACACGAATCAAGAAAGTTAACGATAACACACGTCGGATCATTTTCGACTGCCGCATCGAGTCTCCCGGGCTGGTCCAGGATGCCAGGATGCTGTGGACGTGAACCAACGTCCTGTCTCATCCTTAGACTTGCGCACAATTTCAATCGATAATATTTAGAGCTGTAGATCCAGTGAATATATTCATTTTTTTTCAAGTTTCCTTTAAGAGTCGGTATTCACTTTTTGTATGGGAATATACGCTCTTGATCATACCACTACATGTGTAGGATGGTGTGGGGCAAAAGAATCCTTCCCTAACTCCACTCGCAACGCCAATCAGTCTGTTGTAAGGATCAAACGGAAAGGATAAAAAGGAAAATTCAAAATTACTTATTTAAATTTTTTTAGTCTTGTAAATGCAATTTTTTGGTAAAAATCAAGTTGGTACATTTCGGGTGAACGAAGAGGCCACTTACAGAAATTAATCTTCCAACAGTTTTATAATCCTATGACCAGAAATACTTTTTCTACAATTTATAGAGATATTTTTTAGGTCCAATATTTTGTGGAACAATTTGAATTAGAATCCATTGTCTGGTGGAGTTTTATTCTATTTTTAACATCTACAATAATTATCCTTTCGCAATAAACTTAATGTACCAATTGCTGAAGTTTAATTTTATTACTTTTAATACAATTTATTTAATTTTCTAATAAAATTTAAATTTACTACATAACGATGGTGATTTTCGATTCATGTTTCATTAAAATTTTACAGTCTCCTATTCTAACTTACGAGGTCGGTCTTGAAAACTACCAAACTTTAGTAGATTTAACGCGATTCGACAGACTAAACTAGATTAATCTTGAGTAGAAAGAAAACAACATCGATAAATACACGATCTTTTTAAGAGTTTTAATAAATTACATTTAATACTCTCATCCAAAGTGGCCTTCTCTGATTCAATCTACTAAATTTTACCGTCGCAAAAAGTTAAAGGAGAGACAGGATGCTGACATATATGTGAGTTTAATAGGTCAAACTCAAGATAATCGATCTTATGGGGCTTGCAGACTGAAAAGTTAATAGAAAACTTTTACCACGTGTTCTTATTAGATAAGTGATACATGTTTTACGTAAATAATTTTATACAATAAATTTTCAGATATATTATTTAATCAAAATTTTAGCTAGTTTTCTGATGTGTCCCACTCTACCCCCTAAAAGTATCTTGTTTACATGAAAAACTTTCAAAAAAACATAGTGTTTACTTTCATTTTAAAAAACAGAAAAACTCTACGTACTCGAAAATCCAATCTATTCCCTTTTTGTGCTACGCATTAGATATTCAATTTTTTTATCCAAACAGTGTAAATAGTTAATTTTAGCCATTACCACTTCTGAGAGAAAAGTCAACAGTTATTAGTCCAATGGGTACTTCGATGGAAATGACTTTTTTTCGAGGAATAAAGGAAGAGTAGAATTCAAAGAAAACGTATATCATTGCTTATGAATTGGGAATTGGTGTGGATTCTTGTGTCTAACAGGAAAGTAATTTTTTCGTGTATTCAGACACACTCCGGAATAAAATGGGAATTTTAGTAAAAAGAAATGTTTTTGTACCTTCAATGGCTTAAGAAAACTTTATATGGCGCTAGTTATAAATCTTTTATATTTTTTTTCAACTCGCAAAAGTATACAAAAGAAAACAAGACATTTTTGTTATGAATATTTCAAATATCTCTTGAAAAAATCCAAGTTACATAACATTTTACGTCATCAAACTTGATTTAATTGAAAAAATATCAATTAAGTTTAAAAATAAAGCTGTTTTTAATCCCAATCATTACCCAGTGTCTTTTTATTGTGAATTATTTTAGTTTTTAAACCATAAAAGAATTTTGAAAACCGGTTTATAAATAGGTTTATAGATGTGCATCTATAACCTTTATACTTTCAATGTGGGTGGTTAATTATTCTGTCAGAACCTTCCACTAAATAAAAAAGAATTCATTAATTATTGAAACGTTATTTCCAAGTATTAAAGAAATTGACGAAGAAAAATTTAAATCACGTCAGGGAAAACGGGCCACCCTATAAATTTAGCTTATTTTTGTTGAAATAAATGTATGATGTATTTATTCAATAATGCTTTTAGCATGTTATATGATGTTTATACGAGTTACAATCAGAAAGTAAGCAACAATTCGAGAAGTTATAAATTTATTAAGAAACAACACTATTCATCCAATTAATTTAACCTTTGCGCAGCGACCATACCAGCTACTTCAGTGACAAAATTAAATGTTGCCCAGCAAGAACCATTGTGAAGGTATACAGTTTCTCTTGCCAACAACTTTTTTTTTTGGAATTTTTCATGTTTTGTTTTTTTAATTAATTTTATTAACTTTTTTTATACATTAACGGAATTCTAAGGTCTTTGGTTTAGTTTGCGAAAAATGATCTTTTTTTGAATTTTTCATATTTTGTTTTTCTAATAAATTTTATTAACTTTTTTTATAGATTTTTTTTGGAATTTGTCATATTTTGTTTTTTTAATTAATTTTATTAACTTTTTTTATACATTAACGGAATTCTAAGGTCTTTAGTTTAGTTTGCGAAAAATGATTTTTTTTTTGAATTTTTCATATTTTGTTTTTTTAATTAATTTTATTAACTTTTTTTATAGATTTTTTTTTGGAATTTTTTATATTTTGTTTTTTTAATTTGTTTTATTAACTTTTTTTTATATAATAACGGAATTCTAAGGTCTTTAGTTTAGTTTGCGAAAAATGATTTTTTTTTGGAATTTTTCATATTTTGTTTTTTTAATTAATTTTATTAACTTTTTTTATAGATTTTTTTTTGGAATTTTTCATATTTTGTTTTTTTAATTTGTTTTATTAACTTTTTTTATATAATAACGGAATTCAAAGGTCTTTAGTTTAGTTTGCGAAAAATGATTTTTTTTTGGAATTTTTCATATTTTGTTTTTTTAATTAATTTTATTAACTTTTTTATAGATTTTTTTTTGGAATTTTTCATATTTTGTTTTTTTAATTTGTTTTATTAACTTTTTTTTATATAATAACGGAATTCTAAGGTCTTTGGTTTAGTTTGCGAAAAATGATTTTTTTTTGGAATCTTTCATATTTTGTTTTTTTAATTAATTTTATTAACTTTTTTTATAGATTTTTTTTTGGAATTTTTCATATTTTGTTTTTTTAATTTGTTTTATTAACTTTTTTTATATATTAACGGAATTCTAAGGTCTTTAGTTTAGTTTGCGAAAAATGATCAATACTATTATCATAAAATGTATCATTTTGTTTTAAGAGTTTTACTAAATCTTTTTCAATAGATATTAAACTAACATTGTATAAACGATTTTGTATTTCGCAGGTAAGTTTCCACTCGTTTGAGAGTAGAAAATGATCTCTTCACCGATGCCGCCGTAACAGGAATTGTGACTGTCAAACGAAGTAGTTCGTGTATCACCGCGACCGCTAGAGGCAAGCCTCCTGAGAGTGTTGCCATTTCAGCTATTTTTTACGGTATTAAGCAATTGGACTGGTCGAAAAAACGGCAACTGTGTTGAGTAACACGTGTTTAGGTATTGAGATGATGAGATGTTTGTAGAATCTAGCCTCAGGGCACTGTTGTCAGATTTAAAAATAACTACTGAAAACGAGGAATTAATTGTAAAATTTAAAAATTATCAGATATACAGGAAATAAAATGAAGAATTTTCAACAAAATATTTCTGGTGCTATTTTCTGGATAAATTGGTGAGGAGGCTGAGCCTCCTTTTAGGAGCCGCCACTGAATACCAACCTCGTAGGTACTCCGTTACCATTTTCGCCGTGTTCGATCGAGCATTATTTTGTATTAGCAGAAAACCATTACCAACAAATCCAGCATATGGTAGCACATAATCTTCTAGGATCTCTGCAACATATCGTCGTGCTGTTAGTGCGCCTTTGTCAATCACGGCGAGATACGTGTGTGCTTCAAAAGAAATACTTGCCCAAAACATTACTGAGCCACCTCCATAAACAACCCGTGGTAACCAAATACAGGCAGCATACCGTTCTCAAGCTTTTCTGTACACCTTATTTCTGTCATTTTTGCCATAAAGGCACGTTCTACACTCATATGTGAACAATAACTTTTTCCAGTCGTCCAATGTCCAATTCATGTGTTCACGAGCAAAATCAAGTCTGCGTCTTCTGTGAGCTGCAGTAAACAAGGGTCCTTTAGCTGGACTGCAAGCTGTCAAACCACTTTCTTCAACAGGTTCAACAGTCTTTTCACTAGGAGAAATCCTCTCTTGGATACTCTAGTCCTAGGAGTCTATATCTCCAATGAGACAGTGCTTCACATTCGAAGATAATGTGAGAGGCTGTTTCCTCCTCTTCCATGCACAACCAACAGATAGGTTCCTCCCT
Organism: Lochmaea crataegi; assembly: GCA_947563755.1. Taxonomy (NCBI): domain Eukaryota; kingdom Metazoa; phylum Arthropoda; class Insecta; order Coleoptera; family Chrysomelidae; genus Lochmaea; species Lochmaea crataegi. The sequence goes on along the minus strand of OX387423.1, from coordinate 47,158,731 downwards.
ATATATGCCAATTGTATGCATGTGCTTCCTTAGGGTACAGTGACCGGTGAGTAATCCCGTCACTTTCCTTATGCTGAGGTTTAATATTTCGTTAGTCAGCGACTCCGAGGGTTTTTTGATCAAAAGTTTGCTGTGTTCCTGTTTCGGCACGTGTCTCCAGTACGTCTGATGTTTAGTTTAGATTTTGATATTGCAAATACTTGTTCAGGACCAGTGAATGCAGATTCAGACCCTAGCTTTTCTAGGGTGTCTGTCTTTTCATTGCCTACAATATCCTTGTCCCCGGGACCCACTTAAGAGTTACTCTATTATGGTTTGACAGAGTTAAAAGTTTCTGTAGGCAATCCCAGACCAGTCTAGATCTGATCTGGGGACATGCTAAAGATTTCAGTGCTGCTGGACTATCTGAGAGTATGAGGATCTTTTGGGTACCTTTCTATGTTCATTTGCAAACACGTGTCGATAGCGTAGATTTCTGCCTGGAATACAGATACAAATTTTCTCAACGATGCGTGGATATTGCACCGGTTCCTATGTCAGTTTTAGATACAAAAATATTTCCAAAACTACTCCTTTGTTCAGAATTTACAACAAAAATTTTTTTCGACATGAAAATTCGTAATCGGGTTTTTTTTTGGACGAAAAATCGACTGCCACAGTCAGTTTTTTGAGAAAATCATTCGTTCACCTTCAAATATGAAATATTTGAAAAAGACGCACTTTCAACATAAAAAGTGTTGTAAATACCACAAAACTATGAATTTTGAATTGAAATTTAAGGAGCGTATTCTCAAAATACTAGTCTAACTCAAAGGGTTTCCGCTTTATGAATAATAAATCTAAAAGTAGTGAAAATATTCGATAATCCTGTTTTTGAAACCAAAAGGTACTCATAACTCGATTAATTGGAGACACAATTTTTCCTTTCTAAAAAGATAATAGTTATTTATGATACAAGTGCGTGAAGTGATACTTTTGCGCACGAGTTGCGAAAATGAAAGGCACGAGCGTAGCTAGTGCCTTTTTTCGCAATGAGTGCGCAAAAGTAATTCACGCTTGAGTATCATACAATGTTTTATCTACGACCACATTAAAAATACTTTCCCTTAATTATATATTACATAACCTCTCTTTTTAATAATTGTGTTTGAATTATTGCCTACCTTCATCATAAGAAATTCATTATCTGGTGCTCCATTTATAAAATCCAAAATCTGTTCCCTTGTGAAAATTTTTGATTTTTTTGGTTTATGGCTCTCTGATTGTCGTTTTAGGAAGGTAATGAAGTTTATGAAATTTATTTATATCAATGTTTAAATTTAAATTTATGGTAGTTTTCAACATTGAATAATGGGACCATAACGTTGATGATTTCCATTGACTTTTCCGAGAAATATGCAATAAGAACATTTTCCGTCTAATTTTTAATTCTTTTAGTTTTACACCAATCCAAAAAAAGGTTAGCGGTCGTCGGCAGAAGCTTTTGCTTCTTATGCACAATAAAATGACCATTTTTCGAAAATTTTGACAATTACTGACCATTTTTGACTATTTTTTCAAATTTTAACAATTATTGACCATTTTTGACAATTATTGACCAATTTTGACAATTTTTCAAAAATTTTGACCATTTTAGACCATTTTTCCAAATTTTGACATTTATTGACCATTTTTGACAATTTTTAACAATGATTGACCATTTTGACAGTTTTTTATAATTATTCACTGAACACTGTTTACACTACCACTACACCAACACTAACACTTTATAGTTTACCTTCAGTCTCTGATGAAGATAACTTGGTTATCAAAACGTGCGTACGATAGTGAAAGTGTTAGTGTTGGTGTAGTGGTAGTGTAAACAGTGTTCAGTGTCAAGTATCACCAACGGTTCCAAAATTCCCAACTTATTTATAATTATTGACCATTTTCTAAAAATTTTGACAATTTTTGACGATTTTTCGAAAATTTTGTTCATTTTTCAATAATTTTGACAATTATTGACCATTTTTTCAAATTTTAACAATTATTGACTATTTTTGACAATTATTGACCAATTTTGACAGTTTTGACAATTATTGATCATTTTGGACAATTTTTCAACAATTTTTCAAAAAATTTGACAATTTTTGACCATTTTTTCAAATTTTAACAATTATTGACAATTTTTGACCATTTTTTCAAATTTTAACAATTATTGACCATGTTTGACAATTATTGACCAATTTTGACAATTATTGATCATTTTTGACAATTTTTCAAAAATGTTGACCATTTTAGACCATTTTTCCAAATTTTTACAACTATTGACCATTTTTGAGCATTTATGAGAGGTTCTGACAATAATTCACCATTTCTGACAATTTTTCAAAAATTTCGACCATTTTTGACAGTGTTTTATAATTATTGACCATTTTTTAAAAATTTTCACAATTTTTGACGATTTTTCAAAATTTTAACAATTATTGACCATTTTTGACAGTTTCTGATAATTATTGACCATTTTTAACAACTTTCACAAAATTTTACCATTTTTGACAGTTTTTGACAATTTTTGACAGATTCTGACAATTATTGACCATTCACGTTTCACACTTAATGACAGTACAAAATTATTACAATTACAGAACCTTTGACAGAAAACAAAACACAAAATTATCTAAGGTAACTTAAAAAATATACAAATAAAAAAGAGTGTTATAATGAAACTTCCATTTAAAAAGCATTGTTCTTTTTCGCACGCTTTAGACGTATGTATAAAATGTAATTCACGTATTTATATGAATTTGTATATGCTTAATTTTAATGGTGGTCGTAGATAAAAATTTAAACGATCCTTTTCCTTAGAAGGGCCACTACACTTGAGCACGATTATAATTTTTGTGCTCACATTTCTCAGTGAATAAATAAGAAAAAACAACTTCCTGGTTATGGAAAATACAGCAACCAATTCACATTTAACACATACAAAATATAGCTCTGCTATCTGTGTGCAATAATTATCCGGCATTGTTTGAACACTCGCACGAAATAAAATATTAAATCTTTTGTTTTCCACGGCCTTGTTTCGCAGTAGTGAAAATTCATCAGCAAACGTTTTTCCCGCCTCGACTGGAAAATATGCATTTTTACGCAGTAAATTCCATTTATACCATTTTGCATGAAAACGTGTCATCTCTACGAGGCCAGTACCATAAATATTTTTTATTTTATAAAAATATTAATCGCCCAGATCCAAATCAAGTTCTGCTATTCCTATTTCTTTATCCATTCTTTGATATACCCGTGACCAAACAAAAGCTTCTATGTCAAACTTGAGCTTTTCCTTACCACTAAGTGGTTATAATTGATGATTATCTCAACAGATCAGTTCAAATCGTATTTTGATTGCATCAATTTCAGTGTTTATATCTTCTGGACCTTCCCATATGCTTTATTCGTCAAACACCCTAATAGAATCTCATCGTCGTCAAACAACAAAGTCTGGGGGCTGCGACCGTCGGCAAGGCCGCTTGTGCCGCCGGCCTTCTATCCGCTATGCCGTGGATATTCCTTTGATCATTACCGACACTCGGCCGCTGCGAGCACATGTCGCAAACACAAAAGCATGACTAGCGAGGCCATCGAACTCTCTTATCACAACAACTGCTCTGAGGTAACCCGTTCTTCTAGGAAAAAATTAACCTGGAGGAACAAGGAGCTTACCAATCTAAAATCGAGAACTCGCAAACTGTTTAACAGTGCGAAAAGGACAGGAGAGTCGGAAGAATATTATTCCACTCTGTCTGCTTACAACAAACAGATCAGGAAGACAAAAAGGGAGTCCTGGAGGAAATTCAGTGGTGAGGTGGAAACGACCTCAGAAACGGCTCGACTCCAGAAAATCCTTGCCAAAGATCCTATGAATCCCATAGGCAATATTTTAAAACCTAATGGATCATACACGGAAACTGCTAGCGAGACCCTGCAGATTCTACTGCATTACATCTACCAGATTCTGTAGAAATGGGAACGGAGCTATCCGTCAGACCTCCAACTCCCCTGGCTAGTGCGAGGAAAAAGGATTGGAGTGCTGTATGTACAAGTAATAACCCAGCGCAAATTGAACTGGTCTATTAACTCGGTTGAGCCATACAAAGCTCCTGAACCAGATGGAATAATCCCAGCGCATCTGCTGCAGGAGCAAATACATCTATCTTCAGTACTTTGTAAACTCTTCAGAGCATCACTAGCAGCTGGATACATAAAAGAGCCCGATTCGTCTTTATTCACAAACCTGGTAAGGATTATTCCCAGGCAAAGTCATTCAGGCCAATAACTATGTCTTCTTTCATAGTGAAGATAATGGAGAAACTTATTGACAAGCATGTTAGGGAAAACTTTCTCATTGAAAGGCAACTACATTATAACCAACCATATCAAACAGGAAAATCCTGAGAAACAGCCTTACACCAGCTGGTGTCGAAAATTGAGGCTGTCGTGTTCGACCACATCTCCTTCGACTCCATGATAGCTGCTGTTGCAAGGCGTGGAGCAGACGACACCACATGTCGGTGGATGAAAAACTTGCTTTTCAACAGGACAGCAACGACAACCTTATTTGGAGACTCCATGGAGGTATAGATAATGAAGGGATGCCCACAGGGAGGAGTCCTATCACCTTTGCTGTGGAACCTTGTCATAGACGAACTCCTGGAGGAATTGAACAGGAAGGGGATATACTCCCAGGGGTATGCAGATGATCTGACAATACCTGTACTGGGGAAATACCCTATCGTTATATCGGAGCTGATGCAACAAGTGACGGGATTACTCACCGGGCACTGTACCCTAATGAAGCACATGCATACAATTGGCATATATAGGGAGGAACCAATCTGTCGGTTGTGCATGGAAGAGGAGGAAACTGTCTCTCACATTATCTTCGAATGTGAAGCACTGTCTCATTGGAGATATAGACTCCTAGGACTAGAGCGTCCAAAGGAGAATTTCTCCAAGAAGGACCTAGTGAAAAGACTGTTGAGCCTGATAAGGGCTACTGGTGTCTTCACATGAACGGTATAACCAAGAGCACAAGAAGCCTAAAGACTATCAATCATGACTAGTTTGGTGAAGCCTTGGCTTCATACTTAGCAATATTCTTATTTATTATTTTTCTCTCTCTATTCTTTTTATCTATTTCCTCTAAACGCTATTAGATCGTCCTTTAATTTGTACTCGAATATTTTTCTTTTAAAATATTCATTGAATTGTCCTTGTATATTAAATTTGCCCGAAAGCTGTATAACATTTTACCAAAATTGTTTATTTTTAAAGGATTCCGCGATAAAAAAAATGAAGAGTCATTTAATAGAACCAAGTTTATTAGAGTGGACTTTTTTTTGATGGCTGTTGGATATATGTGTTTGTAATTCTATTTGCTTTCGGCTGTTTTTCCGAAAACAAAATATCGTTCACGTTTACGGCATATGGAATGAAATACATTCAAAGCGATACGAACGTTGCCATTTAGGTTATTTTTAAAATACAGTTTGACACTGGAGATGATAGAAACTAAAACTGATTATTTTTATACAATAGACTTGTTCTCCGACACTGTTTTAACAAATTCTTCGCATTTACTTTATGCTACCCATGGAGGTTTGACTTGTGCTTTCAATGTCTTCTTCTTCTTTCTCTAAAACCCTTATGCCGTTCAGCGTCGATTTAGCCCTTCTTACCCATTTCTTCCAATCGCTCCTGTTTCTGGCCAGTCCTCTCATCTCTTCCATTAATTTCCCTATTTTCTCTCCGATTTCCTGTATCCTCCCCATCCATGTTTTCCTTGGTCTTCCTTTCTTTCTTTTTCTATCCCTTCCTGCCTCTGTAACTGCTTTCACTGTCAAAAGGTATATAATTTTTGAAAAATTTTTGTTTGTTTTTGACAATCGTTTGACAAACAGTAATCATCGTTCTAAAGTTATCTCACGTTATTCTTAGCAGATATTTTCCTGTTATGTTCTTAAGAAACATTTTGGGTCCGGTAATATTAACCGAATATTATTTTCAATTTATTAAGTTACACAAAAATGATTGTTACAAAGAAATTTCTACTGGCTTTACGTAGTTGGGGGTTTCAAGGGCTTCTTTGTAATAATCACTTTGATCTAATATATATTAATTTCAGACAGATTTTCTTCGGTTAGTTTATGATCTACTTGATACTATTCAACCTAGAAACTTTCATAATACAGAATGTCCAGACTAAAGAAAACTAAGTTCACACATTCATACAATGATTCAGGCTGAATTGAATAATATTAAAACACAAATAACGTTTTAGATGGGACGGAGAAAAAAAGGTTGTTTTCGGCAACTACTTTTTTAATTAAATTTATGCTTATTATATTATTATTATTATTATTATTATTATTATTATTATTATTGACATCTCTTTGATACTCCATTTAAAAAAAAACTCACTTTAATTAACATAGAGGAATTTCAAGTAAAACTCGATTGCAAAATGTATTATCCAAATAAATATTGTACAGGGTAGTACTAAGTTGGAATCAAATTGGTTTCTCATATTGTTACAAAAAAAGTGAAACTCAACAAGCAAGAATAAACATTCATTCATTCATATATTTGGGTTGTGCTCATCAGCCCAGACACTTGAACTGAATCTTTCTACCATTTCCCATGTTATCTACTTCCATTCCAGAAGCTTCGTGTCTTCTATAAAGGCCACTAGTTTGACTGGAGGTATTTTTAGTAGTTGTAATGGTTGTATTAATTCCTCTCCAAAGTGCTTCCGCCTAAGTTCTTATAAGTTCTCGCAGAAGCGAGAAGAGTATGTGAGTAGGTGTTTCATCATCTAGTTTACATTTTCTGCACATAGGTTCACTAACTTTGCCCATTTTGTACAGATGTTTGTTCAAGGTGCAGTGTCCAGTCACCAGGTCGGTAACTGTCTTCAAATGTCTCTCACCCAGTTTCAGTAGCCTGGTTGCGGGTTCCTTGTCTACCTTGTTCAGTAAACTCTTTGTATGAAGGTGCCCTTGTGTCACCCTCCATTTGAATTGGTGTTCCCTATTTAGCCAGTTCCGGATTTCCCCTCTTATGCAATCTTTTGTGACTCCACAAAACGGATCCGGACCTATGAAGTCTCATTTAGAGCCTTCTTTAGCTAACTGGTGCGCCATTTCATTACCTGCAAACCCCTCATGTGCCGGCTCCCATATTAGAGACACTTTGTTGTCTCTTGCCAGCCTTTTGAGGGGTTCTTTGCAGTTTTTCACCAGTCTAGCCTAGTTGTTGGATTACTGATAGCCTAAGAATTGCCATCATTGCCACCGTCCTAATAAAAAGTTCTAGAGGAGGAAGTCCAATAAGGGCTTCCATTGATGCCGTCCTCGTGCTGTTCATTGCCCCGATAATACCAAGAAGGGCTTGTCTTTGGATTGCAGTTAATATATTAACTGCAGAGGACACTTCTGTCCTCCTCCACCAGACTATTGTCCGAAAGGTGATCGCTGGCCTTATCACAGTTATGTAGAGCCAGTGAACCACCTCAGGAAGTATTCCCCAGGTTTTACCCATAACTCTTCTGCATTGCCAGAAAAGCCTAGTCACCCTGGTAGTAATTTTTTTCAGGCGAGCCTTCCAATTCAGTTTGGAGTCAAGGGTCACTCCCAGATATTTAACTTCTTTGGATATTTCTAGCTCTTCTCCGAACAACAGTAATCTACCCTGTGGGAGAACTCTTCTATTCGTAAAAGCAACTAGTTTTTTTTTGGATTAACTGAAAGGTCTTCTTTAAGGCACTATTTCTCCACAATTCGCAGTGCTTCCTGTAGGACATTTATAACCACCTCTGGGAATTTCCCATTGGTGACAATCACTAAGTCGTCCGCAAAGCCCTGCGTCCATATGCCTTGATGATTCAACCTACAGTTATCTACAACTAGGTTCCTCAAAAGGTGTGAAAGTACTCCACTTTGAGGACATCCTTCAGTTGTCCTAACGGTGTATGTTTTATCATGCATATGTGCAGTTATTCTCCTATGCTCGAGCATGGATCCTATTCATTTGCATGTGGTGCTGTTAATCCCTCTTTTTTTAAGGGATCTGTTAATTGATGACATCGATTTGTTTGCAAAAGCACCTTCGATGTCTAGAAATGCTGCAAGGGCTACTTCCTTATGATTCAGGCTCCTTTCGAGACCTGAGACCATATTATGCAGGGCAGCTTCACCCGATATTCCTGCTTGATAAGCCCATTGTAGTCTATGTTGTGGAATGCTCTTAAGCGCTCCTTCTTTTAAGTGTAAGAATGAACAATAAGATAACAAGTTTGAGGCTAAATTAGACTCTTATCATCAACATAGTAAATTCATTCCAACACCAACACTTACTTTCATCCCAAAGACGCAGTATTTCTTTCCAGTGATTATTTTAAAGATTTTTCAACAGTTGAAAGTCACTGGTAGCTAAATCTGGAGAATATAGTGATCGCAAAATTAAAATACGGTAGTTTTGACATTATTACGATCGACTTATGATGACAGGTAGCACTGTTTTGGTGAAACATCAGTTGTTTCTTCTTTTATTGGTATCATTTTTTCGAGATTTATTACTTTGAACGTACTAAAAATACTACACTGTCGAGCAAAATATCGAGGTAACGAATTGTGAGTAATTTAAGGAATAATAGGCTTGACTTATTTCACATTTTTCTGAATAGGCTGTTGTCCAGCTGATTTATCTCTGTACAACCTATCGGCTGTTCTTGTAACAGGCGTTATTACAAGATGGTCGGGGGCAACGTGAAAACTCAAAAATTGTTGGAGTGAGCCTTCGTGGTGTACCAAAGGTGCTACAAGGAAACTGGCCATATCACCAGAAGTCCAGGATCCGGGCAAAAAGAGTCACCACCCAAAGAGATGAGTGAATCGTTAGAAGAAGGCTTTATGCTGCTGGATTATCTTGTAGAAGGATGGCTACAGGTCCACCTTTGGAACTTCAGCATCGAATTGCAAAATTGACTTTTGTTCGAAATGACCTGGCTGGGTACTGTTCTCAGGTGAGTCGCGTTTTAGCTTCACTTGGTCAGGCGGACGTAGACGAGTATTAAGAAGACCCGGAGAAAGAACCGCTCCAGCTTCAATTGACTAACGACTTTTTGGCCATGGGTCAGTTATTGTTTGGACAGGAATTTTTTGACGAGCTTGTTGGCCATTATCGCGAATGGCCTCCTGCTATCTCATAGGTACTTTTCGGAGGTTCAAGCAAATCATGCTTAGCCTTTCATCCAAATTTTTAAGCAATCTAATTTTGTTTCCACTGTTTTTTCAAGATAGAAAATGTCCGAGTTAATATTTTTACTTCCTGTATATTAAAAACTACTTACACGTATTTAAATAACCTATTTTGACAACCGTTTATACTGAAAATTGATATTAACTATGCAATTTTTAAAATTTCCAAACATGCAGCAGTAAGATTACCTTGAAATTTGAAAATTGGTTTATAAAATCAACACGAAAACTGCGTCTCTTGTATTGTAGTCCATCAGTAAATAAAGGGTCCCAGAAGCGATTATACCTGCCGGTCCATGAATTTTCCGTGAAGGGTAGGGTTTAACGAGTAATTGAACATCCAGAAATTTCACACACCTCATCGCCAATTTGGAAGGGGATTCCTGGCCCCAAAGTACCAAAAAAGGGGAAAAATGAAGAGTAGTTTATTATCTACAAAAATGGTTCTCATGATTTTTGCCGAAAACTCGATAGTTTTCGAGATAATGGCCCTCAAGCGGGATCCTTATGTTGAGCTCCCGCTCCGGAGTCCAAAGAGCGGATTCTTTGCACTTACTCATGACCGGGCGAACAAATTATTCAATATCTCGGGCAAAAATGCATTTTTGTTGCAATTGGATTTTGGTTGTAGAAAGATGGAAGGAAACTCCGTTGAAGCGGGTTGCTTCCTTTGTGATCAGGATAGTACTGATGAAATCCAAACTGTCACTCGTGGGATTGAAACTTTTATAGAGATTAGCAAGGAGAGGAATGATAATCACCATTTACCTCTTGGAGAACAGTCTTCTGTGCAAGTCCATAGAAATTGTAGGAACCGCTATGCTCGTAAAAAGCGAGACAGCGATGTGTTTCAATACCACGATTTTGCTCCACGCGGGACAAGAAGATTGGACCATTTGACCAATCTTACAAAAAAGAAGAGTCGCGGGAGTGGTGGCACTTTTGACTTTGAGGCCAATTGTTTGTTTTGTAAAACACCAGCGTCCATAGAACACAAAAAAAAAGTTGCAGTATTCAAAGTCGTTCAGAAGCTAGAATTCCAGGAGGAGGTGTTAGAAAAAATCCAAAAAGATATCCAGATTGAAGAGTGTAAAGAGTTGTTGGCAAGAATTTCTACGACTGATCTTGTGAGTGCTGGTGCAAGATACCACTATAAGTGCAGGAGACGTTTTTTCCGGCTTCCTTCCATTATTTTGAAGACGTAGCGTATGGCCGTAGCAATTTCGGTATTAGTGAGAACACGGTGGTGCCATCTGCAATTGGTGTTTTCAGTGAAAGACATGATATTACAGTATTTTCGACACCCTCGATCCACAATTTCTCAAGAAACAGCCATTTTTCCTGGACCTCAAAATTATGGATTTTTCATATTAATGTTGCGAAAAAAATCATGGGGACCATTTTTGTAGATAATGAACTGATCAAAATCTTTTTTTTAGGAGATATTGGCGGAAACTTTGGAACTTTGGGGCCGGGAATACCCCCCCAAAATGGCGATGAGGTGTGTGACATTTCTGGATGTTCAATTACTAGTCAAACACTACCCTTCACAGAAAATTCATGGACCGGCAGGATTTTTGTACACTTTGCCTACTTTTTATCCTTCATTTACTGGACTATTGTTGATTGCTGTTAGGAATATTATTGTTATCAGAGACAAATCCTTCTTTTAGATTTTTGCACTTGTTTTTTTTAATTATATTTTTTAGGAGCCGATACGTTTCTGTATTCTTTGACAAGTTCATTTCTGCAGCTATAAATAACACCATGTTCACTCTACTTGTATTTTCACATCGATACAACAAATATATCATTTTTCAAAGTTGAAAAAAAAATAAAATGACACCTAAATAATATTAAGAAAAGAATCTTCGTCGGGGTCACCCGCCTAATTTATTAAGAACAGACCCAAAGACACTTATATAAGGTCGATATGCGCTGATTTTAAGTTGTTTTTTGGGTTACTTCTCACTCAATGAATCTGGTTGAAACTTTTTTAAAAAATTTATCAATTTGTACGTAAAATCGTCAAGATTTTCCTCTAAATACTTAACAGAGAGAAGGATTTATAGTTAAGTGGTATTTTTTTTTAGGTAAGTCGAAAATTTTATTTATTTCGTTAGAATTATTAAGTTATTTCGATAGAGATCACCTTGAAGAAAATTTTATTGAAAACGAAATACTCTATTTCCGGTAATTACATGAAAATATAAAATTAATTGCATAGTTTCGTATTGTTTAGAAAATTGCACTGCATTATATCCTTAGGTACATTCAAAGTAAATTTATTTCTGCTTCAGTTGTGTTATAAAAAAGGGGGTAAGAGCAGTATTTTCACCAACAAAATGATAAATTATTATAAATAACCGTTCAAAAATAATAATTTGAAGTTTTTAAATTGTAGTGGTAAAGGGAAGAGTCCAAAAGTGTATGTTAAAAATATTATAATGCGATTCGGGGAGTATTTCTGTTTCTCTCTGTAGATATTTGTTAAATAAAATTGTGTATAAAAGCTACTTTGATTTCAGGTGAACTATCAACCAAAAATGGATATTGCAACAGAAAGAGTTAGGATCCCACCTTTCATTTTAAACTTTTTTTATCCTATACCAGTGGCTTTAAGTATAATAATTTTAAGGATACTATTAGAAAAGTAAGTTTTTATCTTTTATTTTATTTCCCTATTTATTTGCAATCTATAATATATATATATATATATATATATATATATATATATATATATATATATGTATGGATCGGACCCCATTTCCTTTTTCATATTTTTTCCATGTTTGTTATTCTTCTATATTCTTCACCTATTTTTTTTGGTCCTAATATTGTTCTTAGTATTTTTCGTTCCTGTATTTCCATATCCTCTTGTTGTTTTTTATTCATGGTTAATGTTTCTGCCATACATCATCACCGGTCTAATTATTGTGTTATATATTCTTATTTTCGTGCGCTTGCTAATTATTTTATTTCTTAATAATTTTATGTTAGCCTGAAATGCTTTGTTTGTTGCAACTATTCTTCCCCTTATCGCAGTCTCTCGGTCTCCATCACTACTTATTGTTATCCCAGATATTCAACTCTATCCACTTCTTCAAATTCATATCTTCCAATTTTCACGTTTTTTTGTTCACAATTCTTTTTGAGTGTTAATAATTTGGTTTTATGTGTATTTATCACAAGTCCGATTTTCTTTCCTTCCCTTATTATTTCCTCCAATATTTCTTCCATTACCATTCTGTTTCTAGTCACTAGTGCTACGTCGTCTGCATACGCTATTATTTGTCCTCTGGTTCTTAAATTTCCTTTACATATTTAATCTATAATACTTATTATAATAAACAAATTATGTGATAATACAATTCTGTTCACATGCTCGATAGGAATCCAGTGATTACTATCTCTTACAGCTATAATTAATATCTAGATTAATTAGTTTTGTCTATTGGGAGTATACTAACACTCGTTAAAAACTATTAGTTAGGTTGTATGGAAAATAACGTTTTAGTCTACGCTGGGCTTCTGGTTGTACCATGAGGTTAGATGTCAGTCTGTTTGGATGATGATGTCTTAATCTATTTTTGAAGCTTATGGATAAGTTTTTATTTCCCATTTGACCGATTCCACTTGAAGATCACGGGCTATAACAAAATTTGGCACAAACCATGGAGCATCTAAAACAATTCTTAGCACTTTCGATTGGAATCGCTCCAGAATTTCAATATTGGAATTAGCTGCTGCTCCCCACAGTGGGATACCGTAGGTCCAAATGGGCTTGAGGATTGCTTTGTAGATCAGTACCTTATTTTTTATAGATAATTGAGATTTTCTACCTATCAGCCAGTATAAATCTCTTAGTTTCAAACCCAATTGTTTGCGCTTGGTAAAGATGTGTTTCCTCCAGGTTAGGTTTGTGGTGAGTGGGTCTATAAGGCCCTCCACTGTGACTCGTAAGAGTCTATTGTGGTTTTCCTCCAGGTTAGGCGCTTATCTAGGTGCATGCCTAGATATTTGGCAATGTCCCGTTGTGGCAGAGTTTGATTGTTAAGAGTGATTTCTGGTCATTTGCCTTTACGGTCGGTGAAAGTTACCTGAGCAGACTTCAAATCATTTGCTTTAACTCGCCATTTCTCTAACCAGTTTTCTACTTTATTGAGGTGACGCTGTAGTGTATTTGATGCTACAATAGGATCTTTGTGTGATGCTACTATAGCGGTGTCATCTGCAAATGTGGCTACTAGTACGTCATTGCTATTTGGTAGATCGGCCGTGAAGAGGTAAAGTAGCGGCCGCAGAACACTGCCTTGAGGAACTCCGGAGTTTATTTTGAACACTGGTGTTTGTTCATCAAGGTATTTAACTAGGAAATAGCGATCTTTGAGGTAGGAGTGAAGGATTTGGTAATAATTGATAGGTAAGGATGTTCTGATTTTGAATAAAAGACCATCATGCCAAACCTTGTCAAATGCCTGCGAGATGTCTAGGAACGATGCAGCACAATATCTTCTATTTTCTATTTATTCGTTAATTTTTTAAGTTACCCGATGTACTTGTTCGATTGTTGCGTGCTCTCGTCTAAATCTAAATTGATGATTTGGTAGTATATTTCTTTGGTCAATGATTGCAATTTTACAGCAAGTAGTTTTTCTAACAACTTGCCCATTATAGGAAGCAGACTTATAGGTCTGTATGACTTCACATCTTCTAATGGCTTACCCGGTTTAGGAAGTAGTATAATTTGTGCCATTTGCCACTGTGATGGGAAGTGTGCTGTCCTCAGCGTGGCCTTATAGATATAAGTTAGGTATTTTATAGCTTTGGAGCTCAATTCTTGTAATATTCTAGAGGATATAAGGATTTACAAGGATTTAGCTTTGTCCTGATAGAATTAGTAGCCTGCTTTATTGTAAATTTCTCCAGCGGAAGTTCTAGCTGGAAGGGGATTGCAATAATTTCAGCATAATTGTTTTCGACGGGATCCATTGGAAACGGCTGAAAAACTGACACCAAGTGTTTTCCAAACAATGCAGCTTTCTCACTACTAGTCTTAGCCATTTTCCTTTTTCTGTCCGAAGTGGGGAATTATAGAGTTGTAGTTGGTTTATTTTTTTAGTTGCCTTCCATAATGAGTAATCCGTGGTTTCCGTTGCCGTTGAGTTAGTCAGGTATCTTTGTATCCCAGCATTTTTGTGTTCACTTTTTGTTTTAGCTCTTTTTGTGATCTATTGAGTTTCGTTTTATCTTGAGGTGCTCGTGTGTTTTGCCAGATTTTCCTGTATCTACGTTTTAAGGCTATTTTTTCTCTTATTATAATAGGTAATTCCTCATTGCTATTTTTTTCCTGTCTCTTAGGGGTAGCTTTCCAAATACTATTTTCTATAGCTATTGTAAATTTTTCAACTGCTTCATCAATATCTTCTTTTGTTTTTAAAGGCACATTCAGATCAATTTTATTATCCAGTGTCATTCGGATTTCTTCCCATTTAGTATACTTGTTGCCTAGGTATGAGGGCTTCGGTTTTGCTATCGCTTCAGTGCTCAGTAGGACTAAAATGGGTGAGTGGTCGGATTTCAAGTCCAGACATGATTTGAGTGTAATTAGGTTATTTGGAATCCCTTTTTTGACGCAGAAGTCTACTAAATCTGGTAGTTTTTTGGATCTGTAGGCCAGAAAGTTGGTTCTCCAGTGGAGTATGCTTTTAGGTTACCATTTTGTATGGTCAAATACAGTTGTCTACCTTTAGGTGTAGTTAGTCGCGACCCCCAATGGGTATGCTTCGAGTTATAGTCTCCTCCAGCAATGAAGCGAATACCTAGTGTATTGAAGAAATTTTCAAATTGTTCTTCTTTTATGTTATGCTTTGTAGTACTTATTAGTGGTCCATACCAGTCTTCAATTTCTCTAGTAGTAACTTGTATATATACTTTATTATGTTTAGCAAACTCTTGGTGTTCAATGGTGTTTTTGATGATCATCGCCGTTCCTCCATGGGCGGTACCGTCTGGGTGTTGAGTATTCTATATTGTGTATTTGGGTAATCTGAAATAACTTCTGTTGGTAAAATGTGTTTCTGATACCAACATTATGTCAACATGTTGATTTACAATAAATGCTTTTATTTCGTCTGCATGTTGAGTTAGCCCATTTGCATTCCATATCCCAATTTTTAAAAATTTAGCTATTTAATTTGTAAGTTTTATTATTACTGTTGTGAGTAGATTTAACATTGTGCCCATTTGTTCTACTAATCCTTTGATCATATTTTTAAGCTCAGATAATTCACTTGATGGCTGATTTATTAAATAATTTATCACCTTGTTGATTATTGGTGATTTGTGCGTAGCTGATGCCTGGTCGTATACTTCCTAGTCCTGGTCCGCTAGGAACGTTCTGCCTAGTGATGAGCAAGACTAGTCTTGGTCTTGGTCTTGCAAAAAATGCAAGACCAAGTCCAGCTAAAGGCTTACAAGACCAAGACCAAGAGCGAGTGTGCAAGACCAAGACCAAGACCGAGTTGTGCAAGACTTATGCAAGACCAAGACCGGCCTCTTGCAGTCTTGCTTTTTGTAATTTATTCAATAATGTTCCAAATTATTTCTTACAAAAAGTGTATTTTTACCTCAAAATATCATGAAAGCAATTTGAATTTTGAATAGATAGGGCTAATTTAAATAAAAATATGTTTGTTGAACACCCTGTGATATCACATACTAATAAGTGCTAAAACGAGGATCTTGTTGTAAACCCATTTAAAATGAAGGGTTGCCGGTTGATTTATGGGGGGTAGTTAAGAGATAATTTTATTATTTGTTTACCATATATCTGTTTTTGATGGCCCATATTGGGTCGTAACAGATCCATAAATAAATTATCGAACAATATCAAAAAACGGCGGTAGATGTACCAATGCGTGACAATACTAGACATTTTGGTAAAGGATCATAATAATTTTGTTGTGGGTTTTTCCCAACTATAAAATGCAAGACCTGCAAGACTCTTACAGCAAGACCAAGACCGGACTATGCAAGACCAAGACCAAAACCACATATGAGGCTGCAAGACCAAGACCAAGACTAAGCCGGTCTTGGTCTTGGTCTTGCTTTGCTCATCACTAGTTCTGCCTTGGTCTTAACGGAGAATATTTCTTTTTAAGTAATTCTTTGTAAACTGTGCAACCTTTATAATTTGTTGGATGATTTCCTTCGCATAGTATGCACTGTACGACAGGTGAGCTTTCTTTTCTGTGACACTGTATCGTTAGGTGGTCACCATTGCATTTTACGCATCGTGGTTTAAATTGACATAATTTTTTAGTGTGCCCGTAACGTTGGCACCTGGCACATTGTGGGACTTCTCTTTTTTGCTTTGGGGTACTTTTATTTTATAATGCATTAAGTATTCTATGTCATATGTTTGCTTGTTATTTTCGGCTGGTTTTGGATCTAAGAAGAACATATGCAGAGGACTCTTAGTTTTAAAGTGCCTGATGTTGTATATGTTTTCAACTGTGTGACCTCTAGACCTTCTATTTCAGCTTTTAACTAATTTTGTTCTACAGAATGATGCATATTTTTTAATACCACTCTAAAAGCTCTATTCTCTTTTGCTTGGTACGTGTGAAATTCTGTTCTCTTTTCTTCCAATGCTTTAACTTGAGTAACCTTCTTTTGTTTTTGGTTGTATTTTTACTTGATCAAAACTTAAAACTTTCATCACATAATTATCTATGGCTATATTATTTAACAAGGTGGTTAAGGGGGAAATATGTTTGACTCCTTGTACAAAAATAGGAGAGGATTTTATCTTCTTTAACTTCTTGATTGTCTTCTTTCATTGTTTCCTCATTCTCCAATCCATCAAAACGAGTTGATATTGTTGGTTGATTCAACCAATAATCATTAATTTTCGTTTGTTTTACAGTTCTCTTTTTTGGGCTCGTTCTGCTTCTTTTTTTTGTATTTTCAACAAGGGTACAGTCTTCATTTTGTTTTTGGCTTTGAAATGTGGGTGAAGAAGGGAATTGGGTGTTGTATTGGGGTTGTTGGTGGTACATGGAAGTAATATTGTTAGAAATTATAGGATTACCGTGATATTGCTGAGTCTGTTCATTCATATTTAAATTCTGGAACTGGGATGGATACGCCACTGGTTGATGTATAGAAAAGTAAGTAAATTAGATTTTGTATGGGAAGCTCTGTATATCAGCTTAGGCGATCTATAAGAAAACGAAATCCTAATTTCGATGGAGGTGAAGGTGGAAAATCCATAGGAGCAGTCAAGAATTATGGAAAACCGTCTTACCAAAACAGAGAATCCTTTTTTTTTCGACAGACTTTGCTTTTTAAATCTCTAGCAAGATTATTTTGTTGTTTTTAGATTTTGTTTTGAACCAGTTGGAGTAAAATTAGGTATAAAACCTCTGGTAGCGTATCCCAAAGAAAAAACTCTGAAGAAGACAATAAGTATTTTGGAATGGCTACCACCTATTAAAATTAATTCGAAGGCAAGTATTAAATAATACCGTTGGTAGTGGAATTAATGTTGGCCACTCTTAAATGTGGAACCAAAAATTGAAATGTTGGACATAAAATGGCGACTTTATAGTAGGTGTCAAAAATTTTCTTTAATTTAATACATTTTTCTCATTATATCTTTGTGAAACGGAGAATGTGGAATAAGAATGGTATGATATCAGAAAATGTTTACTGAGCTCAGCGGAAAGTCAATTGGGAAGAGAAAAAAACAGAATAAACAAGCAATGTTATGATGAAAAGTGTCGAGAAATTGTAAAAGCAAAAGGAAATGCTAGAATAAAATGGATAAGTACAAACCTCTCAGAAGATAAAGAGGAATATGAGAGAATAAGGAAAAATTGCAACAAATTGATAAGAGAATGGATGGATGACAGAATAAGAAAAATAGAAAATGAAAAAACTAACAAAAATACCAAAGCCTATTATAAAAAAATAAATGAATGAAATAAGACATATAAAGGTAAAATTAATGGTATAAGAAATAAAAACGGCGAGGTGATGCAAGAAGAAGCTCAGTATAAGCAAATCTGGAAAGAGTATTTCGAGGAACTGCTAACTGAGGTATTCTCAGATAATACAACAGAGGAAGAAAGCGAAGAGGAAAAAGAAGAAAATGTAACACAGGAACCAACAAAAAATGAAGTAATAGAAGTTATTAAAAGAAGTAAGAATGGGAAAGCACCGGGCAAAGATGGAGGAGAGGAGCTTTACGAATGATTATACCGGCTAATAAAGAAAATATGCCCAAAGAATGGGATGTTGGGCAAATTGTCACAATACACAAAAAAGGGGATCAGCAGGAGTGCAAAAACTATAGGGATATAACTCTCTTAAATGTAGCATAAAAAATAATGTCAGCAATAATTCAAAGTCGCCTAGCTGGAAAAGCGAAAGACATAATAGGTCAATACCAATACGGTTTCACACAAGGAAAGTCAACAATTGACGCTATTCACACTATCAAGAACATTATGGAAAAGGCCCATGAATACAAAATGGAAATAGAAATGCTATTTATAGATTTCCAACAAGCATTTGATTCAGTAAGACGAAGTAAACTGATGAGAGGACTGAAAGAACAGGGGATAGAGAGTAAGTTAAGAAGATTAATTGCAATGACTATGAAGGAGTCAAAAGTGAAGATACTTACAAGTAAAGGAGAAACGGAGCTCATAGAGGCTATTTAATTTGGCCCTGGAACATGTTATGGGAAACGCAAACAAGGGAAATTTAAGAACGAGCGGGGGCCAGATAGTCGCATATGCAGATGACATAGTGATAGTAAAGAAAATAAGGAATATCATGAAGCAAATGCTACTAGAATTAACAAAAGAAGGTGAGAAAATGGGATTAGAAATAAATGTAAACAAAACGAAAATAATGAGAGTTGGCAAACAGTGTGAAAACATAATAATAAAAATAGGAGACTATGAGTTTGAGGAAGTGGACAAATTCAAATATCTGGGAGTCGCGATCAGCAGTAATGGGGAAGGAAGATCAGAAATAGACGAAAAAATAATGGTAGCTAATAGGGTATACTATGCAAATAAGAAACTACTAAAAAGCAAACTATTAACAAGATACACCAAATTTAACATTTACAACACAATAAAAAGACCTGTGATAATGTATGGAGCAGAAACGATGACAATGACAAAAAGAGATGAAGAGGATTTGAGGATAGTAGAACGAAAAATTAATGAGAACAATTCAAGGGCCAATAAAAGTTGACGACAATGAATGCAGGAAACGTATGAATCATCAAATACAGAGAGAAATGAACGGGGAGGATATATTAAAGAGAATAAAGAGGCAAAGAATAAAATGGCTCGGACATGTACGGAGAGAAGGAGAGCGCGCAATCGCTTGCTCAATGTTACAGTGGGAACCAGGTGGTAGGAGAAGGCAAGGAAGACCCAGATCTAAGTGGCTGAAGGAAGTAGAGGAGGACTTGAGAAGGATAGGAATCGTTAGATGGAAGGAAAAAACGAGGGATAGGATTCTATGGAAAAAAATAAGCGAGAAAATAATGAAATGATGGGGATTGATCCACCACAGAAAGCGGATCTAGAAAGCATTTATGCGGCGCAACCCCACAAGGGGTGTCTAGCCACTTTATATATATATATCTTTGTGAAAATCCTTTTATTTAACGAAATACATATCAAATTAACAAGGAGTATGTTACGCTTCATAATAATTATTCCGCAAGTGCTAAAAGGATTACTTTGAAGCATATTGAGTGCGCTCTACTCGAATATAGTCTTTGCGTAAATTTTATTATAATATAGTCTGGAAGCTTTACCTCCTATTTTTTGTATAAATCCTGCTGTTACTTTGTATTAGTTTTCTTATGAGCATATTTTTCAGAAATGTTCGGATTCTGTTGTCTTCTGATATCCTAATAAAAGGAGACACAATGTTTTATTTATAACAAAAAGTTGCTTAAGCTTCCAGACTATTTTATGTCCAACTTTTTTATTGATTGAGACGAAACTTTGTTTTATACTTTAAATAACTTATTGGGCTGAAGTTTTTAAACTCGCTGAAGCGTATGGTTAAATTCTTATATTGCTAAAGTTACAGTTTGCATAAGAATAGACTGTTTTTGAATATTTTGGTTTTGTTGAATTTTTTTGTGATACCTAGGCACTCAGCACTACCTAATGACAGACCAGATAACTAATTTTGGCAGTCGTAAAAGCCTACAGAAATTTTTTTAACTTTATAATGTTTTTAGGTATATGATTTAGGTACTTATTTTGACTTTAGCACCCAGAGAATATTGAAAATACAAAAATTGACGAAATTTTCTAAAAGTCTATGGCAATTTACTTTTTATACATTTACTTTTATAAGTGGAATGGTAATATTGTGGAATAAACCATGGTTTTGGAATATAGAGGATTGTTGGTAAGTCCTTTTATGCATTAGACCATTTCTCTATTGAGATTTTTCGTAAACAGGGTCATAACGGGGTCATAACTGTAATTGGCATACAAAATCGCCCGATCTCAATCCATGCGATTTCATTAGTTTATGCTGCAATACAAAATCGTATTCAGCGCGGTTTTCTAATAATGATACCACTCGGTATGCTTTTTACGTATAAAATATTTGCGCAGCTCTGGTTTCTCCTAAATCACATCCTCTAAATTTAAAAATCTTTATTCATAAGTCGGCTGCCCTAAATGTCTTCCCATAAATTTTTCCTTAAATCTCGAATAACAAAAGTTGGGGTAGGAATTCAATTTTTAATCTTTTTTTTTTCGGTTTTCATACAAAAATTATTCTCGTGTTAAAAATCCGAATTATTAAGTACCAATTAAAGTGAACCTGAGGATTTAATACAATCTTTACTTAAAATAAAAAGATTTCACAGCGGATTAGGATAGGCGAGGAGCGTAAGCTGTAATAAAATGCTTATTCAACCCTCATTTAAGCCCTTTTCCATGAAACCACAATGGATTTTAATTAAATAGAATAATTCCTAATATACAAGGACTATAAGAAACTTTTTTGAAGTGAAAACGCGCGTTGAGCACTTTTTTTTGGTGAAGAAAAAACATGGATTTTTCGTCATCGTCACGCTTTTATGCAACATACAATTCTTTTGGATATGCAAAAAAAATAACAATGAAGCGTATATAGTGTTGCATAAATCATCGTCACGCTTTGCAGGAACTATATGTATACTGTGTATATATGTGTACTTTTTTTGGAAAAAATTCCATTTACGATGAGCTTACGATAAAATTTTTAAAAAGGATTCACTTATTGGTGTTTTCACTTCTGTCGACAGTCCCATGACTGGACTCTACCAGACTGACAGATGTCAAAAAACTTTTCATATTTTTTTCTTCATTTCAGGACGAGTTTTCGAAATCAAAAATTAACAGATGACGTTTGGGCGTATAACGTAATGAACCTCGGTTTTTATTGGTCTCTCCTTATCACCCTTCTATTGAGTGCAAGAAAAAAAGATTTCCACGAGAATATGATTCATCACAGTGTTGCCATACTACTTATCTATCTCTCGGTGAATTTTCAATGTTTCAGAATTGGTACCATAGTTTTAGTAGATTTAAGTGTTAGTGATATATTTTTAGAGGTAACGCATATTGAATATATAACATTGAACCGTTTTTATTTATATTTAATTTTAATTTGCAGGCATCGAAACTTGCTAAATACCTGAAATACAACAAAACATGCACTGCTTGTTTTATATCGTTTACAATAATGTGGGTTATTTCTAGATTAATAGTATTTCCTTTCTGGATTATCAATAAGTGAGTATTTATTTTTATATCATCTACATTTTAGACCCACCCTGTATATATCACGTTTAGTAGACTGTTTAAAAAAAATCGGTTATTTTTTTCTCTAAAATATGCTGAAAATATTGTTGGAAATGGCGAAAATAAAATACTGTAAAAGTTTGAGCTCTTTATATTTATATTGATAATTTATATTTTCCATGGAAACAAAATTGTCTTGTGCATTGGAATTTTATATCTCACATAGGGAGCAATACTTTTGAATGGCTAGGATATATTTTTGTAGGAAATTTGACGCTCTACAAAAAATGTCTCCTCTAATTTTTTTGATATTTTCACTCCTTTCAAAGTTATTCAAGGTTAAAGTTAAATTAGTTATACATTATGGTGGGCCAAAAAAAGGCGATATTTTTTTTTCTTGAGTACTCTGAAAATATTGTTGAAAATGACGAAAAAAAATACTGTGAAAGTTTGAACTCCTAATTTTCATATTAAGGTGTGCATCGCAAATTTCGATTTCCCATTTAATTATCATGGGAAAAAGTTTTGTTTACACTTTGGAATTTTGTAGCTCATTAACCAAATAAATTTGAAGTAGAATCATAACATATTCTTGTAGGAAATTTAATGCTCTACAAAATGTATGTCCTACACATTTTCCGTAAATCTGCTTCTTCACAAGTTATTCAAGGTTGAAGTTGAACCCTTGATAAATTTCATCATTTTATCAAGTTTTCAGCGAAACTATCAACTTTATCGTTATTTGACTTTTTTTGTAGATCATTCAATTTCCTATAAATTATCAATCAAAAATTTTTCGAAATTTTCTACGGTTCGTGAGCTACATCCAATCAAAAAATTGAATTATTTTAATTTTTAATACAGTTAAAGTACGATTATTCAAAAAATTTCACATTTTAATGGATGTAGTTCACGAACCGTAGAAAATTTCGAAAACTTATAACAAATAATTCATAGGAAATTGAATGATCTACAAAAAAGTTAAGTAACATTTTTCGATAAAGTTGATAGTTTCGCTGAAAACTTGAAAAAATGATGAAATATATCAAGGTTTCAACTTCAACCTTCAATAACTTATGAAGAAGCAGATTTACGAAAAATGTGTAGGATATAAATTTTGTAGAGCATTAAATTTCCTACAAGAATATGTTATTATTCTACTGATAATCTATTCGGTTAATAAGCTACAAAATAACAAAGTGTAAACAAAACTTTTTCCCATGTTAATTAAATGGGAAATCGAAATTTGCGATGCGGCACACCTTAATATGAAAATTAAGAGTTCAAACTTTCACAGTATTTTTTTTTCGTCATTTTCAATAATATTTTCAGAGTACTTGAGAAAAAAAACATCGCCTTTTTTTGACATTTTCTCACTTTTTCGACGCTACAATCAAGTTTTTGAAAAAAATGTATGGGATATTTTTTGTAGTGCGTTTTATTGGCTATAATTTATTTTCCTAAACTTTTTTAATACTTTTAATGGGTCGTAAGTTCTTCGCATTAAACTTCATTAAATAATATAAGTCAATACAGGAAGAAATTTCCTAATTGTGATAAAAATCTTTCAGTTCAACAATTACAATTAATAAAAATACGTTTTAAAAAATTTTTCAGATTGGAAATATAATTATTCAATTAATATATTTAATTTTCAATTTAATGTGAATAACTTACGACCCATAAGAGATATAAAAAATGTTTAAAAAGTTAAATTATAGCCAATAAAACGCTCTACAAAAAATATCCTATTAATTTTTTTCCAAACTTGATTGAAGCGTCGAAAAATTGGAAAAATGTGAAAATTTACTACTAAGTTAACTTCAACCTTGAAAAACTTTGAAAGAAGTCAAAATAAAAAAAATTATAGGAGACCTTTTTTGTAGAGCGTCAAATTTCCTACAAAAATATTTCTTAGTCATTCAGAAGTATTGTTTCCTACGTGAGCTATAAAATTCCAAAGCACAAGACAATGTTGTTTCCATGTTATTTAAATATAAAATAAAAATTAGTTAATATAAATATTAAGAGTCCCCTCCTCCATGGATAATAAAATTACCAAAATATGTGATACATCGTTGACAAGATTTGATAAGAACGAAACAAACCGTACCCTAATTAGAGGAAAATTCCATGAGAAAATATCTTATTTACAACAATATCTACACAGATGCCTCCAAAACGGACACTGGAGTTGAAGCAGCACTTGTAACTCCAAATGTGATAATAAAAATTAGACTACCTTATATTACAAGCATTCTAATTGGAGAACTTTATACGATATTTCAAGCATGGACTATGCCAATAGAGAAAATGTAAAACACTTGCTCATAGTAAATGATTCATTGAACTCAATTGAAAGTTTGCGCCAGACATATCCATCAAACCCATTACTGATACTTATTAAGAAGGAACTATCCCAGCTTTACAATTCAGGAGCAGTTATACAGTTATTATGGGTACCTTCAATCACAGGAACAGAGGGAAATGAGCGAGCTGGTGCAGCTGCTAAAGCTGCAATTCAGAACCCCAGTGCCACCGAAGTCACTAGAGCTACGATAACAGACATCAAAAACCGTGAAGGGCCGTTCCAAAAACCAGGAGAGAACAAGTTATCCTGACCCGTCTTCGAATAGGTCACGCCCGATTTTTCCATGAACACTTAATGTCGAAATCCGAACAATCCCCCTGTACAGTGTGTTAATGCCCTTTAACAGTCAGGAATGTATTAATAGACTGTCCAAAGTTTTTACAGCAAAGAGTGACATTAAACATCCCACCTACTATGTACCACCTGCTCGGAGAAGAATAAAATATGGAAAATTTGGTAGCTTACCTACCTGCTATTCAGTTTCTGCGCAAAATTTAATAATTGATTATTAAAATAGTTTGTTTTTTTATACCTGTACTGTAGTACTACTTAGTATTTATTGTTCATTTGGTAGCGCTAATAACCTAAAGGGTTGATGCGCTTTATTTTTCTTAAATAAAAAAAATATTAAGAGTCCAACAATATTTTCAGTGTATTTAAGGAAAAAAAAGTAATCAATTTTTTTTGAAACAGCATAATGTTTACATTATCAAGAATGTAAAGGAATTCACCTCGGCGTTAAAACAACCACTTGAATCATCCATCCAGTTATTTTCGAGCGTTTTATAAATTGGAACATCTTTCAAGAAATGTTCGGTAAATCCTCAAACAGCCATATTTTACGGACTCTCATTTATATAATAAGATGTATTGCAATTGCAGTATTTCTGAAACGAACGTACAACAAGGACGAGGAAATTCCGCAAGGACGAATGACAGCATATGCTGAAAACAGCTTTAAAAAATAAAACCTTCAACTAAAAAGCAAAAAATAAATCTTTTATACCGGGAGTCTGATTAAGAGAAATAACCCGCTGTATATCAGAAACTATTTATCGTACAGCTCAAAGAAAAAAATCTGTATTACAAACTAGCATACGAGAAACTGCTGGAAATTATTTTCAAGTTTCCTACTCCACCGCTAGAGTGGATTTTTCTACAATAATGTACCACAAAATTTAAATATTCATAGTCATTAGATCATTTTACGTAAGTTTACTCCAGTACTTTTTCCGTTTTCTTGTAAAATAGCTGGTAGGGGTGAGTAGGAAAGCTGACTAAATAAAACTGTTATATTTTTTGCTCCGCTTTATGGATTTTGACATCATTTGAAAATGAATTCAATGCCCAATAAAATATATCATCGGTTTAATTTACTTAAGTATAAAATTGGATCCCCTAGTATACCTATTTTTTCTCTTATTTTCGCTTCGAAAATAGATATAGAGATGCGGTTTTTACCTTGTTTTTTTAAATTCCATCCCCTTTCAAGTAAACGATTAAAACATTTATTATCGCATTTGAAAAAAGTTTTAAAAAAATAATTATTCACTCACTGCCACCTAGCGACCGTTAAAACCACTGGAATGGCATTGAATTCTCTTTCAAATCATACTAGGTTTATCAAAATCCATTAAACGGAACAAAAGTTATAACAGTTTTATTGAGTCAGCCTTCCCACTCACCCCTACCAGTTATTTTACAAGATAGAGGAAAAAGTACTGGGGCAAACTTACGTAAAATGATCTAATAATTACGAATATTCAAATGTTGTGGTACTATAACGGTACATTTATTATAGAAAAATGATGTTTTTGTGTTACTACGCCCTTTAGCGATGGAGTAGGAAACTTGAAAATAATTTCCAGCAGTTTCTCGTATGCGAGTTCGTAATACATATTTTTTCTCTAAACTGTACGATAAATAGTTTCTGAGATACAGCGGGTTACGTCCCCTAATCAGACACCCGGTACAATAATTTTTTGGTGTACTTCCGAAGTACCATACCAGAAAAATTAAAACGGAACAACCTTGCAGCTATACTATTACGTCCTTGTTCATAGTTAGGTACTTGATACGATAAAAAAATTGAAATCAGTATTTTATATTATTTTTAGTACCTTATTTCACGTACCAATAGTGTTACCGATGATTGTTTTGGAATGGTACCTTTTAAATGGACTGCTCTTGTTGCTGGTGGTGTTGAATTTCTTTTGGACGAGTATGATATTTAGAGTTTTATGGAGAGGTTTGACCCAAGGAGATTTAGAAGACGTTAGATCTGACAGTGAGAACGATAGTTGAATTATTTTATTTTGTAAAATATAATACGTTATAAATAAAATTGTGTTTATTAGGAACTGGCTTTATCACAAATCTTAGCAAAAATGGAATTTTTATTTTCTAATAGCACTTTAGGTTCGTCTACTTCGACAATTTGTCCATTTTCCATGACGATTACCATATCACAGCATAAAATAAAATTCAATCTATGAGCTATTGTTAGAATCGTGCAATCGTGAAATATTTCTTCTACCAATGAATGAATCAAACTGTCATTTTCGGTATCCATGTTTGCTGTAATTTCATCTAGAACAATAATTTTACAGCTATTCAAAGCTGCTCTTGCCATACATATCAGTTGTTTTTGGCCAGCGCTGAAATTCGGCACAAACGAATCTAAATTTTGAACATTTTGTATATTCAGCTGCTTGAGAAGTGACCAAATTTTTTCGTCCGTGTGAGTTCTGTAAGGATCGATGTTATCTCGGAGTGTTCCACTGAATAAAATTGGATCTTGGGGTATGATTGCCATGTTTTTTCTAAAAAAGAAAAAGGTAGAGGGTCGGAATAGTGTATTGTGTAAAATTTTGATTAATTAAAAAAAAATGTTTAATTTTATTGCTGTCAAATCAATAATAAAAAAATTGTCATTAGACTTTTTTCGAGTTGTTGATGTTGCCATGGTGACGTGCTTTAAAAACGTAAAATAAGGCACCAATAATTTTTTTATAATTATTTTCATTATCCTAAATATTTTTCAAAAAAATCTGGATTATTTTCCATATTAAGCGTAGATATTTAAAAAAAGACGTAGGTGGAAATTGAAGTATGTGTCTGAAGCGATAAAAGTCGTATTTTCCAGTAGGTGTTTGAGAAAATTTTCTCGGTATCGGTGAAAAGATTCCAAATTCGTTCTGTTGTCAGATGTGACTATAGAAACGATCGACTTCAGCCCGTATTCAATCCGCATTTTCCGCATTCTCGACTCTAATATTAAATAATAGTTTTAACATTTGAAGTGTTTTTATATAGAGCACATAAAATGCAATTTGTAACAAAACTTCAATATTTCTTTCATTTACATGAACCTTACCCATAAAATATTTGTAATGACAGACGGTCACGCGAGACTTCCGATCAGTCATCAATTTGTTAGTTTAAAGTAATGTCCGCAGTAGGTCAAGTATTGACACGTGTACTGGAGTAATCGTAATTTATCACCACCCTAATAACTGAAGAAAATCTCTTACCTCAAATAACTCAACGATAATGTTTTAATATCGACCCCATCAATTTCAATGGTACCTCCATATTCATATAATCTAAAAAGAGTGGAAATTATGGAAGATTTACCAGCTCCAGTTCTACCAACAATTCCTATGTTCTTTTTTGCTTTGACTGTGAAGTTTATGTTTTTCAAAACTGCTTCTTTTTCATCCCCGTATTTAAGTTCCACGTGTTTGTAGACAATTCCTCCTTCTTTTGGCCAATCGCTTGGTTTAGTACCTGCATTAAAAAAAATATAAAATAATATTGGGTTGATAATTATTCGAAGACTTCCCGGGCTACATGCCCCGACAGACATTGAATTACACTTCTAAGTCAAACGGGGTTGGTAAATCTACAAGAATTAAACCAACCATTCTGGTTTGCAACAAGAAGGGACAACATAATTTGTAGACCGGTTTCGGCGTATTGCGCCTCATCAGTACGACATCGACATCAATACGACAATTTTACAGGAAACTGTATTAATTCATGATAATTATTCATTTAAAAGTAGTCACCTGTTTGATATTCTTGTTTAACTTTGGAATAATCGATACACCTTTCCACTGAAGTCATATTCGTTTCGATTTCTATCCATTCATTTACTCCCCATAATACTAAATCTGAGAGTCCGATTACATTTGTAAGAGCCAAGCCGACGTTCGCTGCAGATGTTCCTAAAATATTGATGAGTTATTCAAAGTAAAGTAACCAGACTGACACAAATATATGGCACCGCTCTAAGTTACAAGTCGATAAAAAGTTAATGAATTACGCCACAAATTGCTTCCTCATCCAGGTCTGGCCCCCAACGATTTCTGACTTTTAATGATGCCGAATCCAAAAGAACTCTCTCTGAGAAAGTTACTGAAATAATAACTAGATGTAAAGTACGACCGGAGATCTAAGGAGGTCATAAATCACCCAGCACTTGAGTTATCATCAGGCGGTCAGTTTTCAAAACGGTCTCTTTTTTCAAATCTGGTTGGTAATTTATTTTGTAACGGTAAATAGACCATTATCGCTATAATCCCGTTAATAGCCCATTAGTACTGAAAGTCTGGTGGCCAGGTAAGTAAATTTTATTATTTACACACATTTAAATATATCCTTATAATCAACCTTAGGGGATTTTTTAATATCAAATAAATTTAAATACAAAACTGTCAACAAAAGCCAAAAATAATGGAGAGCTTACTATTATTGAAATGCCAAACTATTTCATGAGATATTTTAATCCGAACCTGGGAATATTTTAAGGGACACACACTTTTATAGCCTATCTATATTTCGAACAATAGGTGATAATGAGGGTCGTCGGCTTATATTGATTTACGACCTTCTCAGATCTCTGGTCGTACTTTACATCTCTTATTCTAAGTAGTTTACGATAAGTGGTGCATACTGTGAAAGAAAGCATGTATCGGCAGAAACAATCATGCAATCAGACGTGAGAGAATTTTTCTATTTTTTTTTCTGGATAACTCTCTCCTAAATGAACAATAATTATCAGCAAATTTCAGTATTGAGTTGATAAAAATATTGTTCTTTAATGCTAATAAACTTACCATCTCGAAAGAACAAAAATTTGGCTATAATGACGGTAGAGAATGTGGCACTGAGTGCTCCCATATAAAACCCAAGACCAGCATGGGATAATCTGGTAGTAAAAATCGCTGACGAATACAAATCTTGATGTCTATAAAATTCATCTGTCAGCTTTTTTTCGGCGTCAAACGCCCTAATAGTTGACAAACCGTCAAGGGTAGAATTAATGTGGCCTACTAAAGGACTCCTCGCTAAAAATATAATCTTATTAATTAATGTTGTCGACGAAAATTATTATCAGTCTCCGGATTTTTCGTATTTTCCACGAACAAACGAAGAGAGACAGAGAGAGAGAGAGGAGTGTTCTATGTAGCAGAGCTTTTTGTAGAGGCAATTAAATAATTTGTGTAATTATTACGTAAAACGAGACGCAAAGACTGGATTATTTTTAAAAGAAAAAAGGTCGTTAAAGCTTAAGGTTTTTAATTGGATTTGTTGGTAACAGATTTTTCACCCTCTTACATATTGTTAAATATTTTAAATGTATAAGAAAGGATGAAAATTAAGCAGTTGCAATAGATATGAGAGAAATAATAGGTTTGTTCCATCTGGCATTTAGGAACCGTTCTGGAATCGTATCGAGTACTGTATAGCGCGCAAACTCGAATTAGGGATGGACATACCAACTTTATCAACCCTTCCAAAAGGTAGTTTTTGTACCGTCCCAAGAACGATACTATAATAATATGGAACGCGAAAGAAATACAGCACTTGCGCGAACGATACCTAGAACGGTTCTATCGCTAGTTGGAACGAACCTATAAGGTTCGTTTCATCTGGCATTTAGGATCCGTTCTGGAATCGTATCGAGTACTGTATAGTACGCAAACTCGAGTTAGGGATGGACACATCAACTTTATCAACCCTTCCAGAAGGTAGTTTTTGTACCGTCCCAAGAACAATACTATAATCATTTGGAACGCGAAAGAAATACAGCACTTGCGCGAACGATACCTAGAACGGTTCTATCGCTAGTTGGAACGAACCTTTAAGGTTCATTTCATCTGGCATTTAGGAACCGTTCTGGAATAGTATCGATTACTGTATAGTAAGCCAACTCGAATTAGGGATGGACACACCAACTTTATCAACCCTTCCAGAAGGTAGTTTTTGTACCGTCCCAAGAACGATACTATAATAATATGGAACGCGAAAGAAATACAGCACTTGCGCGAACGATACCTAGAACGGTTCTATCGCTAGTTCGAACGAACCTATAAGGTTCGTTTCATCTGGCATTTAGGAACCGTTCTGGAATCGTATCGAGTACTGAATAGTGCGCAAAATTGAGTTAGGGATGGACACATCAACTTTATCAACCCTTCCAGAAGGTAGTTTTTGTACCGTCCCAAGAACGATACTATAATCATTTGGAACGCGAAAGAAATACAGCACTTGCGCGAACGATACCTAGAACGGTTCTATCGCTAGTTGGAACGAACCTTTAAGGCTCGTTTCATCTGGCATTTGGGAACCGTTCTGGAATCGTATCGAGTACCTACTTTACAGTGAGCAAACTCGAATTAGGGATGGACACATCAACTTTATCAACCCTTCGAGAAGGTAGTTTTTGTACCGTCCCAATAACGATACTATAATCATTTGGAACGCGACAGAGCTACTGCACTTGCGCGAACGATACCTTAAACGGTCCTATCGCCAGTTGAAACTAACCTATTAGGTTCATTCCAGCTGGCATTTAGGAACCGCTTTGGAATCGTATCGAGTTTTGTATAGTGCGCAAACTTTAAATAGGGATGAACTCATCAACTTTATCAACATTTCCAGAAGGTAGTTTTTGTACCGTCCCAAGAACGATACTATAATAATATGGAACGCGAAAAAAATACAGCACTTGCGCGAACGATACCTAGAACGGTTCTATCGATAGTTGGAATGAACCTATAAGGTTCGTTTCATCTGGCATTTAGGAACCGTTCTGGAATCGTATCGAGTACTATATAGTACGCAAACTCGAGTTAGGGATGGACACATCAACTTTATCAACCCTTCCAGAAGGTAGTTTTTGTACCGTCCCAAGAACAATACTATAATCATTTGGAACGCGAAAGAAATACAGCACTTGCGCGAACGATACCTAGAACGGTTCTATCGCTAGTTGGAACGAACCTGTAAGGTTCGTTTTATCTGGCATTTAGGAACCGTTCTGGAATAGTATCGATTACTGTATAGTAAGCCAACTCGAATTAGGGATGGACACACCAACTTTATCAACCCTTCCAGAAGGTAGTTTTTGTACCGTCCCAAGAACGATACTATAATAATATGGAACACGAAAGAAATACAGCACTTGCGCGAACGATACCTAGAACGGTTCTATCGCTAGTTCGAACGAACCTATAAGGTTCGTTTCATCTGGCATTTAGGAACCGTTCTGGAATCGTATCGAGTACTGAATAGTGCGCAAAATTGAGTTAGGGATGGACACATCAACTTTATCAACCCTTCCAGAAGGTAGTTTTTGTACCGTCCCAAGAACGATACTATAATCATTTGGAACGCGAAAGAAATACAGCACTTGCGCGAACGATACCTAGAACGGTTCTATCGCTAGTTGGAACGAACCTTTAAGGCTCGTTTCATCTGGCATTTGGGAACCGTTCTGGAATCGTATCGAGTACCTACTTTACAGTGAGCAAACTCGAATTAGGGATGGACACATCAACTTTATCAACCCTTCGAGAAGGTAGTTTTTGTACCGTCCCAATAACGATACTATAATCATTTGGAACGCGACAGAGCTACTGCACTTGCGCGAACGATACCTTAAACGGTCCTATCGCCAGTTGAAACTAACCTATTAGGTTCATTCCAGCTGGCATTTAGGAACCGCTTTGGAATCGTATCGAGTTTTGTATAGTGCGCAAACTTTAAATAGGGATGAACTCATCAACTTTATCAACATTTCCAGAAGGTAGTTTTTGTACCGTCCCAAGAACGATACTATAATAATATGGAACGCGAAAAAAATACAGCACTTGCGCGAACGATACCTAGAACGGTTCTATCGATAGTTGGAATGAACCTATAAGGTTCGTTTCATCTGGCATTTAGGAACCGTTCTGGAATCGTATCGAGTACTATATAGTACGCAAACTCGAGTTAGGGATGGACACATCAACTTTATCAACCCTTCCAGAAGGTAGTTTTTGTACCGTCCCAAGAACAATACTATAATCATTTGGAACGCGAAAGAAATACAGCACTTGCGCGAACGATACCTAGAACGGTTCTATCGCTAGTTGGAACGAACCTGTAAGGTTCGTTTTATCTGGCATTTAGGAACCGTTCTGGAATAGTATCGATTACTGTATAGTAAGCCAACTCGAATTAGGGATGGACACACCAACTTTATCAACCCTTCCAGAAGGTAGTTTTTGTACCGTCCCAAGAACGATACTATAATAATATGGAACACGAAAGAAATACAGCACTTGCGCGAACGATACCTAGAACGGTTCTATCGCTAGTTCGAACGAACCTATAAGGTTCGTTTCATCTGGCATTTAGGAACCGTTCTGGAATCGTATCGAGTACTGTATAGTGCGCAAAATTGAGTTAGGGATGGACACATCAACTTTATCAACCCTTCCAGAAGGTAGTTTTTGTACCGTCCCAAGAACGATACTATAATAATATGGAACG
Organism: Lochmaea crataegi; assembly: GCA_947563755.1. NCBI lineage: Eukaryota > Metazoa > Arthropoda > Insecta > Coleoptera > Chrysomelidae > Lochmaea > Lochmaea crataegi. The sequence continues at coordinate 47,125,390 of OX387423.1, read as the reverse complement.
CGAAAGAAATACAGCACTTGCGCGAACGATACCTAGAACGGTTCTATCGCTAGTTGGAACGAACCTATAAGGTTCGTTTCATCTGGCATTTAGGATCCGTTCTGGAATCGTATCGAGTACTGTATAGTACGCAAACTCGAGTTAGGGATGGACACATCAACTTTATCAACCCTTCCAGAAGGTAGTTTTTGTACCGTCCCAAGAACAATACTATAATCATTTGGAACGCGAAAGAAATACAGCACTTGCGCGAACGATACCTAGAACGGTTCTATCGCTAGTTGGAACGAACCTTTAAGGTTCATTTCATCTGGCATTTAGGAACCGTTCTGGAATAGTATCGATTACTGTATAGTAAGCCAACTCGAATTAGGGATGGACACACCAACTTTATCAACCCTTCCAGAAGGTAGTTTTTGTACCGTCCCAAGAACGATACTATAATAATATGGAACGCGAAAGAAATACAGCACTTGCGCGAACGATACCTAGAACGGTTCTATCGCTAGTTCGAACGAACCTATAAGGTTCGTTTCATCTGGCATTTAGGAACCGTTCTGGAATCGTATCGAGTACTGAATAGTGCGCAAAATTGAGTTAGGGATGGACACATCAACTTTATCAACCCTTCCAGAAGGTAGTTTTTGTACCGTCCCAAGAACGATACTATAATCATTTGGAACGCGAAAGAAATACAGCACTTGCGCGAACGATACCTAGAACGGTTCTATCGCTAGTTGGAACGAACCTTTAAGGCTCGTTTCATCTGGCATTTAGGAACCGTTCTGGAATCGTATCGAGTACCTACTTTACAGTGAGCAAACTCGAATTAGGGATGGACACATCAACTTTATCAACCCTTCGAGAAGGTAGTTTTTGTACCGTCCCAATAACGATACTATAATCATTTGGAACGCGACAGAGCTACTGCACTTGCGCGAACGATACCTTAAACGGTCCTATCGCCAGTTGAAACTAACCTATTAGGTTCATTCCAGCTGGCATTTAGGAACCGCTTTGGAATCGTATCGAGTTTTGTATAGTGCGCAAACTTTAAATAGGGATGAACTCATCAACTTTATCAACATTTCCAGAAGGTAGTTTTTGTACCGTCCCAAGAACGATACTATAATAATATGGAACGCGAAAAAAATACAGCACTTGCGCGAACGATACCTAGAACGGTTCTATCGATAGTTGGAATGAACCTATAAGGTTCGTTTCATCTGGCATTTAGGAACCGTTCTGGAATCGTATCGAGTACTATATAGTACGCAAACTCGAGTTAGGGATGGACACATCAACTTTATCAACCCTTCCAGAAGGTAGTTTTTGTACCGTCCCAAGAACAATACTATAATCATTTGGAACGCGAAAGAAATACAGCACTTGCGCGAACGATACCTAGAACGGTTCTATCGCTAGTTGGAACGAACCTGTAAGGTTCGTTTTATCTGGCATTTAGGAACCGTTCTGGAATAGTATCGATTACTGTATAGTAAGCCAACTCGAATTAGGGATGGACACACCAACTTTATCAACCCTTCCAGAAGGTAGTTTTTGTACCGTCCCAAGAACGATACTATAATAATATGGAACACGAAAGAAATACAGCACTTGCGCGAACGATACCTAGAACGGTTCTATCGCTAGTTCGAACGAACCTATAAGGTTCGTTTCATCTGGCATTTAGGAACCGTTCTGGAATCGTATCGAGTACTGTATAGTGCGCAAACTCGAGTTAGGGATGGACACATCAACTTTATCAACCCTTCCAGAAGGTAGTTTTTGTACCGTCCCAAGAACAATACTATAATCATTTGGAACGCGAAAGAAATACAGCACTTGCGCGAACGATACCTAGAACGGTTCTATCGCTAGTTGGAACGAACCTATAAGGTTCGTTTCATCTGGCATTTAGGAACCGTTCATGCAATCGTATCGAGTACTGTATAGTGCGCAAACTCGAGTTAGGGATGGACACATCAACTTTATCAACCCTTCCAGAAGGTAGTTTTTGTACCGTCCCAAGAACGATACTATATCAGTTGGAACGCGAAAGAAATACAGCACTTGCGCGAACTATACCTAGAACGGTCCTATCACCAGTTGAAACTAACCTTTAAGGTTTGTTCCAGCTGGCATTTAGGATCCGCTATGGAATCGTATCGAGAACTGTATAGTGAGCAAACTCGAATTAGGGATGGACTCATCAACTTTATCGCCCCTCCTAGAAGGTAGTTTTTGTACCGTCCCAAGAACGATACTATAATCAGTTGGAACGCGAAAGAAATACAGCACTTGCGCGAACGATACCTAGAACGGTCCTATCGACAGTTGGAACTAACCTATAAGGTTTGTTCCATCTGGCATTTAGGAACCGTTGTGGAATCGTATCGAGTACTATATAGGGCGCAAACTCGAATTAGGGATGGACACATCAACTTTCTTTATCAACCCTTCCAGAAGGTAGTTTTTGTACCGTCCCAAGAACGATACTATAATAATATGGAACGCGAAAGAAATACAGCACTTGCGCGAACGATACCTTGAACGGTCTTATCGCCAGTTGAAACTAACCTATAAGGTTTGTTCCAGCTGGCATTTAGGAACCGTTTTGGAATCGTATCGAGTTTTGTTTAGTGCGCAGACTTTAAATAGGGATGGACACATCAACTTTATCAACCCTTCCAGAAGGTAGTTCCAGTACCGTCCCAAGAACGATACTATAATCATTTGGAATGCGAAAGAAATACAGCACTTGCGCGAACGATACCTAGAACGTTTCTATCGCCAGTTGGAACGAACCTATGGGCTCACTGTATACAGGGTATTCCAGAACTTCGAACCACAAACTTGGGAGATGATAAATAGCCTAAAAATAATTATAGTATAGAACATTTCACAATATTTCGTTGACTCGTCATCTGGCCTTGGGATTTAATAATAAAAGTTCATAAATCCGTCATTGTACAGTAAACAATAACAGATCCGTAGTCGGTAAAATTTAGATACCAAAACATAAATTAAATTTGCTTTGTAAAAAAAATCACTAAATTTTTCAAGAACAAATTCAGCTTGTATTTATTAATTGAAATTAAACAAATTAAACTGTTTAAACATACAGGGCGGCCCACCATATACGATTTTATATTTATTTCATTTAATAGGCAGATCTTATCAAAAAATGTTTCAAGTAAAAAAGATATAGTTTAATAATGGCCACATTTTAAAACCATTTTGTGCTATACAGGGTATCTGCAAAACAGTGGTAGGTATCAAAGTTACATTTTTCAAATAATAACTGATGAAATTGAAATATAATCGAAAAGGAAAAGGAACAAAGTGAGTTTACTTGAACTCTGACTGTAAATAAAACAAAAAAGTTGGCAGTAAATACAAAAAATTCCTCGTATCGTCTTTAATTAACCGCTTTTCTATACAATCTAGGGTTGGTATCATTTGTTCTTGGTATAGGACATTTATCGTTCTTCGGATTACATTTTTTGCATTTGGTTTTATTAGCGTCACTTCGTTTTTTTCGTTCATGTATTGGCTTATTGATAATGTCTTTTACTGTTGATATTGGGGTTTTGGTCAGCTTACATGTTTCTTTTAATGCATCGGTTATACTACAACTTCGATGTTTCAATGATTCAAACACATTTTTCACAATTCGCTTCGCATCCGGCGATAAAAGCTTAGTTTTAAACACAAGATTATTTTCGGAGAGAAATGGTTATTACAAACTAAAATTCTGTGATAATATTATATATAAGTACCGAAATCCCCACTTTCTATTATATCTATAAAAATTCGAATCCCATTATGGAAATATAAAATGGGAATTGGAAATAAAGTAGGTAGGTGCAGTACAGGTCAGACAAAGAAAGACAAATAAAAATTCGGAAATTTATCTTCCGAAGCACAAATAAATAATAGAATAATAAAATAAATTAAAAAATTAGTCTCAAACATCATTTTACCGGCCAAATATTTCAGTTACAAAATAATCATTTTATTAGGCATTATCTCTTCGCTTTTCGAAGAAACGAGTACGATACTGTGCTATTGTCATCGGATTAACAACTACCTGTTGTGGGTTTTGATAAGTCAAAACGAAATATCTTGGAACGAAGCATAGGTACAATAAAATAATAAATTTACAATCAACTACCTGACAATTTTTAAAGCGATATTCTTTTATTATCTTTTATAGAATAAAATTATGATCATTTACATCCGTTAACGAGCTAAAGTGCTCTAAAGTTGGGAGTTAAAATTGGTTTTTTTATTTATAATTATCAAATGGCTGATTGGAAATTAGTAAAACACCATAATTGCACACTTTTTGGCGTCATAAAACAGTCTACTCCAGCGGTTTCCAAACTGTGGGGTGCGCCTCCCTATAGGGAGGCACGGACTAATCTAAGGGGAGGCGCGAATATGAGTCACAGCGAACACTTTTTCAAATTACTGCCAAAGTTTTTTTCTGTAAAAAATTGATGAATAAATGATAAAATATTTTTATTAACTACTAAAACTTAATTATCAGCAAGAGTAATATCTTTGTTTCTAAAATTATTATTTATTTGTTTCTTAAGAATGTAAACGTCAGTTCACCTAATATTTAAATGTTTCAGCAGTGCTATATTGTGTTTTTTTATTGTTATTGACGTGATTGATCACTGATCATAATAGTAAGTAATTTGGCTAGGGTCGAATTCTGCAAAACTACCTGGAACTACTCGAAACAGTGATTATCGTATCATTAGCAAGTGGGACTAGAAACTCTCGTAATTTATCGAGAAGGTCAAGGAAAATGATTGAAATTTATCGAGAAGAGCAAGCAAAATGATTGAAGAAGGTATACAGTGTTGAAAAAACGGCCGCGTAAGTAATAAGCTCCTGTTAAAACCTGCCTTTAGCTGTTAGCCATATTCTAATCATCCCGCGACCTTTTGCGGAACTCGATTAAAGACGCAGGTAGGTTTTTGAAAAACTCAGTAATAATGAAGATTCTGATGTTGTCACAAGTAGTGGGAATATAAGCAAGAAGGAACAGGAAGGAAGAACTTTCAAGACGATTCATCCTATTTATCGTTCGGATTTACAAGTGTTATTAATGATAATGTGGAAAAATCAATGTGTTTGTTTTGTTTGAAAGTTTTGGCTTCTGTTATAGCATGAGACCCGAAAAATTAAAACGACACCTTGAAACTATGAATTCTGAATAAGAATAAGAATTTTTCCAAAGAAAATTGGATGAGTTAGCAAACTTTCACAAAAATTGTTCATATTCCATCAAATGCATTACTAGCATCATATTTATTGTCTTACAGGATGGCGAAGTGTAAAAAACCCCACACAAGGGCAGAAACCTTAGTTTTGCCAGCAGCTATTGATATGGTCAAAACAATATTTGGCGATTCATATGCGAAACAGCTGCGACAAATTCTGCTTGCTGATAATACAATTGGCAGGAGAATAGACGATCTATCTGAAGATCTTTGCGACTAATTAGTTTCTCGAATGCGTACTTCAAAATTCGCCATACAAGTAGATGAAGCAACTGATTTAGCTAAAGACGCACATCTGATTGCATATGTTCAATACGTTGAAGATACTAATATATTTGAAGATATATTATTTTGCAAACCAATTTCTGGTAAAGACACATCCAATGAACTCTTAAATATAATAGACAGATTTTTTAAAGAGAATGACATAATGTGTTTACTGACGGTGCACAATCACTGTCTGGACACAAAACTGGTCTTCAAACACTAGTTGAAACCAAAGCTCCTGAGGTTCTCTGGACGCACTGCATGCTCCATAGAGCAGCTCTCGTATAAAAAAATATAAGCGAGGAATTTAACGTTTTTACAAAAGTAACGAAAGTTGTGAACTTTATAAAAAACAGTCCATTAAAAGTCAGGTTGTTCGCAAAACTGTGTGAATATATGGAAGCTAATTACACCTCACTTCTGTAGGGGAAGTGCGGGTATTATCGCCCAGCATTATAAATCACTACTTATACAACAAAAAAAGATGCTTGGCAACGTTTTCGATACGTCATCATAATATACACGGAGTAGGCGAAAAAAGCTGTGCAGTCTATTCACATTTTAGTTGACTTATGAATATTGTGTACGTGGTTTCATGTAATATTTGTGGTGTAGAAAATAAGAATGAATTATTACAGTTTCCTGTAAAATTGTCGTATTTAGTAAAGCGTTAAACCAATAGATATCGAAGAATAAAAATATATTATTCTAACGCTTACAATAATGTTTTGAAAAATATTTTTCAAAAACAGTGTCCGTTCAACGAAGAAGAAACAACTACTTCCCGGGCTACATGCCCAAACAGACATTGAATTATACTTCTAAGTCAAACGGGGTGGGTAAATCTACAAGATTTAAACCAACCATTCTGGTTTGCAACTAGAAAGGACAACATAACTTGTAGACCGGTTTCGGCGTATTGCGCCTCATCAGTACAAAGTATATGTTATCGTCCGAGAGTTAATCCCGAACTGAATTTATCTCTACAATCGCCAACTATACATACCTTCCACTGACGGAAATGTGTTAGTTGCGAAAGTAGCGACACCTTCACCTACAAGTCACAAACCAAAATTCGAAAGTGACAACAAACCCGTGAGCTTGAAACTTGGAGGTGAAGGTGTCGCTACTTTCGCAACTAACACATTTCCGTCAGTGGAAGGTATGTATAGTTGGCGATTGTAGAGATAAATTCAGTTCGGGATTAATTCTCGGACGATAACATATACCTTGTACTGATGAGGCGCAATACGCCGAAACCGGTCTACAAGTTATGTTGTCCCTTCTAGTTGCAAACCAGAATGAAAAATTTGAAATTTTATTGAAAAAATTGAAATTTTTTTTTATAAATAATAGTCAATAATTAAATAAAAAATAGAGCCAAAGCTTCAATTAAAAGCTTAAATTGTTACTTAATTGATGGTTAATAAAAAAGACTTGAAGTATTGTTGCCGTATCTGCCATATTTCCAAAGTTATTTCAATTATAAAAGCAAAAGAAATGATGAAAAAAAATTTTCAAGGCAAAAAGATTATTTAAAAAATAGAAAAAAACATTTTCGTAAAAAACAGCACATGACTGTTTTCATAACAAAATTAAGTATTTAAAAAATATATACGGAAAAAATAATTTGTTTATAACAAATTGTTTATTAAATAAACAAATTAAAGATTAATCAAGAATTTTTTTTTATATAATCTGAAAGAACAATAGAATTTATGATTTTTAGAGAAAACATGGTTTCTTAATTTTAATATTGAGTCGCAAAAATAGATTGTTAATTAACAAAAGCATATTTAGCAACAAATAAATTTTTTTAACTAATTTTTTTCTCTAAAAATCATAAATTGTATCAACCAATAGATTACGCAAAAAAAAAATTTGATTAGTTCATAAACATTGCATTTGTTTATAACAAATTTTTTAAACAATGGTGGTAAAAAATGAACAAAAAAATTTTTATGTATCTTTTAACGTTTAAAAATCGAAACATTCAAGATATAAAAAAAATTATTAATAACTTTTTTGTAATTTTTAATTTTTACGTATTTTCAATAGTTAATAAAAAAGTGGAAAATCAAAATTTTTTAATTTTTCCAACGGTGATCTATTTATTAGCCTATTAAGAATAACTTCGCAAAGTAGAAAACAAATTTAAGGTTTTAGTTTAATAATTATCGCGGTTTTTCTGTTAACATTTAATGAGGAGAAAATTGTTAATTAACAAATGGATAAATAATGGAAAAATTGGGATAAACATTTTTTAACCGCGGATTTTTGTTTATTTATGTATCCTTATAGTACTTGAATTTTATTATTCCTTAATATTCATATTTAATATGTTTAAATAATTTTTTAAGTTACTGTCGTGAAAGTCAGACTACCCGGTTTTGGCTCCATTTTCAGGGCTCTGTAAAAATGATAAATATTGGAGATACAGTTCCGGGAGTCGGAACTTTTTTTTAGTAAATTCAATGATCTTTTCAGATCTTTTTTTTAATTTCGAAAATCTTCAATAATTTTCGAGATATTCAAAAAAAAACTAAACCCCCACTTTTTTTTACTAAAAATTGTTTATAACTTTTGCAATTTTTTTCGGCCCCTTTCGGAACCTTTCCTTTAACTATCTACATAACCATTCGAATCGAATGACACCTTGATCGTAATTTTCGGTGAATATACAAAAATTTTGAGGAAAATCGTACATGTGAACAAGACTAATAGCTCTGAAGATCCTTCAAGTTAGGACGACAATGAAGTCTGCTTAATTTGTGGTGAGTTTAGTAAAACAGAAACATGGTACTGATGCGGAATATGCCGCAAATGGGCACATATAAGGATTGTTCTGGGTTTAACAGTCATAAAAATTATATATGCGACTACTGTAAACCAAACTGATTTGATTATATTTGCTATTCACATTGTTTGTGAACTGATTTTGTTTCTGAGAATATTTTTGAGTTATCTGTTCAACTTTTCTTATTTTTTAAATTATAAATTACATTTTGGTTAAAATCATGTTTTTTCACTGAATAAATACCCTTTATATATTATGGGCGATATTATCCCCCATATGGGCGGTATTACCTTGATAGTCGCATAATTTAGCCAATTGGTGAAAGCTGATATATCTAAAAAAAGTAGGAATAAAACGAATTATTATGGAACTTTCAAATTCAGGAATCAGTCTATCAACAAAGTGACTATCAACAAAGTGATTTCATAGCTTTAAAGATGTAGATTTTTTTCTATAATTTCTATTAAGTGGGCTATAATACCCTCACTTCCCCTACTATTGTGAAGTGCGCAGGCCATCTCGTGCAAAAGTGATTCAAGGGGTACTTGAACTCAAAGCAGAAATTGCAATTTTTCTGGATGAAAATCATAATGAAGACGTTTAGGGATGATAATTTTATTGTTAAACATACATATTTGGAAAATTGAGTGTATAATAAATCAATTCAATGACCTCAAATGTATTTACTTATACAAAAAGTCAAAGTGAACGCATTTATAAAAAAAAATGGAACTATGGAAATCAAATTTTCAAAAAAACAAGATTGACATGTTTCCACTTTTTAATTTATGAGCCCGAGATAACATAGAAGCAAACAAAAATCTATTTGTTGAGCACTTGGATGGTTTGTTGATTCAATTTTCGAATTATTTTGATGATCTTGACTTAACAAAGTTTGCGTGTGTACTCCATTTATCGATGAAAAAGATGATGAGTTTGGTTTAACCAGTATTGAAAGAGAAAAATTGATTGAATTATCTTGTGATAGATACTACAATAAAAAATAAATTTCATACTGTATCTCTGGTTCAATTTTGGTTGGATCTTCATACAGAATATAATTTGTCATATAAAGCTTTTAAAGTACTGCTGCCATTCGCAACATCATATTTATGCGAAACAGGATTTTCTGCCTTAGCTGCAATGAAATCAAAATATCGAGCTCGTTTAGTTGTAGGAAAAGAGATACGAGTAGCTATCTCGTCACTAACACCAAAATTTGATAAACTTTGTGCTAATAGACAAACACATCCATCTCATTAAGAAACAACAATAAAATGTCGTTATTAGTTTGTATAAATACATTTTTTGGGAGTAAAAATGTTTGAATATTTTTAAGGGAGGCGTAGTAACATCAAGTTTGGAAACCGCTGGTCTACACTACACTCGTGAACTCAGGTACGGACTAAGTTTAATGGTTGATGCGACAATTTTTGGTAAATTTTTTAAACAATTTTAAAGAAAAAAAGTCCTCATCTGACATCTCGATAAAATTAACCGTTTAACCCTTTCACTGCGCATTGGTTTTTTGTCGTTAGTCGTGCATACTGTAACGTTTATTCTAATTTATATTTACAATTAATTTATATTTACAGATTTATATGTAATTCAGTCCTTATTTAATAATTTATGTAATACACTAAACACACTAATTATAATTTTTATGAGAGTCACTTAATAAACACTTTATCAAGGCGCGATTACTTTCCTTCGGTATCAACACTGACTGATTGACTAATTGCCTGCAACGATGCTCGTGGCCTATTTATACTCGTGCGCCGTAATTCTAGAAGTGTCTCGGCGTTCTCGCGGGTGCATTGGATATTCTCGATATTCTGGCGGATGCACCCGGGTGTTTTGGATGTTTCTCGAAGTTTGGGCGGAGGAGCCATAGTCGTCTCATACGGGGATTTCACTGGGGGCACTAAGTGAGAATATTATTGCAGTAGCTCGCGTAACATTGCCCCCTCTTAAGAGACAGTTCCTCCTGGAACTAGCTAGGAAACTGGAACGAGATGAGTGTATCGGCAACTGGTCCCCTTCTTGCATTTTCCAGTTGTATGGAAGTAACATGCGACCGTCTTCTCTGTTGGCTGCGTTTCCCGAGCATGGCCGCAAACCAGTACCTGCACTTCGGTGTCTCGGAAGATTACTTCTACCATGTTACGGATTATTCGCCAATCTAAATGCCTACATTCAATCTTGGGCATGGCTAGCCTGTACACGTTCAATTCAAGCACATGCTCCCTCAGGCTTCGTAATGCTTACCAGACATCCTCGTAAGTTGGTCTTTCGTCGAAGGTGTTCCTCGTCACTAGGTGGAAATTGTAGCGGGAGCCATTTGGCAGCTTCAAAGCTTTACCTGGTACTGGTAACTGGTTTGCCAAAAGTCGTGCACCACTCTTCTTTATAAACAGAGATGCCAGTCCGCGCGCATCGGTTACGCTGGCAGGGATGTTTATTGCCAGTGAGTATTCCTCCGGAACGGTAAGCAGGTCTTGTCGTCTCTCGGTGGTGACGCCGAATCTCGCTTTTCCGGTACCACCATAAGCACCCATAAACTCTACAAAAGCAGGATCGGCTACTTCCTGAAGCTGGTTTACTTCCTCATCGTGGTCACCCTCGAATGGCGCTAATCGGTTACGGTGTACCACCTTTGGCTTTCCATTTGGGATCTTGCTGATACGATAGATGACATCGTTGATTCTTTTCTTTACGAGGTACGGACCGTCCCAAGCTCTCTGCAACTTTGGAGAAAAACCCTTTTGTCTTCTTGGGTTATGCAGCCAGACTTTGTCTCCTTCGTGGAAACCTCCTTCCGTAGCTTGCGTATCGTACCTTTTTTTCATCCTATCGCTAGCGATCTGAAGATTCGATCGAACCAGCTCGTGTACGTCGTCCATTCTTTTTCTCAGCTGGGTCACGTAATCTTCACCAGCTATGTCTTCTCCGGGTCGGCATCCAAATTCAAGGTCGCAGGGTAATCTCATTTCGCGTCCGAACAGAACTCTTGCTGGTGTTTGGCCGGTGGACTCATTGATGGCGGATCTGTAGGCCATCGCGAATAGCGAGAGATATTGGTCCCAATCTCGCTGATGGTTAGATACTACCTTAGACAGGTATTTGCCAAGAGTTCTGTTCATTCGCTCTACCATCCCGTCCGACTGTGGGTGCAAAGCCGTAGTTCTCGTTTTCTTCATGCCGAGCTTTTCACAAACTCCCTGGAACAGCTGGCTTTCGAAGTTTCTGCCCTGGTCACTGTGTATTTCCAGGGGCACTCCATATCGGCAAATGAACTCATTCACAAGCACGTCGGCAACCGTTGCGGCTTCTTGGTTTGGAATGGCATACGCTTCTACCCATTTTGTGAAGTAGTCCATCACCACCAAAATGTACCTGCTGCCATTTGCTGTCGGTGGAAACGGTCCGGCGATGTCCAGGGCAATGCGTTCAAAAGGGCTTCCGACATTGTACTGCTTCATAGGAGCCTTTCTTCTCCCGTGCGGTCCATTGGTCGTAGCACAGGTAGTGCACTTCTTACACCAGTCCTTCACATCTTCGGAACTGTGCATCCAATAAAACCGTTCTCGCACTTTCTGAAAGGTCTTCTTCACACCTAGATGTCCTCCTGACGGACTGTCGTGTAATTTCCGCAGTACTGCTGCCATCCTTGTTCTTAGAATCACCAACTGTCTTCTACTTTCGGAACCCTCATCGTTCTCGATTACTCGCTGTAGCAAACCGTTTTCCAAAACCAGCGAGTCCCACTGGGCCCAATACGATTTCATCGTTGGCGAGTACCTTGAAATCTCCTGTCAAGTAGGTCGACAGTTCTCCTTTTTCCAATGTCGGATTTTCTTCAAGTCGGAATCGTTCTCTTGTTCCTCTTCCAACTTTTCTGGTGTCCATTCGTCGGTGGTCACCATGGTTCTTCGAATCGCAGGTTCCTTAGCTTCTGTTTTGCTGCAGTGAGAGGACTCTGCAGGGCATGGTCTTCTAGAGAGGGAGTCTTTGGAAGGTCTTCGGGTCGAAGCTGCCCTCTGAAGGTCGACCCTTCCTAGTTTTTCCTGCTGGGCATCTTTGTTTGTAGCAGTTCTCGGTCGCTTGCACGAACTGCGTACATGTCCCATTTCTCCACAATTCCAGCATCTCACAGCTTTCCGTTTTCCATTTGAGATGCTTTTCATCATGTTGACAATCTGGTCAAGATTGTTCCCAACTTCTTCGTCTGCTACAGCCCTCACCTTGCCGTATACTCCGGAAGCCTGTGTAGCTGCTTCGTACTCCAAGGCTGCAGAGAGTACGTCGACCAGTGTCTTATGCCGAGCCAAGCGTAGAGTTCTCTGCATTTCATGGTCACGAACTCCGTCGATGAATGTCTGTACCCCTAAACATTCCATGACATTCTCCGGTGCCGATGGATAGGCAAACCGCACCAACCTCGCAATGTCTGCTTCGAATTCTTGCAGAGTTTCGTCGCGTTTTTGTTTGCGGTTTTTCAGCTGCGACTGGTACAGATGCTCCAGGTGCTCCAGGCCATATCTCATATTCAATCGCTTTTTGAGTTGTTCAAAATCTTCGGCCTCTTCCACTGGAATGGTCTGGAGGATATCCATAGCGTCTCCTCTAAGGGCAAGAGTTAAATTTAACGCTTTTTCCTTCTCACTCCAGTTGTTTGCCTTTGATGCCGCCTCGAATTGCTTGAGATAGTTCGGCCATGACGTTTTACCATCGAATGTTGGCAGTTTCACTCGGCTGTTGATATCGTTTTCCATTTTCGGTTTTAACTCTACTTTCTCTGCCAGTTCGTCGTTATTCGGGGCTTGCCTAGTTGTAATATCCGGTTTATTACTAGTCTTTCTTTCGATTTCTTTGATTTTTTGTTTCATTTCTTGCTCCATTCTTTTAATCTTTTCTTCCACGGCAGAAATATCGGTCTTCATGGATGTCATTCCATTTTTCATGTCCGTCGAAATTTTATTCTCCATGTCCGACATTTTGTTTTCCATGTCCGCCGAAAGTTTACTTTCCATGGATGAAATTTTATTTTCCACGTCCGACAATTTGTTTTCCATGTCCGCCGAGAGTTTACTTTCCATGGCTGAAATTTCGTTTTTTATATCCGTCGAAATTTTATTTTCCATGGAGGAAATTTTATTTTCCACGTCCGACAATTTGTTTTCCATGGATGAAATTTCGTTTTTTATATCCGTCGAAATTTTATTTTCCACGTCCGACATTTTGTTTTCCATGGATGAAATTTCGTTTTTTATATCCGTCGAAATTTTATTTTCCATGTCCGACATTTTGTTTTCCATCGAAGACAATTCGTTTTTTATGGAAGAGGTTATAGAGGCGGACGCTTCGTCGGTGAATTCAAACGTTTCCGGGTCCAATCCATTGTTAATCATAGCATTTTTCAGTCGTTCCACTAACACTTACTTGACCCCGCTTGTGTCCAATTCGTAATCCTCCAACTCTCTTCGAAGCTCTGAAACTTTTAATTCACAAAGTTTCTTCGCCATCTTCCTGTATATTTATTTATTTATTTATTTTTTTTAACCCTACACCTGACACCAATGTAACGTTTATTCTAATTTATATTTACAATTAATTTATATTTACAGATTTATATGTAATTCAGTCCTTATTTAATAATTTATGTAATACACTAAACACACTAATTATAATTTTTATGAGAATCACTTAATAAACACTTTATCAAGGCGCGATTACTTTCCTTCGGTATCAACACTGACTGATTGACTAATTGCCTGCAACGATGCTCGTGGCCTATTTATACTCGTGCGCCGTAATTCTAGAAGTGTCTCGGCGTTCTCGCGGGTGCATTGGATATTCTCGATATTCTAGCGGATGCACCCGGGTGTTCTGGATGTTTCTCGAAGTTTGGGCGGAGGAGCCATAGTCGTCTCATACGGGGATTTCACTGGGGGCACTAAGTGAGAATATTATTGCAGTAGCTCGCGTAACAATACAACATATTGTAATGTATGTATGGGGTAATGGTTATTATTTTTATTTATTAAGTTGATTATTGAATTGTGATTTTATTGCATTGAATAGTTGGGCGCCAATATTTATTTAAAAATAAAATAAATATGAAGTATTGAATACAGTTAATGATCTTTTTATTTTTTTTATATAATTCCACCTATTAAAATTTTATTAAATTTACCTGACCTTTCTTTCTCAGTACAACCCTGTAACTTACTCTGATAAAGCACGAAACTACCTATCTCAGTCGGATTCGTTAGTTGTGTTTGTAGTTGACGCTCTTCGCACTCTTATTAATTATCTCCAAAATGGCTGTTCAATAATAGACAAGTTGTTGAATTAAACGAAGAAATATAATATTTTTTTATTGAGAAACAAAATCTAGCACAGTGGCAAATTATGTATGATGTATTTCCATCCCTTCCACACTTGAAGAATAGTAAAATAATTGGTAAATTCAAGAAATCAGTTTGCAAATGAGAAGTGTTCACAAAAACAATGGTTATCATATAAGTACAAAATCAATGATGAAATTTGCTTATCGACCAACAAGGTAAGTGGAAATTAATTTTAGTAAAGTATTTAAACTAGAAACTTGTTTAGTCTATAAGCAAAAGAAAAAAATAGATAGATGTTTACAATCTAATAATAATACATAAAAATATAAATACTACAGTAAATAATGAATATGTCAAATCTTCTTTAATTGCTTATTTTAGTTTAAATGCATTTATTGTTTTTGTTTGTCTTTATTATTAATATTATGGTCTTTAAGTCTCCATCTAGAGTTATTTTTTTAGCTATAGCAAATCTGTTTAGAATATTATTGTTATTATTTAATAATTAATTTTCTTTTTCTTTTATATTGTAGGAAGAAAGAATTAGGTACCTTATTTTTTTCTTGTTAGTCCTTCTTCTTTAGATGCTCAGGGAAATAGCATCGGATTCCAATCTATTTTCTTTCCTTCTCACTTCAGGAAGAAAAATTTGTCGTCCATATACAAATTGGTGAGATTTTTAAAAGAAATCTAGTTGATTTCTCAGCACGTGAAGAATTTTAAATTTACCACACTTTTAAATTTCAAACTGTCCTCCTGTCAAAAGTCAAGGTAAGTTGACTCCCTACTTTATCGATATTGGAAATACTTTTTCTTAGACTTTATTGTGCAAGTGAAAAAACTGGATTGAGCCATCCTCTTGGAGTTTTTACTTTTATTAAACACACAAGTCACAGGTCACTATGTTAAATTTTTTAATAAAATTTGTGTCAAATGTGTGATATACGAGGATGGTCAAAAGTTATTATTAACCTCTTCTAGACATAGAAATCAGACTTTAAAAATTTCTCATTGTCAAAATGATTTCTTTTAAATTTTCGAAAATTAAAGCATTTTAGTGTTACTATAGTTTATTATCACAACTGGAGTCTTGGTGGATAAGAATTTTCGATTCTAGTGTTGGAGGTAGGACTTCTTAGACTTTGAATTGTTTCAGTAATTTATGAGAAGACTCCAAATAATGTGTTTCCACCCTTTTTTCTTACTATTCTCATCAATTAATATTCTTTAAAAATATGAAAAGATAGTTTTGACAATTGTACCTAGTATAAACTATATAAACTAAGTATTCTCAGTTACTTTATAATAAACCATACATAGGTATTTTACTATTATATTATTCCATGATAACAATCCTTAATGCTTATAATTATCAATATTTTTTATCAAATTCAGTTGCTGCTAAGTTTTTCAATAGATTTAAACTTTATTTTGAATGCTGTTGTATTTTCAATCCGTTACAATATGTCCCTTTTCTACATAGGGCTCAAGTAAAGTTAGGACAATACTTCCCGATTTGCCAAAATCATTTCTGTCAGTAAAATCTTTAATCAGTTGTAGAAAATCCAATATGTACCCAGTCTCGCAGTCACACAATAAAAAAAACTTTACACCGAATCTATGACGTTTCGAAGGAATGTATTGTCGGAAAAACACTCGACCCCGAGAAAGCATCAATGCGGGTTTTCAAGGTTAAGAGCACATACATACATACATACATACATACATACATACATACATACATACATACATACATACATACATACATACATACATACATACATACATACATACATACATACATACATACATACATACATACATACATACATACATACATACATACATACATACATACATACATACATACATACATACATACATACATACATACATACATACATACATACATACATACATACATACATACATACATACATACATACATACATACATACATACATACATACATACATACATACATACATACATACATACATACATACATACATACATACATACATACTGATATGATGATGACTCTTCACCTCAGGTTGGGTTCATGGGTCTAATGCTCACTTAGTTTTTTATTTTATTTTATTATTTAATATATCCTCAGGCCGGTCCTGTGTCCTTGCCCTTGAATAATAGGAACTATCTGACTGTGAAGCAGTTTTGCCAACTTAATAGGAAGAAAACTCTTTATATTAGAAATTTATGAAATATTATTTAATTTATTTTTTAATGAACGGCGCATTTATATAGAATTGATAAGTAAATACAAAAGAAACAATGCAAAACACTTATCTAAATGATCTTTCGCTCAACGTTCATACTAAATTAAGTTCTTATATCTAATAAATATATGAAAATTATGCAACTCTTTTTACATGTAACATTAATAACCAAAGACAAAATAGAACATCTGTTTTTAACAGATTTTATATACAAAATTGGACGATATTGTAATCGTAACGAAGATGAATAAATATTAAGTTCTGGATTTAATCACACGCACGTAAGTTTAATGATTTAACTTATAATTTATGGAATACCTTTTTATCTTGTATTATTTTTTTAAGATTGGATAATTACTTCTTTCTGGGCCTTGGAGTCTCTCGTAGAAGTGGCTTCAATATGACTTCGGGGTCGGCTTGGGAAGATTTTCAGTTTTGTTTACCTCTCGGAATTTTCACTCATGGTTTGTTTAAGGAATTTTATATTTACAGAGATTATTTAACCTCTGTTTTTAACAGGAACTTGTTAAGGAAAGGTTAGTAAAACCAATTCACTTTATAGTTTCACTTTTAACACAACGTAGTCTAATTTTAAATAAATTTTTAAACATGAAAAAGCTTATACATCTCAATTCTGTATATTTTTCGTAACTAACCGTTTTCTAATCAATAGCAACCAATATCAAATTTTTCTATCTTTTCAAAATCCATATGTCTCTTTATTTTTAAGTTTTTCCATATTTGCTGACCAATCAAATTCATTTAATAATTTTTGATTTCTGTTATTTGACATGATTGTTTTATAATTTGATCTTTTTCTGATATGAAAGTTTATTTTTAATGTCTCCAAATAATTTATTATTGTTTTTATCTTTTAGTTAAAAAATTTTAAAATTATTTGATCTGTTTTAATTTCAGTTGTCATCTCCTTTCTTCCGTTCGAGTTGACAAATCTAGATTCACACTTTTTTAGATATGTTCATAAGTGTACTTCTTCAATTTTTACCAGTGTCAGATTTTATAACCTAACTAATAATTTTTAATTTTCAGGTTCTTTCTTTTTAGATTTATGATGAGCCAAGAAACTTTTGCAACGCTTTTGAAAATTCTGAAACTATGTGATAGGATTTCAATAGATTAGAGAAAAGTTATAAAGATTCCCGTTTAAAGTTTGGGTTGTAAATATTTGTCAGGTGATTTGTTTATATTTTATTTAGATTTTATACTGAAATAACCCTTGTTTGGTGTATGTGTTGTATGATTTCACTTTCCATATCAATACATACATACATACATACATACATACATACATACATACATACATACATACATACATACATACATACATACATACATACATACATACATACGGATATCATCGTAAAAATAGTCTCGTCTTGAGCAGTGAAAGGGTTAATAGATACGTGCGATTTTATGTTTTCGACCCCAGAATATGTGGTATAATTTGTGACAGTAATTTTCGGGACTCCCTGTATATCACGAACAAACAAACAATTAACTTTCAACATCTGATATTGATTTTGGAACGGTATCGAATGTTGAAAAAAATTTAATTTGTTAAAATAAATTATACTTACTGGAGGCTTCCAGCCTTTTTAAATTCCTCGCTGTCTGAATATAGAGAATCCTAAATATCACAACTAAGGCGATGAAAATTACAGAAGGGAAAAGGAAGATCCAATTAACTGTAGCTATAAGGACGACGCTGCCTAAGCAGAAAAAAACGACCTAGAAAAAAAAAAGGATGTGGGGACATGATGTTGATTTGTTTTCAAAAGGTATAAAAAAATTAGATGAATATTGATATTTTTTTATAGTTTGATGTTTATTTTTACAGTAAAGGTATAAGAAAAAGTGTATCGAAAGCATTATATCGAATAAAAAGCAAAAATGTGCCATTAATATAGAAAAACCAAAGTATTGGAAAAAATCGTGTATATAACTCCAATATAAGATTTTTTTGCACTAACGATATTCTCGTGGGTGTAAAAAAGTATAAATAACAATTTTACTGTCCCAAATTGGATATTTACAGGATATTTCGAAAATTAGAGCAGATAAAAAAAAAGTAAAAGTAAAAGACTTATTTTTTCTGTTAAACCAACCATGGACCAACCAGATCTTTAGTGAATTGTTCCACTTTCGAGATACAAGTTGATTTTCCAAAATTTGCCCAAACTGTTAAGGCGCGTTTAGACGTACCCAGTAGCTGGCGCCAGTCTCACTGGCCTGCCAATTCTTGGCTGGCAAAGCGCTGGACCCAGGTCGTTTACACGTGTTTGCCCTTAAAAATGAATTCGAGAAAAATTCGAATGTTAAAAAAGAAAATTGTAAAAAACATGTGTATGATACTAAAAGAAGAGCTAAGAAATATGTTAGATGAAAAAAGTCAAAAGGAGAAGCGACTTTGGGTGAGAAAATAGATCAGTGATAGAGCTATAATAAAGCTTAAAAGTTTCTCTGACACGAAAAAGCATTCACACGATGACAGTAATATGCCAGTGCTGGCAGGCAAGTAAGACTGGCGCCAGATACTGGATACATGTAAACGCGCCTTTTTCTCAAATATCTCCTTTATCTCAATAGATATGGAAAAAGTTCATAGGAACTTTCGATTAACCGAAGGAAAGTTCTGTAGAAAATTTATTTTTAGGGAGTGCTGCAAGTTAGTAGATATAAATATTAGGGTGCTTTTTTTTCGACTATTTTTTTTCGGCCCCATCGTGAAATTTTGTTCGAAATACCAAAAAAAAAATTGCCTGAGTGTTTGAGCCCTTAATATTAATATTAAGTCCTAGACCAAGGCGTGTAAAGTTTTGCCATTGAAAATACACGAAAACTCTGATTTTTTATCTTTAAATTTCTATAGCTCAGCGGCATTTCATGGCATCGCTTTGACCATAGATAGGTATTTATTAGAATTGAACGCTCTATAAAAATGCCCATTGCGGCAAAGTCGTAACTCACACCGGCGAGGTAGTACGGGCCACTAAACCCGATTTTTCCATGAAATTCGCGTTTTTTCGCATCTATCACGTAAACGACAAGAGATACAGAAAAAAATGTGGAAAACATTCTTGTAGCAAATTTAATTTCCTACAAAAAAGGTCCTTAGTACTGAGTCGCTAACATCAATATTTCTGGAGATAATTAATTCTATAGTTTTTGTAATTTTAAATTTTTATCGAAAATCACGTCAAATTATAAAAATATCGTTCTTCCATTATCCATCACTAATTTTTAACTAATTACTTTTTTTAAAAGGTGGAAGAGTAAAAAAATATAAATAATCGGAAATATGGCAGTATCAATTGAAAAAAAAAGATTTTGCATTCATAGATAGATTGATAGGTTAGAAATTTTTGTAGTTCGTAAAATGTTAGCTAAAATTAGAAATATTGATGTTAGCGACTCAGTACTAAGTACCTCTTTTGTAGGAAATTAAATTTCCTACAAGTTTGTTTGATACATTTTTTTCTGTATCTCTTGTCGTTTTCGAGATAAATGCGAAAAAACGCGAATTTCATGGAAAAATCGGGTTTAGTGGCCCGTACTACCTCGCCGGTGTGAGTTACGACTTTGCCGCAATGGGCATTTTTATAGAGCGTTCAATTCTAATAAATACCTATCTATGGTCAAAGTGATGCCATAAAATGCCGCTGAGCTATAGAAATTTAAAGATAAAAAATCAGAATTTTCGTGTATTTTCAATGGAAAATCTTCACACGCCTTGGTCTAGGTCCTAGGTCTAGGTCTAGGACTTAATATTATTATTAAGGGCTCAAACTTTCAGGAAATTCGTTTTTTGGTATTTCCAACAAAATTTGACGATGGGGCCAAAAAAAAATAGTCGAAAAAAAGCACCCTAATTAATATATTTTTTTAAATCCCAAAATGAAGAAATCAAGAGGAATAACGTTTAGCGTACGATGAGGCTATAACCATCCAATTTGGGACACTCTGTACCTTGATATTGAACAGTATTCCATACACATTTATTTTCCATATTGCGATACACTTTTCACACCTAAAGACACAGATATATTGTACCTACGTAGTAATCCATAAGAAAAAAATCAATTCTTAGAAAAGTTCATTGTTTGATCTGAACAAAAATATAATAAAAACGGGCGTTTCTGCGCTTTTTATTTGTGACCTCGTTGGTAGCACAAACGATTCACTTGTGTTAGTGGGAAGTAATTTTAACGGAGATACGAGCAATTAAAAAACATCATTAAGGAAAAAAGTAGCTCGAGAAAAAATCCATTTTTACGGCGTTGGAGATTAAAAGCATCATCAAGTGGGGGATGTTTTATCGATTTTGTTCGTAATTAAATCAGTAATTTGCTTATAGTTATTATAAATATTCTTACCCTTAGTAAATGTAAAAATATCGTCGGCAACCTTTCGTCAATAATGTTTAAATCATAAGAAAATCTATTTACGACGTTTCCCAAATAATTTGTATCGAAAAACGTCATAATAGCGGTTAAAATACGATTAATCATGGCTTTGTGTACGTTGTAAGAAGCATTTCGGCAAAATCTCAGTAAAATATAAAGATTTACTAAAGAACAAACCGAGGAAATAAGAACGAATACTGTATACAATTTTAAACAATCTTCTTTTCCGTAAGGTCCGCCTAATATGAAAAGGTAAGTAGTACCGTCGTTTGCCTGAAGATCTATCCTGAAATAGAACAAAATATTAGCAAAAACGATAAAGTATTATCATTATTTTTGACGATGAAATAAAACAATACAATTTGCTTAAAACTTTATTTCATCGTCATCAAGTGAAAGCCTCATCTATTAAATCATTATTTTTATCCCTTCTATCATTTTTGATGTTCTTGTAATATGCCGAAATGCGGCATTAGAAAGCTATTATGCCGGCTTTTAGAAAAAAAACTATGTTTTAAATTCCATTAAGACTTTGAAAAAAGGGATAGAGTCGGGACGTGTGCAAAATGAAGGAGAGATAGAGTGAATGTTATGAATGTTATTGTTTCGAAAAGTTTTTTAGGGCGGGAGAACGTAGAAAAAGAGTATTAGAGATATTATTTTGGTCGAAAAGATCGTAGAAAAAGGGTTTAAAACAAATTTGATAGATATTCTATGTCCTACCATTTAGTCTTTAATTTTTCACCAACAAAATGAACACCTTCTCTCATGGTATAAACAATCATTATTGATACAAAAAACAAGTAACCGCCTCCGAATTTTATATAAGATTTGTATACTTCTGTATTTATTTTTCCAGAATGATTGGTTTCCTTATACAAATTATCATTTGCGTATTTGCTTTCATTTTCTAGTGGAAGCTTGGAAATACTCAATTTTCTATTTTTATCATTCTCATTTTTAATATCGTTGACTGGTTCTGCGGATTTGTTGATATAGTCGGACTCTCCTACCTGAAATATTCAAATTACCCACAAATACATACAATTTTATGGACTTACCAACTTTCCATGACTTAACGTGAAAATGTTATCAGCTTTTTCGATATGTTTTGGATTCTGTGATATCAAAACACAAATTTTACCCTTTAAAAATTTCAAAATACATTCACTGAATATAACGTCCTGAACATTAGCATCCAGCGCAGTCAAAGGATCATCCAATAAATATATATCACTATTCTTATAAACACATCTCGCTAAATTAACTCTAGCTTGTTGTCCTTTACTCAAATTTATTCCAGCTTCTGCTATTATAGTTTCGTCGCCATTTTTTAAAAACGATAAATCATAATCGAGACCGCAAATCTTTAAAACCTCTTCGTAGCGACCTTTGTCGTATTTCTCTCCGAACAAAATGTTATTCTTTATAGAAGACGGAAACAACCAAGGCTCTTGTGCAGCGAATGATATGGTTCCACCCAGTTTACAATAACCTTAAAAAAATTCATAATAATTTTCACTAAAATTGTGTAGTACGAGACCCTTACAATTGAATTTGACACATTTAGTATTATAGTACGAGACCCCTACCATTGAATTAGACACAATTAGTATTATAGTACGAGCAAGAGACATAGTGATGTAAAGCGACGTCGACAACATCTTCTGTGCGTTAATAGCACGTGATGTAAGACGAGAACGAATTTTGCCGAGCGTACAACGAACAAGAGTGTTGAAATACCAACGCTGGCAATTAAATAAGGTTCTGTGTTGCAGAACTAGACACTGCTGCTCACCTTTCAGAGTGGACCCTCTTAGCTAAAGCCAGGCTAAATCCAACCGACCAATCAGTCTGACATCATTCATGGTGAAAACCATGTAAAAAGTATTAGAAATGTTTTTGCAAGAAGGAGCGCTTAAGAGCATCCCTCTATATATACTACAATGGGCTTATCAAGAAGGGAAATCAGGTGAAGCTGCCTTGCATAATTTGGTCTCAGGTCTCGAAAGGAGTCTGAATCAACATTTCTAGACATCGAAGGTGCTTTTGAACACATCGATGTCATCAATAAACAGATCCCTTAAAAAAAGATATGCAAATGGATAGGATCCATGCTCGAGCATAGGAGAATAACAGGATGTCCTCAAAGTGGAGTACTTTCACCACTTTTATGGAACCTAATTGTCGATGACTTGATCTGCAGGTTGAATGATCAAGGCATATTCTACGCAGAGCTTTGCGAACGACATAGTCATTGTCACCAATGGGAAATTCCCAGAAGTAGTTGTGAATGTCCTACAAGAAGCACTACGAATTGTGGAGGAATGGTGCCTTAAAACGGACCTTTCAGTTAATCCAAAAAAACCAAACTAGTTGCTTATACGAATAGAAGAGTTCTTCCGCAGGGTAGAGTACTGTTGTTAGGAGAAGAACTAGAAATATCCAAAGAAGTCAAATATCTGGGAGTGACCCTTGATTCCAAACTGAATTGGAAGGCACACCTAGAAAAAATTACTACCAGGGCGACTAGGCTTTTCTGGCAATGCAGCTTTTCTGGCAATGCAGAAGAGTTATGGGAAAAACCACCTGAGGTGGTTCACTGGCTTTACACAATTGTGAACAGGCCAACGTTCACCTATTGAACAATAGCCTGGAGGAGGAGGACAGAAGTGTCCTCTGCAGTTAATATATTAACTGCAATCCAAAGACAAGCCCTTCTTGGTATTACGTGGGCAATGAACAGCACGGGGACGGCATCAATGGAAGCCATTATTGTACTTTCTCCTTTGGAACTTTTTATAAGGGCGGAGGCAATGATGGTAATTCTTAGGCTGAAATCGGGAGACTTATGGTCCCCCAACAATGTTCGAGAAGGACACAACTGGGACAATACTAGAGGAACCCATATTTCACATGAGTTTTGATAGCATGACGCCCGAGAATATATTCACTGAGCGAGTGAACATCATCATCCCATCTAGGGAACAGGTGATGCACCCAGGTAATTCTGGAGAAATCATCTGGTTCACCGATGGCTCCAAAACAAACCATAGCGCTGGGGCTGGTATAAAAGGACCTAGAAAGAGAATGTTCTTTAGCCTTGGTCGATATACGACTGTGTTTCAAGCAGAGACGATTGCCGGTATAGCCTGTATTGATGAAAACATCAGAAGAGGATATAACGGACAAAAAATTTAAATATACACTGAAAACCAGACACTGCTTAAAGCTATCAGTAATCCCTCAACTAGGTTTAGACTGGTGAAAAACTGCAAAAAATCCCTAACAGGCTGGCAAGAGACAACAAAGTGTCTTTATTATGGGTGCCGGCACATGAGGGGATTGCAGGTAATGAAATGGCGGACCAGTTAGCTAAAGAAGGCTATAAAGGAGACTTCATAGTTTACTGAACAAGGTAGACAAGGAACTCTCAACCAAGCTATTGAAACTGGGTAAGAGACATTTGAAGACAGTTGCCGACCTGGTGACTGGACACTGCACCATGAGGAAACATAGAAAATGGGCAAAGTTATTGAACCTAAGTGCAGAAGATGTGAACTTGATGATGAAACACCTACTCACATACTCTGCTTCTGCGAGAACGAACTTACAAGTACTTGGACGGATGCACTTTGGAGAGGAATTAATACAACCATCACGACTACTGAAAAACTTTCCAGTCAAAGTAGTGGCCTTTATAGAAGACACGAAGCTTCTGGAATGGAAATGGTACAAAGATTCAGTTTAAGTACCTGGGCTATTGAGCACAACCCAAATGATGAAATAACAGACGAAATATATTGTCGATATTGCTTATATCTCTTGCTCGTACTATACAATATGGTGGTAGAAACATCTGCTAAGTGAAATAGGGAAAATTTATTTCTATTTTTTGCTGCAGATTTGCCAGATTCTGACAGAGAAACGATTATTTTGCAAATATCCTTCTTGACCAGCATACCACGGTCCATTTTCGGTTAACTTGAAGTCAGATTAGCAACATTTAAGTGATTGGACCAAATTCACGGGGCTAGTATATTTCGCAAAAATTATTGGTAGGTCTACGAAAACCAGAAAACAAAAACATAATTTCTCACTTTTACAAAAATAAGCTATTTCGCTGGCTTCCAGAACCTCATAAATAACGAATAATTAACGTTAGTGGTTTTTTTTCTAAGTGGATGTTGACAGGCATTAAACAAATTTAAATAATGGCGACCTGTCTTAAGGAAATTTTATGTATACACTTCAAAAAATTGAAATTTTCATCTCATAAATAAAATTTCACTTCAAAATTGTCGACTTAATAAAGAGGGTGTCGTCACCGTTATAGTTGAATGGGATTTCAAGGTATTGTAAAAACAGGCAAAAGTTTGGAGTTTTGCAGTTTTGAGAATTTTAAAGGATTTCTTAGGAGTTTTTAAGCGAATCTCAATGCATTTTAAAGACTTTCAGGGAACTTTCCGAAGAAATTTAGACAAATTGAAGGAAATTTTTAGAAGTTTTTAAAGGAATTTCAAAGAATTCTTAGGACTCAAGGAGTTTTAGTGAATTTTAAGTAGCTTTAAAGGAATTTCAAGGAATATTAAGGACTTTCGAGAATCTTAAAAAATTTTTAGGAGTTCTTAAAGGAATCAAGAAGAAATTTAATTCAGGTAATTTTAAGGAGTTTTGAGGAATCTTCAGGACTTTTGAAAATTTTAAAGGATTTTTTTAGGAGTTTTTAAGCGAATCACAATGCATTTTAATGACTTTTAGGGAATTTTAAGCAATATTCCGGACTTTAGGTTTAGATTTAGACAAATTTAAGGGAATTTTTAGAAGTTTTTAAAGGAATTTCAAAGAATTCTTAGGACTCACGTCAGATCCGGCATAATTGGGCTATCTAACATAACCTATAACTACAGAAACGTCAAATTTTAGACTGATAAGCCATTTTCAAACCCAGAAACAGCGTGTATTATAGTCAACATATAACTTTTTAGAAATGTCAATCTCAGACTGCTGTTTGTTTGAATTTGATATTTAATTGACTGTATTTGGAATGAAATTTGCATTGAACACAGTAAGTCCAAAACCAGTCATGAAACCTTCACATCCACCACAATAACCTACCTTCCGACAAATGATGAAGTCCAATAATAACCTTGAAAATAGAACTCTTTCCAGCACCGACAACACCTGTAATAACATGTAATCCTGGCTTAGATATTTTCAAAGATACATCGTTAAGAACTTTCGTATCTTTCACTTCTACTGTAGCATTATTTATATCAATCAAAGCTTCTTTATAAATTCTTTCAATTTTCGAAATCTCCTGGCACTGGAAAACTTTATTAATTCTTTTTAGAGAAGCTACCAATTCCGCAGTTCTACCCATATTTATTGGAATCATTATACCCATGGCCATGGTGATTTCGTGAAAGAGACCTTGGACGTAGAATATGAGTTCGGTGTTTGTTTGGTTGCCTAACCATATGTAAGATAATATTAAAACTAGAAAAATTATGGAGGATAAGAAAATGCCGATGATTACCATTAGGAAGTTGACGAATACCATGTTTAAAAGAGCGGCTAGTTCTTTTCTAAAAATAGTAATAAAGAAAAAAATTGTTTTTCGCTGACCTTTACAAAAAATGATATCTTAAGGCGCATCCACATTATACCGCGATTTGCCGTTGACAATGCCTATTGGCAAAGCCAAATTAACAAAGCCAGCGACTGTAAAAACGTCTACATATATGTTGAAATTCATTTAGTTTAGTCGCACAATGTTCACAGAACAGGACGATCCCGGTATAGATTTATCAAATTAATAACTTTCTCGTTCGTCCACTCCATTTGAAACCACGTGCTAACTGAAGCCGCTAGAGGCCAGTGGTTGGCACGTTCCCACGCGTTCCGTTCTCATTGGCTTCCTTTAAAGGAGACCGACCACCCGCATCAGCATGCTTACCGTGCAGGCAGATCTACGGAGACTGCACTGGTACAACTGACGGAGGATATCCGAGGTGCTCTAGACAACCAAGAAGCCGTAGTATGCGCATTTTTGGATATAGAAGGAGCTTTTGACAATACTCCTCATGAGGCTGTCAAAAGAGCATTAAATAGAAGAGGTGTTGACAGCACAACATCCAAATAGATGTCGGAACTGCTCACCTCTAGAGTAGCAGAGACGAGGACGAGCAAATACATTTTCTCCATCTGTACAACCGGAGGATGTCCACAGGGAGGAGCAGCATCCCCATTAATGTGGAGCCTGACGGTTGACGAACTCCTGTGTGGTTTGACTGACCTCGGAATATCCTGCCAAGGATATGCCGATTATATTGTCATAACAATCAGGGGAAAATCGTACATCGTACGAAAGGGTCTGAACTATACAAATATCTGGTGTAGGCAAGTAGGACTTAACTTCAATCCCACCAATACGATCTTAATAGCCTTAACTAAGAAAAGAAAATTCAACCTCAAAACCATTAAACTTGATGGAAGCGAGGTTGAATGGAGACAAGAAGTCAAGTATCTGGGTTTGACTCTAGACAGTAAACTCCCGTGGAACAAACACGAAAAGGAGAATATATACAAAGCAAAAATGGCTCTAGTGGTGTCCAGGATTCTGGCAGGGAGAAATTGGGGTTATAATCCAAAAATCCTGAGCCGGATGTACACTGCCATAGTGATACCAATTATCACTTATGGATCCATTCCGTGCCTTAATGTGCATTACAGACTAAGTAGAGAGGGAATCATTAAAAAAAACACCTCCTTACTTCTTAGAAATCAGAAAACCTGGGACATGCCACAAGATGGTATGATGAAAAAGTATACATTTGCAAAGAAATTCGTTACGGAATTAAGCAACAAGAAGAAATGGGATCCAAATACCATTACCAGACTTGGAAAGAATGCCATTCAATGGTACACAGACGGCTCAAAAGCAATAGAAGGAACTGGGATAGGAGTGTACGGGCCAGGAACCAATCACTCTGAAAGCTTGCTAAAAACCCCCAGTATCTTTCAAGCGGAAATTTACGCCATAAGAAAGTGTGCCCAGTTCAATATTGATAAAGGATATAGAAGGCAAATGATTATCATAATGTCGGATAGTCAAGCAGCCATTAAAGCACTGAGCTCTTGTGTAATCAGTTCCAAAATGGTGTGGGAATGCCTAGGCAAACTCAATGAACTAGGTGAGAACAGAATAGTGGAATCCACCCTCCTGTAGATTCCAGGACACACTGGAATAGAAGGAAATGAAATAGCAGATGAACTAATAAAGAGGGGGACTGAAACACCCTTTTGGGGGCCGGAAATATTTTGCGGAATCAGCTCCAATGTAATATTGGAAGAAATAGACAAAGCCGGAAAAAAGAGAAGATCTGAAGATTGGAAAGATCTAGTAAAGACACTAGTAGGATCTAGTGACTACAACCTGTTGAGATCAAATGAATGCATAAGTCAAAGTAAAACTGCACTAAGAGTTTTAACAGGGA
This sequence comes from Lochmaea crataegi, assembly GCA_947563755.1. NCBI lineage: Eukaryota > Metazoa > Arthropoda > Insecta > Coleoptera > Chrysomelidae > Lochmaea > Lochmaea crataegi. The sequence goes on along the minus strand of OX387423.1, from coordinate 47,096,513 downwards.
TCCTGAATAGGTACCTGAAAAAGCTCAAAATAGTGGAGGAAGGAGAATGTAGATTCTTTGGCATGGAAAAAGAAACCTCCATCCACATACTAGAATCCTAGGGCACAACACCTAGGAGATTTCTGGATTGAAGAGGGACATTTACTTAAGTTAAAGCCTGCAGATATTTTAAAATTCCTCCTGGAAATAGGACTAAAGGAGCTACGAGCCTCTAAGATTTTCCTCATGAACTAAGAAGAAGTGAGTGGGCACAACAGATATTTTAGGTCTCAGTGAATGTCACCACAATACACATACATTCATGGCACTCGGCTGGCTGATGCCAACGGTCTCGTCTACATCGAATCGGCTTTGCCAATTGGCAAACGGCGGCATAATGTGGACGCGCCTTTAAGTACAAATTTCCGAATGAAAAATCTATTTTTGAAGGCAAGTATTTTTCATCCGCAGACACTTTTCGTCCGCAAACTCTTTTCCTAAAATGTTAACATATCCAAATTTCCGAAACTTAATACATTTTTGAAAAAACGAAGCGTTGGGTACAAAGCAAAATAATCTAGAGTATTTAGTCGAGATAAAATAAACAGATGTCTTCGTGATGCCCCAGATGAAACTGATCTTTGGCACAGCGGACGAAAAGTAAAGTGTATATCTCAAAGTATATCGTCTTGGTTTTTTTTTCAGATTTCAACCGATTTATTATTTATAACAGTTTTAATCAACTGTATGGCACTCGCACTCAAGCCGCGGCCGCAGTGCAAGCGTATTACCTGTAGGGTCCCTCCAAGCGACCCTCCAAGCAGCTCGCGAGCTATGTTTCCGTAACAAGCGATTTAATTGAACCAGCCGCACTGCGATCCCCCACCATCTCAAGCAGTCTATCGACTCGCCAAGCAAACCACCAGGAAATCAGGCAAAGGGTATCCTCCGTCACCAAGGAGTACAAATGGCATTTCTATATTGGAAAAAGGTAGAGGTCTGTTATCTGGAACATTGAAAGAGAGATGATGTTCTAAAATTTCCAGCAACACTCTGTCTTCCTGGAGTGCCTATGTCAATAGCAATCATTTTACGGTTGGCATCTACCACGGCTTGGAGCAGAATAGAAAAATAATGCTTATAGTTGTAATATGTCGATCCAATATTAGGAGGGGCTCTTACTCTTATGTGCTTTCCATCAATACATCCTATATAATTAGGAAAATTCCATTTTTCATTGAATGTATCGCCAATTGAGTACCACCTTTCTTTCGTGGGATGTGGCATGTACTCATATTTTAACTCACTCCATAAAACCATGCATGTGTCGATAATAATTTCGGATACTGTCGTCTTTCCAATTTTGAAAAGTCCCGCAAGAGAAGTAATGAATGAATCCCCCGTTGCAAGGAATCTAAACAAAAAATTAGAGAATTATTCTTGGTTATTCCCTACTATAAATCAAGTCTAATATTCATTGATTAATGAGGAAAAATAAGCAGATTATCTTCTACAATTCTTTTTTGTTTGTTTTAGTGGATGATGTTAAAAAAAATGGAAAAACCTTCGCGCTTATTTTATATCTCAGATGCGTGAACTGGGTGAACCAGGGTCTGGAAGTGGAGGGGGCGTCAAAACAACTAGCTCATGGGCGTGTGGAGTGTGCGAGAGGTGTGGAGTGGAGGATGATGTGGGGCATGTGTTTAGATGCTGGAGGAACGAGGAAGAGCTGAAGAAGTTGGAGACGAAACTAGGGGAGGTGGTGTATGGGGAGAATATGGTGGAGCTAATGTTGAGGGGGGAGGAGGAATGGATGGAGGTAAGTGGCGTAGTAGAGAGCATGGTCAGGGGGAGAGAACGACTCGATATGGCATGAGAGGTGGGAGTGAAAGTTAGGGAGAAGACGACGGTGTGAGCGGGGAGTGTGCGAGGGACCGCTGCCCGTCTCGAAGTATGCTAGGGTAGTGATTCCGAGGCGAGGGTAACGGCGAGTTTGAGGTGGGTTTGGTTGGTAGGCATATCCTTGGGGATGAGTCCAACACTGTTTGCATCCTGGACTCATTCGAACATGAGTTTCCCATCTCGGCCCGAAATAAAAGCTCATGGGCGTATTTCCAACAACTCCTATTCCTTAAGAATGTCATAACTCCCTTAGATGAATCAAGAGACGACAGTCTAACATCTACAAAATGTTCACAGATTATAACTAATCCTAATCATCAAATTCAAAATATTATTGAGGATGTTGAGACCAAAACAGTTCAGAATTCTCCTGTATCAGAAATAAGGGAAGACAATGATACAGACGCTACACTTTCTGCTACACTTCCAGGGCCATCGGAAACTACGAGAATTCAGCCAGGGTAGGAGAAACATTTTTCGCTCTTACGTTTGCTTTTATTTTGTGCCACATATGCTCAATGGGGTTGAATACACAATGGTACGGAGGAAGTCGTAACACCGTTTGTTCTGCTAAGTTGTCACATACATATTGCTTTTTAATAGTAAATGTATTTAACACTTCCAGTAGTTGTTCTTTCTTGTAATTGAATTCAAAATAAATATCCATAGACCATATACTTTGAGATAAATGTATTGGAATTTTATTTACAATAAAACAGATGCTTCGAAAATAAATTGCTAGTAAATACCTATATTATTATTTTTGCCTGGAGTCCGCCTCTGGTGCTCTGTCATAAAATACCTAAAAGTCCGGTTTCTTATCACAGCTAGATACGCATTTAACACGTGTTTTTTAATAACAATGAAGGTGAGAAAATAAATCGTTTAATGAAGTAAAAACCAAGACGACATACTTTGAGATAAACTTTACTTGCCTTCAAAAATAGTCGATTTTGTAAAAGTCGCCGAAAAAATGTAATATGCACCTCGGCGAAGAACTGTCTAGTTTAGTGTTTCGCTTACATGCTGTCAATTTGCATTTTTGATTATAATAGACAGTTTTTCGTCTTTGGTACATAAATAACTATATTGTCTTTTTGACTACATACTTTCTTGCCTCTGTTATTTTTCTATTAAAAAAAGTTTCCCACGTATACATTTTTATTACTCTAATTGCTGAGAGTGCCTCTTGTGTAACTTGAAGTCTCTCATCGGAATTGTGGCCTACTTTTAGTCGTAATTTTGTTATTAATGCACACAGACCACCTTAAACAAAAATGTTAAGTATATAACGAATATATAAGTCAGTTTAATATTTGGTAATTATTTACCTTGTACTGGTAATGCTATAGCAAACATTCCCAGTGCTATAAAAGCAGTGTTTCCGATTCTTTTCCATAGCAAATAAAAAACTGTAGTGGTTTGTACGAAGAATATTACAAACTCTTTAAACACCCACAAATTTCCTTCAATATTGGATATGTCCTTGGTCATAACTGTTATCAAATTTCCAGTGTTGGTATCCAAAATGGAGGTCGATGATAATTTTAACATTTTTTCGTATAATAATGATTGCATCGCCGTTTTTATTTGTAATAAAAATTTCAATTCGAATATTTGAATATTCGATAAGAATATGAATTGGAAAAATTTCATAAATATTACGATGCATGCGCAATAATAGGCTTCCGTTTCAGATATAGTATGTTGATTTTTTTCGAAGAATGAGATTAATTTGCTGATGCCGTACGGCCGTAATATACTAAAAAAAACACAGAAAGAATTTGCATAAAATGTATACTGGGTGTCCCAGAAGAAAGTATCAAAAACCAAAAAGATCTGTCGTGCATTTATGAGCATTTCTAACTTTAGATGCCTACAGCTCGTTAACAGAGGGAATGAGGCACAAAAATATCATTATTCTCAGTTTTTGTACGAACTCCTAAGACACTCTGTATACAAGGTTTACTGAAAAGCTGCTTGATATTTTTGAAAATATTTTATGGCTACCTTCTAAATTCCGTCCATATTATATGAGCTACACATAGTAAAATATAAGTTACTCCAAATTTATATAATAGTAATTTTAATAGTGATGGATTCTTCTGCCATTGTTGTATGGCTATTTCTCCATTACGTTTCGATTTACAACGTTTCGGCAATCCAAATAGATCACTTTCATTTAAATCCTTCTTCCAACCTTTTTTTATTAACTCTAATACATATCTAAAATATATAATTATTATTATATCATAAAAAATATGGTTTTTATAAATGTTTTTACCCAAATGTTAAATATGAGAAAATATTTGATCTTCTCAGTGGATTTGACTTCTCCTTTTCCATTGTATTGTTTATATTGTTGATAAATGCTTTTTTACAGTCGTGTTAATCTAAAAATATTAATAATTTTATTGAATACCGTTACTTTTAGGTCTAAAATTTTAATTGAAAAATAAATTCTACGACTTGCTGTTTGCAGTTTTAAACAACAATTTGAGGTTATGTACCTTTTAAATTTTATTAAAAATTGAAGTACATAAGTTGATAACGAGTATGGTTTCCTCTAATATCAATTACAGTCAAACAAAGCTTTGTCTCCAAAGTTGGGGTAAAAGCTGTCCAAGTTCTTGGAGTGTCTGTGTGGGTGGTTTAATGGGATTCAAGGCTTTTTGTAGCTGGTCCCAAGCATGCTCGATTGGATTGAGGTCGGGCGATTAAGGGGGCTGTTGGGACTTTAGGGTAGTGTAACCATAGTAATTTATTTTGTGATAGTTTCGAAGAGAGTTGTCAAATAAAATATAAAAAGGCTGTCGTAACATTATTTTCTCTATTAATAGAATATTAATAAACCTAGGCCTAAATCCCACAAATTACATTATTGGCATCCCTGCTGGGGATTCAGGATTCTGGAAATAATTTAAAACTGTTTAAGCTTGGGTTTAAATAAATGAAAATGCAAAACCTCAAGCTAAAGAGGGAAACAATTAAGGGATCACTATAAAAGAGATGGATCCAAACGATGAAGAACGCATCCAGGGATTCCTGCAACAAGTTATGGATAAAGCAGGACGCGTATTTGCGTTGAACAGCAGCATTAAAGAAATAATAATCATCGAAGAAGAAAGCAGTACAGAAGATATCAGTGAAGAAATAGATAATCAAGAGAACATTCGTGATGAAGTTTGTAAATACAGAAACCGATGTGGGTTTATGATTAAAAATAACGGAGACTAGAGATGAAAAGCCCAAAAAAACAGTCAACAATTTCAGTCTGCCAAAGTTGGAAATAAAAAATTTTGACGGCAATGTCAAAAACTGGATACATTTTTGGGGGCAATTCAAGAAGATAAACGACGGTACTGATCTACCAGACGAAGACAAGTACCAGTATTTAATACAAGCAACAAGAAGAAGGATCGCGGGCGAGAAACCTGGTTGAAAATTTTCCTCCTTCAGCAGCGAACTATAATATCGCTATAGAGCAACTAAAAACCAGGTTCGCAAGCGACGAAAATTTAATTGAGGAATTATATAAAGGAAAGGACGATATTCATAGAGTAGACAGAATAAAAACGAGTAAGGGTGAATTAATTCGACCACTACAGCATTTATATCCATTGGAGTTGTCTTCTTCGACTAAATCAAATTCTGAAGAAAACGAAAAGTTATCTACAGAGGATGAGCCACTCAATGGAAGAAAACTAAAAACTAAAAACTCCCTTGAGATACCAGAGTTGAAGTACCAAATGCGGGGTACCAAAGTGTCTATCTCTACTCTTGCACTATCCATCGCAGAACCGGTTTTACTATGAGAAGGCAAGTGGCATAATTAACGGTCACTAGTTCACACTGTTACTTGCCGCGGCTGAAAAATATGTCAGGCCTTGACCAAAGAAATTCAACAACTACGAAAAATCAGCACCTAGGGTCGGTTTCATTTCAGAAACCGCTCTAATAGTACTTATACCGGTGCTAACCAGTGTAATAGTGCAAAAGGGTGAGAGAACCTTCCTTTTTAAAACTAGAGCGAAGATTAGGAAAAAGAAAGACAATGACATTGACGACGAATTTCCTGAAATACCTCCAATTAAAAACTTCAACTTCTTCCTCTCAAAACACCCCCGAGACATCTTCCAGCACCAAAAAATCTAAACCTCACCCGTTGATGGAAACCCCCGTCACACCACCTGTTCTAACCGAATTCTTAGACTCACCCGCATTTCGTGAAATATTTGACGCCAGAACCATCCACAAAAATCTCTCCTGAAGGAAATCCGATGAACTCTTCAGTTCAATGAAAGAAGACATCCCTAATCAACTTTGTAACGACCTCCAATTCATGAGTAAACACTCTTACGCCCAAGCTACCAAATCTCCGCCTTCTTCTATCCAATCTTCTCGTTCTTTCCAGGCTTCCTCAATCAACTAAGCAACCATTCTCAACCAAATCGACGAAGCAGCCTCAGTTCGGACTTCTTCGTCTAAATAATCCTCTCACAATTCATCACCATCAACAACTCCACTTCAAACTCTCAACCTACGCAACTTTACACCCAAATTCTGCTCTCAGAAGGTTCTTTTTATCCTTCTGAACAGAAATTAAATTTTAAGAGGCCAAATCTCTTACCTAAAAGAAAACCAAAATTGCACAGCCCTCTTCAAAATCCCCAGGAACATTTGCCCTAAAATCCTTCAATTAAAAATTCAAAGCGCCATAGGAGATAACAAAGTGGTATGCTTAACTCACCTTTCTCAAACTTCTACCTCCAGGAAAGACACTCCAGCTAAAAGCAACACCCCAAACTTCTCCTTTGTCATCTCCAATGTTGATAAAAATATTTCCAATGAAGAGATCTTCTCAATGACCTCAAATAAACTTTATCAAATGCTGGAGAATCATCTCCAAAGCCACCAACTCTCCAACCTCCCTAATCAGAGTCATTACCAGCTCTGAAACCGAATTTCACCAGCCATTTTCGAAAGGAATTGTCCGTGATGGCTTAAAGCCTAAACCATCGTTGTGAAATCTCAAATGCAAACCCATTTCCACCGTCAAATATTGTACCCGCTGTACAAAAATAGGCCACTCCGCCACTTAATGTAAAGCGCTCTCGAAAGAAGAGGAGTAGAACTGCAAGCGTATGCAGACGACCTTGTTATCCTGGCAAGGACCAAGTCAGGAAGGGTAGCATATAATATCCTCCAAAAGACGTTGGACGATGTCTACGGTTGGTGCCAGAGGTAACAGATGTCTGTTAACCCTGGTAAAACTGAAATTGGAGGATCTTTCCTATAATGGTGAGGTTATTCCATTTGCAGCGGAAGTAAAATATTTGGGGATTATTCTAGATACAAAACTTACATGGAACACTCACTTGGAAAAAGTTATCCATAAGGCCAGACTATCCTCGTGGACCTGTCGCAGGATCTGTGGAAAATCTTGGGGCTTGTGACCCAAACAAATCCATTGGATATATGTGATTATTGTTAGACCAATGATCGCATATGGAGCTTGGTGGTCAAAAGCTTTACAGCGAACGGCCCAAGCAAAGCTATCTGGCATAGAGAGACAGACTTGTCTGGCAATTACTGGTGCCATCAGCACCACACCGTCAGCAGCTATGGAAATACTTCTAGACCTACCTCCTCTCCATATATTTCTGGAAAGGGAAGCTAGATGAATAAAATATAGAATTGCGCATATTTCTAAATGCACAAAACAGGTTTATACAGAGCAAAGCAGAATGCTAGTGGACATTGAAAGTCACAGTATTCTGTAAATGACCTCTGACATAATGCCTCCAACAGTAAATTACGTCCTGCCTTATACCGTCCTAATTCCAAATAGAGACGAATGGGTCCTCTGTAAGGATGATTTATTAAGAGCAGGCAGCTTGTGGTACACAGATGGATCAAAAACACCCTCAGACACTGGTGCAGGTGTATACGGGTGCAGACCTGGTACAGAAATTTCAACCTCTCTAGGATGCAACTGTATTTCAGGCGAAAATTTACGCCATTGCTTCATGTTTGGAGAGTTTGCAGCAAACCAATCTCACACATAAATCAATAAAAATTTTCACGGGCAGCTAAGCGGCTTTGAAAGCACTTAGCTCTTACCGTGTAACGTCGAAACTGGTTTTAGACTGCCAAAAAATACTCTCCTCAGTAGGAGAACTCAATAGAGTATCGCTGGTCTGGATCCCTGGCCATTCTGTCATGGATGGCAATGAGAAGGCGGACTCTCTTGCAAGGGAAGGTGCCGCACGGGTTTTTATCGGACCAGAACCTTCAATTGGCATCGCGGTAAGCTTTGCCAAACAAACACTAAATACCTGGACAGCAAGAAGAGCTTTAGACTTCTGGCATAATATACCAGGATTGGTTCATTCAAAAGCTTTTATACATCCTTTGAATATTGTCTCCAAACCAATGTTAGACTATAGCAGGCATGACCTACGTTGTCGAATAGGCCTTTTAACAGGCCACTGTCATCTGAATCATCATATGCTAAGACTTGGACTGTCGGAAGAACCGACTTGTCGTTTCTGACTGGAAGATGATGAAACAGCAGAGCATATAATTTGTGCCTGCCCCGTCGCGGCTCGAATCAGGTATCTGATGTTTGGCAGGGCCTCTCTCTCGCCCTCGGACCTGAAATATCTTTCACCAAACAAACTAATCGGCTTTGTTAAGAAGCTGAACTTGTTTGGTGAAATCTGAATAGGTATGAGTCACAATAGACTCTTACGAGTCGCAGTGGAGGGCCTTATAGACCCACTCACCACAAACCTAACCTAATGTGAAGCCAAGCTTTAGACCTGCCCAAATTGTAGTAGTCAAGATCACAGGTCCGAAAAATGTGAGAAGTTCAAAGAAATGTGATGGCGACCACGCAACTTATGACCCAAAATGCCCGAAAAGGCAAACTCCTACCTCAAAACCCGAGAAAACAGCTCCCATAACACTTCCAAAACCTCCTATGGCATTCGACTTCCCTTCGGAAGTCCAAAAAATTCTTGAGATAACGTGAGTTATCATAGTGAATGCAATTCCTTCCTCCCGTAGGACGGTAATTGAGTCATCGTATACCTGCTCTGTTCAAGGACTGGGCAACAAGTTGTGTGCGTGAATGGCAATTTCACGCCAATTTCTTAGCCTCGGACATACATATACCTACATGCACACACTTCCTTCTACCTCCTAACAACGCGCCGAAGCAGCGGAATTCCACAAGAAAGTGCACCGAAATCAAAGAAGATCCCAACGGAAAGTGCACGAAAAACAACCGACGAACATTACAAAAACGCACTTTTTAGTGCACATCACTTTTCAGTTCAAAACACACACTTCAGGTATATGAAAAAATACACAAACACCCTCCCTTTCCTATTCTGAGATGTAGATGCAGGTTTTCTGTGGTTTTTTCTTGCATCTTAATTTCCACAATGATCGGAACCGCGATACGTTGTGGAAATTAACCAAATGGCCATCCCATGGGTGCTGTCCATACCGCGACCGTCAACTCACTTGCCTTTCTTATTCAATCAAACCGTGAAGATGACTAAATCTTCTATTACAGGGTAGAATTCAAATTTCTGCATATCCAATGAAGGATCATTTAAAATTCAAATAGTAAAATCATGCTCGAACAAAAAAAAATAAAGGAGATGTCTCCTAGTGACCTGTCCACCTTCCTGAAAAGGACAGGATGGACGATGACCTAAGAGGACAACTCCTCGGGAGGATGTAAAATGGGTCACATGTGGCCTAAGTGCTGTGGGCCAAAACTCACCCTCCCCACTCTACAAATACAGAGATACAGAACAAAAAAAAAACAATTAACAATTAACATTTCCTTTTTGTAGTTTTTATTTTTTATAAACAGATTTTTAAAAAAGAACCAGCAAAATAATGTGTAAACTATACAGGGTGTGGCCCGAAAAGTTTTGATTGAAAGTAATGGCGGATACAGTTATGTTAAAAATCTGAAATTACGAAGCTGTAGGTTTTGGATGAAGCCGAGTTCAAATATAATGTTGTCCTGAACTTTGTTATTTAAAATAGAATCTAATATTTTCTATCTTATTTTAGAATTCTACATGAAATTTTAGATAAAATTTGAGCACAATGTCCTATACCAAAAATGTAGTAGTTTCGAGATATTTCGATTTTTCTCAAAATTTTGAAAAAATCCTAGTCCACATTGAATAACGATATCTCCAGTAATAACGAAGCTTCTTCTTCTTATCACGCCCTCTCCTGCCGAAGGTTGGCTATCCAAATGGCAATTGTAGCTCTGGAAACTGTAGCACAAAGGATTTCTGCAGACGAGCGGTTGAACCATCTCCTTAAATCTTTTAGCCATGAGTTCTGGAGTCTTCGCCTGAACTTTGCCCTCTATTATGAGGCGTAATATTCCGTATTTATCACCTCTAATCGTATGACCCAGGTATTGCATTTTTCTTTCCTTGATGGTGTTGAGTAGTTCTTTTTGTTTGTGCATGCGTTGAAGTACTTCATCGTTGGTGATCCCTTGTGCCCTTGAAATTCGCAGCATCCGTCTATACACATACATTTCGAAGGCTTCTATTCTCTTTTAAATCTGTGAATTTAGTGTTCAGCTTTCCCATCCATAGAGTAGGACAGAGAAGACGTAGCATCTGATCATTCGAGTTCAGAGTTCCAAACTAAGGTCCAGTCTTGAAAAAAATGATTTCATAGTCATGAAGATTTTTCTCGCTTGCTCAATCCTTGAAAGTATTTCCCTTTTCGGGTCGCACTGGCTATTGATGTTAGCTCCCAGATATTTTATTGAGGTCGATTGTTAACACGCAGGTGTGCATTTATTGGAGTCTTAGAAAAGACCAATAGTTAGGTCTTGGAGACATTGAGATGCAATCCAAACTTTTCACTATGAACTACGGAATCTATGATGCTTTGTAGTTCTTTTACATCCTTGGCTATTATAACCGTATCAACGGCGTAGCTGATATTGTTTATTGGGGTTCCATTGATCTTGAATCCGACCAGGGGCCGTATTCTTGACTGAGGGAGTGAAGCTTCCCGAGAGAACGGATATTTTGTCTTTGTCATTGCAGTGACAGAGTAACCAAGCAAAATAAAGACAAAATATTTGTTCTCTCGTGAACCTCTACTCCCTCAGTCAAGAATAGGGTCCCTGGACTCCATCCAGTGCTTCTCTAAATATAGTTTCCGAGTACAGATTAAACAGGAGTGGTGACAAGACGCAACCCTGTATGATCTGTATATCTTCCGATGTTGATTGTTCCATCTCTACTACCGCTGTTTGATTCTAATAAAGTTCTGATATGAAACGTAGGTCTTGGTCGTCAACTCCGGTTGTTCTTAGAATTTCAATCATCTTCTGATGATTAACACAGTCAAACGCTTTCCGAAAGTCTATGAAACATGCAAATACATTCACATTCATGTCTCTTCACCTCTGTGTCAATACATTTAGGGAAAAGAGTGCTTCACCCGTTCCGAGTCCGTTTCGGAATCCAAACTTCTTGTAGATTCGCGTGTGGATGATTCTAAGAAAGATTTTCAGGACATGGGACATAAGACTTATTATCCGATAGTCATCACATTGTGAGGCGTTGGGTTTCTTTGGCAGGGTTACGAATGTTGATTTAAGCCAATCTGACGGTATATTGCTTGAGCTATATAATTTGTTAAATAATGCTATTATTAAATCTAGGCTTTTACTTTGATTATCTGCAATTAATTTAAGTATTTCAACGTTGATTTTAACGGGACCGGTAGCTTTTCCGTTTTTCTGTGTTTTATTGCATGAACAACTTGGTCTCTGGTTATTTTTGGAGCCTTTTCATTCAATATGTGATCTATCGGTGGTGGGGAGCAAGGTCTGTCATCATTAAAAAGTGTCTCGATACATTTTTTGCATCTCGCAAGCTTAGCTTCTACTCCTAGAATTATCTCGTTGTTACCGTCTCTTGAGATTGTTCCTTGATGTTTTCTGTATCTGTTTGTAAATTCTTTCACTTTTTTATGAACATTGAAGGTGTCATATTTTTCTTGTAATTGTTCTATTTCTTGGCACTTTGTCGACATCCACGACATCTTCGACATAACGAAGCTAGTGACGTGAAATTGTAACCAATAAACAACAAGCGCTTGCCCGTTAACTCCATATGTACAACTCATTGTTATTTCATACAGGGTGTTTTAAATTTAACCGCCATCATGGTCCATTTAAATCATATATAAGATGCTCACTTTAAATAGAGCACCCTGTATTTTATTACATTTTCCGCTGTATTTTTTAAGCCAATTCGTTTGGTATCGGTATTCCCTATACCTAAATCCAACCACTTATGAGATATTTCAATATCTTAGTTAAAACATGACAACACTTAATTATTTCAACAGTAGTAACTTGGTTGTCAAAAATTTGATAGTTATAGTTTATTTCAGAAAGGTATAGAGTAATAAAACCTCATTAGGTATGCAGAGGGAGCACAGAGTGACCCAACGAATATTTATGCCACTTTCATAGTTTGGCATTGATTTCATTGTAAAATTCTTTATTTTTCTCAAGTGCAGGTAGTACCACCCGGGTTGGGGTCAATATATGGGTTTAGCCTATTGTTATCCATTCAAAACACTGAAAATAGTGTGCCAAAGGCGTGCCGGTAGGATACTCGTAAAAAGGAAAGAATTTTATTTTAACAGAATAAAAATTAGGCGTTATGTACATAGTATTAGGTACACTTATTTTTTATTCAACATTATACAAAAAATTCATTATACAGAAATTAAATTATAAAAAATCATAATATTCTTCGTCATCTGAGGAACTGTCATCTCCTCTTGACGTTATAATTAACGGGTCGACGGTCCGATCGATCAAGTAGTCAAGATCCCACATTTTCTCCTCTTCTTTAATGACATGCTGGACTGCTTTTCGCCAGTTTTCTGGTGTCACCTCTTTAATGGCTTGATCAAACAGTAGCTTAACGTCTATCATTTTGAATGACGTGTTGTGTCTTGCTACAAATCCTTTCACTTGCGCCCATATAAGTTCTATAGGATTTAGTTCGCAATGATATGGCGGTGTGCGCAGCACAGTTACACTATGTTTTTCTGCTATATCTTCCACGACGTATTTCATAAAACGATGTTTGTGTAAATTTGCTATAGCTAATAGTTCTTTTTTTATCAAATTATCTTCAAATTCAATACTTTTGGTGGTTAACCAGTCAATAATTTCTTGTTTTCTCCAAGATGAAGTTGGAGTCTTCTCTATGCGTCGAGAATGATAACTCGCGTTATCCATTGTGTGGGAATAAACTAACAATTATCCCTCAAACACATAAAGCTTCGATAGCTCGTGCTACTTGACTTGGAAGGTGATTCAATAAAATAACTAAATGATTTAATACTCGACGGTTGTTTATTTTGTAGAATACTAACAAAATACCGATAACTAAACTTACTCTACGTTTTATAACTATACGATAAAATGATTATTTTTATGTTCAAATAGAACGATAACTTTGAATGATGTTTTCGCGAACGCGAAGTGTTGAAACACAAACGTGGTTTTTTGGTTTTACAATTGAGTACGAGCCGCAAGCGCGGTAACCCTTCTTCAATGAGAAGTTCAACTCGACCGACTAAACTGCTAATGCTTAGGGTGCGGTCGCGACAGCAGTAAACAAAGGGGAAAAATAGGTACAAGCTTGCTGGAGCCTGCAGAAACATCGTTCAAGGTTGAATAAAATACAACTATCTAAAATAGTACGTTAGGAATTAAATAGGTACAAAAATAGGACATTATAAATTAAACATAACTCCCGCCTTGGACGGTTTCGGGGAGAAAACTCCAACTTAAACAAAACACTTCACTTCAGAGAACTTACGCGCACAACACAGTACAGTTAGCACTTTTAAACATAGAAAAAATAAAAAAGCTAACCTAATGAAAAAAAAAAAGTGTTAAGAATTAGTAATATACAAATCTAGTCACCATCAGGAAGGGGACATACCTTCGCTATGGACCTAAGAAACGTTCCATCTGATGTTTTGACTCTAATTAAGCGAACCTTGCCGTCAGGGCCCTGAAGAATTTCAATGATTCGCGCGAGAGCCCATTTAAGAGGAGGCAAATTATCCTCCTTTAAAAGGACTAATTGATTAACTTCCAAATTTCGTTTTTGGTTGGTCCATTTTGGCCTTTGCTGAAGTCTATTCAGATATTCAATGGACCATCGCTTCCAAAATATTTGTTTGAACCTAATACACTTCTGATACATTGACAATCGATTTTCTGGAATATTACTAAAGTCTTTGTCTGGGAATGCTGAAAGATTGTCGCCAATTAAAAAATGTCCCGGTGTTAAAGGGTTTAAATCGGTCGGGTCATTTGATAAAATGCTAAGGGGTCGCGAGTTCATAACACCCTCAATGCAAACCAAGACTGTTGAAAATTCCTCAAAATTTAAAACTGTGTCACCAATAGTTTTAATCAGATGATGTTTCGCACCCTTAATCGCGGCCTCCCAAAGGCCGCCCCAATGTGGTGAGCGAGGTGGGATAAATTTCCACTGAGTCTCGTTCTTGGATAAAAATTTTTCAATAGACTCAATGTTACCTTTTGATTTAAAAAATTCGTGTAAGGCTTTCAAATGGTTACTGGAGCCAGAAAAATTAGTGGCATTGTCAGAATATATTACCGAAGGATTACCCCGTCGGCCTATAAAACGTTGTAATGTGAGCAAAAATTGTTCAGTCGACAAGCCCGACACCAATTCTATGTGAACGCACTTAGTAGTCATACATACAAATATGGCAATATATGCTTTAACTTTAGGGGCCTTGCGTAAATTCGAGGTTTTGATTAAAAATGGACCACCAAAGTCCACACCGACCTTTAAAAATGGACGACAGACTGAAACCCGATCTTTAGGAAGGTCTGCCATCATTTGCTCGGCGCATTTAGCTTTGAATTTAAAACAAGGGATGCACTTGTGAATTATTCGTTTAACAGCTCTAAGGCCGTCTAGGGGCCAATACCGTAGTCTAAAGTTACTTAACACGGTTTGAGGACCGGCATGATATAATTTAAGATGCTCTCTCCGTAGCATCAAATCAACAACGTGACATTTAGCAGGCAATAACACTGGATGCTTTTGTGCAAATGGCAGATCAGCATTTGACAATCTCCCGCCAACGCGGATTAAGCCTTCCAAGTCAATAAACGGATTTAAAGAATTAAAATGTTTGTTTCGAAGGACCATTTTGTTTTTTAATAAATCTTTCTCTTGAGAAAAATAGTGTTGTTGCGAAACTTGCAACGTTACCTTTAAGGCATGTTGTAATTCATATACCTTCAAGGTACCAAACCTTTTGTTATCTTTATGTTTTAAATTATGTGAGAAACGAAGACAGAATGCAACTATTCGTTGTATTTTCAGAAAGTCTGAAAACCTATTGAAAATACTAATCATATAATTTTCAGTAGAAGTTGTACTCATAACAATTTTTCGTTCTTCGGGAATTTTTTGAACATTAACATTTGGCTGAAATGAGTTTAAATTAAAATCAACATTTTTCAAATGTGAGGGCCCTTGCCACCACATATCATTAGAAATAAGTTCTTGGGCCATCATACCTCTGGATACATAATCAGCTGGATTTTGTTTGGTAGGAATGTACCTCCAGGTGTGCAAAGATGTTAGTTCTTGAACTAACGAAACTCTATTTGAAACGAATATATTCCATCTACTTGGATGTGATTGTAGCCATGCTAACGAAATTTGTGAATCAGTCCAAAGATTAACACTGGCTATTTGAAAGTTATTTTTGAATATCTCCAAAATACGATGAGTGGTCTTTGCTGACAACACGCATGCGCATAATTCCAATTTTGGAAGAGAAATTGTTCGCAACGGACAAACTCTAGATTTGGCACAAATTAGATGACAGGAAACACTGTTGTTTTCATAAACAGTTCTTAAATATATACAACACCCATATGCCTTTAAGCTTGCATCTGAGTAAGAATGGATCTCAATTCGCTTGATATTCCGATTATTAATTAAACATCGTGGAATTTTTAAATCTGATAATTCGAGAATGTTTGTAGAAAATTTAGTCCATTCGTCACGCAATTCGAAATTTAAACAGTCATCCCAATTTAAATTCGATAACCAAAGTTTCTGCATAAAAATTTTTGCCGTTACGACAATTGGAGCAACAAGCCCCAACGGATCGTAGATTTGAGCTATGATAGCTAAAACGTTTCTTTTTGTGACTGGATTTACATTTATGTTCTTGGGCAAAGAAATGGAAAAGTTATCTGATTCTGGCTCCCAAAAAATACCCAACACTTTATTAGAGTTACTCTCAGAATTTATAGAGTAGTTTTTGGGTTCAGTTTCTGGGGTAAAGTTATGCATGAACTCATTGGAATTTGAACACCATTTATGCAGTGTAAATTTGCCTAAATTAAGTAATTTTATTAATTGGGTTTTTAGTTCACAGAGCTCCTCAAAAGAGTCAGCTCCCGCCAAAACATCGTCAACGTATGTTTGAGTCTGAATTGCTATAGCTGCCAACGGAAATTCCTTTTTATACATGTCTGCCAATTCAGCGAGACAACGAGTGGCTACATACGGTGCAAAATTTGTTCCGTAGCTAACAGTCAACAATTCGATGCATTTAATATCATCTGTTATACTTTCTCGCCATAAGATATTTTGTAAATAAACGTGATCAGTATTGATTAAAATTTGCCTGTACATCTTTTCGATGTCTGCAACAACAGCAAAAATGTAAGTTCTAAAGCGACACAAAATGTCGAATAATTCTGGCTGAACAACAAGCCCTTTTAGACATACGTCATTTAATGAATAACCTGAGGTGGTTTTTAGGGATGCGTCGAAGACAACTCTGAGACGTGTTGTAGTTTTATCATTACGAATCACACAATGGTGAGGTATGAAATATTTGTGGTTATTGTGAATATTTTTAAAATCAAGAGGAATATACCTTGCATGGCCTAAGTTGATGTATTCTTTAATAAACTCTGAATATTGGTCAAACAATGATTTATTTTGATGTAATCTTTTCTCTAATGAAAGAAAGCGTTTTCTGGCATATGAAAACGATTCGCCTAGTTTAGAACTCTCAACGGGCGATTTAAATGGGATGTCCACTTGGAATCTACCATCTTCTAGGATTTTTGTGGTACCCTTAAATATTTGTTCAGAAAGTTCATCCTCACATGATAAAATATGTCCTTGTGGCACATCTTCAACTGCCCAGAATTTTTGCAGCAATTTATCGATTTGATTGAAATTAATAAATAAGGAATGTGAGGGAGCTTGATCACATGTTATAAAATTTGACAATATTGTTGGGGATAGGACACCTCCTACCACCCAACCAAGGTGGGTATTTTGTAAAGTGGGTAGGTTGTCTCCAAGGTTAATTAAACCAGGTGAAAGCAATGAATAATAAACATCTGCCCCCAATAATAAATCTACGTGATCTGGAACATCATAATTTGAGTCGGCCAAGACAATGCTACAAGGGATTTCTAGTCGATTTGTTTGTATAGGAAATTGAGGCAACTTGGAAGAAATGAAATTTGTTACTGAACAATTTACTTCGAATGATTTTGTTGGGTCAACTTTTGAGAACAATTTAATATCGATTCCTTCGCTCACTTGCATGTTACCTGATACACCACAAATAGACAAATTTTTATTATAGGTAGGGTATTGTAATCTTTTAGCCAATTTATGTGTGATAAGTGACACTTGAGACCCACTATCAAGCACTGCTCTGGCAGATATTAAATGACCATTATTATTTGAAACATGTACGGATGCAGTTGCCAATAAAATATGAGATTTTTGATTTATAAAAAGGCTTGACATAGCGTTAGATAGTGCATCAAGGTTGTCACTAGTAGAAGCTTGAACAACCTCCGACTTCAGTTTTTGTTCTATGTTAGAAGCTTGATCTGGGTTACTATTTGAGTTATTCATAGGATAATATTTTTGTTTGTGATTAGGTTGCCCACGATTGGAGCTAAAACTCGAATTTTGTTGAGGGTTTCTTAAATTATTGTGAGAATTATTAGGGTTTGATGAATGTTCAACAGAATCTTCCGCATGTAATAGGGTATTATGAGCTTTGCCGCAAATAGGACAATTCTTCCACTCACATTGACTTACATGGTGTGGAGCAAAACATTTGAAACATAATCGATTTGAAAATACAAACTGTTTTCTTTGATTTAATGGAAGCTCTTTGAATTTAAAGCATTTGAACATGTTGTGATTTGACATTTTGCAAAACAAGCAACTTAGTTTTTTATCTACATTAGCAAAATGAGAGTTTTTACGAGGCAACTCTGGCGAAACCAAATTTTCAGCAGCCTGACATCTTTTCTCAACGAACTTGAGGAAACCATCCAGAGTAGGTAAAAGAGTAGGACCTCTCTCCAATTCATACCCACGTCTAGTGTTAATGTCTAATTTTTGGGACAAAATATACACCAAAATTAAATCCCACTCTGCAGTAGGAACATTTAAATTTTTTAAGCACTCAGTGTGCTGTTTAATTGAGACGACGAATTCGCGCAAATTCATTGAACTACTTTTATTTATCGATGGAACGTCTAATAGGCCCTTGATGTGAACGTAAATATTCGCTAACTTATTTTCATATCTTTCTTTGAGTATGTCGATTGCTACTGACAAATTAGAGGCAACCAACGGTAAATTTGCAATTAGTTTTTGGGGTTCACCCAGTAAATTTGATTTTAAATAGATAAGTTTTTGTATTTCTGCCAAATCATCATTGTCTAAAACAAGGGCTTTAAAAATATCATAAAAACCGTTCCAACTTTGGTGAGCACCTGCAAATTTGTCAATAACAATTTCAGGCATCTTAGATTTAACTTCTGTCTTAACATTAATATTTTGAGGAGAATTTGCCTGATGACTTGTACCTTGAGCAGGAACAATATCTTTAGAAGAATAGTGATCAATCAAAATTTTCAATTGAGCTTTTAAAGTACAATATTTTTCTTCGTAATCACTAGGATCACCAATCTTATCAACATCTATCTCAGATTCCTCAATGACGTCCTGAGCATCTGAAAATTTCTTGAAAGAAGTTTCAAGTAACTCTAACCTTGTTTCATATTCAAATTTATGCAATAAAGTACCTGCATTTGTCTTGATAAAATTGTCTATCCTAGTGATGCTGCTTTTGGCAGTTTTACGAGCGGCATGCGCTTTTAATAACAACGCATCCGGATCCATGTTTAATTATAATCTTATAGACGGAAAGATAAAATTTACAAACAAAATTAGTGCAACTCGCTAACTAAAATACACTACTTAGTACAATTATATAGTTGATTAAGCTAAAACTTCATAAAATGTTCAATGTCTATAAAAGTTTATAAAACTGTGAGCGAAAACTCGCTAGATAATAAGTACTGTCACTTAGAGTAGGTAATACTACAATGTTTCATGCTGGTACGCAAGTAATAAATCGTATAAAACTATACGTCAAATGTTCAACAACTTATGAAAATAAAATAAACAAGTACGTTGGAAAGATCTGACCTGAATAAATCCTTGACGAAGTCCAATTCGCAACCAGTCCAGTTGATGTGTGGCCGTCCTACGAGACGATATCACTCGTCACTCCGCCGTGTTGTTTTAACGGTTGCAGGTTGACACGAAGCAAGGTTACGCAAGGTTACCAGACCCACATTCCATTTTCCAAGTTTAATAATTGAATCTTTTTGCTGGTTTTATGCTCTATCCGACTCGAGGGATCAATTTTATGTGTGGGAATAAACTAACAATTATCCCTCAAACACATAAAGCTTCGATAGCTCGTGCTACTTGACTTGGAAGGTGATTCAATAAAATAACTAAATGATTTAATACTCGACGGTTGTTTATTTTGTAGAATACTAACAAAATACCGATAACTAAACTTACTCTACGTTTTATAACTATACGATAAAATGATTATTTTTATGTTCAAATAGAACGATAACTTTGAATGATGTTTTCGCGAACGCGAAGTGTTGAAACACAAACGTGGTTTTTTGGTTTTACAATTGAGTACGAGCCGCAAGCGCGGTAACCCTTCTTCAATGAGAAGTTCAACTCGACCGACTAAACTGCTAATGCTTAGGGTGCGGTCGCGACAGCAGTAAACAAAGGGGAAAAATAGGTACAAGCTTGCTGGAGCCTGCAGAAACATCGTTCAAGGTTGAATAAAATACAACTATCTAAAATAGTACGTTAGGAATTAAATAGGTACAAAAATAGGACATTATAAATTAAACATCCATAACTACTACTGAATCAGCCGGAAGATATTTTATCATTTCACCAAAATAGTCTTCAAAAACATCTGAATCCATGTCCTGGTAATCTCCCGTATGGCACGACTGAAAGGTTAGCAAACCTTCTTTTAAAAATCCCTCTTCGCTTCCAATATGGACGATTATTAGTCTTTTCCCTTTACCTGAAGGCACCTTAATACCCGTTGACAGGTCTTCCATGAAAGCTTGTAGAGCACTGTTTACATTTTTGTCTTGCCACATTTTTGGTACTGTATAACCTTCATTGATCCACGTCTCATCAAGATAAAAGATTTTCTTCTGCTCTGATCTGTACTGCTTTATACTTCTTAAGTATTTTCGTCGCCAGCAAACAATTTCATCGCTTTCAAGTAAGTAAAATCCATATATCTCAAAGTGGTCCATAAAAGTTTTTTAATTATCAACGGAATACTGTCATCCTGGTCAAGCACCATTAAAATCTTATCTAGGTTGGGTATTTCTTTTTTAAAATAAAAAGAGTGAACTTTTCTTCGAATTACACTTTTGGTGTCTTCATCAAGGACTTTTACTGGTCTGCCTGGACTTTTCTTGGGAGGCTCCACTTGGCCTGCTATCTTTCTCCACCGCAATAATTTAAAAACGGTGGACTTTCCAACTCCAGTCATTCGGGAACATCGGTTGACTGTTTCTTGTACAGTAAATTTCGGGTAATCGTATTTTATGCAATCGTGTATATTTAAAATAATAAGTTTTTCATTCACTGATAGTGGAGAATTATTTGAACATCTTTCCGTTGGTGTAAATGTCGCCATTTTATTACTAATCTTATAATACTGTGAACACTATTTACGTCTTAACAGCAAATACTGATGCGTTAAACTAAACAAATATACTTATAAAGGTCTAAAAATTTTGGGTAAGGCACCTTGCGGCGCATGGTTGAGCCGAATCTGAAACAGGGGGAAACAGTTAGCTTAGTTATTAATGGAGATATCGTTATTCAATGTGGACTAGGATTTTCATCAAAATTTTGAAAACAATCGAAAATACTTCATTTTTGGTAAAGAACATTGTGCACAAAAAAATTAAAAACATTAGGTTCTATTTAAAATAACAAAGTTGGCATCTACTTCCGGTCAAACCGGAAGTGCCACATTCAGGACAATATTATATTTGAACTCAGCGTCATCCAAAACTTACAGCTTCGTAATTTCAGATTTTTAACATAACTGTATCCGCCATCACTTTTAATCAAAACTTTTCGCGCCACACCCTGTATTATTATTACAAAGGATGATATTAAACATTATTCCTTGAATTCAATCACAGTTATATAATTTTTTTCAACAAAATTACATAGATACGTATTATATACAGGTACGAAGTAACCTTGAAAGCAAAATCATATTGTAACTGATCACAAATTTCATGTAATTTCAATTTAATCATACAGGGTGTCAGTTCTAACAAACCCGTTAACCTATCAAAAGAAACTGAATAAAAAAAGCTGTTTCTAACGTTATCTCGCTTCATCTTTGAACATATTAATATTTATTTATTCCTATTCAAAGTTTAATAACATTTTAAATTCTTGTTAAGTACATCCGTACAGAACCTGTTTATTGTATTAATTAATTTCTTGAGTGTACTACGAGTACTGTACTTTGTTTATTGGATACAATTATTTTATGTAATGGATAAGTTTTGCTTTACAGCGGCCATACACGCTACGGTCAACCGGACGTGTCTCCGGTTGCCGGAGCGGTTTTCAGTTTTTTCGCGATAGCATCGAATAAGGACGCACTGGCTTTGTTAGGCCTCGCGTTAATTTTGAAGAAAAAATAAACAAAAATAGTGAAAAGGAAGCGAAAAAGGTGGTTATTGAAAAGGGAAACCTACGCACAGGAACATCGTACGGTGTCTCTCGCAAGAATTGATTTTACAGTACAGTTTAAAAAAACTGCACAGGTAGACCTCTCCGGTAGACCGTAGCGTGTATGGCTGCTATTAGTTTTAAAAACGAAAATTTTTAGTTTGTCTTTTGAAAAATGAGAAAATATTTCGAAAAAAGGTATCCTGAAGAGATAGATAGGGTATTACTTTGAGTCCTAATAAAAGTAAACATATATAAAGTCATGTCCGGCTTGAGTCGGGAATTCTAATAATTATGCCAAAAATTTAAAAACAAAAATTGTGTTTATGTATCCAGAACAACACCGGTTATGTGTGAGTTTGTTTAACATACCATTCTTGGTCTAGTTTAAGTAGAAATTATTTTATCTATATCAGTGGCAGATCTAGAACGTCCTAAAATAGGGGGCTGAGCTTAAATTTCAATCAAAACATAATTTTATAAAGAAAAATAGTATATAAATATGAAATGTTCATAAGTTTACGTCATGTTTATAACAAAAATTAATATATAATTTTGTTTATTTTACCTAACCTTGAATCCTCCACAAAAATTATTCCGATATAGTGTAATTACATTACAATTTTTACATAATTTCTATGGCTTCAAATTATTTCATACTCAATTAGATTCGTAATAATTTGAATTATCAAACTGTTCTAGATTTGATTTAAATCAAATTACGGCTCACTATACGGGGTGTCCCAGAAGATTGAACAAAAAACTAGGGAGATGATAGGAGGACTAAAAATAATGATAGCACTTCCTATCAAATTTGCGCCTAACTCCTTCCGTTATATAATAGTTCTAAATAAAATAAAATAATAATAAGTTTATTGCTTATAGAAAACAATGTTTACAGCAAGGTTAGTGTGTGATAATATACAAAAATTTTAAGTTTACAAGACGGTTGGTAACAAAAAAAATAAAATAAAATAAATATTAATTGAAGACCATAACTTCAAAAGGGTGCCAAATTAATACTTCTGATATTGACATAAAACGTTATTTTTGAATAAATTAATAAATTAGTGCACAAAATTATTTCCCATTAGATTGCACCTTTATTTCTGAAACTGAACAAATAGTCATAAACCAAAATTGTATTCTAAAAAAAATATACAAGAAAGGACAATTTGTAAAAGGGTCTAAGTCCAAGAAAGTATAACAATTTAAAATATTGCAAGTGTTGATATTTTGAAACTTTATCAAGTTGTTATAGAACGGCTGATGTTGGACTGGCAAATATGGTATCATATCTTGTAGATTTGTCAGTTTTTCTTTTGTGATTTTATATTTGAAATTTTCCAAGGTTTTCAAACGTACTTTGGAGAGTTGGTCGACCGTTTTGCCTTTTTTCAATACATTTACTTCATGCCATTCTTCTACTTCAGAAAACGATTTCTTTATTTTTACTATAGTTGGTTTCTCCTTTGCTATTTTAATCATTGAAGCCTGGGATATATTTAATTTTGTCGTATTAAGGTAAGTATCTGCAGTTTCTTGAATATTTTTAAAGTCATCATGTTTGATGGGTAATACTTGGAATGGCACAATGTGGCGCGTTTCTTGAATCATCTTTTGAACGCATTTTGGAGTAAAGCATTTTGTCACCCGCTTACGTTTTTCAATTAGCCCGAAATCTCTATCGTAAGGCATATACGAATGTCCACTAACTAAAAATAATTGTTTTGACTCGTCAAACATGTTATTCACAACCAAAAATATTAGCGCTAAGAGTATCATTTTATTTTTATTCTGGCCAATTCAGTCCGTCCAAATCACTAATTTTCTACCATACGTTGCAAGATGTCCATCTTATACAACCCTTAATTAGCAAACACGATGCAATTTCATTACCTCCTCTCATCCCAAATGCACATTATTGCGTTATTAGAGTTGCCAATATGGATACACAGATTGTAAACTGATAGCTGCCTACTGTGAATTTGGTAGCGAATTTCTTCGTTGTATTTACGTTTCTTTGTTGATTTTCCTCTTTTATCCTTATAAACATGGTCTCCAGCATTATTCTTATCAACGAGGACTTGTACTTGTTTATGAGACAATGCAACAATATTGGTAAAAGCCTGACGACAGATTTTAACATGTTCTCCGGTCTCGTTTGGAATCGTGTAATGAATGGTAGCTTGTCGGTGGCTATTTTCTGGTTGATCATCGTGTCTATGACGTCTTCGAGATATAGTTTCCACGTGAATGAGTCCCATTAAATATGTACCTTGAGTGACTTTGTCACATTTTTGCAGATTTGCTTACATTTACATGCGTTCTGAAACAAAAACAAAGACAAAAAGATATAACCTAGATGTAGTCTGAAAATTCTTACATTTGTATCAGGTGGTTTTTTTGCTGTTACTGTGCTCATCTTGTATGTTGTATGTTCTAAACCACTTGTTTTCAACTGTTTTCTTACTGGTTTCACACTTTCTGTTCCACGTTCTCTACGTTTTGATTGTTTGTCTGCATCCATTTTGCTTGGTATAACCGTCACTCACAGCAGTCAAATTCAAACTGTGTACCGGTACTGACCTGACAAGGAAGGAAAAAGGAAGGATTGTTTTTCATTCTCCCCCCTCTCGAGGGGAGCGGGCCGCTATAGGCTTTCCGGAGCCTCTTCAGCCAACATTGGAAGGAATAAGGATTGTTTGGTTCAGGGGATGGGAGTGGAGGGAACGGTGGTAGGTGCCTGAGAGGTGTGTACTGACCCAGCATTCGCCTATTGCTACGAGAAAACCTCTGAAAAAACTCATAGCAGGTCAGGCGGATCTGGGATTTGAACCCCGGTCCTTCCGAATGCAAGCCGAGAGCGTAACCACTCGACCACTTGCTCGGTACTGACCTGACAAACGCACGAGGCACTTAGAACCTTTTGATGCTTAACCCTGGTGGTCCATAACACTTCAGCCATCTTTCGGCATTTATAACAAACTTTTGCAAGGCTGTACTCACTTAGAACCTTCTGAATATCGTTAGGCTTGGTACTTACACCTCTTTAAAGCCAAAAACTCATTTTTTGCATTGTTGGCACTTAGACCTTTCTGAAGTTATGGTCTTCAATTATTCATCTAGTATAAATGACCTTAATTTGAGTATAGGTATTCCAAAGGTAGCAGCATACAGTTTTTCCCTCAGATACGATTACATTTTGTAGAGCATTTACTAATGTTTCCAAATTTTGCAGTATGTATTATGTTTCATGACTGTATATATCGGACACTCAAACAAAATATGAAAAATATTTTTTCTACAATTGCTATGAAAAGTGACGTATTTCTCATACCTTACTTAATTTCAAAACCAAATATTGCTCAAACTGTGAGAAATAATATTTCTCACGGCACTTTGCCCACGCCACATACATTTATATGGAGAATCAAATAAAATGGACAAAAACTTAGTAGGCTTCTGTCATCTTTAAATACCTACTTAGTTGTCACAAAACTGTCAGATTATATTAGAAAATATGTTAAAAATTTTAAAAAATTGTCAAAAATTTTGAAATATGGTCAAAAATTTGAAAAAATCTGGAAAAATGGTCAATAATTGTCAAAAACTGTCAAAGTTTTGAGAAAATGGTTAATAATTGTCAAATATTTTCAAATATTTGGAAAAATGGTTAATAATTGTCAAAAACTGTCAAAATTTTGAAAAAACGGTCAATAATTATAAAAGACTGTCAAAAATGGTCAATAATTGTTAAAAATTGTCAAAAATTTGGAAAAATTGTCAAAAATGGTCAATAATTGTTGGAATCTGTCAAAAATTGTCAAATATTTTTAAAAATGGTCAAAAATAGTCAATAATTGTTAAAATTTTGAAAAATGATCAAAAACTGTGAATATTTTTGAAAGTTGTCAAAAATGGTCAATAATTGTCAGAAACTGTCAAAAATGGTCAATAATTGTTAAAATTTTGAAGAAATTGTCAATAATTATAAAAAAATGTCAAAAATGGTCAATAATTGTTGAAAATTGTCAAAATTTTTGAAAAGTTGTTAAAAATGGTCAATAATTGTCAGAACCTGTCAAAAATGCTCAAAAATTGGCAAAAATGGTCAATAACTGTTAAAATTTGGAAAAATGGTCTAAAATGGTCAAAATTTTTGAAAAATTGCCAAAATTGATCAAAAATTGTCAAAATTGATCAAAAATTGTCAAAACTATCAAAATTGGTCAATAATTGTTAAAATTTGAAGAAATAGTCAAAAATTGTCAAAATTTTGAAAAATGGTCAAAAATTGTCAAAATTTTGAAAAATGGTCAAAAATTGTCAAAATTTTGAAACAATGGTCAATAATTATAAAAAACTGTCAAAAATGGTCAATAACTGTGAAAAATTGTCAAAATTTTTGAAAAATGGTCAAAGTTTTTGAAAAATTGTCAAAAATGGTCAATAATTGTCAGAACCTGTCAAAAATTGTCTAAAATGTTTAAAATTTCTGAAAAATTGTCAAACATGACCAATAATTGTCAAAATTGGTCTATAATTGACAAAAATGGTCAATAATTGTTGAAATTTGAAAAAATAGTCAAAAATTTTGAAAAAATGGTCAATAATTGTCACAAATTATCAAAATTTTTGAAAAATGGTCCTTCTATTGTGCATAAGAAACAAGCTTCTATCGGTGGTCCGACGACCGCTCACCTTTTCTTTTTGTTTTACTAACCATAAAAATAAATATTAAGTTACTTTACTTGTATTCTTTAAAT
The DNA here is from genome assembly GCA_947563755.1 of Lochmaea crataegi. Lineage (NCBI taxonomy): Eukaryota > Metazoa > Arthropoda > Insecta > Coleoptera > Chrysomelidae > Lochmaea > Lochmaea crataegi. The sequence goes on along the minus strand of OX387423.1, from coordinate 47,069,614 downwards.
TTGTGCAGTTGTAGAAAAAGTATAGAGTGCAACATGTGGGGAAAGTACTTTTCTCACGAGTGTGGAAGTTTGTGGCACGAGCCCAAAGGGCGAGTGCCGCAAACACACGAGTGAACTTTCCCCACTTGTTGCACAATATACTATTCCTTCTCGTCCATATTACAAACAGGACATGTTAGAGCAGGATCTATTCTGCAGGTTATGCCGTTCAATGTAAACTTCATTTTAAATTGATTGAGCCAAAGTACGAGTAATCTGTATTGGTGACTTCAACAATAAATAATTGCTTGTTTCACGTGTTGTGGGGAAAGCATTATAGAGAGCCATGAAAGGGTATACGCAGACGATATAGCAATATCGGATTGGTGCAGGAAACTATAATGTTTATAAACAGTTGTTTTTTTTTGTGTTGTTAGATGGCGATAAGTTAAATTATTCTTTAACTGCAATGGATCAATGTCTACAATAAATTGTTTAATTTTGGATGCACAATTATACTTTGTGGTGACGGAATTCACAACACGTAGTTGTTGTTCAAAACAAAGTATGGCATAGCGAAATTCCAATTTATTGTAATTTCAAAAACATTGTACGACAACTTAACTCTTCCTGCTTCAATCCGAATAACAGAGTCAGGGATATTAACAGCAACTAAGAAGATTCGTTTTAAGAAATGTATTTGCACTCTTTCTATTGCATCTAAATAACAAGGACCCCAAACAGAGACACTGTTAAACATAACGCTTAACGCTAAATATTCAAGCAATTTGATTCTAGGGTACCACATGTCAATTTTTGCCTTACACGTCACAGGAATGATAGCGCCAACGGCTTGTTTTCCTTTTTTTACAGTTACAGTTGACATTTCGCTGAATAAGCCAGAGGAAGTAAACGTTACACTTAAATATGTATACAATGTGTTACTCGATTTTATGGTCTTGTTGTTAAAATAAAAATTATGGTTTGGTTTTTGGAAACCACCTTGAGAAAACCTAACAATTTTTTTTAAGATTGACAGTTAAACGATTAGTGTCAGTATATTTTTCTAAAATTTTCAGTTTCCTTGCAACATCAATTTCATAATGAGCTAGAATAACGAGATCATCAGCATACAGGAGTGTTAGTACATCGTTTTCTAAACCGGCGATAAAAAGTGCAAATAAAAGGACTCAAGGGTTCTCCTTGTAGAACACCCAAAGTTAGATCGTATAATTTTGTCAAGCCATCAGAGCTTTTTATTTGATCAGTGGCTTGTCAATAAAGTGATCTTATTAGGCCAATAATTTTTGACGAAACTCCAAGATTAAATAGTTTTAGCCATAATAAATTATGATGGACTGAATCAAAGGCTATTTTGAAATCGAAAAAAATTGCAAACACTTTTCGGTTATTATCTCCAATATGTAAATGAATAACAGAGCTCAACGTGAAAACATTGTCGATACACTCTTGGCCTACACGAAAGCCAGACTGACACTCTGGCATAACTCTGCAGTTATCAACCCATAAAGATAATCTGTTTAGAACATCTTAGTGCAGCAATTTACCAAACCTCTATAATTATCAGGGGTATCAGATGGGCCTCTTTTATGCAACATAGACAATAAAATGTTAGACTTTAGAAGCCTGAAGTTCGTTAACGAAGTGTGGAAGGCACACATTTTATCATTATTTCTAACCTTTCTAACATCGCCCAAGTAAGAACACTGGGACACCCCATATAACTAATAACATAAAATAGCTAAGAAATATTTTCATAGGGACATTCTTTTTTCGAATTAACTACAGAAAACTTGTCTTCTTACAAATTTTATTTAATTTTATAACAATTTATATGAAATTTTCAGCATTAATTGAAATTTTAAATTAAGTTATAAAAATTTTCCAACAATTTTTGCTGTGCACTTTGTTATATCACCAGGTGGATGTTTCGAGGCTATAAATAAATCGTGACTTATTGTTGCATTCCTTTAAATTGATAATACATTTTTTTTAATAACAAACAACAATTAATAGCGAATGATGAGTATTATTTAATATTTATATAAACAAAAAGTTAGATAGGATGTCGAATGCATTTTTAACGATCTTAGGTGTGGAGATCGTGATTGCTGTAAGAATAATACAGCCATCTTAGTAAGAAAGATATTCAAGGTCAAACGTCGCAAAAATGAGTTTTTTGAGAATATATCGTTTTCTCTGCCTCCAATCGTATTTACGTTCATTATAAAAATTGTAGAGGATGAAATCCTCTACAATTTTTATCTAAAACTTTTTTTAATACGTCCAGCTGTTTTCGAGATAGAGAGGCACAGCTCCTAGGAGACTACTGGATTGAAGAGGGACACTTACCTACACTGACGCTTACGGATATTCTAAAACTCCTTCGGGAAGTAGGTCTAAAGGAACTGCATTGACTGGTCCTAAGCCAGTATTTGGAATATAAAATACTGCTGCACGTGGTTGTACATCTCGGTGGATACAAACAAAACATCAGACGTATTGGAGCCACGTGCCAAAGCAAGAACGTTCGGAGTCGCTGATTTGAGAAATATTGAATCTCAGCAGGGGCCAGATAAGGAAAGTGGTGGGATTACTCACCCAGTGACCGGTACCTCAAAGAAGCACATGCATAAAGTTGGCATATATAGGGAGAAACCTATCTGTCGGTTGTGCATGAAAGAGAAGCAAACAGCCCTACACATTATTTTCGAATGTGAAGCATATTGCCTCATTGAAGATATAAGGTTTGGTCCAACTGGCATTTAGGAACCGTTCTGGAATCGTATCGATTACTGTATAGTGCGCAAACTCGAATTAGGGATGGACACATCAACTTTATCACCCCTTTTGTGGAGCTATTAGGAGAATGGGAGAATCAGATGATTGTATTGTAAGGTTAACTAAGAAAGATGGAATCTTGGCCAAGAATTTCTAATTGTAGACCATCGATGAAGATTTAATATGATGTACCTAGAACGGTTCTATCGCCAGTTGGAACGAACCTAATGACTCCTAGGACTAGAACACCCAAGGGAGAATTTCCTTCAGAAGGATGTAGTGAAAAGACTGTTGAGCCTGATAAGAGCTACTGCTTCACACAAACGGTACAACCAAAAGCACAAAAAGCATTAAGGCTGCGCTGAGCGCTCCACACTCTGCGCCCTTTATCCCGAAAACGGCTCGACGTATGAAAAAGGTTTTCGTATAAAATTTGTAGAGAATTTCATCCTCTACAATTTTAATTATAATTGCAAATAAGATTGGAGGTAGAGAAAACTAAATATTCTCAAAAAACTGAGTTCTGTGACCTACGACCTTGAATATCTGAGGACCCTCACACGTTGGCATAATGTGACTTTGGAGACAATATTTGTAATACCAAAATAAAGGTTTGTATAAAAATTCAGCTTATTCCGTTAGATTCCGAGGTGAAATCCCAAGATGACTGGACTAGAATTTAAAATAAAGTCTTAGCATCGTAGTGGAATTTAAAATAAGTTTTGTGAAGGTTTTAACTGTCTGAGAAACCTGTCTTTACAAGGGATTGCTTTTTAGAATTTTTTAAATATATTTTTTTATATATTTTTTTTGGCCTACACCAATGGAATTGCATGATTTTAAAATAAACTAGATTTTGTTAAAAAATGTTATAAATGTTTGTTGTTTGATATACTTTATTTTTTAATGAATGAAACTGTCACATTATCCTTTATTGGGGTTGGTTAGTAGGCGTAGGTGCAAAATATTTGATATTTATTAAATTAAAGAAAATTGATTTTTGTCCTGAAGATGAACAATTTTTGTTTTGTTTCGAATATACTAAGAATAATAGGAAATTTTTTAATTCAAATAAATGGATTCTTCGATAACTCTATAATTATTATAACGAAACACGTTGCAAAAGTAAAATTTCCGGACTTTTTTAAGATACAAAAATATATTCTACACTTTACCTAATTTTCTCCAACCCTTCGCAAGTTTAATAAAACTGACTTGATAACATGTTCCCTTCTTCCCTTTTTATCAATTTATATTTCCAATAAGGTAACTTCATAAATTCCTTCAGTATCAATATTCCCTCATCTCAATATTTACATAAAAAAAATAGAAAACTTACCAATAGAAATATTCATGTAAAAACAATTTCAAAGTTTTAATATAAAACCACAACACAAGGCCATCAGCCAATCACAACACCAACTGAGGATGCAACACACAACTTGTTATATAAGTCGACAAAACGATATGTAATTATTTGAGGTGCACACACACAAACACACACACAATTATTTCATAATTTTCCGAAATATACCATCGGGGAATTCACAAAATCTCTTATGTTGATTCTTGTAAATAATTTTATCGTTTGATTGAATTTGTGCTACTTTTGAAGCCGCTTTCTAGCGGTATAAGCGAGAATTCACTTTATTAACTAACAACGCTTCTTAAATTGGTTTAAAGTACACGGTTATTATAGTGTAGAGGAAGACGAGTGAATAATTCAAGTTTCTGATATTTTTCTACTACGTTCTTCAATTTATTTCTGTAAAAAGTTAATATTTTTTTAATGCAAATTCTGTCGATTTAATTTACGAATCACCTTATATATTTTGACCTTCTCCTCTTTTCAAAAATATCTAATTTGTTGACGTTTATTTGAAAAATGAACAACTTATTTGGCTTTTAGTCACTAGATTTTATGTAAAAAGTTATTATTTTTTTTATGCAAATACCGTCGATTTAATTTACGAATCACCCTCTATATTTTTACCTTAAGTGAAAGCTGAATTCTTCCTCTTTTCAAAAATATATGATTTGTTGAAGTTTATTTGGAAAATGAACAACTTATTTGGCTTTTAGTCACTGGATCTTATAAAAAAAGTTAATATTTTTGTATGCAAATATCGTCGATTTAATTTACGATTCACCCTATATATTATGTCTCAAATGGAAGCTGAACTCTTCCTCTTTCTAAAAATATATAATTTGTTGTAGTTTATTTGAAAAATGAACAACTTATTCGGTTTTTAGTCACTAGATTTTATGTAAAAAGTTAACATATTTGTTATGCAAATACCGTTGATTGAATTTACGGATCACCCCATATATTTCACTTCAAATGAAAGTTGAACTCTTCCTCTTTCTAAAAATATATAATTTGTTGCAGTTTATTTGAAAAATCAACAACTTATTTGGCTTTTAGTCACTAGATTTATGTAAAAAGTTGATATTTTTTTAAGCAAATATCGTCGATTTAATTTACGAGTCACCCTATATATTTTTAACATAAATGAAAGCTAAACTCTTCCTCTTTCTAAAAATATATAATTTGTTGAAGTTTATTCGAAAAACGAACAACTTATTTGGCTTTTAGTCACAAGATCTTATGTAAAATATTGATATTTTTTTAAGCAAATATTGCCGATTCAATTCACAAATCACCCTATATATTTTGGCCTGCATGAAAGCTGAACTCTTCCTCTTTCTAAATATATATAATTTGTTGAAGTTTATTTGAAAAATGAACAACTTATTTGGCTTTTAGTCACTAGATTTTATGTAAAAAGTTAACATATTTGTTATGCAAATATCGTCGATTTAATTTAAGGATCACTCTATATATTTTGGCATGGATGAAAGCTGAACTCTTCCTCTTTCAAAAAATATATAATTTGTTGAAGTTTAATTGAAAAACGAACAACTTATTTGGCTTTTAGTCACAAGATCTTATGTAAAAAGTTAATATTTTTTATGCAAATATCGTCGATTTAATTTACGAATCACCCTATATATTTTGAACACAAATGAAAGCTAAACTCTTCCTCTTTCTAAAAATATATAAATTGTTGAAGTTTATTTGAAAAACGAACAACTTATTTGGCTTTTAGTAACAAGATCTTATGTAAAATATTGATATTTTTTTAAGCAAATATTGCCGATTCAATTCACGAATCACCCTATATATTTTGCCTTGGATGAAAGCTGAACACTTCCCCTTTTAAAAAATATATAATTTGTTGAAGTGTAATTGAAAAACGAACAACTTATTTGGCTTTTAGTCACAAGATCTTATGTAAAAAGTTAATATTTTTTTATGCAAATATCGCCGATTTAATTTACGAATCACCCTATATATTTTGAACATAAATGAAATCTAAACTCTTCCTCTTTCTAAAAATATATAATTTGTTGAAGTTTATTCGAAAAACGAACAACTTATTTGGCTATTAGTCACAAGATCTTATGTAAAATATTGATATATTTTTAAGCAAATATTGTCGATTCAATTCACGAATCACCCTATATATTTTGCCTTGGATGAAAGCTGAACACTTCCCCTTTTAAAAAATATATAATTTGTTGAAGTGTAATTGAAAAACGAACAACTTATTTGGCTTTTAGTCACAAGATCTTATGTAAAAAGTTAATATTTTTTTATGCAAATATCGCCGATTTAATTTACGAATCACCCTATATATTTTGAACATAAATGAAATCTAAACTCTTCCTCTTTCTAAAAATATATAATTTGTTGAAGTTTATTCGAAAAACGAACAACTTATTTGGCTATTAGTCACAAGATCTTATGTAAAATATTGATATATTTTTAAGCAAATATTGTCGATTCAATTAACAAATCACCCCAATATATTTTGGCTTGGATGAAAGCTGAACTCTTCCTATTTCTAAAAATATATAAATTGTTGAAGTTTATTTGAAAAACGAGCAACTTATTTGGCTTAAGGTCACTAGATTTTATGTAAAAAGTTGATATTTTTTTAAGCAAATATCGTCGATTAAATTCACGAATCACCCTATATATTTTGGCTTGGATGGAAGCTGAACTCTTCCTCTTTAAAAAAATATAAAATTTGTTAAAGTTTAATTGAAAAACGAACAACTTATTTGGCTTTTAGTCACAAGATCTTATGTAAATAGTTAATATTTTTTTATGCAAATACCGTCGATCTAATTTACGATTCACCCTATATATTTTGTCTAAAATAAAAGCTGAACTCTTCCTCTTTCTAAAAATATATATTTTGTTAAAGTTTATTTGAAAAACGAACAACTTATTTGGCTTTTAGTAACTAGATTTTACGTAAAAAGTTAACATTTTTTTATGCAAATGTCGTCGATTTAAATTACGATTCACCCCATATATTTTGACTTAAATGAAAGCTGAAGTCTTCCTCTTTCTGAAAAAATATAATTTGCTGAAGTTTATTTGAGAAATGAACAACATGTTTGGCTTTTAGTCAATAGATTTTATGTTAAAAGTTGATATTTTTTTATGCAAATATCGTCGATTCAATTTACGAATCACCCTATATATTTTGAAATTAAATGAAAGCTGAACTCTTCTCCTTTCTAAAAATACATGATTTGTTGAAGTTTATTTGAAAAATGAACAACTTATTTGGCTTTTAGTCACTAGATTTTATGTAAAAAGTTAATATGGTTTTATGCAAATACCGTCGATTTAATTTACGATTCACCCTATATATTTTGACTTAAATGAAAGCTGAACTCTTCCTCTTTCTAAAAACATATAATTTGTTGAAGTTTATTTGAAAAATGAACAACTTATTCGGCTTTTAGTCACTAGATTTTATGTAAAAAGTTGATATTTTTTTATGCAAATTCCGTCGATTCAAGTAACGATTTATCCTATATATTTTCACTTTAAATGAGAGCTGAACTCTTCGTCTTTCTAAAAATATATATTTTGTTGAAGTTTATTTGAAAAACGAACAACTTATTTGGCTATTAGTCACTAGATTTTATGTAAAAAATTAATATTTTTTTATGCAAATGTCGTCGATTCAAATTACGATTCACCCTATATATTTTGACTTAAATGAAAGCTGAACTTTTCCTCTTTCTAAAAATATATAATTTGCTGAAGTTTATTTGAAAAATGAACAACTTATTTGGCTTTTAGTCACTAGATTTCATGATAAAAATTAATATTTTTGTATGCAAATACCGTAGTATTAATTTACGTATCACCCTATAAATTTTGACCTTAAATGAAAGCTGAACTTTTCCTAAAAATATATATTTTGTTAAAGTTACCTTGAGAAATGAACAGCATATTTGGCTTTGAGTCACTAGATTTTATGTAAAAAGTTAATATTGTTTTATGCAAATACCGTCGATTTAATTTACGAATCACCCTATATATTTTGAACATAAATGAGAGCTAAACTCTTCCTCTTTCTAAAAATATATAATTTGTTGAAGTTTCTTTGAAAAATGAACATCTTATTTGGCTCTTAGTCACTAGATTGTATGTAAAAATTTAATATATTTTTTTTATGCAACTACCGTCGGTTGAATTTACAAATCACCCTATATATTTTGAACACAAATGAAAGCTGAATTCTTCCTCTTTTAAAAATATATAATTTGTTGAAGTTTATATGAAAAATGAACAACTTATTTAGCTTTTAGTCACTAGATTTTATGTTAAAAGTTGATATTTTTTTAAGCAAATATCGTCGATTCAATTCACGAATCACCCTATATATTCTGGCTTGGATGAAAGCTGAACTCTTCCTCTTTCTAAAAATATATAATTTGTTGAAGTTTATTTGAAAAACGAACAACTTATTTGGCTTTTAGTCACAAGATCTTATGTAAAAAGTTAATCTTTTTTTATGCAAATACCGTCGATTTAATTTACGAATCACCCTCTATATTTTTACCTTAAGTGAAAGCTGAATTCTTCCTCTTTTTAAAAATATATGATTTGTTGAAGTTTATTTGAAAAATGAACAGCTTATTTGGCTTTTAGTGACTAGATTTTATGTAAAAAGAAAAAAAAATTTTATGTAAATACCGTCGATTTAATTTACGAATCACCTTATATATTTTGACCTTCTCCTCTTTTCAAAAATATCTAATTTGTTGAAGTTTATTTGGAAAATGAACAACTTATTTGGCTTTTAGTCACTAGATTTTATATAAAAAGTTTATATTTTTGTATGCAAATATCGTCGATTTAATTTACTATTCACCCCATATATTTTGTCTCAAATGGAAGCTGAACTCTTCCTCTTTCTAAAAATATATAATTTGTTGAAGTTTATTTGAAAAATGAACAACTTATTCGGCTTTTAGTCACTAGATTTTATGTAAAAAGTTAACATATTTGTTATGCAAATACCGTTGATTGAATTTACGGATCACCCCATATATTTCACTTTAAATGAAAGTTGAACTCTTCCTCTTTCTAAAAATATATAATTTGTTGAAGTTTATTTGAAAAATGAACAACTTATTTGGCTTTTAGTCACTAGATTTATGTAAAAAGTTGATATTTTTTTAAGCAAATATCGTCGATTTCATTTACGAGTCACCCTATATATTTTTAACATTAATGAAAGCTAAACTCTTCCTCTTTTTAAAAATATATAATTTGTTGAAGTTTATTTGAAAAACGAACAACTTATTTGGCTTTTAGTCACAAGATCTTATGTAAAATATTGATATTTTTTTAAGCAAATATTGCCGATTCAATTCACAAATCACCCTATATATTTTGGCTTGCATGAAAGCTGAACTCTTCCTCTTTCTAAATATATATAATTTGTTGAAGTTTATTTGGAAAATGAACAGCTTATTTGGCTTTTAGTCACAAGATCTTATGTAAAAAGTTGATATTTTTTTATGCAAATATCGTCGATTTAATTTAAGAATCACCCTATATATTTTGGCATGGATGAAAGCTGAACTCTTCCTCTTTCAAAAAATATATAATTTGTTGAAGTTTAATTGAAAAACGAACAACTTATTTGGCTTAAGGTCACTGGATTTTATGTAAAATATTGATATTTTTTTAAGCAAATATCGTCGATTCACTTCACAAATCACCCTATATATTTTAGCTTGGATGAAAGCTAAACTCTTCCTCTTTCTAAAGATATATAATTTGTTGAAGTTTATTTGAAAAATGAACAACTTATTTGGCTTTTAGTCACAAGATCTTATGTAAAAAGTTAATATTTTTTTATGCAAATATCGTCGATTTAATTTAAGAATCACCCTATATATTTTGGACATAAATGAAAGCTGAACTCTTCCTCTTTTCAAAAATATATAATTTGTTGAAGTTTATATGAAAAATGAACAGCTTATTTGGCTTTTAGTGACTAGATTTTATGTAAAAAGAAAGTGTTTCTTTTATGCAAATACCGTCGATTTAATTGACTAATCACCCCATATATTTTGAACTTAAATGAAAGCTAATCTCTTTCTCTCTCTAAAAATATATAATTTGTTGAAGTTTATTTGAAAAACGAAAAACTTATTTAGCTTTTAGTCACTAGATTTTATGTTAAAAGTTGATATTTTTTTTATGCAAATATCGTCGATTCAATTTACGAATCACCCTATATATTTTGAACTTAAATGAAAGCTGAACTCTTCCTCTTTCTAAAAATATATATTTTGTTGAAGTTTATTTGAAAAACGAAAAATATCAATACAATTAATTCTGTTTTAAATAATAATTGTTGTTATGATATGAATAAATTTTAAAAGTCTTTTTACTCTGTTTTTAATAATTTTACCTGGAAATGATTTCGTGAGAGATTTCGAAGGTGAATTTTTCGTTCTGTCAGTTCAAATATTCAAAGCATTCTTTTAACATTAACAATATTAAAAAGCATGTCTCTAAAAACCGAATAGCTCACTTATTTTTCAATTTCCATAAATTATATGTTTATGGAAAGAGGAAGAACTCAGCAATTCAAAAAACAACTAACTATGCTCAGGGACGTACTATCATAGCTTCAAGTGGGTCCCATTTCAATTTCATTGGTATTGATACACCAGAAAACAATGAAAATCAAAAAGGAAATCTAAGGGGGGAAAACAATTCTTATATTTTGACACAAATCACTCTTTATCTCCGTATATAGAGCCAGTGTTTTGTTATAAATTTTCATATTTTAGGTTCAGTTTTCTATTGAAAATATTCACACTCATTTATGAATCACTCTGTATATATTTATTTTCTCATTGATACGAATAACCTTGAAAAATCAGAAGATGTAGCTGCTTCATTGAAAGACAATTTTTTAATTAGAATAATAAATAGGTATTATATTGCGGATATATTTTTATATATACAGTTTGTCTACGTAAAAAACGTATGTAAAACTTTTTATTATCAGTTTTATCAAAAATATGTATTCCTTATAAAAAGTTCTGCATGTACTAAAACCCAAAATTCAACCAGCTATTAAATTGTATTAGTCGTATACGTATATGATTTTTTTTTTCAAAAGTAATTTTTGACAATACGTAGACACACTGTATATGTAGCTTATTCCAAGAATACGTTATAATTATGCTAATTCATTTTGGGGAATCATTTTTAGAATTAAATTATACTCATAAGTCTGAAAAATAGGAAAACCCATTAAATAATATTATTTTGAGATTGTTTATATCGGACAAACGAATGCAAATAATGGGATTAGATAGATGGAACAAAAGCGCATATAAATCTTCAAATATTTAATTTTATGAGGTGTACAAAGTCTAGAGTCCTTTTGATTGTATGAATCAGTTTATCAATACACTCATTGGTCTTTTTGATCTGCCAAAACATCCACCATAGGTACATCTCAGATTCAAATTCTTATATTCGTAAAACGAATTGTTTTCTCGGAATTCCAATTTTTTATTTTATTTGAAAAAAAACATCTTCAAATTATTTACGACTAAGTTTCAAGGTTGGAATGAAAAAAGTTTTGAATGGGATGATTGTAACGGAGAGAGCCCGATAAATCTTATTATAATAGCGAAATGTCAGGCAATTTTCGAATGTTTTGAAAGACAAGGGAAAAGGAAGACAAAAATTTATTGGTCACGAGACATTTTTCCGCAAGATACAATGATTTCTTTTGAGAAAAAAAAATATTAAGTTGACGAATGTAAAAGTAGATTTGAGATGGACGAAAAATGGCTATATCTAGAATTTAGACATATACAGGGTATTCCAATTTAAAAAACAATGAATGTGACGTTTGGATTCAAACTGAAGACATGGAGCTCGCAACTTTTGGCGAATAAAGAAAACACGCCACTTATTTTATCTTATGGTGGTGTAGAAATGAGTTTTTTGATAAAAACGCGTGATGGTGTGGACTTTACGGCGCTTTTACGTCGAAACTATTTATTTAAAAAAAAGGTACCTGCATAAATTGTAGGAAATTTTCTTTAGTTTAATTTGTCACATGACTATTTTTTTCGTAAAATGAGTCGGAAAAAATATATTGTCAAAAAACTTTTTAATTGCCATTTTTCCAATGAAGGGTAATTATTATTTCTTTTTATAATAAAAATGGGAATAAATAAAACAAAAGGTACTAAAAATCATATAATTTATCCTCTATATCGCTACACTATCACTATTATAACACAGTTATAGTTAAAATAATAAAGAATATATATGGAAATAATAAAAACCTCGTAACCAGAAATATTATACTCTATACAGTTCTCTGATTACATCTTATAAAGATACACTCAATTGATTGAAGTATTAATCAGAAAAATATATACAATCCCTTTCAGATAAATATTACAATCACTCGAATACATCTACTTTTATCACTTCTACTACAACTTTATTTAAACATTTTCCACAGTTTTAATAGTAGTAGTTTCCGGAAAAACAACCGTATTTGCATGTTGTTCTTTTTCTTCTTCTTCGTTAATAATACTTATATCTCTTATCGACGGTCTGTGACTTCTTCTCCATCCCTCAGGTTCAGGTATAAATTTCGTTTTCGTAAGAAGTCTTGGACCTAAGAGGGTTATCAAAATCCCACCTGTTGGTGCGGTTAGCACTATACATAAAACGCACATCGTTAAGACTTTTGAAGCGTATTCATACTCAGGAGTATCAGCCATAACGATCCCCAACGTAACTGGACCTAGCGCAGCCTAAAAATAGAGTTCGATGGTTCAAAACAAGGAATTTTTTCTTGATCTTTAAAAGACTGTACCTGTACTGTTGCTTTTGCCATACAAGCGATAGCGATGAAAATCTTCTCTTTTAAATTAAAACTACATCCAATTCCTAAGATAATAGTAACTATGATCCTAAGAACCACAACAGTAACCAATATACCAATGCAATAATAAACAACTGTAGGTTCCAATTCATCCAATTTAATAGCAGTTCCTGTGATTCCAAAAAGGATCGGTTCGAATATCATCCAGAATATTTCAAAAGCAGTGGCTGCTGGGTTATCCTCTATATCCCAACCTTGTTTGGACCAGAAACAGAGGCAACAGAAACCAGTTGATACACATGCTAAAGGTCCAGCACCACCTAATCCGATCATTTCACTACCAAAAACGGAAATTAATCCACCAACAAGTAGCATTAAAATCCTTAATGGTACTAGAAACGGATCGTGTCGTTCTGGGGCAAAGTTGGATAAAAGTCCCCAAATAAATCCAAATCCAAGACCTAAAAATAATGGTTAAGTAAAAAAAGAGTATTGTATTAAATTTTTTTTGTTAATACCTCCTATTATTGAAATTGGTCCTATCAATATCAGATTTACCAAAGAGCTGTTGGAAAACATTATTCCTTTGGTAATACCGAAGGCTGCTACTGAAGCTGCGTCATCGATACCTGCTATGGCTATTATAAGAGTAGGTATACCTTTAGCTACGCCGTATCCTTTAGATCTTATTCTAAATAGACATGGGACTATTACTGCTGGAGATACTGCAGCTATAACTGAACCTGAAAAGATAAAATTTCTAAATTGGTTAAACTGACAACATCTGACAACAGTGGTAAACTCATAAAAAATGTTTTTCTCCTCCCTATAACGTAAACAACGCATTTTGACACTGTTTTGAAGGACGTAAGTAACAATTGCCAAAAATGTATCGATTGCCCTTGACGACGGGTTGTAAGATAAGATAAGATAAATATGGGGCTTAAGTGCTTCTGAGAGCCTCTCCACTACGACCTTTGCAGATCTATTGTGTATGCCCTCCTGTTATTCTAGAGTTCCTTGTCTAAACCCGTCCTTATTACTAGACGGATGGCGTACCTCAGGTCCTCCATATATTGGGAGTGTTGTGGTTTTTCCTCCCCTATCGTTGAAAACCTCAGCCTAGTCAGGCCTTCGCAGTAGCACAGTATGTGTACTGGGGTTTCCTCATCTTCTTGGCAAAACCTGCATATGGTTGTTTCTGCCAATCCGATGTTATTCATGTGTTTGTTAAGTCTACAATGCCCTGTAAGGAGCCCAACCAGGATCCTGATTGTTTTCCTATTCTGACTCAGTAGATACTCCGTAAATTTTGGCGAGGGTTCCTTGATGAACTCTTTGGCCTGCCTCAGTTTTGGCGCCTTGTTCCACCATTCTCGAGCCTGATTTTTTATCCAAGTGCTGCTATTTGTTTTTTGCAGCGCTTTCGCTATGCCACAGAAAGGTTCTGGGCCAATGGGAGAACAACCTGCCCCTTCTCGGGCTAGAGAGTCTGCCTCTTCATTTCCCTTGTGATCTGAGTGGCCTGGTACCCAAGCTACGGACAGTCTATTACGACCACCCAGCTCTTGTAGCGTCTCCAAGCAGTCCCAAACAAGTTTGGAATTTATCTGCATGGAGCTGATTGCTTTTATAGCCGCCTGGCTGTTGGAGTATATGGCAATGGTCTTTTCCTCAAACTCTTGCCTTAATAGCTCCCCTGTACAGTGCTGTATTGCTGCAACTTCTGCCTGGAATATCGTCATATGTTTACCCAAGCTCAGTGAGACTCTTATCTTTGGCTTGGCTATATATACTCCTGCTCCTACACCTTCCTCGGTTTTTGAGCCATCTGTGTAGCAGGCCATTTCTGCATTAATTGGAGGTCCTTCCTTCCATGCCTCTCTGCCAGTTATGACTGTTTTGAAGTTTTTTCCGAAGCTATACTTGGGAATCATCTCGTCCGATGGCATCCCCATTATGGGGTTGATATACAACTCATTGTATAGCTCGTTATACACCTTACCGTGTAGCCTACTAATGGGTGCTTGCCCTCTTGTCAGTCTATTAGTGATTGACCTGGCTTCACCTTGTATGTAGACATGGAGTGGCGGCAGGTTCAGCAAGACTTCTAGTGCGGCTGTTGGGGTTGTCCTCATGGCTCCCGTGGCAGCCAGGCAAGCTTGCCTTTGGATACCACTTAGCTTTTGGATCTCCCCAGCCTGCCGAGTCTTTGGCCACCATACCACCGAACCATATGCTATCATGGGTCTGATGACTCTTGTATATAGCCATATGATCATTTTTGGTTGTAACCCCCAGTTCTTTCCGCACATTCTTCTGCACAGATTGAGGGCTATCGTACCTTTTTGTAATATTTTCTGTAGGTGTTGATTCCATGTCAACTTGTGGTCAAATATGACTCCCAAGTATTTTGCCTCTTGGGCAATTGGAATTTCCACCCTATTAAGAACTGGTGACTTCAGTCCTCTCAGTACCTTCTTCTTGGTGAAAACCACTATCGTGGTTTTAAGAGGGTTTACAGTTAGTTCCTCCTCTTGGCACCATTTGTTAATTATGTTTAGGGCAGTTTGTGTCTGCTCCGAGACTGTATCTGCGAATTTGCCTTTTACAATAATCGCGAGATCATCGGCATACCCTAAGCAATACATGCCTTTGGATGTCAGCCTCTCCAGTAGTTCGTCTACTAGGATAGCCCACAGAAGTGGTGAAAACACCCCTCCTTGCGGGCAACCCCTACCTGCTCTAGCTGTGACGGTGCTATCGCCAATGGATGATATGATTACCCTTTTTTCCAAACTGGCGTTTATCCATCGACACAGGAGGAGTGGCACCCCCTTTTTTTCTAGAGCTTTGGTAATTGACAGTGTAGATGCATTATTGAATGCACCCTCAATGTCTACAAAAGTTGTCATGGCTATCTCTTTGTCCTCTAGGGATTTTGTTAGTAGCCTGTTGAGATCATCCAGTGCTAAGTCTGTTGACTTGCCTGGCTGATACGCGTATTGTCGCTCGTTGAGAGGGTTTGTTGATAAAACCTCATCTCTAATGTATCTGTCTATTAGTCTCTCCAACGTTTTAAGCAGGAAGGACACTAGACTGATTGGACGGTATGATTTGGGCGTCATGTCATTTAATCTCCCTACCTTGGGTTGTAAGTCAACTTGGGTGTAGAGCCCCTTCTCTCAAGATTTCAAAAGATTTTCGATGAATGTATCAAACCAGTAAAAGGCTACAATTACGACTTAATTGTTCAAGAAAATGCACGTTCACGATTCAGAAGGGCTAGAACTGTCCCATTCGCCCTACAATCTCAGGTAGACCAAGAATTATCACGATTGGAAAACGAGGGAATAATTCAAAAAACAACCCACTCCAATTGGGCTATTCCTATTGTACCTATTGTAAAACCAAAAGGTACTATAAGGTTGTGTGCTGACTACTCACGTACAGTTAATGACCAGATGATCGTTCCCCAACATCCTTTCATGGAGTTCGAGGATGTACTCGAAAAACTATGAGGGGGGCAAACATTTTCAACTCTCGATGTACGGCTGGCATTTTTACACATCCCCTTGACAAAAAAAAACTTCAGACATTTTAACCATAAATACCCATTTAGGCCTCTACAATGTGAACCGTTTAATGTTTGGGATCAGTAGCGCCCCAGCGGTTTGGCAAGCTTACATAGAAGGAGGGCTTCGAAGAGTGACAGTCGTCCACGATGATATTATTGTGACGGGTAAAAACGACGTTGAACACTCACAGAATCTGATTGGCATTCATTTAAATAAGGACAAGTGCAAGTTTCTTCAAAATCGAGTTAAATTCCTCGGATACATTTTAGACAAAGAAGGGATTCGTGAAACACCTGAGAAAATTCAATCAATTTTAGCCTGCAAAACCCCTATAGACGTACACCAAGTAAAATCATTCCTTGGAATGGTCACCTTTTATGGACGCTACTTGAACCACCTAGCTACTCTAGCTACACCCTTATATGACCTGCTTAAAAAAATAATGGAGGATTCAAGTGGAAGAATAAAGAAGAAAGTAGTTTCCAGAGGATTAGGAGAGAAATTTCTTCAGACAAATTGTTGGTATACTATAACCCGGAACTACCTCTGATCCTATCAGCGGACGCATCTCCCAGCGGAATCGGTGCAGTATTAGCCCATCTGATTAATGGAGTCGAAAGAACAATTGCTTTTGCGTCGCGGATACTGAAAGAAATTATGCACAAATAGACCGTGAGGCATTAGCGATTAAATGGGCAGTATCTAAATTTGTGCACTATCTTTACGGCCGAGAGTTCCCTTTGTATACTGACCATGTTCCTTTGACCCACATATTCTGTAAAAAGCAGGACCTCCCTGTAATCACTGCAAGTCATAATGGAAATGCAGATTGTTTGTCAAGACTCCCAAACCTGGAACACTTGGAAATACCAGTCAAAGATAATTCAATTTTCCATTTAGAACGATGGGATCCAGATAGTCCCGATGAAATTTCTTTGTTCTTTTTGGAACAACTAAACATCCTACCAATCTCGTCCACTCAACTCGCAGCTGATACCAAAACTGATCCTGAAACATCCAAAATTTTGGCAGCTCCACGCTACGGGGGAAATGGAGCTTTCCCTGACAGGAACAAATTCTGGAAGAACTTCATCTTGGGCACATAGGCATTGAAAAAATGAAAGCACTTGCTCGTTCGCACGTCTACTGGCCTGGGATTGATCGCGGCATCGAACAACTCGCGAAAATTTGTTCAAATTGTATTCTGACTGCAACTAACCCACCTAAAACTCGCAACCATTACTGGTATTATCCTTCAAGATCTTGGGAAATGATAGATGCTCATTCTAAATGGGTTGAAACATTCATGGTACCAAGTACTTCATCGAATAGTACCATAAAAATACCCGAGACAATATAATCTGACAATGCGGTTTGCTTCACGGGTTCCGAATATCAGATATTTTTACGGAGTTATCATATATCCCATAAAACCCGTTCCACATTCCATCCAGCGTCTAATGGACAAGTAGAAAGATATGTTGCTATCTTCAAACCTTCGATGTCTACAATCTTAACCGGGCACAACACAGCAGCGTCTGAATACACTTACCTTCGGGCTCCGAACATCACCACAGGATACAGCCCAGCCTGGCTGTTCTTAGGCAGAGAAATATGATCAAAACTGGACATACTGAGCATTTACCGAAAAAAGGAAAAAGGGTGAAACTTCATTCTATACTAAAGAGTTTTCACCAGGAGAAATTGTTGCTGTTCGAAGCTACAAAAAGTGGGCCATGAGACGGATCTTAGCAAAGGATGGAGACTTGAATTACACAGTTCAAGTCAAGGGAGAAATGTGGAGGCGACATGTCGACCAAATCGTCCCGGAGCCCAACTTTCCTTAAGTGATTCATCCACTTGGTGACATAAAATACCTCTACATTCTCAAAGCATTGTGGAACCGACACCGGGAGAATTCCTGCAGCATACTCCGCCTACAGCACCAACGCCGATTCCAACACAAATTTCACCTCTCAAGCCCACCAAGGAATAACGCATCGTCTCACCGATCCTCGCCAGCTCAACTGGATATGAACCAACCATCTTTTTCATACAGTGCTTGTTCATCTCCAATGCTCTTGAGGACATCTTCGTGAATCCGAAGGGCTCCTGACCGTCTGAACCTGTAGAAGAGAATTCTCCCATGGGGGAAGAGATGTTATGTATCTACCATTATGACCAATTCCTAGACAACGACGTTTTTGTCAATGAACTATTATCATGATGTTTTGACACATGTTCTGTGTAACTTTAATTCAAAAAAATTAATTCATTTCGTTCATTTGGTACCAAAATTATCAATAAGTATCTTAGAATTTTCATAATTTATTCATTAAATGGTGGAATTAATTAGAAACAGTTAGTTTCATTTATAAGAGTACAATGACAAATGACACGACGAACGTCAGAATGGGAATCATTCCAACGTTTCCAGGTTTTAAATGTGGCTCCAAAACTTATGAAATTGGAATTTTAGAAACTAAGTAAAATATAAGGATGAAAAGTCTTACCCAAAAGGATTCCATAACTCCAAGGTAATTTTAAAATATATACAGATAGAATAGCGGTCATTCCAGCTTCCACCAACCACGGTACCAGACCTATTTTAACAACTACATATTTTAGTCGTTTCAACGCATTTGGATCTAAATCTAAGCCAGCTCTGATTAAAATTATAACCAATGCAACGTTTCTGAAAAAGAGAAGTTACATTATTGTTCATTAGATGTAGACGGTGGTGCATAAAATGTACGGCGAAAGAAAGCATGTATCGGCAATTCGTGAGCGATTCCGAGAAGAAATTTCTTACCTAAGCTCCTGGCAGATATACGAAAACGACTTGTCAATATCAACAATGTGTAAATTTTGAAGAACAAATCCAGTGAAAAGCATCCCGACTAACGCAGGCAACGTAGTCAGACTCATCAACCATCCTCCTAAATAGGCACTGATTGTTAATAGTATTAATTGAAACAATCTACCGTTAGGTGGAGCTGCCGTTTCCCCTACTACAGAATAGAATAAACACCAAGTTAAAATTCCTATTAAACTTATGGTTATTATTCGGGTAAATTGTCTGTATGTTGGGCAAAAAGGGTAAGGGCATAATTTGGGCCAAAATTTCGGTTTCCACGATTGTTGACCGTCATCAGTTCGACATTGGAGACAGAATAGGTACCACCACGATCTAAAAAATAAAAAGTTTGATTAAGGTGAAGGTTTAAAGTTGAGAGGTTTTTGGGTGAAGTCTGTTCATACATATAATGGAGTGATTAAGTAGACTACTGATAAGAAACGCCCGTAAAAGCTGTGAATTTGAAATATGACCGAACAGGTACGTTGTTTGCTCAGAATTTACTCATAAAAATAGAGTATTTTGTAAATATTCCAGTCGTCCTCCATTAAGACTTCCATCTGTGGGTTAAACTTCCATTGTTTTGTTTTGAAACTGGTAAAATAACCTGAGTATAATTTGAATAATTTTAGTCACCTCAATACAAGTACGAATAGAAAATCATTTGTTCGCCTGCCAAATTTTCAAAAAACGCATTGTCAACATAAAAAGTCTTGTAAATACCACAAAACTATGAATGTTGAATTGAAATTTCAGGAGCGTATTGTCAAAAGACCAATCTACTTGGAAAACCATTTACAAGAGCCTCACTCGGAGGGTTTCCGTTTTATGGATAATAAAGGAAAAAGTTTTCCTGTGCGCTAACATGCGTTGCTAAGGGAACTGAACACAGTTCCCTTAGCAACACTAAACCACAATTGTATTATGACAGCAGATGTCAGTGTTTTGAATTATAGTATAGTATAGTAAATACTTACTAGTTATTGTATTAAGAAAGGTATAATGAAAAGTGTCGTTCATTACACATCCATAACTGCTTTTCCCGTGCTTTCACGACTTCCGTCGCGCGCACACGGGAAAAGCCTTTTTTTTGGACTCGTAATGAAATATACTATTTCATTATACCTTACTGAAAACCCTATCTTAACATGCCTATTAAGAGTAACGAAAATGACAATTTTCTACGCCCATGTCCGTAAACGTCAAAAATCGCATTGTCAACATTCCTTGTAAGTGACATTTAACAATAACATGCACGTAATGAGATCTCATAACACACACGTGCGTTTAGATAAGGAAACTTAAATTTCTTTGTTTAATCAAATTGCAATCAAATTTTTATCTATGTACTACTTTATTTGGTCTATTTACATAAATTTGGTCAATTGGAAAACATAAAAGCTTTTAGCATTAGTGAAATACATTTTAGATTAAAAGAGTAATGCCCCTAAATGTCGGCAAAACATTATACAATTTCTCAAAAAATAAGTCGCGTTTGTTTAGCATGATATGGAAATAAACGTCATGTCATTTATACTGTCAATTTTTGTAACAAAATATAGTATCTTCTACAGTGGCGAAAGGCTATGTGAATCACTCATAAAAATATAAATGACAACGCTTTACGAATATCGGAAGCGATTACCAATTATCAGTCTTGATCTTCTGATGTACCGTGCAGTACTACAGTTATGGATAACTGTTCATCACCGTTAAGTAATAAGGCACCAGCGACTTACAATAATTGTTCAATTGTTATAAACAACTATTATAATAAAGTTTAAATAATTGCGATTTCCTTTATTTCATAGAAGAAAAAAGATGAGATGGGCGTAGAAAAAGTATAGTACGTCACACGATTTGTAATCCTATTACGCACTCGCCGCTGCGCGGCTTCGTGCGTGATGGGTTACTTACAACTCTTGTTACGTAATATACTAAATTTCCCGTGCGAGCGCACGGGAAAAAGTTTTCCTGTGCGCTAACATGCGTTATTGTTCAGTTCCCTTAGCCACACTAAACAACAATTGTATTATAACAGCAAATGTCAGTGTTTTGAATTATAGTATATTATAGTAAATACTGACTAGTAATTGTATTAAGAAAGGTATAATGAAAAGTGTCGTTCATTACACATCCATAAATGCTTTTCCCGTTCTTGCACGACTTCCTGTGTTCGGCTACGCCTCACGCCCTCACACCCGTCGCGCGCACACGAGAAAAGCCTATTTTCTGGACTCGTAATGAAATATACTATAACATGCCGACAAATTCAAATTATTTGAAGCTTGGTTTGTGACGTCGAAGAGTATGAAAATCTTACACATTGAGTAGAATAAGCTAGAACGATACGTCTCTTAAATAGAAAGACCCTTGAAGTTGTCGCTGTCATTCGCTTCGCTATCGCATCTTCGGTCATGTTCAGCTAGGCTCGGAAACGACCGAACTCAGTTACAGAGTACGAAATAGCGAAGAGAGGGGAATCTTTATCGCTATTTTGTTATAAAGTGCCAGTCCAGTAGGCAGACTCTGATGATTAGAATTCTCATTGTAGAAAAGCTTTAAAAGCGATGCGAACAATATTTGTAGAATCGCTTTTCCAAAAC
The DNA here is from genome assembly GCA_947563755.1 of Lochmaea crataegi. Classification (NCBI taxonomy): domain Eukaryota; kingdom Metazoa; phylum Arthropoda; class Insecta; order Coleoptera; family Chrysomelidae; genus Lochmaea; species Lochmaea crataegi. Next base: position 47,047,536 of record OX387423.1, on the reverse strand, counting down.
TCCACATTTTTTTGTTTTCCGTTGAAATGGGTGCTAAATCTGTTTGTTATTATTTCATTATGCAGTTCGGAAAACTCTAACAATGTTGCCTAGTGATCATTCGATACACGCATTTCCTTCGGATTTCCTGAACTCATTGTCACACTCATTTTTGGCAAAAAATAGTACCTAAGCACTGGTAAGCGGAAAAAATCCGTTCTATTTACTTTTCAATTTTAGTTATTGAAGTGTTAGGTAATATAATGAACGGCGAGTTACTCTTAAACTTCAAACATCATAGAGGATATCTCTCTCTGCTTACACTATATTTACTTAATTACAGTTAACTGTAAATAATTGTCATATTAGTAAAGCGTGAAGATAGAACCAACCATTCTGGTTTGCGACTAGAGCTTCTAGACGAATATCATCTACCTTGTGCTGATGAGGCGCAATACGCCGAAACCGGTCCACAAGTGATGTTATTCCTTCTAATCGCAAACAGATATACCAACCCCATTTACTTTAGAAGTGTAATTCAATGTCTGTCGGGCATATAGCCCGAGAAGTAGTTGTTGCTTCTTAGTGGACGGTCTGCTCTTTGGAAATTAATTTTTCTAATTCTGTAAAGCGTTTAATAGTATTGCACTATAGTTTTTTGACGTCAACACTATATTTGTTTAACAGACATGATTTAATGACTTTCTAAAGGTGTTTCAAGTCGATTCTATAAGGGGTTGCGAAACGTGGAAATTTTAGCAGAAATCTAGCTATTCAACAGAGTACCAAATTTCGACTCATTTCGATTGTACTGCGCGTTTCTATTTATTGGAGTTCCGCTGCAGGGGTTTTTTGGGACTAGAAATTGACTGCCACAGTCAGTTTTTTGATAAAATCATTCGTTCACCTGCAAATAGTGTCATGAAATTTTCGAAAAATACGAGTATACAATTTCTGCTATTGATCTTAAAAAAAAATGAACTCTGGGAGGCGTTGTAGAATACAGTATTTACTGAAAAATAATGAAAATTAATCTCATATAAAGGAGAAACTTTGGTTGATTTTTTGTTAAAAAATTTTAAAACTTCACCAAAATTTCGATAACAATCGTTTTAAAACTGAAATTACCATAAACACTTACTTTTTACACGGTCAGGTAATTTTTAAAGAGAACACTGAAAATTTTATACCAGTTAATTTTAGCCAATCAGATTCCTGCATTTTGACATGTTGCTATGACAATAACCTAATTTCTTCGGAAATTTCCCTGCATAGAGAGAAATTAATAAGTGGAAATTTCCCTCTGGCTTGACAGCTGCCATAAACACAGTGGCGTAAAATGTTTGATAGATATTTATTTATAACTTAATTATAGGTACATGTTATTATCTGTTACAAATTTCAAATGTATTAGAAATTCCTTTTCCACGTCTTTTCTCCTCAATGGCGAGTGAGGTAAGTATGTCACCAATTTAATTTCTATTTTAAAAAAGTTTTGGTATAAAATTTTCTTACCGAATCTCCCGCGCGCACGAATTATTTCCGAAAATTTTCCTCAGTTGCAAATTCGCACTTCGGGAAAATTTCCGGAAATAATTCGTGCTCTAGGGAGATTATAAGTGATTATTCACCTCCATCCGTTTCTAACCAATCAAATGCCATTTTGCGACCAATCAGAAGCAAATTATACTGGATATTTTTTGACATAAGGCCCACCTGCCACAGCCAATTTTTAATGTTGTCACATTAACGTCACATTGTTGTTAATTAACATGGATTTCAATCGATTTGGTGATGTTTCAATAGAAAATATCCGAAAAGTCCATACCAACGAATACGATAAAAACAAAAAAGTACGTATAGACCCAGTTTGAAGAATTCTGCGAAACACGTCATAATAAATTAGACAAAAATACAACTAAAATGCAGCTTGCCGCTATGTTGGAAGACTGGGGCTACATAAATTATTTTGAAAATCTTCCATTTCGTTGTATGTTTTCGTCTTTTTCGGTATATAATCACTAGTTATATCACAAGAGGTGAATATTTTTTTGAATATTTTTTGACATTTTTGTGTAAAACAAAATATATACCTCGAGTGGTATATGGTCAGATTATATAACGAAAAAGACGAAAACATACAACGAAATGGAAGATTTTCTAAATAATTTATGGTATGGTCTTTTCGGCGTTTTTTCGGATATTTTCTATAGAAACATCACCAAATCGATTGAAATCCATGTTAATTAACAAAAATGTGACGTTAATGTAACGACATTAAAAACTGGATGTGGCAGGTGGGCCGGGGTATATTCACTTATGTCAAAAAATATCCAGTATAATTTGCTTCTGATTGGTCGCAAAATGGCATTTGATTGGTTAGAAACGGATCGAGGTATATATTTTGTTTTGAATATCCACCTCTAGTGAATATGTAAATATTGACAGATATCGAGCGTTTAACAGTCCAGCAATGTTTTTAAATGATACTTATAATTAAAATTATAGATAAATGTTAGTAAGAAGCTATAACTTTTTACTTAAAAATGTTTTTTCTGTTTACCTTTCTTCTTGGACGGAATCAGCAAATCTAGTTCTTGAATAAACAGATTCTGTATCCGAATTTTTTTTAACCTTGAAGTCACCATTTTGTTTTCCGCTATCTAAAACGAATCAAAAGGTTTCATTTAAAAATAAAGATTCACAAAGATGAAGTCACAAAATGTCATTTTTAGTTCCTCTATACATTTTCTCAGTGTACCCGTGTTTATCAGTTGAAATTAGAAAACTAGTCGAAGAAAAAAGAAAAGTTGGACCAAAAAGGAAACAAACAAGAGCTCGCTCCGACAAGACGATTTTAAACAATAGAACCCAAACTGTTAAAAGAGAAATGCAAAAATCTTATCTTTAAAAGTTAATACCAGATGAAGAAACATTTAACTTTTTATTGAAACTACAACAAGAATCAATAAACCGCTAATGTCAATCCCTCTCATTAGAAAATAACTTTTAAAGTTTCTCTTTAAAAGAGTTTTCATTATCAACATAGAAATTTTAAAATTACATTTTGGGGAAGACTAGATAACATTTTTCATTAAAAATTACTTTTGATTGAGCGACTGGTTAACTCACCACTCCTTCCAGAACAGCTCAATATATCAATATCGCTATGTTTGTGCAATATACTTTTTTTTCTGACTGGACCAATTTCTGCGTGTTCGGACGAAGAGGAGATTTTCCTGCTGGGAGATTCGAAAACGGGATTATCGTGACCTCGATCGTGGTGACCATGATGCACTCGGGAATCCGGATGTTGGTCCATTACCGGCACTTGCTGAAAAATCAAATGTCATTTTATAGAAGTAGCCAAGGTATTGGACTGGAAGACCAAGTTTTACTACTAGAAGGTAAGACCGTTTCATTACTATCATGGCTGGAAGAAATGTAACCAGACCAGCCTCGGAGATAGCTGCTGATTTACGAAGAGCTAGTGGGGTTTGGATCACATATATACATAATGTGGACTTGAGGACACGAAGACCATGGCGCTCTACAGATACATGCAATCAGAAACGGAACATAGGAGTTTTAAGCTTTGTATCAGAACTGCTTTTGAACTAGTCGACCAACATCAAGCTTCAACAGAGGAAAACCACGATTATTACAATCGTTTATTTGGACACCTACAATATATCGTACAATTCCCATCACTCCGTATTCTCAACTGTGGGCGGTCCTTAATTACCGTCAGACAGCCCATAACTTTTCAAAATAAAATAAATTCCCTTCAGAAAAAAATTCAAATTTTATCGTGGTGTTTTGGAGGTCACTCGATTAGGGAAATAGTAAATTTATTCGTTGTTTTTGAAAATCGACCAGCGCCTTCACTGTCTACAGTTGATCGAATAATTCAAAAATTTCGTAATTGTGGATGTCTATAAAATTGCAACAAATGCACATAACTGATAAATTTTGGAAGGAGAAGGGGCGGGGGCTTTTACAGTGGTTCTGAATCCAACTGTCCAGCTAAATACTTGATATTCATTGAAGTGAATTTATAGAAATGTTTTGTTGGTGGACTATTTAGATCGGAAAATATCTGTATACCTCTTGACGTTGAACATCGCCGAAATCGCTTAGCTTGGTGTCGTTCCAGAGTTGGATGGAATGCTGAATGGAACAATGTATGTAATGTTTACAGACGAGTCAAGAATATGCCGTCATAACGATTCACGACGAGTGAGAGTTTGGAGAGAATCTATAGGACGAGTTCAGCCGAGTCGAAATCAAAAAGTTTATCCTTATGGAGGTGACGCTATCATGATTTGGGCTGGGATTTTTTTGGGTGGTCGCACGGTGCTGTATTTATGTAATGGCTCTATGAATGGTCTAATATATCAAAATGATATCATAAATGGCATTGTTGAGGAATACAGGGTTAATATAGAACCCAATAAACCCTTGATGGGTTGTGATGCCTTTTGGCATAAAGTAAAATAAGAAATAAATACTCTTCAAACTATTTTCAATAAATCAATAAACGTTAAAGAATGCATATATAAAACCCACGAGGTCGACAGGTATCGAGAGTCAAGTTCATCACGTATGTTTACTATAAGTAATTATATAACATCCAATAGTAAATACTAATATGAACTTGACCAGTAATATATAAATAGCTTAGAAGCAGACGATAACAGAATCAATTACATAGTATTATATTATTATTCAGGATATTCTATTCAGATTATGCTATAATTAATCTATGATGATAGATACTTATACTAGGTTTAGTAATAATAGTTAGTTGTATTTGTGTAATATGAAGTATGGTAATAAATATAAGATATCCCAGTGCATGAAGTAGTAGTTTTATTGAAGATGACCCTCCGAATGACCTGGAAGATCACCAATTAAAGAGGCCTTTCCATCACAACATCACAGAGTTACGAGCCATTTTGTCTGATATTTGGGATCACTTATCACAACGGGTCATTGATAACTGTATAAGAAGTATGCTTAGACGTTTAGCAACTATAAACCATTACGGTCACCATGTGGATTATTAGTATCTTTCACATTGGACTTAATAATTTTTGTTTCGTCTTTGTTATGAATATCAACTGTTGTTTTAGGATGTACGAATTTTGAAGTATTATAACTCTAAGGCCCGGTTTCCCATCTATCTATTTATCCTTAGGAGAAACTAACCTAGGATAGTTTGTACTCAAAGGTTTAATCCCATATAATTTTTGTGATCCGTTTAGTTTATCCTCTCCGGCTAAGACGTTGGCAGCCCTGTTAGTACAAATTGTCCTAATTGTTTGCTGACGGCAAACGATTTTGTTTTTTTTTGAGGTTATGTACGCAGTTTGTCCATGTTGTCACTGATCAGTAATCGAATAATTTATCAAAGATATTTGTTAATTTTCTCATTTCATTAGCCTAAGATCTTTGTGTAAGCTTTAGGCCTAGTGTTGTAAATTGTTATGGAGAACACAGCAGCTCGTGAAAAAAGTAGAAGCAAGAACTTTAAAGAGACAGAGGTGAAGTTGTTGTTGAAACTAGTATATAAGCATAAAAGCGTAGTGGAATGTAAGAAAACGGACTTGGTGTCTAGTCGAGAAAAAGAAGCTGCTTGGCAACAAATTAAGCAGGAATTTAATAACGCCAGTGGGATTTATTATAGAGACTCGAAAATACTTAAAAGTAAATATGAAAACAAAAAAAAATGACTAAAAGGAAATATGCAGATGCAAAAAGGTACGCTATGGGAACTGGTGGAGGGCCTTTGATGAAAACACCCGATATATCGGAAGTTAACATTAAAATTAATGATATTGTCGAGGATTTGGTACTTTCAGGTCAAGTTTCCAAATTTGATTCCGATGCGCCGTTGACAGTGACTTGACCCATGGACAAATTGAAAGGGAAAACCAGGATGTAAGCCTAAGTACATCATGGGACTTTGATAACATGCCTGTGGTGTTAGAAGAAGAGGTCGTCGAGAATATTTCTTCTACTGGGCATTCTAGATCCCCCCAAAAATTTCATGGTTTCATTGTATCGCAATCCACCAGCAATGGAATTGAACCAGATCGTGAAACCACATCAGGGGGACTGTTCAAACTTCTAGACAGCCCAAAAAAAAGGCGAACTGAAGAACCTACAACTACTGTTCCCTCTACTGCCAAAACCGAGACTCCTGTCAGGCATACTGCATTCACGATGAGATATTTGAGTGAAAAGACCTCCTCACCATTATTAATTGGCACTAGGTAAGATTATTAATACAATTAACAACAATTCTTTGTAATTGTCAACTTTAGCGGTTTTTGATGTTTTAATTTATAAATGATATGACAAACTTTCCAATAAATAAATATATTTTGCCTTAAGCCATTCAAGTGCAATGCACTCATCGACAGAGGCTAAGGTTAAACAAACCAAAAATATTAATGTTTACAAAAATAAAATATAAAATACGGGGGTTGTTTAAATGTAGATAAAAATAATAAGATATATTTTGCCTGAGGAAAAATATATTTATTTTTTTTGGCTTACAGCAAGAGCTTTATTAAGTAGATCTGTCACAAGTTCCGTTTAATTTGATTGAGAAAATGAGAACTTTGTATCATGTTAGGCTATTTTAAAAGCATGAGTTTACAGGAAGCATTCACTATACCGACGATTTACCCAATTTTTTTTATGTGTTAATCTATATTTTCTTCTTTTGGTAAAAATGTCTGCCACCAACCTTGTTCTTAAATATTTTTATAGTGGATAGTTACTTTAAAGACTTTCATCTTTTTTCGTCTATTTTTGTAGAAATAAGAAATCTGCCCTGGATTCTTCAATGGCGAGGAAAAAAATAGAGGGCATTAGTGATGCCAAAAAAGAAGTCATAGACCTGCAAAAACAGCTCTATGAGAAGCAAATCCAATTTTTGGAAGAGGAACATCTCTTGAAGGCAAAATTTATGAAAGAAAAACACATAAAAGAACAAAGGCTACTGGACTTGGAAATACAGAAAACAGAATTGGAACTGAAACTTCTAAAGGAAAATAGTACAAATTAAATTGGAACAAGATTATATACTTTAATTGTTTAAACTAAACGATTCATATTTACATTTTTAATACTTTGTTTTCTTGTTGGTTGAGACTCTAGAGCAAGCTTCTAAAATAGTGGTTTATAAGGTTGTTCCTGGCCATGGAGTTTCTCTCGAGGGTGTTTCTTTGGGTGGTCCTGACGTTTAATTGAGGTTGTGTTTGAGGTATTTCTAAGGCTGCTATTGCTACTTCTACTTCAGGAGTTATTGATGGAAGATCTTCACTCTCTTGGGTACAAATATTGTTAAGAACTGCTGTTGCGACAATAATGCTCTCAACACGATCAATATTTAAACGCAACCCAAGTGCAAGTACTGGAAACCGACGCTTCCAGACCCCAAAACTCCTTTCTATTGGGTTCCTGGTTCTCACTTGTGACTCTTGAAACAACCATTCCTCGGAGTATGAACATTTTCCAAGGGAGTGATAAGGTAGTTTAAACAGGTGTACCCAACATCTCCCACCAATACACCATTCCCAAACAATTTGACATCAAAGTCTTTTTTGACTCTGGAGGAGTTGAAAATATGCGAGTCAAGAGTTGAACCAGGCCACCTAGCAACAACATTTCTAATGATCATTTTTGAGTCACAGATAGCTCGCACATTTATCGAAAAAACATCTTTCCTGTTACGGTACAGTTCAGGAGCTTCGCCCCCAGGAGATTGTATCTTTACGTGAGTACAGTCCAGGGCACCAGCACAATTTGGAAATTTAGCCTTCAAAAAGAAATCGCTCTTTACCTTAGCGACTTCTTCCTCGTCCGTTGCCATTTTTATAAAGTTTGGACTCAATCTGGCTATAGATTCTGATACTTGTTTTACAATTTTAGAAACAGTTGACTTATGAAGACCACTTAATTCGCCAACATTAATCAAAAAGCTACATGAGGCATAAAATCTTAAGGTACATTTCTGGCTTCAAAACCAGTTTTCTATTACATCTGGTATCCAATGAGTCCCTCGCCAAATCCAACACAATATTAGCAGTTCGCTTGTGCATACGAAACCTATAAAAAAAATCGGATTCATCCCATGCTTCAAAATGATTGACTCTCACTCTCACTTTAGTTGGCCCTCTTGTTCTAGGAACTTGTATGTTAAAGTCGTTTTCATCAACATCTTCTAAAACCTCATCAATTCCTCCATAGTTCACAAGTTTTCGTCGTTCCTCACAACATTAATTTTTAGGTTAGTTTCTTGGCTGGGATAAATTTATACCGTAGGATAACTGGCCACCAAAGGCTATTTAACTTATGCCTAGGACAAATCAGTAGTTAACTAGTTGGGAAACACTCGCATGGGTTAAACTCCGATTTTATCTGTAGCATAGATTTAAACCGAGTTTAAAACGAGATGGGAAACCGGACCTAAATAATATTTTTTTTTTAAATAAACTTCTTTCGAACTTTTCTTCAATATCCCTAACTTTTTTCCATGTGTGTAGACTTCGTATTTAAATTTTTTCTAATGACGTTACAAATTTAAAAAAGTAAATATTGGAAGAAATAAATAAAAGGAAATCGATTAAAACTACAGGAATTCAAGACAGTGTATCCTAAAAAGGATCGAGACATTTTTTAAGATTTCGAATTTAATTGAAAAAATAACAACTTACTTGAATACATTTTTATCGACTCTACTAGTTCTCGGAGATAATCGAATAGATTAAATATCATCGCAATTATCAAGAAATTTAATTTAATGGGGCCAGTTTGAAAATATCATAACCATGTAGGAATTACTGGTAACGAATGTGCAGACCAAGCAGCGAAACAAACTTGTTCCTCCGACTCGCCAGTAGAGCAAATTCAACTCCTTCAAGATTTAAAATCAGCAGCTCGACAAACGATGATACAAACATGGCAAACACTTTTTTGGAATACACACAACAAAAAACTACGTACAATCCAACCTACAGTTACCGCTCAGAAGATGCCTCCATTGACAAGAAAGGACAAAAGTATTATAAGAAGACTCAGAATAGGTCACACCCGGCTAACCTATTTCGCATATTTTTTGCATTAGATCTAGTACGAGGGTTGTCTTTTATATGCAAGGAAGAAACAGTAGATAATTTTTTAACACTGTTGCTTTTTAAGCTATAAAAACGAAGAGAAATGCATTTTTGCATCCTTTGGAACCAATTCTGAAAGCAGGTATTCCATTGCCTTGTTGGTACATTCCAAATAGAGTTTTTGACTGCATCTTCTGGGAACTGGAAACTTTGACCACGCAGTTCATTCTTAATTTTTGGAAAAGTAAAAAAGTCGTTAGGACTTAGATCGGAACTGTATGGAGAATGGTCAAACTCAATTGTTTTTCGAGCTGTGTGAGTGCTTGCATTGTCTTGGTGGAGGATCATTCGTCGTTGGGGGTTGGTTTTTCGAAACTTAGCAATTACTTCCGGCAAACGAATCGATATGTACCAATCAGCAGTAACAGTTCTTTGATCTTGCAGAGGAATTGCTGCTACATGACCCGCTTTTGAGACAAATATCGCCTCCAACTTTTTGGAAACACTTCGAGAACGGATAATTTTAGTCGGTTTTGGTTCATCTTGGAACACCCAAACAGCCGACTAACGTTTATCTTCGGCTTCATAAGAGTAAATCCAGGATTCATCACCACTGACAATGCTGAATATATTTTTTTAATTTCCTGCGCTAAGCCGGCTTGGAGTTTTTTGACATCAATTGACTCTAATTGCTTTCCTTCAACAGATGCAGAAACTAATTTTTTTACAGATAACTCCGGTCAACAAAAAAAATTGGGTTTCGGTTCTCATGCTTAAATTCTGATTCTACACATTAAAAAACACTTGAATTTTTATTTTTAGTTATTAAAGTTTGCTTTTGTCCGATTTACGTCGATAAGTTTATTTTAATTTATTTTATAAACAAAAGAGGGCAGCAGTTTGATTAACCCGATACTAAACTGTATTATTTTTGGTAAGGGGTAACATCAGTATTTGTGTATTACTCAGTTAGAAAATGGAATCAAGATATTTTGAAGATGATGTTGATTCATTCTGTTTTATATGCGGTGAATTTATTAAGGTTAGAAGTAAAAAATTTTCTATGTCAACAAATTTTAAGCTTTGCGAAGCCTATTTTAACCAAATAATCAGTAATCAAGATGAAAATTGGGTACCTCACTTTGCCTGCGTTAACTGCAAAAATACTTTGGAAGGTAAGAAACTGAAATTTAAGATATTTAAAAATGTCGAGCAAATTCAAATTATACTCATTATTTCTAGCCTGGTACAGTATTCGCCAGCTAACTTGATGTCCCAGAAATTACCAACTAAGAGAGACAGAGTAATAATGCCCTGCCTACTCGGCTGCTATTGGTGGTAAAATTTTGACAAACGCCAATTGCATCGAACCTTTTCAGGTGTTAACATTTTCAGTAGCGTAGCGTCACACACTTATTGTTTCTGCTTTGTACAATAAAGTGTTTGTAAAAATGTCATTCGTTAATGAAGAAAATCGTAAATGTACTGAAGGACAAACTTTTTGATAAAGAACTTCAAAAAGATATGTTTTATGACGTCAACCCTCTTGTGATTACTCTAGATGAAAGTGATTCCAGTAGCGGCAGTGAGTCAGATTCTTCGTAAAGATAAAAACTGTTTATACGTATTCTTAGAAATATACCTAGCTTAAATAATTTCCCATTATCTTGTGTTTCTTTTATTCTCATTACTACCTGGAAGGAATTATTTAGTTTCTAACAAATTTTGATTATAGTCCGTCCGGAAATATAAGATGCTAACTTTATAATCTTCAATTAGATAAATAACATGTTATTGTAATGGGTACCTTATTGTTAAAATATTATTTATGTACTCAGAATTCAGGTATAAAGCAGATCCGTTTCTATTAAAATCAATATACCAATAATTATAACAAAGAATTAAATATTATTTATTAAGTTAGGATCATATATTTCCGGACGGACTTTACTTTATTAATTGTACAAGTTGTGTTAATTTGCAACAGAAAGCGTATCCTCAGAACTTGCACGGCACTGTTTACAGTTATCGGATGGGCGGCGTCAATAGCTCCCTAGAAAGCATTTAGGACATCAAGTTAGCTGGCGAATACTGTATCGAGGAGAAAACCGAAACATGAAGTTTGCAGTGCCAAGGCTTTGGAGGGAACCTACTGATCACGTCCATGACTGTTATTTTTGTACGGTTAATCCAAGTGAGGGTCGATCTGGTGAAAATACTGAAAATTTTTTTTTATGCTGATCTTCCTTCAACGTCTTCTCCGATACCTCGTGATGAAAATTTGCCTGTGCCATCGAGTTCAGGATTAGATAGCTTTCAAGTTCAAGCGTCACAAAGTTCAACAGAACCACTAACCAATACTGATGGTAGTGAATTCATGGAAAAATCGCAAAGTTTTGGGCCACATTTCATTAGCTCAACTGAATTTTATGATTTAGTACGAGACCTGAACTTACCTAAGAATAAAGCGGAAATTCTAGGTTCACAATGGAACTTGCTTGAAGATGATGTGAAAATAACTGATCAAATAGAGCGTCATAAATCTTTTTCATATTTTTTCACGAAATAAGCCGGTATTTGTTACTGTAACAGCGTGACTGATTTGTTCGAAAAAATCGTAGCATCTGACTGGCGGCTTTTAATCGATAGCTCAAAAATTTTATAAGCAGTTCTTCTTTTCAACGGAAACGTATTGCCTAGTCTTCCTCTAGTACATTTTGTATTGTTGAAATAAAGCTATGATACTGTGAAAATAATACCTACTAGAAAAATTAAAATACACAGAATATCAATGGCCAGTAATCGGTGATTTTAAAATGGTTGGTTTTCTGATGGGAATGCAAGGTGGATATACTAAATACCATTGCCACCTTTGCTTATGGGACAGCAGAGCAGAAGCAGTACTTTATCAGCAGCGTGTAAGGCCTAAGCGAGTCGAATTTCAGATTGGAAAACATAACGTAAAGTCGGAACCAATTCTAAAGCCTTAAAATATACTGATGGCGCCACTACATATAAAATTAGGCTTAATGAAGTAATTCGTGAAAGCTCTTGATCCAAATTGTAGGCTTTCGAATATTTAAGGGGATGTTTTCCCAAATTAACTGAAGCTAAAGTTAAAGGAGGCAAACTAAATGAACTAGGCGAGAACAATATAGTCACCTTACTGTGGATTCCAGAACACACCGGGATAGAAGGAAATGAAATAGCAGATGAACTAGCAAAGAGGGCGACTGGAACACCCTTTTGGGGACGGGAACCCTTTTGCGGTATCAGCTCCAATGTAATATTGGAAGAAATAGGCAAAGCCGAAGAAAAGAGAAGATCTGACCATTGGAAAGATCTAGTAGGACTTAGGCAATCAAAGATTCTTCTGGGTGACTACAACCTGTTGAGATCAAATGAATTTATAAGTCAAAGTAAAACTGCACTAAGAGTTTTAGCAGGCATCCTTACGGGACAATGTCGCCTGAATGGGCACCTGAAAAAGCTCAAAATAGTGGAGGAAGAAGAATGTAGATTCTGTGGTATGGAAGAAGAAACCTCCATCCACATACTTGCGAACTGCACAGCAATTCAGAATCCTAGGGCACAACGCCTTGGAGACAACCATAGAGAATTTATTGAAAACATGCTTAGAAAGCATGCTTTATTAGCAAGTAAAATGAACTGGGAAGTACACAGTGATTCCATGGGATCAGATCATTATCCAATTACTATTGGGTTACAAACTACATTTTTACCCAATTTAATCAATCCAACAACTAAGTGGAGAGATTCTGGTGCAAACTGGCAGATATTCAAAAGTAATAGAGAAACAAATCTCAACTACTATAACCCAAACTTAACTTCGAATAATGATAAGATTACCTTTTTCTTTGACATACTTTCCAATTCGGCAAATCTAGCTATGCCTAAAAAACAACCTTGCAAACGGGTCAATCCTAGACCTTACTGGTGGGACGATCATTGTTCAACAGTATTTAAGGAACGTAAAATACCTAGCATTAGATAAATATAAACGCCAGGGTAACTTGGAGAACTACTTATATTATAAAAATGTTGCAGCTAGAGCAAAAAAAATTTTTAGACAAAAGCAGAAACGATGTTACCTACTTAAATAACCTAAACAAAAGTACATCTTTAACAGAAATTTGGAAAAAAGTTAAATCTATTAATAATAAATATCATCAAAATAAAAGACCCTCTCTCTCAGGATCTAATTAATCAAGTATTAGATACTTTAGCTCCCCCATCATGCATGAATCCACCTTTTTTGTCAACAACAAATAAATTTTCATTTCATTTAAAATCAGATTTCCTAAGCAAACCATTTACCATGAGAGAATTGGAGGCTGTCCTTGAGGCTGATGTTATATAACATTCCTGATGCTGCTAAAATATTTATCCTATATATTATACAACAATTGGTGGGTTAGGCAAGACTATTCAAACCAACTAAAAGAGATTATTATAACCCTAATACATTTTAAAAAACCTGATACACCTTCATCTCTTCGAGCCATATCATTATTATCATGCATAACGAACACTTTTGCACGCTTAATTAAAAATCGAAAGTAATTCTTCAGCACCAAAAAGCCAAGGTCATAGGACACAACTAGTCACTGATATCCAATTAGCCTATTCCAAAGATGAATACTTACTATGTCTTTTTATTGATCTTAAAGGGGCATACTGTTGCGAGGTCACCAACTCAAAGCCGGCCCTGTCTCTCGACTATAAATTTTGACGAATGCGCCCCCCCCCCCCACGGTTCGAGAACATTCCAGACGAATCGTTTTGCTCACGCATAGGACGAGCGCCGAAACTACCAGAATTTTCGAGAGTTGATAAAGACTATATATACGCGGGTTTTTGAGTGAGTTGAGGAATTAGTGAAACAAAGACAAAGACAAAGAGTTAGTTCACAGAAGTTCTTAGTGACCGGACAGTGAATGATATAGTGATATTTTCACTATATCATGTGAAGAGTGAAGATAAATAGTGTAATATTAAAGTGGTAAAAATAAATTAGAACTATTATACCGAGTGTAAATAAATTAGTAGACATTAAGTACAGTGTGTATATAAATTAAGTTTAATAAAGTGTGTGTTTCTTTAAATAAATAAATAGTAATTAGCCATAGTAGTGTGTATAATTTTATCCCACAAGTAAAAACTATTTAAATAAATAACAAAAACATTATAATACGATGTGGTTGATCACAATATTCTGTTCTCTAAATTGAATATTATGGGTATAGACAGAAAAGTGTCCGCTATTATATTGGAACTTGTTAGGAATCGAAAAATTTTCATTCGCTATAACAATAATGTTCTACATGGTCCTAGTATAGTAAATAACGGTCTTCCACAAGGTTCTATTCTAAGTCCATTACTTTTTAATATCTATACTGCAGAACTGTATGGCATTATGCCTGCGATAAATAATGTTTAAGTTCTTCGTTTAAACCCTGACTTTCCAGTGCAAGTGTATTACATGTAGATAGTTGCTTTTTTGCAAGCAACTTATGAAAATCCCAAATTCCTTTTTCCATATCATTCCCTTCTATTGCGTCGAATTCTTCACTATTATTTTGTGGAAGTTGTTCTGTGATTGAATACCAAACCAGAAAAAATCGAATGTCGATTTTCAAGGATAAAATATCGATTCACCGAATCGATTCAGTAAAATTAATCGATTTGAACGAGTTTGGAAGTTTGTGCCGCAAACACACGAGTGAGAAGAGTACTTTCCCCACATGTTGCACACTATACTTTTTCTACAACTGCACAAATTTAAAGAATACAAGTCAAGTAACTTAATATTTATATTTATGGTTGGTAAAACAAAAATAACACTAAAGTATCCCATCTCTATATTGTTAAATAATTTAATTTAAAATTATAGTTGATGGTGAAATTTGTACAATTTTGTATGATCAAATCCGGAACGTCATTTCTTTTCACTAAATTCTCCGTTATATCAATTAATCTGACAGTTTTGTGACGACTAAGTAGGTATTTAAAGATGACTGAAGCCTACTAAGTTTTTGTCCATTTCATTTGATTCTCCATATAAATGTATGTGCCGTTAGAAATAATATTTCTCACAGTATGAGCAATATTTGGTTTTGAAATTAAGTAAGGTATGAGAAATGCGTCACTTTTCATAGCAGTTGTGGAAAAAATATTTTTCTCTTCATTTTCTAGATGCCTAGACACTACAAACGAAAAACAGAAAGATCTATCGATGAAAATAATGCAAAAATTGCTCTTCGCGTATTTTTCCCAAAAGAATGATCTATGAGGGAGGCCGCCAGGAGATGTGGTATTAAAAGAAACACATTACAATCCCGGATTAAGAAATTTCGCGAAAGAAGAACAGATGATGAGCTCAGAAGAAAATTTGAAGATTCTGGAAACGAAGGCGATGAGGATGAACCTCATGTGAACATATATGGGAATAAGTATACAGTGACGCAAGTGTTTACATTGGAACAAGAAAAGGAGCTTGCAAAATATATTCAAGTATCATCGGATTTACATTCTGGCTTGGATTATGTTCAGATAGAAAAATTTGCTTGCTTTGCCGAACTGCAAAATTCCTGATTCCTGGGTAGTGAATCAAGAAGCAGGACATAGGGTCAACTATTTTCAATGCTTTTTAGGGTTCCGTACCCAAAGGGTGAAAACGGGAAGTTTTTAAGTCCGAGTCGCACTTGACCAGTTTTTTTATAATAGTTCTTATTATCAGTGAAGCTTTGTCAATTCAATTTAATAAGACTATTGGCAAGTATTTTTTGTAGGAGTCGAGTGGAGAAAAGGATTCATGACGAGACATCAAAACCTGTCATCAAGAAAACCAGAGAGTACGATTCTACTGAGGAGCACTGGATTTAATACATCTCGAGTAGACGAGTTTTTCAATAATTATAAATCAGTTCAACAGTGATATCACTTCAAACCAACTCGAATTTAAAATTTTGATGAAACTGGTCAGTCAACGATCATTAAGCCCGTAAGAGTTGTTTCAACAAAAGGAAAAATACAAGTTGGTCAAGTTGGAGAAAGGGGTGAATCAATCACTGTTGTAGGAACAATTTGTGCTGGCTGGCCGGCACTTACACTCCACCTATATTTATCTATGCACGGATACGGGATCCGTCCAAATGTATGATCAATCCTCCACCTGGAAGTGTAGCTTTGGGAAGCAAAACTGGATGGATAAATTCCGAGTTATTCATAAAAGTTTTGCAGCATATTGTTCTTCACACCAAGTGACAAAATACTGTTATTGATTGATAACCACAAATCACATTCTACAATACAGTCGATTGAATTTTGCCGCGAGATTTGGAATCGTTCCGTTGTCAATACAACTCATCGTTTGCACCCATTAGATGTTTTTGGGCCGTATAAAACGAGACTTTCTGTGGTATACAATGAATGGATGTTAAGTAATCCTGGAAGACCTATCACTATTTCACACTTGGCAGAGCTCGCAGGCAATGTCTACTTTCATTCATTCACTCCAATGATTATAGTAAATTCGTTCAAAAAGACAGGAATTTGGCCAATAGACAGCTTTGTTTTATCTGAATCTGACTTTGTGCCGAGCATAGTTACTGATAATGATATAACTGCCGAAATAACGCCAGAAAAACAAAAAACACCTCCTCATGATGAGATTGGAGAAAAAGATAGCGATTAAGAGAGCTTGCAAGAAGATACAAATGAGCTAAAACAAGCAAATGCCTACTAAGTGCCTACCTATTGATAAGGTAGTTGTTCCTAGGTTTTTTGTTCCTACATGTAGTTGAGTTAACTTTGAGTTGTGTTTTGAATATTATATAATAATATTTTCGCATTTTAATGCTTTTTTTCATGTAAGGTAGTAAAATATCACACTGGCCGAATCCTTCCCCAGGCATGGCCGAATCTACCTCCGGTGGTGGAGGATTCGGCCGAATTGCACATGTGCCAACTTTTCTTCCCCAAAATTTTGAGGATGATTTTTTGAGGTTGATTTTGTTGGAAAACGTTTAATAAATGTACAATGATCACGAAAAAAAATCATTTGGCTTCTATTTCTCGAAAATTTTGGTCCATGTAGGTATTAGAGGCAATGAAAAAGCAGACTCTGGGGCCAAGAATGCTACAACAAGACATGTTATAAATTACCATCCGCAATACTATGACTTTATCAGTTATTATAAAAATCAAATGAGGTCAGATTGGTCTGAATTATATGAGGAATTAGCAAGAAAATCCAAAAACCACTATTTTCTAATTTATCTTAGATTGCCGAATAAAATCCCTCATTTTCAATTTTCTAATATGAGCAAAAGTTACTCTAGCACAATTTCTAGAATTAAATTAAATCATGGCTGTTTCCCAGCGCATCTTCACAGATATAATCTAGTTGCTTCACCATATTGCTAATGCGATAATAACAAAACTGCCGATCTAAATCATCTATTCTTTGAATGCACTAACTATGTAAATATTACCTCAATAATATCAACAAACAGCAAATTTATCCTGGACTCTGTAACAAGATACATAAAAAGAACCAATATTAAAATATAAGTAAAAATTCCTTGTAAATTTCCTCCAAATTTAAAATAGTATGTGGCAAATGGCGAAAGCTGATGCCATCCCTCCCAACACAATCACACACACACACAAGCACCAAAATTATGGGCTGAAGGATGTCTCATAAACTTCATATGCTAAATTCTCATCTGGACGAATTTAAAGATAACATGGGTGCCTACTCCGAGGAACAAGTAGAACGTCTTCACTAGATAAGATAAGATAAATATGGGGCTTAAGTGCTTCTGAGAGCCTCTCCACTACGACCTTTGCAGATCTATTGTGTATGCCCTCCTGTTATCCTAGAGTTCCTTGTCTAAACCCGTCCTTATTACTAGACGGATGGCGTACCTCAGGTCCTCCATATATTGGGAGGGTTGTGGTTTTTCCTCCCCTATCGTTGAAAACCTCAGCCTAGTCAGGCCTTCGCAGTAGCACAGTATGTGTACTGGGGTTTCCTCATCTTCTTGGCAAAACCTGCATATGGTTGTTTCTGCCAATCCGATGTTGTTCATGTGTTTGTTAAGTCTACAATGCCCTGTAAGGAGCCCAACCAGGATCCTGATTGTTTTCCTATTCTGACTCAGTAGATACTCCGTAAATTTTGGCGAGGGTTCCTTGATGAACTCTTTGGCCTGCCTCAGTTTTGGCGCCTTGTTCCACCATTCTCGAGCCTGATTTTTTATCCAAGTGCTGCTAGTTGTTTTTTGCAGCGCTTTCGCTATGCCACAGAAAGGTTCTGGGCCAATGGGAGAACAACCTGCCCCTTCTCGGGCTAGAGAGTCTGCCTCTTCATTTCCCTTGTGATCTGAGTGGCCTGGTACCCAAGCTGGTACGTTTTCACTAAGTTGTGATGGACTTTGAACGGCGTTATCAAGGGCAGTACAAAGAGAATATGATGGGAGATTACATTTTGGTGTTTAATACGAGAGAGCTCATACGAACATAAAAGAAATACGAAAACTTTCAGACATTAATTTCTTGTTATTTTACATTTATGTTACCTATTGTTTATCATAAATATTAAATAAAAAAGACTCTGATATCCAGCAAAAACTTTTCTAATCCTAATTTAAAGTGAAATTATTAAAAAAATATGAAAATCAGTGATTTTTTCCGAAAAGTTTCTCTAGTTTCTACGAAAGCTAACTTTGATCAAAAGCGTAGGAGAAACTAAAATTTAACGTGTAGAAGTCAGACCCAAAAATCGTGTTGACCGGTGTAATTCTTCATGTAAAATGTTTTGAATTGTGGTCTTTGAAATGTCCAATTTAACATGTCGATCTTCTTGGATCAGCTTACGTACAGCATCGACGTTTCCTTGGGTGATTGCCGTTGTTCGTGGACCTGTTCTTGGCTGTTCTCAGCCTTAAAGAAAGCGGTCTGAAACTTTGGCGTTAAGTTAACTAAACCTGTCAGTTAATTTTGACATTTGATATTTGTTGACAGGCAACACTTAAAAGACCCTCGTATACACCGAGTCGTACTTTCACCACTCTTGTTTTGTTTTTATCACCGAAATATAAAGTTTGACCAACAGTTTTAAAAATCTCACATGAATCCCTTATTCTTCAGGGAGCAATCCACAAAGAAAAAGTTTGGTGTTGTCGAAGAAGGAAGTGAATATATGATTATATAAAATAACCCAGTTTTATGGCTGAAGCGTTTTTATTCCTATTCGGGAATTTTATCCATCGGGGACGATAGAGTCGTTTGTTTGTTTTTTATAGAGGTATTTTAACATAAATGTTTGCTATAAAGAGAATGGTGTTAAGGTGCGAACTTATGTCGCGAACAATCTAACGAAATATCGTTTATATTTCACACAGGATAACATTATTTGAAATTTATTCTATAAAAAAAAATACGCGTGAGATAAATATTTGTATACAGCTTGTTCCGTATCACTTCACACCCTGTATACATTTATCAAATTTATCTTATATTATGGAAAACAAGTTAAAAACTTCAAAAGCCGACTTACATAACCTAAAAATTATCAGTTAGTTAGTAATAAAATCATTGTCGTTACCTGAACTGTGAACTTCATCGTAACCGAACTCGAATATACAACTTACTTCTGAATACACAAAATGAAACTAAATTAAAAAAATGAAGTACTCATATTAATAATCAATGTACAACAATGACTGCATAAATACTTGTTAACGACTAATATGGTTAATGAAAATCACATGTATAAACAGACCCAATAGAAGAAGCACATGGTGGTACAAGAAAAAGGAGACAAGAAAAACGACAGTGAGATTTGTACGTTGAATTCTGGAATTAGAAGAAGATTCTGTGTGTATTTAAGACACTTGATAAATGTGTTATTCACCAAAATTAATTCTTTAGACTGGAACTCAGAAGAGTGGAGCAGTATTTTTTCTAAAACAAGCATTTTTAAAAGTTAAAAATTAAAATTAAAACTTTATTTCAAAGGAAACATATTTTTTATTGATCTAAGTATATTCTTTTCGTATTAAATTCAGTTTCGTCTCAGTTTTTTTTAAATTTTATTAAAATTTAAGCCTGTTAAAAATTTTAACGTGGACGTCTATGAACACAGGTCTACATTTAGTTTGGAAGCGAATGAAATCTTGACGATTTCTTTCCGCTTCTAATTGGGTTATTAACAGGCCAATTTGTTGTTATAAACACATCTTAGTAACCCCACGAACTCATTTAAACATTTGATAATTATTTCAGTGAAATTTCAGAGTTTTTTTTTCACAAAATTATTCTAATTCATAATATGTTCATGTAGTTATCTGTAATCTATAAGAAAATGGTTATTTTCTATATTTTTTCGAGTTTTTAATCCCAGTATTTTCGGAGAATTTTCGGTAAATTTTCAGCTATTTTCTCAAATAACTCAAAAACTATTTATTTTAAAATTATTAAAAAAATATATTCAAGTCCCTTGCGACAAGCTCTTCCATTTGATATGAGACAATATACAGTTTGAACAACTTTTTTTTCATTTTTCTAGCTGCCCCCCAAAAATGTACCCCCATATCTAAAGTTCATTTTTTTACGTTACACGACCGTGTTTGGGGCAAAGATGTGTACCAAATTTTACTTGCAACTTTTTTTTGACAGCCGTTAAGTCGACGTTTGTCGATGGAACACCATCAAAATGCTCTGAAAATTGACTGTTTAGAACTGAAACGCAGTTAAAGTTTTTTTATTGGACAAATTTTTTTGTAAAGATTATCCAAAATTAATTGTCACTGAGTCAAAAAATCATTTTCGTTGGTCAGGAATTGTTTTTGCAAAATTTTCAGGTGACTTACAGTGTAATTAAGACATCCAAAATAGGCAATTGTTGATAATTCAATAAAAAAAATTACATGTGTGCGCGGAAAAGTGAGATTATTTATATCAAATCAATTCAATAGTATAAAAGAACACGATGACGTTTTCCCTTTCAGTCAAAATTTACTTATTTTATGCATTCCCTCCGCTAAATAGTGCCCTCTAGCGTGCATGTTACTTATTATGGTATGTCGAAATTATTTCTCTTATGTTGGTGAAAAAAGAAGACTAAGTTTGAAAAAATCGATTAAGTAGAACCGGAGTTATGAGTGATTTTTTTATAACCAAGTTCCCATGCTCCCCCACCCCTTAATTGAGTAGATAGACTAAAACTCGTAATATCAAATATACGCAGATTTTTTTGAAAAATGCGATGATCGTTTTCGTTATTCCTCTTAATTAGGTTAATTCTGTGAATTTTAACTTTTTAATTTATTAAATTACTCACTCTAACGGTAGACATACAAACTTAAAAATAATTTCCAGGTTTTACTCATGTACCATGAACGTTTTCTGATATATTTTTTATTGGGACACCCGGTACACAATATTATTTATTATTAATAAACATTTATTCTTATGCTTTTCCTCTTAGAAAAGAAAATAATTTTTAAAAAATTTACCTGTTTTCACGAAAATTAAACCAATAAATTGATCACAAATATAATAATCAATAGTAACCAACTTAATTATTATAAAAATATTAAACAAACATTTATAGCAAATACATCGCCCCACCTATTTTCAATTTAAACCCAAAAAAATAAAATCCATTAAATACTTAAATAATCTTATCTGTACATATAAAACCGAGACGTGTACACGCCAGATTTTAAAAACCTCTTAATTATAAAATGTCGTCATACGATCACACATAATGGAATTCTTCAACAATTTAAAATAAATATTAATAGAGCACTCGTTAGCGTCTTCAATGATTCTGTTTATCTGTTTAAGAAATAAAAATGGCGTGTACACGCTTTTAATCAATTAAGCTCATAAACGGGTGTATGTGACTTAAATAAATATTATCAATATCAATTATTGGTACTTACAATAGAACGACGTGTACACGCTGGCTGTTGTAACCAAGCGATATTATATAAATATATATGCTTAAGTGTTTAGGTAAACTGATTTTTTTTTTATTATGAATGACGTGCTACTTTTCCTTTGAATCTACAAACAAAAATAAGTTTTTATCATGCGTAGGTAATACGCTTTTTTTAATATAACAAAAATAATGAGTATATGAAAAAAGTAAAAAAAACTTGATTTTGATGCAAAATCACTCTAAAATGTTTCTTTTCCTCCAGAGGTAGTTCTGATTCGTCACTTATATACATTATATACTCATTCGCGCTCGATTTGACCTAAGAGTAAGAACTTTTGAGGATCGATAGAGTCTACTTGCACCGGAGTGCCGGACCGTGTGTGTCGACCATAATAAACTGTTTTTTCATACACTGACTTTGAATATTGGAGATCAACGAATAATAAACGTGGAGTTGATAAAATTCTACAAATTAGAGCATTGTTTATAGCGAATTGAAATCAAATTCTATCTCCACCTTAAATAATGATGTACTGGTAAAAAAAATACAGTCATCTTTTTCACTGAAAAAATATTAAATTTAACCTATCGTATGTGGTCTTTGGAAGTATCCGGTAGACCGGAACGTGTGTGGCCGGCTTTATAAACAGTTTTATATACTCGCGCTTCATTTGACCTAAGTGAAGGAGGTTTTGAGAATCGATAGAGTCCTCTTGCACAGAAGTGGCGGACCGTGCGTGTCGACTATAATACACTGTTTTTTTTATACATAGACTTTAAATACTGAAAATCAGCGAATAATAAACGTGGAATTGATAGAATTTTACAAATTAGAGCATTGTTTATAGCAAATTGAAAACAAAATCTATCTCCACCTTAAATAACGATGTACTGGTGAAAAAAGCACAGTCATCTTTTTCACTGAAAAAATGTTCAATTTTACCTATCGTATGTGCTCTTGAAAGTATCCGGTAGACCGGAACGTGTGTGACCGGCTTTATGAACAGTTTCATATACTCGCGCTTCATTTGACCTAAGTGTAAGAACTTTTGAGAATCGATAGAGTCCACTTGCACAGGAGTGCCGGACCGTGTGTTGACCATAATACACAAGATCTGTATTTTTATACAATGACGTTAAATACTGAAGATCAACGAATAATAAACGTGGAGTTGATAGAATTCTACAAATTAGAGCATTGTTTATAACAAATTGAAAACAAAATCTATCTCCACCTTAAATAACGATGTACTGGTGAAAAAAATACAGTCATCTTTTTCACTGAAAAAATATTCAATTTTACCTATCGTATGTGCTCTTGAAAGTATCCGGTAGACCGGAACGTGTGTGACCGGCTTTATAAACAGTTTTATATACTCGCGTTTCATTTGACCTAAGTGTAAGAAGTTTTGAGAATCAATAGAGTCCACTTGCACAAGAGTACCGGACCGTGTGTGTCGACCATAATACACTGTTTTTTTATACACTGACTTTAAATACTGAAGATCAACGAATAATAAACGTAGAGATGATAAAATTCTACAAATTAGAGCATTGTTTATAGCGAATTGAAAACAAAATCTATCTCCACCTCAAATAACGATGTACTGGTGAAAAAAATACAGTACTCTTTTTCACTGAAAAAATATAAAATTTTACCTAGCGTGTGTGGTCTTTAAAAGTATCCGGTAGACCGGAACATGTGTGGCCGGCTTTATAAACAGTTTTATATACTCTCGCTTCATTTGACCTAAGTGTAAGAAGTTTTGAGAATCGATAGAGTCCACTTACTCAGGAGTACCGGACCGTGTGTGTCGACCATAATACACTGTTTTTTTATACACTGACTTTAAATACTGAAGATCAACGAATAATAAACGTGGAGTTGATAGAATTCTACAAATTAGAGCATTGTTTTTAGCAATTTAAAAACAAAATCTATCTCCACCTTAAATAACGATGTACTGGTGAAAAAAAATACAGTCATCTTTTTCACCGAAAAAACATTAAATTTTACCTAGCGTGTGTGGTCTTTAAAAGTATCCGGTAGACCGGAACGTGTGTGGCCGGCTTTATAAACAATTTGTATACTCGCGCTTCATTTAACCTAATTGTAAGAAGTTTCTAGAATCGATAGAGTCCACTTGCACAGGAGTACCGGACCGTGTGTGTCGACCATAATACACTGTTTTTTTAGAAAATGACTTCATATACTGAAGATCAGCGAATAATAAACGTGTGAATTGATAGAATTCTACAAATTAGAGCATTGTTTTTAGCAATTTAAAAACAAAATCTATCTTCACCTTAAATAACGATGTACTGGTGAAAAAAATACAGTCATCTATTTCACTGAAAAAATATTAAATTTTACCTAGCGTATGTGGTCTTTGAAAGTACCGGATAGAACGGAACGTGTGTGGCCGGCTTTATAAACAGTTTTATATACTCTCGCTCCATTTGACCTAAGTGTAAGAAGATTTGAGAATCGATAGAGTCCACTTGCACAGGAGTGCCGGACCGTGTGTGTCGACCATAATACACTGTTTTTTTATACACTGACTTTAAATACTGAAGATCAACGAATAATAAACGTGGAGTTGATAGAATTCTACAAATTAGAGCATTGTTTTCAGCAATTTAAAAACAAAATCTATCTCCACCTTAAATAACGATGTACTGGTGAAAAAAAATACAGTCATCTTTTTCACCGAAAAAACATTAAATTTTACCTAGCGTGTGTGGTCTTTAAAAGTATCCGGTAGACCGGAACGAGTGTGGCCGGCTTTATAAACAATTTGTATACTCGCGCTTCATTTAACCTAATTGTAAGAAGTTTCTAGAATCGATAGAGTCCACTTGCACAGGAGTGCCGGACCGTGTGTGTCGACCATAATACACTGCTTTTTTAGAAAATGACTTTAAATCCTGAAGATCAGCGAATAATAAACGTGGAGTTGATAGAATTCTACAAATTAGAGCATTGTTTATAGCAAATTGAAAACAAAATCTATCTCCACCTTAAATAACGATATACTGGTGAAAAAAATACAGTCATCTTTTTTACTGAAAAAATATGAAATTTTACCTAGCTTATGTGGTCTTTGAAAATATCCGGTTAACCGGAACGTGTGTGGCCGGCTTTATAAACAGTTTTATATACTCTCGCTTCATTTAACCTAATTGTAAGAAGTTTCTAGAATCGATAGAGTCCACTTGCACAGGAGTACCGGACCGTGTGTGTCGACCATAATACACTGTTTTTTTATACAGTGACTTTAAATACTGAAGATCAACGAATAATAAACGCAGAGTTGATAAAATTCTACAAATTAGAGCATTGTTTATAGCAATTTTAAAACAAAATCTATCTCCACCTTAAATAACGATGTACTGGTGAAAAAAAATACAGTCATCTTTTTCACCGAAAAAACATTAAATTTTACCTAGCGTGTGTGGTCTTTAAAAGTATCCGGTAGACCGGAACGTGTGTGGCCGGCTTTATAAACAATTTGTATACTCGCGCTTCATTTAACCTAATTGTAAGAAGTTTCTAGAATCGATAGAGTCCACTTGCACAGAAGTGCCGGACCGTGTGTGTCGACCATAATACACAAGATCTGTTTTTTTTATACAATGACGTTAAATACTAAAGATCAACGAATAATAAACGTGGAGTTGATAAAATTCTACAAATTAGAGCATTGTTTATAGCAAATTGAAAACAAAATCTATCTCCACCTTAAATAACGATGTACTGGAGAAAAAAATACAGTCATTTTTTTTACTGAAAAAATATAAAATTTTACCTAGCGTATGTGGTCTTTGAAAGTATCCGGTAGACCGGAACGTGTGTGGCCGGCTTTATAAACAGTTTTATATACTCTCGCTTCATTAGACCTAAGTGTAAGAAGTTTTGAGAATCGATATAGTCCACTTGCACAGGAGTGCCGGTACGTGTGTGTCGACCATAATACACTGTTTTTTTATACAATGACTTTAATTACTGAAGATCAACGAATAATAAACGTGGAGTTGATAAAATTCTACAAATTAGAGCATCTCCACCTTAAATAACGATGTACTGGTGAAAAAAATACAGTCATCTTTTTCACTGAAAAAATATAAAATTTTACCTAGCGTGTGCGGTATTTGAAAGTATCCGGTAGACCGGAACGTGTGTGGCCTACTTTATAAACAGTTTTTTTGTAGAAAATATAGTGGCAGTGGTGAATTATTTGTAGCATAGTCTATACAGGGTGTGTCACAACAAGCTTACAGTATCTATAAATAAACTACCTACACGATTTTTATGAAAATTGGAACTTCTTTATTTTGAATAGAACACCCTGTATATTATTAATTTTTCGGATTCTACGTTGAATTTTATTTCCACTTTGTGTAAAATACTCTATACCTGAAATGTATACTTTTCGAAATATTAATTTTTTAATTGGAAATTTGACAGGTGCAGATCTTTTTATTAAAAATTCTAGAGGAACGACCCTAATACTAAAAAAAATTTTGCTTGTCGGGTTAATTAGTAGAAAGGTCGAGGTAATTGGTGACTTGTCAAAAACTGCTTTATTGTATACAGGGTTCGTAAGAATGTGATGAAAAGTTCATAAATGTTAAATGTCATTTTTTTATTGAGTTGTGGACAATTGCATACTTTGCTAATAAAAATTAATGCAAAATATGCTAGTTGGATTATGATTGTAGAATAGAAATAGAGAACGTGTTTCTAATGACCGGTTGATTCCACTTACCTTCACACGCGCTTAATGTAAAAAATTCCGTGAATTTTTTATTGTAGGTATTGTTAAAGCAACTCTTTGTTGATATTTAAAATGTTTAATCACATTTGTGAAAAAAATTAAAACAATAAAATTGTAATTGCCGAAAAAATTGGTATTTTAATACGTTATATTTCAGTTTCTTTGTATTTATTTTCAAGTGTGGACATTTCCACTTTTTAACAATAATGTAACAACTTAGATAAGATAAGCACTAGTGTAATAATATTATCCAATCGAGTAAAATTAATATTTTTTTTTGTTGTCGATGAAACACGTTTTGTATATATCAAGAGAGATAGAAGGTAATCATATCATTAGCTTTAATATTATGGAAGTAGCCAATAGAGGAATTGGCATAATGTTTTATGATGTCCGGTAGTTAGGATTTTACCAGATCTATTCATATAGAGATGATAAAAATATATTCAGTTTCCGAGATGAACTGATCCACTAAAGTTAAGAAAGTTCATAAATTCGAAGATTGCGTTTCAACAAAATACGATTTTTGGTCAAGTGTTTTTATACAGTGCGTCCATAAAGTAACGCATAAATTCATTACTAGCTAAATAAACAATAAAATTAGAAATTCCCGAAACAGGTCTATTTTTTATTTTAATTTACTATTTTGTCAAATTATAATCTAATATACAGGGTGAACAACCTTCGTGTGATAACGTCATCACCATATTTTTAAATGGAACCCCCCTTTTTTCAATTTCCGGATTTCCCTTGCTGAGCTGATTCCAAAAAGGTAAACGTACCTTCTCTAAAGCGCTAACAATACAGAATTGTACTTTAATGTTTCTGACAGTTTTTAACGTCAAATGAAAAAAATCATAAAAAATACTGTCAAACAATACAAATATTTTTATGGTTAAGGGGCTTGGATCACTAATAAAAGCAGTTACCCTGAACTCCGTTTCACATAAGAAGAAGCCACGTGAAGTTTGCCAACTGTCTTGCGCAGAAACCAAAATCGTTCTTGTTTATCAATGTCGCCTCGTAACGACCTTTTCATGCCATTGGCGTTATAAACGATGTTTCATGCCGTCAGCCATTTTATTATTGACATTTGAGGTTGTGTTTTAAGCAATAAGTGTGTGTTTTATTTGATTTAAAACCATGCCTCCAAAAAAAACTTGTTGGTGTTAAAGGAAAAATTATCCACAGTCAAGGCCAAATATGTTTTATTTAAACTATGAAAAATAGATTTTTAATATTCTAATTTTGTGTTAACCTAAAAAATGTGAAAACGTTACGCTACTGATTTGAAGTCGAATGTCAATTTTACAATATGGCGCTGGTTTTGACAAGTTCGCGCATACGTCTGCAACTTCGCGTGGGTTCTTCTTACGTGAAACGGAGTCTACAATGTTAAAAATAATACAGGGTGTTTTAACAGATTATTAAAGTAGTTGTATAACAATTCATAATTTCATCCAATGTGTTTATTCTTAATTTATTATTTTGTAAGTAACTTGAAATTTTTGTATTTTTGCCCACCCTGTACCAATTTGAAGCAACGTGTTATACCTTTTTGGGAATCAGTTCAGCAAGGGAAATCTGGAAATTGAAAAAAAGGGGGGTTCCATTTAAAAAAAATGTGGTGGTTCACCCTGTATATTAGATTAAAATTTGAAAAAATAGTAAATTAAAATAAAAAATCGACCTGTTTCGGGAATTTCTAATATTATTGTTTATTTAGCCAAAAATGCGTTACTTTATGATATATGTTAAAAATTGAATGTTTTTTCTTCTATGTAAGCGTTTATTTGCCCTTAGCAGTTTTAAACGACAAAACAACCATTTGAGGTTGTCTACCATATTAATTTTATTAACAATTAAAGTACCGGGTGTCTGATTGAGAGAGGTAAAGTACGACCAGAGATCTAAAGAGGTCATAAATCACCCAGCACTTGAGTTGTCAGCAGCATGTCGGCTTATATTGATTTACGACCTTCTTAGATCTCTGGTCCTACTTTAATCCGCTGTAGATCAGAAACTTTTTATCGTACAGCTTGGAGAAAAAAATCCGTATTGCAAACTCGCATACGAGAAACTGTTGTAAATTGTTTTCAAGTGTCCTACTACACCGCTAGAGGGCATAGTTCACAATAATATCACATAAACATCATTATTCTATAATAAATGTAACGTTATAGTACCACAAAATTCAAATATTCGTAATCCTTAGATCATTTAACGTAAGTTTGCTCCAGTAATTTTTCCTCTATCTTGTAAAATAACTGGTAGGGGTGAGTGGGAAGGCTGACTCAATAAAACTGTTATAAGTTTTGTTCCGCTTCATGGATTTTGACAAACTTAGTATCATTTGAAAGGGAATTCAGTGTCCGATAAAATATAATATCATCGTTTTATTCCAGTGGTTTTACCGGTCGCTAGCTGGCGTTGAGTTATAACAGTTTTATTAACTCAGCTTACCCAATCACCCCTACCTGTTATTTTACAAGATACAGGAAAAAGTACTGGATCAAACTTACGTAAAATGATCTAATGTTTACGAATATTTAAATTTTGTGATATTCTTGTGAACTAATCCCTCTAGCGGTGGAGTAGGACACTTGAAAAGAATTTCCAGCAGTTTCTCGTATGCAAGTTTGTAATGCAGATTTTTTTTCTAAGCTGTACGATAAATAGTTTTTGAGATACAGCGAGTTACCTTTCTCAATCAGACACCCGGTATATACGTTAATATCGAGTATGGTTTCCTCTAATATCAATTACAGCCAAACAACGCCTCTGCATACTTTCAATAAGGTCGCTGAAGTAGCCTTGATCGATATGTCTCCAAAGTTGGGATAAAAGTTGTCTAAGTTTTTGGAGAGTTTGTGGGGGTGATTGATGGGAATTTAAGAATCTAGCTGGTCCCAAGCATGCTCGAAGGGATTGAGGTTGAGCATAAGGCATAAGGCACCATACTGCAATCTCATTGTGTCTGTACATACATTTTAATAATCAAACTCAAGGTATAAAAAATCATTATTTGACGTGCGTTGCGAAAATTATTGATTATACATTAATTAATGTAATCATAATTACCACAAAAAAAGTCGTTAGGCTATTAGGTCACATTATTATAGGTAGTTAAGTAACACTATATCCGTTTTTTTGATCAAATTGGTCAATTAAAACACGGGAAAAATCAAAAAATCCAACTAGATTGTTTCATAATCAAGGTTGACTATATACCGGGTGATCAAATAAGAGAGGAATTTATTTGTGTCCAAATTCTGATACCCCTAATAAAAATCTACGTTCTCTCAAATGGAAAACTGAAAAATATCTGTTTGTATTTGAGAAATTCCAACAAAAGTGTACACTTTTGGTAGGGAAGCATTTACGCGCTCTCTAGTGACAACCAAAGGCTTGAAAATTAAACTTGTCATATATCAATCAATAGGAAAAAGTGTCCTCTTTTCTATGAGCTTTAAAGCTTCAACATCTGATAAGCGGTTCTTGATTTAATAGTAATTTTTCAAAATAAAGTTGAAAGCGCCCCCTGCAGTTTATTTCAAGGAATACATTAAAATGTTGTGAATTAAGTCACAAGAATGATGGGTATGTTTTTAGGTATAAGTTACAAGGCATAATTTTCAAAAATTGATTTTAACATTTTTTATTACGCCCTCTATCGGCGAAATCAGGAAGTTGAAATCAATTTTCATAAATTTTCTATAGACATATATGACGTCCTCCTTTATTTGATCACCCGGTACATATAAGTTACGACGAATAATCTACCGTAGAATAATCTTCAATTTTTAGCAACCAGGGGAGTATCAAATATTGTGGCCGTTATTTATGTAATAATATACAGGGTGCTGCATTAAAAAGACCTGGTATTATAGTAACTAAATATCAAATCTGAAATTTTTATGTAGCAAAATACGTGCAATTGGGTGTTAAACTTAACAAAAATATGATATTTCCTCAATGTCAATAGTTAGTGGTGGACAAAATCATAATGGGGAATCTATTTTTATTCTCACAAGGTTTTTATGTCGATTTGAAAATTCAACTTTTGGATAATTTAAATAGTTCGCCATTTATGCTATGACCTACATTACTTAAAAGAGAAGTTAGCTACATACATAGGACCACAATTCTGTCGTCTTCTTTTTTAAAATCGTTATGAAAAGTATAGATTATGCTTATGTTATATTGCTTTTATAGTGAATTACTTAGTGAAGTGAAGCCCGGTGGAAATTCTTTGATGCTGGAGGAGCAAAAATAAATAACCTTGAAGGTGACAGCTAACTCTGGTATACACTGAAAACCATAATAGATACTTACTGCTTTACTCGAATCACACAGAGAAAAAGTAGTTTACCATAAAGTTGTATTTTATCAAATGTATTATATTGATATGTCTCCATCAGTAAATATAACCTACAAGCAAACTCTAGTGTAATTTGGGTCTGTAAAGACCATAAGCAAGAGGCCTATATGCGATCATATGACATAAGACGACTAATTTAAAACATGGCGTCTGTGAACCCGTTTCTATCCGAAGTTTCGCTTCTTGTCAGTTAGGTATTCTTTGGTAATAGTAACTAGTTGTTCATTTAAAAACCAGGAGGAGTAATTTCAGAAGTCTTATCCACACCACTAAAAGTTACTAGATTAGTTACTAAAGAGCGTGTTCCGCAATAGTCGTGTTCAAAATCCATGAAATATGCCTTGATTGACTTGACGCGGAAACTAGCCAATCATAGATAACCCTTATGTACTGAAAATGATTCTTAAGATGTCAGGTTGAGATGAGATGTAAACAAACAGGGTATTCTATAATCTGTAAAAATTATGCATTTTGGTTGTTTTGTATTTGATATTCCTGAGAGATTGAAGTTGATCGTTTATTGTACTGTTAGATTAAAGGTTTCTTTTTGAAATTATATTGGAGTGAAAAACTAAATGAAAATGACGAACAAGGGAACGAAGGCGATGATAAAAACAAATATATTATATACATCAGAAGTCAGAACTGTCAATTATCACGAGATGTCAATGCTAAAAAGTGCAGTTTGAAACTGGGTACAATCTTACCAATCAGAGATCTTCAGAATTGCAAACTTAAATTCAAATTACTCCTCCTGGTTTTTAAATGAGGTATAGTCTGTTTATATTTTCTTCTATCAGCCTCAAACCACAATTTTGGTCTAGCTTGTAACTGTTGTGTTTTTGCAGTATGATACAGAACAAGATAAATATGATATTGACATTATTCCAACTTGAAAAATTGTGGAGAAAAACTAACTGAACTTAACTGAAAAATATTAACACTTTGACAGTTCTTCAAACTTCAAATTCAAATGGCCTTTTTTTACAGGCTATTAGTTCATAAAACATCTGAATCAGAAAGTAGCTAACTTCATCTTTAAGTATTTGACGTATCTGTAGTGAAAGTTGAAAACATTTAGGAATTTTTAATTTCCAGTCTTCTCCTAAAATATTCGGTTTCAAAAATGTTTAAATTAATTTTTGCAAAGTAGTACTAATGAAATATCAAAAGCCGTATATCGGTTTAACACCCCATTACAAAAATTTCTACATAAACCAGATATTTGATATAAAAAAATTAACTTAAGCTTAAATTAGGACAAACTGTATAATAAGAATCAAGTAAATTGGATCAATTGTAATTTTTTCATCAGGAAAACTTAAAATTACTCTTATCATTCCGCTAATTCTGTTCAAAAATAAACTTAAGAGATAAGTATAGGTACTTACCAAATATTTCATGGTCTTCTTGAAACTTTTACCATCTGATAACTTTGATAATCGAGACATGAAAGTATATTTTAAAAAATAGCAAATGTCTACTATGAATTGCTACTTTATTAGATAATAGTGTAATATTTATCCCAGTCTGCTGACCAGAAGGTCTATAAGTGGGATTGAGCGTAGGTTTGAAGGATTTGATTCGAGACGATAAAGATAAATACCGTAGTTGATTTTTTAATATCATTTTAATATAAATTACATTAAATTTAAAGTTGAATTACTTACGATAGTACACATAAAACGATTTTATTATACAGGGTATGCTACGTTGTATAACCCTACAAATACTATACAGCTCCTTCGTTTGTGCATAAAAGTTTTTTTGAGATAAGAATGTCAATATTTACATTTTTATGGTTTGTATGACCCTAAACCCACCCTATATATTTTTTTTTCGGGTCAAGATGGGAAACTCATGTTCGAATGGGTCCCAAAAAGTGTTGGGCTCATACCCAAAGTGATGCCTACCAACAAAACCCACCTCAAACTGCCGTCACCCCCGCCTCGGAATAACTACCCTAGCATACATCGAGACTGGGGGCGGTCCCACGCACAGTCTCCGCTCACACCGTCGTCTTCTCCCTTCCTATCACTCGTACCTCTCATGCCATATCGAGTCCTTCTCTTCCCCTAATCATGCTCTCCACTACGCCACTTACCTCCATCCATTTCTCCTCCCCCCTCAACATTATCTCGAAATACACCGCCACCCCTTGTTTCCTCTCCAATTTCTTCAGCACTTCCTTGCTCTTCCAGCGTCTAAAAACATGCCCCACATCATCCTCCACTTCACCCCTCTCGCACTCTCCTGTCTCTCTTGTGGAGGTACCCTACTCTCGACCCATGTCCAGTGAACACCTGTGTCAAGAAGTAGTTCACCTCCCCGAATTTCCGGTCCATCCAATCTCTCCTACTACCACCTTCTCTCCATTTCCTCCTCCATCCATTCCTTTACTTCCTCTCTGGTATTTGTTCTTGGCTCTAGCCATCGCGTCCAATGGGTAGGACATTGACAGCACCACTGCTACCAGTTCACCCACTTTCCTATATCTCTGCACCAACCTCAGGAGTATCCCTCTCTGCTCCCGCAGAAGTGGCCTAGCCCTCGGATTCACCCCCGCTCTTTCACCCCACACCTTCGCACAGTACATCATTATCTGCTCTACCGTTCTACCAATTACCCTCCTCTTCCAGTTTCCCGACCCCTTCACATTACACATCAATCTCCCCAGCAATGCTCTCTTTACTTTCCTCTTCTGTGCCTCCTTTAACATGTGTGTTCTGAATGATAATTCACTATCCAATCACACCCCTAGGTATTTCTCAGACTCCTCCATACGAATTCTCCTTCACCATCACCCCCACTCTCCTCGTCTTGTTCCGTGTCTTCACTAGCAATCCCACAGTCTTATCTTCCGCCACTTCCAGTCCGCACCGCTCTATCTTCTCCACAATCTTCCTACGCATTCTCTCCGCCTTTCTTTCTATCTCCGCCTCTCCCTTTGCCGTACATACCAGACACACATCGTCTGCATACACCGTAATCTCACATACTATCCCACAAACCCCATCAAACACACACTTCCAGAGCGTCGGTCCAAGAACCGAGCCCTGAGGCACTCCAGCCTCCGTCTCATACCTCCTCCCTCTAGAGTCTACTATCACACGTCCCGCCAGGTATCCTCAACTAGGTTAACCAACCCCTCCCCCACTCCAAGCCTCAGCAGCGCACTCAACACCGCCCGTTTGCTGACACTGTTGAACGCGTTCCCGACGTCGAAGAACACGAGTAGGGCCAATTTCTTTTTCCTCCAATTGCCCTCTCTAACCCTCTCCACCAATCCAATCACCCTACCCCATATAACACGAATCTGCCCAAAAAATGTGACCTTAGCTATAATTAAAGCTATAGCTTAATTTTAACTCTTTCCATATGGCTTAGTTTCATATTTTTACCTATAATTACCAAACCGTATGTCCTATCCACCTGTACTCTATCTTAATCAATTCAGAATGGAATAATCTATATTATAACTCAGTTTTTTACTGCTGATATTAATATTTTCTGAAATGTAGAGCGTCAAAGTTGATCAACGTCTTTAGAGGCCCAAAAAATGTATCCAGAGCTAGAATTATTGTTTATTATAATTTTACATGTTTTTATTTAAACTATAAAAGTACTTCTTTAGATTTATAAGCAAGTCCTATAAGAGTGATCTTTAATCGAGCATGAAATTTACTACCAAAAACAAATTTTTAGCTCTATTTTTAACAATTTTTTTTTAATATTAAGCACTGACTTTTGCTTTTTTTGATGATTTTGCTTACCCCTAGTTTGACTAATTGTAAACTGGAAAATAATTGGGTAATAGTATTGCTGATTTTTTTCCTCGTAGATGGGTGCTGTAAGAAGGTCCTGATAAAATTTCAGCTCCATATTCTTATTTTTGAAATGAATGAGTGTTTTTTCAAAAATCTCATTACTCTATTTTAAGGTCGAAGAAAACTGATGAAACCAGTCTGATCCCAAAAAAACCCATTT
Source organism: Lochmaea crataegi (assembly GCA_947563755.1). Classification (NCBI taxonomy): domain Eukaryota; kingdom Metazoa; phylum Arthropoda; class Insecta; order Coleoptera; family Chrysomelidae; genus Lochmaea; species Lochmaea crataegi. The sequence continues at coordinate 47,012,307 of OX387423.1, read as the reverse complement.
TACAAATTTTCAGTGTGTTTCTGGACAATTTTTTTTTTTCAAATTTTAAACCTATAAGCATGCAAAATTTCCATTTTCCGCGATTTTGATATGAACCTGAATTTTTCCCTAGCGCGTGGAAATATTTGTCTAAAATTCATTTTAATAGATAAAATTTCGTTCTAAATCGATTAGTGACCGTATCAACCTTGTACCTTTTGAATTATCCGAGATATGAGCTCTTTTTGGTTTTTGAGTTTTTTTGTTGGTAAAAACAAATTAAATTCATAAAAACTAACTTTTCATGCTGGAAAAATATGCTTACCTCCCTAAATCTACTCTAAGTACATTAATCTGCCCACAGAAATGAGTACAAAGCAATAATTACAGCTCTAACTTAATTTTTACTCTATCCCGATGACGCTGCTACATATTTTCCCCATAATTCCCAAACCGGTTGTCCTATCGATCTGTACTTCACTTAATCGATTCAGAAATAAATTTTCTATAATATGAGTAAGTTTTTTTTAATGTTTATATAAATATTTTCTGAGATATAGAGCGTTAAAGTTGACCTACATCTTTTGAGATAAAAAAATGTGTCCAGGGTTATAATTATTGTTTAATAAATATTTGGTTTTCTTCAAACTATAAAAGTACTTCAGATATAAAAGATAACTGCAATTTTTGCTTGTCCGATATTAAAAAAAATTAAACGGAAAAACTGCGAACAAATACCTTGACAAACAACCTATTTACAGTACCTACATCTCGTTTCTAAAATAAATATTGATTTTTATAATAAACATCTAATGTTTTTAAATTTCTATTTAGCGTTTTGAAAATATTAACACTATTTTTAAACAGCTTTTAATATAGAATTGTTAATTGTTGGATAAACACAATGATATTCGAGAAAAACCGAATTAAAGGTAACAAAATCCAAGGAAAAACTAACTATCACTTTATAGTCCAGTAAATGAAGGATGAAAAGTAGTCAAAGTGTACAAAAATTTTGCCGGTCCATGAATTTTCCGTGAAGGGTAGGGTTTGACTAGTAATAGGGTGTTCAACTTCAAATTTTGACCACATGTTTTATTAGGTAATATTAAAAAGAGGCAAATGGGAGATTCAAAAGATAATTAGTTTGAATGTAGTCTTTAGATTAAAAGGAAAAAATGGAAACAAAAATTTACTGAAATTATGCAACTTATAATGCAGATACGTCACTAGTTTGAATGTGAAGTTGTCTATAGTCTTCCTTTGCTGTTCCATGTTTCAGCTTCTTCTTTCTCATTTATTTGGGATGGTTGAGTTTGTTCAGGACAAAAATGTTGACATCTGACATCTATCACTCTGTTTACCTTGTTCAATTTTAATTTGAAGCATTATTTACAGTTCTTATTATTTGTGTTATTGTGCGCTTGATTTTTTAAAATTATCATGGATTCAGTATTTAAATCGCGTTTTGTACAGTATTGTACTAATACATCAGGAACAACGGTTAAAAAATTCATTACAGTGCCGAAAACAGAAGAAGATGAGAGAAGAAAGAGTTGGTTTGCAGCTATTAGAAGGTCTTTTGTGTACAAACTTCAACAAATCATTTTTGTTGTGAAGTCCATTTTAATGTAAGTGAAATACGTAATTACAGAAAATAATTAATAATTCTATTGATAATAATTTCAAATATTTATCAATTCATATATCTTTTTTAGTTATGAGTTCAAAGATGACTTGGAATTTGCTTTAACGTACACTGTCATTTTATTAATAAAAGGAAGCTTAAACACGAACTAATCAAAAATTTGAAACAAGATGAAACCACATGCGAATGCAAACAACGAAACAACTCTAACTGTCACTCTAACCTAAACATCTTCTTTGCTTCTTCAATTTGGGTAACTACCCTCTTTCATGATTATTTTGTTCCATGTCAAAATATGTGACTAACTTCAATTTAAACTAGTGACGTCAAAATCTAAAAGGCGGGTTTTAAGAAATTTTTAAAATAGAATTTTCTAAATGGGGATAAAAACAAAACAGCACCATTAAATATGATAAAGTGAAGTGCGACGTAATTTGTTCCTTTAGAACTAACGATCTGCTTATCATTAACAAGAATCTATTTTTAGTTGAACACCCTTCCAGAAATTTCACACACCTCATCGCCATTTGGGGCGGGGGGGTATTCCCGTCCCCAAAGTTCCAAAAATTGTTTTTTCGCCAATATCTCCTAAAATATGGCATTTAGAGGATTTTTATATAAGGGAAAAATGAAGAGTAGGTCATTATCTACAAAAATGTTAATGTTTTTCGCAAAAATCGATGTTGAAAAATCCATAATTTTGAGGTTTAATGGATTTCTGAAAAACCACTAAACTCGAGAATAAAAATGAGGGCACAACCAAAAAGGAGAAATTCCCAGAATGTACAAACTTTTAGACAGTGATTGTTCGCAAAATATTCCCAACTTCGAAAAACAGCAAAAATTTGGAAATGAAAACACCAACCGAAAAATCAAGGGGCAAGAAAGATGGCCAATAAAAATTTCTGAGGTCAATAAAGACCTTTAAAGGACCCGTAATAACAAATAATCGAGAGTAAATGTCTATTATTAAGAAAAATATGAGTAATTTCCCGACACTCGAAAAAAAAGTTATTACAAAATCTTCGAGCCATTTTATAAATATGGTGGAAATATAAAAATGGGCCTTGTATCATTTGATATGATAGCTGTGGATTTCCCCTTTCATCTGAATATTGAATCGTAAAAAAATATGCACTTTTACCCGAGATATTGAATAATTTGTTCGTCCGGTCATGAGTAAGTGCAAAGAACCCGCTCTTTCGACTTCGGAGCAAGCAGAGCTCAACATAAGGATCCTTCTTGAGGGCCATTTTCTCGAAAACTACCGAGTTTTCGGTAAAAATCATAAGAACCATTTTTGTAGATAATGACCTCCTCTATATAAAAATTCTCTAAATGCTATATTTTAGGAGATATTGGCGGGAAACTAATTTTTGGAACTTTAGGGCCGGGAATACCCCCCCAAAATGGCGATTAGGTGTGTTAAATTTCTGGATGTTCAATTACTATCCTTCACGGAAAATTCATGGACCGGTTTCTGGTACCCTTTATTTACTGGACTATTATATACATTCATTTTTATTCTTGAATAAAGCCGACTCTCGAACGCCCGTAAGGGCAGGTCTATAAAAACGATATCTTCGAATAAATAGGAATATTTCTATTGGATAAAAACGTGTGACTTTTGCCCGTCTACTGGTTATGATTTATATTCGACTTTGCGGAGGTATTTTATCCCAATAATAAATTACGTTTACACGTACAACTTTATACACTGCAAAAAATTTACAACGGATTTTTGTAGGGGAGAAAAGATCATTTACTCTTAATTATATACACTAGAATCTTTATTTAGAAAACTGTTCAGACTTGTTAAAAATATATAGATTATAATCTTATACCCTTATACCTATAGGTTACATTTCACTCTGTATATATGAAATTTTTCCATGCTTTTCTATCTGTTGTTAATGTTTTCGCTTCTTCCCAGGATTTGTCTCTCTCTTGTAATATTTTACCCACCATTTTGCTCCATGTATGTCTTGGCCTCCCTCTTATTTTCTTTATTTGTGTTCTTGCCCCATAAGCACGTTTTACCTGCCTCCTGTTATTCATTCTGTGGATGTGACCCCACCAACTGAGTTGTTGTTGTATGAATTTTAATACTGGTTGTTCTGCCAGTTCATCTCTTATTTTTGTATTCCTTATTTTGTCCATTCTATTCACTCCTGTCACTCTTCTAAGATACTTCATTTCTGCTCCTTGAATCTTACTTTGTTGTCTGGTTGAGAGAGTCCAAGATTCGCATCCATAAGTTGGTACAACTCTATATACTGTATTGTATACTTTTATCTTTGTTTGTTTGGATTGTTAAAAATACACTAAGAATCGGCCGTCAAAAATATATCCACAGCTATATTTATAGTACTAGCTTAAATTTTGACTCTCCTAGTATAACACTGTTCCATATTTTTGACCGCAACTCTTTAACCGTTAGCAATAGCGATCTGTATAAAATCTGAATAAAATTTCATATAATTTAACCAAATTTTCGTTGAATATTTTCTGAGATACAGCGCTTTAAGGTTGACCTTTAATTTTTGACGTTCAAAAAAATGCTTAGATATTCATAATTCTCTATCTTAAAAATATCTACAGATCTATATCTACGAGACATAGTCAGACAAATATTTAGCTTAGACAAATCGATAATCTAATCCGTCTAAATCCAATTTTTTTAACAAAACTGGTATGTAATCCTCTAGTGGAATTAAAATATATATCGTTTAATCTCTGATTATAATAACTCAGCCATTGTTTTCATAATTAATTTTTTTATTGGCACTTTATATTCTCTACTATCTAAGATTTAGCCTCAATATTACGTTATTTATTATAGATCGATAATGTTATTATCTAAATTTCCTAATGTGCAGTCAAAACTTAAAATCTTATTGTTTTCGTGTAAGAAGGCTTTAGCGCTTTAATTACCGGTAATTTACAGAACACGTGCTTCTCGACTTTGACAAAAATTTTTGTGACAATCTATAGGAATTGGTTTAATAATTAATATGTATAAAGTAAAATTTGGCGGAAAGTCGTATTTTACGGGTTAGGGCGTAAAAAATGAGTCATTAAAAATCACAAAATCATAGATTTCCAAATAAAAATTCCAGCCAAAATGTTATATTTACATTGTTGCCAGATTTCTGTATTATCTACTAATCCAACGAAATTTTAAAAAAAAGTTGCAAAAGGTATTCTGTTAAAAATGTAAGTTATATGTTTACAAATTCAATACACATCGCTTCCCGACCAACTGACACAGATCAAAGTGTATATCTAACAATATAAGAAAAACTGGAATACCAAACTTAACCAAACCTTACCTAATCAAACCTAACCCAACCAAACCTAATCTAACCCAATCAAACCTAATCTAGCCCAACCAAACCAAACCTAACCAAACTCTACCTAATCAAATCCTACCAAACCTTACCTAACCAAACCTAACCCAAAAACCAAACTATATCATACCAATTCTAATTGAATACTATAAAAATAGCAAGGAATGAAATTCTCAAAGAAATATTAATAATAAGTTTTAGAACTCTCGACTATACACCAATCAAATACCTATATTGCAAATTATGTTACCTAATTACATTTTTCGTAGCTTTTGCATCCTTTTTTAAAATTTCATTGGATTAGTGGATTATTCAGAAATCTGGCAAAACTGTAAATGTAACATTTTTCTCTGGAATATTTATTCGGAAATCTATGATTTTGGGCTTTTTAAGACCAATTTTTTTCATTTTCTTACCCCACCTAGCACCCCTATTCACTCTCTATCCCCTAAAATACGCCTTTCCGACAAATTGTACTTTATAGACATTAATTATAAAAGCAATTGTTATAGATTTTCATCAAAATCGAGAAGCACGTGTTCTGCACATTGACCTAATTACCTATAATATATTTACCAAGAGTTTTGATACATTTTTTGTTTTTATTGGCTGTGTAGTAGGTACTATAAAGTATTTAAAACACTTTTTTTCAAGTAATATTATCACCTTTTAATATTTCTCGCATGCTATTATGAACAAGTATATACCAAAGAAAAACGCATAAATAATTTCAATTACAATACTTACAGTGTATATTATTGTTTTTTAAAGTTACCAGCCTTCGTAAAACGTTTGTTTTCAAAATAACTAAGCACAAAGGAATAAACAACTATAGTTTTTTTCCAGTTGAAATATATCTAGGTACTGAAAATAATTGCTGATTTAGATAAAGAAATTTACATTAATGAATATTTAAATGCTTACGCTAGTAAATAATGAAGAATTTAGTCTACATATTTAATTCACATATACGAGATCTTTTAAATTACAAATTAAAGTACGATGAATAAATAATATATATAATTGACAGTTGTAAATTTGGTTTGGATTAAAAATTGCCGTTGTTTAAAGAAAGGAAATGAAATAAATGCAACTTTAACTTAAAAAAAAAGTAAGTAATGAAATGCACGAGTACAAAATAAATTGGATAAAAATATAAAGATAATAAACAGCCAAGAGCAAAAAAAAGAGTATTTTTTAACGTACAGTGATGAAATATTTTATTCAAAATTTAAATTTGTTTGTAAAAAATCTTTATATTCTTATACTTACCAAAAATTATTTGTTTCTCGACAGTGGGATCACAACAACTTTGTAACACAATAATTGTTATGAAAATCACTCGAGAACGTATCGGTTTTTTATAGTTTTCAAAAAATTTATGCAAATTTAAAAGCGTTTTTTAAGTCAATTGTATCATACCTCCACTATTTTCCTCCTACCTGTTCCACAAACATCATGTGGCAGGTCATAATTGATCTATAACATATTTATCCAATAACTAGTTAAAAAGGTAAATAAACACAACAATCAAATACAACTTGAGAATATCATTAATAATAAACAAAATGTTCTAATGGATACGAGGAGCAATCAAATGTTTTCGAGGTTCACATGAGGTGGAACCAGTATAAAGATTTTTTTTTAATTAATTAGTATCACTGCTATTCTACAGGGTGTCACAGAATGACTATTCCTAATTTTCAGAAATGACAGAGGGCACTTAAATAAACATTTTTTATTAATTAACTAGTGTCCGGAAATTCTTCAGTTATTTCGAAGAATTCGGCAGTCTACACATCGTTATGAATTGTGTATCGAAAAGGGAGTTCGTAACTTCGAACAATTTTTATAAAATTTGATGCAATATTATTTCTAACATAATGTTTCTTAACTTAATTGCTTCAATTTAGTAAGTAACTACTCTTTCCTGATGTAATTGTTTTTAAAGGTTTCTAGTTTATCTTGACAACGAGAAATTTCCGGACACTAGTTTATTATTAAAAAATGTTTATTTAAGTGCCCTCTGTCATTTCTGAAAATTAGGAATTGTTAGTCTGTGACACCCTGTATATGTCCCCTTTTTAAGCAAATATTGTCAATAACTAGAGACATCTACCCAGTGAAGGTATAACTATAACAAGAGGTTTAAAAGCTCGCTATCACTATATTCACATAAAAACATAATTATGCTACACAAAATAAATTGTATATCAGTATTTATTTGAAGACTTACCATAAGCAGTAGAAAAAATTCAATGGTATTCTTCTCAATCTAAATTATTACGTTTTCATTATTTTCCAATATTGATCCGATATTACTCTTATACTATAGGCAACATACCTTACACCTTTGTATTTAATATGTTCAAGCATTATAATAGACTTCGTAATGATAAGGAAGGACTATTCTCCATAATAAAAATCTTAGAATATGTTATATCTCAGTCGTATACGTGGTTTGCTTTCTTATAAATAACCACATAATAATAAAGTTGAGTGCTTATATATATAAAAGAAGAAGAAGTGTTTTTGTTTATCTATCACCTGTCATAATTGGTGAATGTCAGATTTCCAGCCTCCCAGTGAATTTGATGAGCTGTTCTAAGTTCTTTCTAATTTAAACAAAAAGAAACTTAGTTGTTTCCTTTAGTTGTAGCTTTAATGTAAAATAACTCATGTGAATTTAGAAGAAAAACTCGCTTTATTGTTACATATGCTGTGCTGCGATTGATGTTTGTGCAATAGCACAATAAGAAACAAAGCCATTAGGAACAAATATACCAAATATTTAAATAATTATGGCTACAGCTTATAGACGGGATTACAGGAGGCAACCTACTAGTAATTTCACTCATGTGAGCCCTTGTGTGAAATATCTCATCTTCATTCTTAACTTTGTGTTTTGGGTGAGTCACTAATTAAGCATTTCTAATTACACTAATGATAAGAGTTGTTTGTACAAACCCTTTAGTAAATTATGTAGATAAACTGTTCCGGTGTGGAGTAGGCGAAAGGAAATTAAACAAATATTATAATTTCTAAAAATATACATTATAATTTATTGTTTTAGTTATGTGGGGGCCTTCTAATTGGCATTGGTTTGTATACATTCTTTTACAAACTGCAACTAGTAGGATGGATTCGACTTGAAAATGTCTACGACGTTATTTTAAACATATCATTATTGATGATTATAATGGGTTGTGTGGTATTCATAGTAAGCTTCACTGGATGTCTGGGAGCACTCAGGGAAAACACTTGCTTGCTCAAATTTGTAAGTAAATGGAGCATTTTTGAGAATTCCTCTCTCATTATTATGATTTTTTATTTTAGTACTCCCTTTGTTTATTAATTTTCTTCCTTCTGGAAATGGGAATCGCCATCTGTGGATTTGTCTTCCCCCATTCAATGCAATCTGTGTTGGAAGAAAATTTTACTGATAAAATTATACATACCTATCGTGATGATCTAGATCTTCAAAATTTTATTGACTTTGCTCAACAAGAGGTCAGTTGAAACCCAAACAAATGTTTTTTCAATCAAAATTAATGATTTTCTTGTTTCCAGTTCAAATGTTGTGGACTCAGCTCTGAAGGATACATGGACTGGTCGAAAAATGAATATTTCAATTGTAGTTCCCCAAGTGTAGAACGTTGCGGTGTACCATTTTCTTGTTGTATGAATGCAACAGATCTCAGCTCTAGACTGGTTAATATTATGTGTGGATATGGAGTGCAAACATTATCGGTAAGTAACTTTATTGATGGAAACTTTCCAAAGAAGTCCATTTGATTGTTTTTCAGGTAGCCGAAGCGAGTAAGAAAGTATGGACTTCTGGTTGTATAGAATTGGTTAGATCTTGGGCAGAGCGGAATCTGTACACTATAGCAGGAATAGCTCTTGGGATAGCACTTTCTCAACTGTTTGTCATTTACTTAGCCAAAACTCTGGAAGGTCAGATTGATCTACAAAAATCCGGGTGGGTTAGTTGAAATATAGGGACTATTTGTAAATACGAGGTCCAAACTTTTTAATAAAAATGTGTTTATGTATTGTGTAAGTCTGTAACGTTTTAAACTTTTTTTCTTAATAACTTATAGTCGTGACTTATGTGTTTTTTTTATTCATAAATATATGTATTTATATAAAATGCTTTTGTTTTGTCCTTAATGTTGGGTGTGGTTTAGTTTTCATAAGGGTGGTGCTAGTATGTGTAATGTTATTGAGGATAACGTTATCTCGCGTTATAATTGCAATTATAAATTTTGGAAAGGCATAAGTATCTTTGGTTGTACCAGGTGGATATATAAGGAGCCGTTAAAAAACATGGATTACTCAAGTAAGAATGTGATGTATGATTTTTTTAACTTCAGTGTTCAGGTCTACTATTGCCTACTATATATGTAAAATTTTTGGTTTAAAAATGGATAAAGGCGTGGTTTTGAACAGATCAGAATAAACCAAGTTCACTTGCGCTTGCGTCTGATTTACAGTTGACAAATACACAAATCTTGCGTCAGCTTCCTTGCATTTAACGTTGGAACTAAGTAGGTTAGTCAGTCACGGATTGTTTTTGGGAGGAACGCGAAAATGCAACTGCCCGTGTTCATAGCAATCACTGATAGTCTCTGACCCATGCTGGAACGAACCTTGAGTTGCATGCATCTCTCAATACGTTGACGTAACACGGCACTTTATGAGGCGACGCCACATATAGAATTAAAGATTAATTTTCTCAACGAATGTTTTTAAAGTTTGCCCTAATATGCTTTGTATAGACTAGTCTATGAAAATTATATAAAAAATACGTGAGAACTCTTCATTGCTCGAGTTTTCCGCTTTTACTGTTTCTTTTTACTTTCATAACCTTTTTTTATACTATTTGTTTATTTAACATTTTACTTTTCCAGTTATATTGAGACTTTAACTAGAATGGAATTGGAATTATATGAATAATAATTTTCTTGGAGACTGCTGTTCATGTTCCAATTTGTCAGGGTACTAAACATGACAATAAGACTTATATGGATTATGTTACCTAATATTTACATTTTTTTATTAATAAACTGTTAAATTTATTAATTTACTTAATTTGAGTGGGTCTGACCTTTGGATGTATGTATATTATATAAGATCTATTGCGCTCCCTTGATTGATTTATTAGTTAGGCACCACCAGTCAGATGCTTAGAGACCTCGGCATCTCAGCCTTTAGGCTTTTTGTGCTCTTGGTTATACCGTTTATGTGAAGAGACCAGTGTCCAGTAGTAGCCCTTATCAGGCTCAACAGTCTTTTCACTAGGTCCTTCTTGGAGAAATCCTCCCTTGGATTCTCTAGTCCTAGGAGTCTATATCTCCAATGAGACAGTGCTTCACATTCGAAGATAATGTGAGTTGCTGTTTCCTCCTCTTATTCCATGCACAACCGACAGATATGTTCCTCCCTATATATGCCAATTGTATGCATGTGCTTCCTTAGGGTACACTGATCGCTGAGTAATCCCTTCACTTTCCTTATCTGGCCCATGCTGAGGTTTAATATTTCGTTAGTCAGCGACTCCAAGGATTTTTTGACTAGGAGTTTGCTATGTTCCTGTTTTGGCACGTGTCTCCAGTACGTCTGATGTTAAGTTTGAATCCACCGAGACAACCACGTGCAGCAGATTTTGATATTCCAAATTCTAAATGCAGTTTCCGACCCTAGCTTTGCTAGGGTGTCTGCCTTTTCATTACCTACAATATCCTTGTGCCCTGGGACCACTTAAGAGTTACTCTATTATGGTTTGCCAGGGTTAAAAGTTTTTGTAGGCAGTCCCAGACCAGTCTAGATCTGATTCGGGGACAGGCTAAATATTTCAGTGCTGCCTGACTATCTGAGAGTATATGAGGATCTTTTGGCCTCTACGCCCCCTTTCCATGTTCATTTGCAAACACGTGTTGATAGCGTAGATTTCTGCCAGGAATACAGATGAAAACTTCTCCAACGATGCGAGGACATCTGTGATTCTGGAAAGGCTATGGGTGTTGGTTCCTTCGCGTGCCAATTCCCATTGCATTCCAGCCTGTATGCAGTCATTCTCGCATCCGCCTTAAAATGCAGAGCAAGAGACGGAAGATTGAGAATGGCTTCCATTGCCGCAGTCAGGCAGCTTCTCATCGCACCCGTTATGCACAGACAGACAAGCCTCTGAAGTTTCGATAGCTCCAGTTCAGCGTTCTTCTGATCTGTTTTTAGCCACCAAACTAAGGCTCCATAGGTAACCATGGATCTCACTACAGTTGTGTAAGTGCAGTCAGTGAACGATCCGTGAAATTAGTCCCCATGTGCTTCCTATCGCCCGTTTGGCAGCCATTGCCCTTGTTGGTTTTGTCTTGTAGGTGTGAACTCCAGTTTAGTTTCGCATCCAAAATTATGCCGAGATACTTGACCTCCTGGCTAAAACACAGCTGCACGTTGAAGAGGCTTGGCAGTTTTAGTCTCTTATTAAGCTTCCTTTTTCTAGTGAAGGGAATGAGCGCAGTTTTTGCAGGGTTCACCCTTAGGCATTCCCTCCTACACCACATCTCCACCATTTCCAGAGCGTTGCATCAGCTCCGATAAACATTAGGGTATTTCCCCAGTACAAGTATTGTCAGATCATCTGCATACCCCTGGGTGTATATCCCCTTCCTGTTCAATTCCTCCAGGAGTTCGTCTATGACAAGGTCCCTCAGCAAAGGTGATAGGACTCCTCCCTGTGGGCATCCCTTCATTATCGATAACTCCATGGAATTTCCAAATAAGGTTGTCGTTGATGTCCTGTTGAAAAGCATGTTTTTCATCCACCGACATGTGGTGTCGTCCACAGATCATCTACCTAGTGTCGTCTGCTCCACGCCTTGCAACAGCAGCTATCATGGAGTCAAAGGAGGTGTGGTTGAACGCTCCTATATCACCCGCCCCCTACTTCTACTTAGTTCCTGAGGAAAGTTTCAGAGACTAGTAGCTCCTTTAGTCCTATTTCCCGGACGAATTTCAGGATATCTGAAGGCTTTAACTTAGGTAAATGTCCATCTTCTATTCAGTAATCTCCTAGTTGTTGTGCTTTAGGATTCTGAATTGCCGTGCAATTCGCAAGTATGTGGTTGGAGGTTTCTTCTTCCTTTCCACAGACTCTACATTCTTCTTCCTCCACTATTTTGAGCTGTTTCAGGTGCCCATTCAGGCGACAATGTCCCGTTATGATCCCTGTTAAAACTCTTAGCGCAGTTTTACTTTGACTGTTTGATCTCCAAAGGTTGTAGTCACCCAGAAGTATGTTCGAATATTATATTGGAGCTGATACCGCAAAATGGTTCCGGCCCCCAAAAGGGTGTTTCAGTCCCCCTCTGCTAGTTCATCTACTATTTCACTATTTCCAGTGTGCCCTGGAATCCACAGTAAGGTGACTATATTGTTCTCGCCCAGTTTATTAAGTTTGTCACTGCCATTTGATTCTTTCATTAGACACTTTTAGCTTGTCATAAGTTTTTCACGTATCCGTATCCGTATTGGAGTTACGTTGACGTGAAGAAATTGTCAAGAAAACCTTTTTAGCTGAAAACGTATCGTTTCGTTCTGTTTTTAATTGTATAACCTCAAAACTTTTTTAGTTTGTCTGTTTATATTTTTGTAAAAACGTAATATGGGGGCGATATTAAATAATCCAATGCTGCTAGACGAGGACGATGATTATTTTGACGACCTATTTTTGATGCATATTTTGCATTACCAAAATATGTTGGGTTATAATTAAACCAAACCAATATCAAAGAAGAAGAAGACATGTAAAATAGCACTAATAGCACAGAATACTGATTTTGGTCGGGATACGGATACGTTTACGTATACGGAGTAGGGGACGTAACAATACGTTCAACGCATCGTATCGGCTGAGACGTAACGGGTCTACACATGCGCAATTCGTTACGGATACGGATACGTGAGAAATTTAAGACAAGCTAAAAGTCTCTATTGTCTTTTAGACAATGATTCTTTTAGGATTCCGGTTTTATATGTGTGGATATAATAATGGAGCTGTAGAATACGCAGATAGTGAATATTAGCTTAAATTACGAGGGATACGATTGAGTACATTTACAACCATTTATCGTAACCGCTTTATTTTAGCGAGTGAGCAGCCGCCTGTTACCGCAAATAGCCAGTAACTCACTAAAAATTGCCTACTGACATTATCCATCAAAACAAAACCTCACTTTTTCCACTATTATTATTAACTATTCTGCTTTACATTTTTAATTTCTACAATAAAAGAAAAAGCAGTGTAAATGAGTGCCGATACAATAGAAAACTTTTATGGTGTATATTTATTATATTGTTTGAATCCTAAATATAAAGGTAGAACTTATATAGGATACACAGTAGATCCAAATCGTAGAATTAAACAGCACAATAGAGGAAAACAGTTTGGAGGCGCTTGGAAAACCAGTAATAAAGGACCTTGGTACTACAATTTAAGAAATTTTGTATGTATTAAGTTATTAATTTTTTTTTGTTAGGTCTATGGTAATGATAATACATGGCTTTCCAAACGATATATCAGCTCTTAGGGTATGAATTATAAATAATTGGAAATAGAATGAAAATTTAAATATATTTTTATAGTTTGAGTGGGCTTGGCAGCATCCACAGGTTTCTAGGAGATTGAAACATGTAGCTAAAAAGAAAAACAATGAAAAAGTATTTAATTTTTGCATCCGTGTACTTTCTGAAATGGTACAAGTAGGTCCATGGTGTAGATTGCCACTTAGTATTCGTTGGTTGAATAAAGATTTTGTCACTGATTTTCCAGTAAGTATTTTAAACTAGAATAAAAATATGTTGATGTCTATTTTACTCTTTTTAAGGTACATTCTTCACCTCCGCTTCACATGCCAATTTGTCACGGTGCAGTAGTGAGTAAAAAAGTTACAAAACCTACTTCTTTTGAGAGGAGTTCTAAAGATTTTAGAATCTGTGTTATTTGTGCTAAAAAAATTATTTCGCAAGAGCTAAAATGTGTTAATTATAACTGTGATCTGGTTGCTCATTTACTTTGTCTGTCGGGTAGTTTTTTAAAACTAGGGGAATACATTCCTATTGAAGGTAAATGTCCAAAATGTGAAAATGTTTACTTGTGGGGTGATTATATACGAAAGTATAAGGGATGCTACAATAATATTAATCTTAGTATTAGCGTTAGGGACGCCAATGAATTATATTTTTCTGATTCAGAGTGATATATTTTAGTTGGGTAATTTTATTCAATGAAATTTTATGTACTTTTTAAATTTATTTAAATATAATTAATCCACATATTTATTTATCAAACATCTTATTTTAATAACTTTTTTGTAATAATACAGGGACATTTTTCTTATTCTTTTCCTTTCTGGGTCATCAAAATTGATGTAAGCCAATCCAAATTGAGCTCTAAAACATATTAAAATATTTTATTAGTATCAGCAAGGTCTCCAAAATCAACAGACAAGATTTATTATATAAAATTTTAATTATATTTTTATGAAAAACTCATATGCTTTTTTTTAGTGTATTGATTTTTACATTTGTGAGGATTAATTTTGTGTTAAAATTACTTACACATGACCAGAAGCCCATTCAAAATTATCCATTAAACTCCAGTAAGTATAACCAACCACATTTGCCCCATATTTTTCCATTGCATCTCTAACTAAGGTAATCCTAAATATACAATTTATATGGATAGTAATGTTTATCCACGACTGTTGTATAATGTACCCATTATACATATATTTGCTCGACTTTAATAATACCCATTACTCACGGCAGTGATCAATGAATCATTAATCACTGCTGTCAGATGCTTCCTTGATTTAGCTATAATTTTATATTGTTTTGCTACAATCAATTTTTAAAATTGTATCGTGTAAATCACTAAATATTTTCAATTCAGTTCTGTACATATAAAAAAATTTTCCTAGACCAAATTCGAACCTGGCACCCGCGGTTGGAAGGTACGAAGCATCTACACTGAGCCATCAGCGTCTTGGAATGTGCATGTCGTATATTTGTTTCTTAACATACCATGTTTTTCGAAACAATTTATAAATCGAAGTAGCTTTTGAAACAAAATAAATTTGACTCAAACCTGTAAGCATAGATTTCTCAGTGTTTTGATATTTTGTGTTAAAAAACCAACTAAAAATGGATACAGAAAATGAAAATGACTTTTCTTTAACACCGCAAGAAATTAGAAAAGCTGCTGAAGTTGCCTCATTAAATTTATTGCCGGAAAAGTCAAGGAAAGTACTTATATAATATGGCCTATGAATTTTTTTTGAACTGGCAAAAGGAAAAGATAACCACTTCATTTTCTGAATCGACTTTGTTAGTATACTTTAGGTACTGAATTATCCGCAAAATATAAATCTTCAACGCTATGGACCTATTATTCAATGCTTAGAAGTACGATCACCTTAAATCAAGGTAAACATTTAGAAGATTATAAAAAATTACGAGCATTATTAAAACGAAAATCAGAAGGTTTTCAGCCTAAAAAAGCGGAAACTTTTTCTAGCGAAGATATCTATAACTTTTCAACTAAAGCATCTAATGATAAATATTTGTTGTTGTTGGGCGACCCGAGTAGATAAGACGTGTCTTAAATACTCAGAAGCAAGCAAAGCGGATTCTAAGAAAGCGATCGGACGGAGGTTGATTTCTATCAACCGAACCGGCTAAAGCTAATTAGAAGACAAAAACAGCGTTTTTAAACGCAAATAGTGTTTTTCAACACTATTTTTTATTTTGGAATATTTCAAAATTTCTAATTATGCAATTTATAGATGTTTTATGTGTTTTAGGACCTGTGGAGGACAGGAAGTATTGTGATGCCTAAAAAACGACAGCCGCTCTAGCAGCAAACCACTAAGAAGATGGCAAGATATTACATCATCCCACGAAGAACGACAAGCAAGAGAAGAACGACGGGCTAGCATAGAGAAGAAAAAAGCCGAAAGCAGGACATATCATCAGACAGCGAAGACGACGGTATGGAAACCAAAGGAGCTGATGAGAAGGGTACAAGAAAGTCTCCTCATGCAAAAACTCAGAGATAAAGCCAATGAAGCACAAAAGGAAGCCAAAGAAGCAAAAAAGTAATCAGAGGAGCTTAAAGGAACCATTAAGCGAATGGAAGAGGAAATAACGGGACTGAGGATTGCCATGGAAACATGGCAAAAGTAATAGGGCAAGTCCACGTGACGTCACGCCCGGATGAATCTGAAGTTGAAACAAGCGTTCTATGCTATTTCTCTATGTTCTAAGCACAACACGTGGTTCTTATAGTTATTTTGATCGTGTTTGAGTTAATTTAATTTTGAGTTGGTGCTTTCTTCAGCACTGTTTTAATTGTTTAGGTATTTTAAAAGCTATATCTGACTGTTTATAATAGAAAGGATCATTAAAACACAACAAAATTACAAATCTAACCAAACAATTGTTTATTGTTTTACCTGCGGGCGACTGCCAGCTGTCAGTTGGTGGACATGCCCTATGGAGGATATGCAAGAGGAAAAGAAAAGAAGACGAAGCCGATCAGAAAGTGTCCGAAATAAGACACAAAGAACAGAATCCCCCCAAGAAGAAGAGGAACAAATCGAGGATATATGGACTTCATGGAAGTGATATCCATAAAGAATGTCCAGAGAGAGCAGAAGACCAGAACACGAAGACTACAGGAACCTAACGAGGTACCTGAGAGAAGAAAAAAAGGAAGTGGAATGGAATGGAACACCTCACACACTTTACACACGACGCGAGTGAAAAAAAGGAAGAGTTGTCATCAAAGGACTGACAAACTGCGAAGACGTAGAAGAGATAAAAGAGGAAATAGAAAAGGAAGGAGTCTGAATCGGAAAAATTCTCAAAATTTGCTCCAGATTTGGTGAAAGAAGACCACTACCCATCTATATGGTGGAATTAAACGTCGAAGAAAAAGGAAAAATAAGAAAAATCCAACACATACAACAAGTGAGGATAAGATGGGAAGAACAGAAGAGAGGAAAAGGGCCGATGCAGTGTTACAACTGCCAAGGATACCACCATGGAGAGACGACATGCAGAGTAAGCACCAAGTGTGTCAAGTGCGGAGGACCACACCGCTCCAACGAGTGCTGCAGACAAAGGGACAAGCCAGCCACCTGCGCAAATTGCTAGGGAGAACACCCAGCCAACTATAAGGGATGCCTTCAGGCCCCAAACAACAGGACGACGAGGAAACCAGCCCCAAAAAGAACGACGCCAGGAGATCCTATCTTTAAGGACGTTCTTTTAGTCGCAGTTCGTCGGCTAAAGATTCGCCCCTTACAGAGGCAGCGAAAAAAACACACAACGGAAGACAAAGGCAAGTTAGAAGACCGCCGAAGAAATAACCACCGTGGTTACACGTCCAAGGAGAAGACAGCTCGACCTCAGCCAGCAGCCATTTGGCTAGGGACGAGCTATACGCGAAAAACGCGAACGACGACGATGAAACCCTTCGAATAAGATGGGGGGTGTGGTGGAAGTCCCCCCCAGAGAGATGTATCTCGTTTAGAGAGATGCATCCTGGGACGGACGGGCTCATCTAGCACTGTGTGTATGTGTAACCAGTGACACATTCTTTTTAAATTACCACAATGGTAAATGTACAACTCAGAGAATTGGAATAAACAAATTTACAAAAATGGGAAAGGATATCGCTGCTTTCCTGAAATTACCGAATCCAGAACAATATTCTGGGCGCAGTGTCCGCAGATCTTCTGCAACAATACTGGTTGACGCAGGCGGGAATGTTACTGCTCTCAAAAGAAACGGTGGATGGAAGTCCACCGCCGTGGCAGAAGGCTACATAGACGATTCTATCCCTGCGATTAACTTGTTCAAATATTACAATTAATAATAACTATAAATAAATACCATCATCTTGTAAGATTAGATACATAATATTTGTTATGCTAAATACATAGATTTTTGTGTTAATTATTATGAGATATACGATTATTATAATTTTCGATAACTATATTACTTTGTATAAATGAACAATAATATATTGTATGAAAGATTTGTTAGACTTAAATAATGTAACAAAATTTCCCAACAAAATAAAGTATAGTATTCTACTCTCGTATAATCAGTTATTATACGCTCGTTGAATAATATACTATTAATATTTATACATCCTCATTAAATCTATAATGTTTAATAGAAGATTCTATCAATTAAATTTTTTTTTTAATTATTTGACCTACATAGCAATTCAGCGCCATCTGTAGCAGATTGTTTGGCATAAAATATCGATTCTCTGTTATACACAGAAACAGAAACATACCAATAGAGGCCGATATAAATCGTAATACAAAATTATAAAGTTTTTAAATATTGATTAAGTACCTCTATGTAGTTGTATCTGACATTGTCATTTAAAGTTTCTGTGCCATCAGCGTAACCATTTTCGGTTATAAATAATTCTGGTTGAGAACATTCATCATTTAACCATTTCAGTCCAGGGGCCCCGATTAATAAAATAATAAACCAGTAACAAAAATACAAATCAAAAATGTATGTTTAATTTTCCCGCATAATCCTTTTTTTTTAGGAAAATGAGAAATATTTTATTTAATTCGTGTGGGTCCCCCGGATATCGTTAGCCCAGAGCCCCCAAAGGTCGCGGTCCGGCCCTGCATTTCAGCAGCTTTCTCATTCCCCAAGGACAAACTTAAATATTGAATAAAGATAATAATTTTTAAATACTTTTTGTTATCTAAGAAAAAAGCTAGTGCTAACTTTTAACCAGTTTAATGGCGAATCTTGCCATTCAGATGGTTGCTACATGACGAATTACACAAAAACCACTTTTCAGTGCAAACACTACAGCAATTTTCAGTGTATTGTTTCGGGTACTTTTCAGTATCCGAGACAATTTTAAACCTGAAAAAATTCCAAAATAAAATATTTTCGGTGTATTTTTTCATCCACTTCCTTCCCTACCGGTATGATGGATGCAGGTCTTCTGTGGTATTTACCTGCATCTTAATTTCCGCAGTGATCGGAATTTAACCAAATGGCCATCCCATGAGTGCCCCTACCGCGACCTTTAAATTCACTTACAATTTTCAAATTAAACCTTGAAGAGGACTTAATCCTCAACACGTTCGCGACGGCACCTTATTTTGGAAGTATTCCCTGTGATTTTTTTTAACTATATGATGTGAAATCTGTGGAATATTTTGTGACAATGATTTTGAGCCATAACCTAACTGTTTTATTTTTGAGTAATTTTGAGAGTGCGACACCGGTGGTACACGTCGGCTCTAAGTAATAATTTTAACCTTCCAGCCGAAGTGTACAACCGGTAGCTACTGATGAAAAATGCTACAATTTCTTTTTATTTGTTACAGATATTGAGTGAGAATGACTTCTAGAGGACATGAAAGATACTCGATTCTTTGGTTATCTCTGCTTATACTTTCTTTAACGTATATATGAAATCGAATCGGCAAATCGTCCCAAGAACCCCACGAGTGGGACTCTGCACACTAAAGAATTCTACTATCGACTCTATTCTACACGTCCTGTCGACGAAAGTAATCGTTATCGCTTTCTATATGTGAAGACGTGTCGTTTTCTACGATTACCTACTGTTATCTCTCAAGTAACAGTTTAATTCAGAACAGTACTGTAAAAAAGGCAAATAAAAACAGCTATGGTAAAAGTGGAGTTAAATATTTAACAATAATACACAAAATATCATATACAACAACCAAAGCGCAATATAAAACTTATGAAATTAAATACGTATCTATAAACAAATCTAAGCAAACGTTGCCCATCACTGCTGGAAGTTGTCCCTCTCGACTAGACGTTATTCCCTTTATCGGTAGAAAATATCATCAACCGGTTAAAATATTCACAACCGATGG
The DNA here is from genome assembly GCA_947563755.1 of Lochmaea crataegi. Lineage (NCBI taxonomy): Eukaryota > Metazoa > Arthropoda > Insecta > Coleoptera > Chrysomelidae > Lochmaea > Lochmaea crataegi. The sequence goes on along the minus strand of OX387423.1, from coordinate 46,992,367 downwards.
AAAATATTCCCCGCCGGCGGAGGAATACACAGACAAAACTAGAAAATTCCTGGAACAGAAAATTAAACAAAATTAAAAAATGTTGAAAAAATTTGATGACATCTTGAAGACTGTAAGAGAGTGTTAGTGTGCTGAAAAGGAAGCGCTGAAAAAAATTGTTAGTAATAAATTGCCAAGAATAGCTATTTTGCATATACCAACTTGGAAATCTACGATATTTTGATAGCCCATCCTGGGCAACTATTCCACCTACTTGTCAACCGATACCCATTCGACAAACAGAAAACACTTAAGCGTACTCGCCCATCTGGATGCGAGGCCATCTGGAACTGGAAGCGAGGCTTACGGACAACCTAGGTAACGAGCACTTTCTCACAGTGTGATACTGCGTGCATCCGTGCGGGAAATAGTCAATCGTAAAAAAAAGTCGGTACATGTGGCGTACCTACTTAATAATTGCAATAAAAAATAATTCACAATTCCAAACCGAATGACACCAACAGGGGAGAAAGGGCAGAAAAAAAACAGATAAAAAAATACGAGGAACGACATAGCTTACCTATGTCTTTTGAAAAAAGTACCACTTGTAAAAAAAGGGATTGTATAGCTTTTAGAAAATATGAGGAACGACATAGCTTACCTATGTCTTTAGAAAAGTCTCCATCCAATTTGTTAATAATAATAATAATAATAATTTATTCTTAAAAAGTACATAGATAAAATTACATTACAATAAAATAAGAATAAATTGATACTCAATAAGTGCCAAGCACTTGTTTTGAGAATTATTCGAATACAATAGATAAAATTGATAAAATGGATAAAACAGATAAATAAATACAATAAAAATGAAAATGGGTGAAAATTCACAAATACAACATAATAATAACACTCAGGAAATTAAGAAAGTATTGATATCAGAAAATATTGGATATGAGGTTTCTTGGTACTTCTAACAGAAACTTTTTAACCAGTCTTTTGAATTTGGGAAGTACTTTAGTGGATCGAATTGTCTCAGGAGGAATATTAAATATTTTTGGGGAAAGGTAAAAAAACGATCGTTGGCTTAAAGCTTTTGTTACTGTCGGGATAATGTGTAATGTTCTATTTCTTGTGTGGTACGTTTGGCTTGTTAATGTATGGGTTTTATTAAAGTACTTCACACTCGAGCATAAGAAGTAAAGTTGTCTCACATCCAAAACATTACATTCCCGGTATAATAGATTTGAGTTGTATAATCTGCTTCTTGAATATATAAGTTTTAGGAATCGCCGTTGAAGGACTTCTACCTGGTTAATTCGTGAATCAGTAACACTACCCCATGCCACTATTCCATATCTTAAATGGCTTTCAACTAATGAATTATATAATTGTTTGAGAGTTTGGGATGGTAAACACTTTTTCAAATACCTAAATGTATATAAGATACTTTGAAGTTTTTTAACGACATAGTGTATATGGTAGTCCCATCTCAAATGGGAATCAATATAAATACCAAGGTATTTAATCTTTTTCATAGAGTGTATAACGTGGTTTGATTCGGGCAGAATAATTGAATTATATTTCGGTAGTCCAATCACATTACAACTAAAAGGAAGAAAATAAGTTTTGTCAAAGTTTAATGTTAATAGCTTAGAATCTAACCATCATTTTATATTTGAAAAGTCCTTTTCGGCTAAAGTTTTCAGTTTGTCCCAATCAGCTCCTTCATAAAAAATGGCAGTATCATCAGCAAAACCTATGGCAACTCCCTTAGTTTGAACCGAGAAAAGGTCATTTATATATATATATATATTGAATAGTATTGGACCCAATACAGTTCCCTGCGGGATCCCACATCTAATCCGGTCTCTACCACTTGTTCCATCAGCCACTTCTACAGTCTAATATCGATCTGATATATAGCTTTTAAATAAGTGAAGACCTATTCCTCTAATTCCAATATCTTCAAGTGATTGCAGAAGTAGCTCATGACTTATAGTGTCAAAGGTCAAGGAATATGCATAAGCAGGGGGCTCCTCGCTCCAGAGCATTGTATATGCTATGTAATAAAGTAAGTATAGCATATTCTGTTGATCCATTATTTCTGAAGCCAAATTGTTTGTTCATCAATATATTGTATTTTTCCAAATAAGAAGTTAATCTCGTTTTAATTATTTTTTCAAATATTTTGGATACATGAGTTGTTAATGATATAGGACGGTAATTATTCACTGAAGTTTTATCTCCCTTTTTATAGACTGGTGTGACTATCGTTTCTTTTAATATGGACGGAAAAACTCCTTTGCTAAAGCATAGGTTAATAATATAAGTGATGGGTGCAACTATTGATGCAGATATTGCTTTTAATACTTCTGCAGGAATATTGTCCACCCCTACTGCTTTATGGTTTTTTAGATTTCGTATTGTACTCATAACTTTTCCTGTTCTGAAGTAAGAAATAGGGCAAAGGTATTTTGAATATTGTTACGAGATGGTGCTTTAGCACATGGTGGTATTTGTTTACTCAAATCTGTACCTACATTTAAAAAATGCTTATTAAATTCCTCGCAGATTTCGTTATTATTTGTTATCACTTCACCAGTTTTACTAATTATCGAATCTATTTTATGTTGCATTTTTCGTTTGCCAGATAGGTTTTTTATGGTATTCCAGAGCTTTTTCGGATTTCCAGAGTATTCATCTAATCTTGTTTTATAATAGTTATATTTAGTTTTTTCCAATAGATTACTTAATTTATTTTTATAAAGGCGATATTTATCTTTTAGTTCAGCATTATTAGGATATTTTATAGTATCTCGAAACAAATTATTCTTAATATTTATTGATTTCAGAAGGGCATTCGTAAGCCAAGGAGCATATTTTGTGGTCTTTCTATTTACCTTTTTATGTGTAGTAGCAGTGTTTACTAAATTTAATAAAATATGAATCAAAAGACCCATTGTATACTCTGGATTCTCCTGATTAAATATTTCAGTCCAACTAATGGAGCTTGCTTGCTGTTTTAATTTATTATAGTTTATATATTTTATATTATTCGTATGTTTTTTGTTAGCGTGGCTATTTTCTTCAAAAATTATTTGTAATATAATTAAAAAATGATCAGTAACGTTAGTTGTTTGTATGATAGGTATGAAGTTATCAATATTCGAATTGGTTTTTACAAAAATATGGTCCAGGCAAGATTTATAAATAGTTGTCGATTTATTTATCATAGCTGTATAGCCATATTCACTTAAAATATTAGTATAGTCAAGCTTTTCTTGGTTATCGTTCATCAAGTTTATATTAATATCTCCAACATACAAACTACATTGTTCATCACCTCCACAATGATTTTCAAAATAATTTTCTAGACTAGCAAGACTAGAAATCATTAACATTGGACCCACACGGCCTATAGCAGGCTGTTACTTGTATACATGTTTTTAAACTGAAATTTATTTTAATTTGTAAAAATTTAAAATCCATAATGTTAACAACTTTGGAATTGTAATTATACTTTGAACTAATATAAACAATAACACCGTCATTTTGATTTATGTTACCTTGGTTGTAGAGAAGGTTGTATCCAGGAATATCAAACAAGTGATCATTTAATAATTTCCAAGTCTCAGTTAAGACAATGCAATCCACCTGAGTATCCAAATTACACAACAATACCTTAAACTCGTCCAAATTTTTGTTTACACTTCGAATATTCATACTAATAATCGTAAAATGAGTGTTTTTCTCATTTACTGCTAAAACTTCCTTAACTTCCTGTACATTATCTAAACAAAAAGTTTCTACTTCATCAACATCAAAATCTCTTATATAATTATCCATAGCTACAAAAATACAATAAAACTTATATTTAAAGGATGATTAGTAAGATGCGAAAATAAAAAAAAAACTTGATTATATATTTTATACAACATAAAAGAGGAATGTTTATTTTTTATTAGTTAAATTTTTGCGTGTGTTATACTTAGTATTTGGTAAATTCTCTTGATTACTCTTAGGCGAATGTGAGTTGATATTTTTGTCACAGATAGTTTTTGTAATTTCTTTTTGTTGGTTTGATTTATTGTTTGCAGGATCTTCGAGTTTGTCTGATGTTCGATCTTTTAGTTTTGGATAGGCATTTGCAATCTCCAATTTTCTTAATTGTGAAGCATCGTATTCAGTTCCGTTGATACACAGCTTGTTATTTTTTATATAACACACATTTTGATTGTCCTTCCTCTCATTTATTAGATGCTTTCTTAATGTTTTGTTGTCTTCTCGTTGGGCTATAGTCAGATCGTGGGTAATTTTCACACTTGTTCCTTTTAAGGCTTTCACTTTGGAGAAAAGTTGTTGCTTTTTGAGATTAGATATAAACTCGATCTTTATGGGTGCATCAAGATTTTTTCCCAGTGCATATATGTTATTTATATCTGTTTCTTCTACTTCTAGTCCAAGCAATTGATTTACTTCACTACTAGTATTGGAAATGTTGACGTTTTGTTCTTTTCTATTCATTCCAAAAACTATTATATTGTTTCTCCTGCTTTGTCTTTCTAGAGTTTCAACTTTTTCCTTAAGGATTTCTTTTTCAGTTTCTAATTCTAGAATTTTTTTGGTTACATCGTCTAGCTTTGATGTCAGTCTAACTTCAACTGTATCAATATAACTTTTAAGGTCTTTGTTACCTTTCGTAATTGCAATTAGTAAGTCTTGATTTGTAATGGATGGCCCATCCATAATATAAAGTAAACTGTTTGTTGTAGATGTTTATTTATTATAATTCCTAACGTGTATGGCCAATTAAAGTAAAATTTGTAGAATCTTTAAAAACTTGTTATCTGCCTCTACAAACGAGTATTTTAAAATTTATAGTTTTTTGTTATAGGACGTTTTGGTATTTGATTTCCTATTTCTTGCAATATCTCTTCATGTATACAACTTTATGGGTCTCCTTTTCATAAGCAATATCAACTTATATCAGTAAGTACTTACATACCATTTTCAATAATTAAAAAGGTGTATTTTCACTTGATAAACACTTAATCATACAGACTAACTTTATAATCAACTTTATCGGTTAAAGCGACCACACACATTAAGAAATTATACATTTAAAGAAAACTGAATTAGCACAGCTAAGCTCCCTCATGGAATAAAAAACAGTTTGTGTAATTATTTCGATTGGTTCCCTAGATATTGGGAGTTATATGTAGAAAAAAAATTCACAAACTTTACACATTTTTAAATTTAAATAAAATCCGTACCGTTAAAAATAGTCGTTAATAGCACAGGATACATTCAGTATTCTCATTCAGTACCGCGCAAACCGTCTTGTAGTACGAATCTGTCGGAAGTGTTGGCTTCGAAATTTTGTATAGTGAAGTGTCGGGAGTGGCGTTTTCGAAATTTTGTGTAGTATAGTGAAAGTGAGTGCCATGGATTGGAATCATATATTGAAATGGAATGAATATGGTAAGCTTTTCTTTTATTTAACGGTTTTTACTAGTAATTATGAAAGTTTCCATACTATTTTTGATCCCAAAAATATTTATTTTTTATAATTTTCGCAAAGAATAATGTTACTAATTGTTTAATCGATTCTGAGATCGCTTAGAACGTTATCGAATATATTTTATCTGAAAACAGAAATTTTCCGGCCTTTAAAAAATAAAATTTTCAATAATTATTCATTTTTCACTACTAGCCTCTAAACCTAACTTTATTGACTTTTGTTGAGGTAGTAAAGTTGTTCATTAATAACCAAGGTAGAAAAATAGAGAGCCTACTTGATTATAACTAAAGCTCAATCCATTTAATATAATGTGAAGTTAACTTGTGCACAGCTGTCATGTCACGTGAAACGGGAGTCGACAAACTAATATTTAAAAAAATAAAATGCCAGTAGTGAAGTAGTGAAAAAAATGCTATATGAGCCACGGTAGAAAAGTGTATTAATGTCTCAGATCCAATAACAATAATACCTCACTTTTCTACCTTGGCGCATAATTACTATTTCGAACTTCTTCCGAATATCCTGTAATCAATAATGAAATTTTATAATTGTTTATAATCAACTTTTGAGTCTTTTTTAGCTAAAAATTTCGATATTCTACCAAAAAAGACCGGCCGGCATGACTGATTGGGATTATATAACGCATTGACTCATTACTTATGACTGAATTTTGTAGGAATTGGAACTCAAATTCACAAAATTGGAATGGATCTGAAGTTCTAGTTTATAATATTAGGTTTAGGGTAAGTTTATGTTTTATTATAATATTTTTTATCAAGTAGAAATAATTTTTTTTACTTTTGATTGAATCTTGGACACATGAATTAAGAATATTTGAATTGAAAATCGGTTCATGTGAATTATTTTTTCGTTATTTTTGGACTTTTATTGATTTTAATTTAAAATATCAATAATTTTAACAAAGTTCCATTTCTTGTAATAAACCTAGAAATATTTCAATAAAAATTTATACGATTTTCAATATTTTTAAAATTCTATTTACAGGGTGATTACTAGAAAACTTTTGCTTATATATTTAACATAGAACAACTTTTATATTATATTCTTTTTTATATACTTACCTATACTATTTCCCATTAAATCTACTCAATATATCCCCATGTCTATTTGTGTCAGTTTTTGACGTTAATTTATTTTTTTTCTGAAAATATTTCTACGTTTATTTAGAATAGATATGGAGAAATATTAGATAAAATACCGGGTGTCCCAGAAGTTTCCGACCTATTTTAACTACAAATATCTCCAAACTCACAAGTAATAGAGAGAATGTATAGAAAATGGATCAGAAATTTTTGGGACATCTGAAATTGGTAAAGGTTAGATGATCATTGGATCGATATTTATTTAATTTTTTTGTTTAAGGTAACGGAGCGAGGAACTACCCTAAACGCGTATGTACCTATATTAATTATTCCATTCAACCAAATGTTATAAAAATGTAATTTCATGTCTTCAAGGTCGATTATGTGCAAATTTATAACTTTTCAGGCTATATATAAAATTCCGTGCATCCCGTGTAAGTCACAGAAAATCTTTAAGAATTGTGCATATTTTCGATCGGGTTTTCGGAAATCGGTGCGTCTTACAGTTTGTTTTTGTGTTGTGTATTTATTGGTGAAGCTACATTCTTCAGTGAAAAAAAAAAATGAAAAATTGGTATTTCCAATGATAGAAGAGCGTGACAGGTGAGATATGGTCCTATATCATAGGTATCATAATACATATATATTATTTTAGAAATCATTTGATATTTCAACGGAGAGTTTTAAGGGATGAGATGGATCCTTATGAAATATCGGATTTCCAGCTTAAGCAATTGTTCGGATTGGATAGACAAACAACAATGAATTTAATTACCAATTTTCCGTCGCACATTCGAAGAAGGAATAACTCGACCATAACTTTGACAAAAAAAGGTAGGATGGCGCATAATTTATAATAATCTTGTATTTCTTGCTCTTTTTTTTCAAACAACTGTACACCTATAAATTCCAGGTTCAATTTTGTTTGATTTTCTGTTCCAGAAATTTTTTTACGTTTTTCCAACCGCGAGTGTATGATCCAACCTAAAGGGACATCTTCTAACCGAGAGGAATTTCATCTAGCCGAGAGAGTCGTCAACTGTACACCTGTAAATTCCAGGTGTCTCTCCTGTTTTCGCCATTTGGTTTGTAATTTGCATATATTTATTTACAGGGTTCATAGGTTCCAACGATGTTTTTGTTGAATGTTTTCAATTTTGTTTGATTTTCTATTCCAAAAATCATTTTAGGTTCTTCCAATCGGGGGGGGGGGGTGTTTCATCCAACCCAGAGGGACATTTTCTAAAAGAGAGGATCGTCAACTCCAATTCCAGGTGTCTTTCCCTTTTTCGCCACTTGGTTTGTAATTTACATTATTTTTTTACAGGGTTCATAGATACAAACGATATTTTTGTTAAATTTTTCAGTTTCATTTGATTTTTTGTTTCAGAAACCTTTCCAATATTACACATCATCATGGGCCTTGTAGATGATTATTATCTTTGCTGGTAAAAGTGGTGGTGGTAATTTTTTTTATTGTTATTGCCTAGTAGGGGATTATTATATTTGCCGAAGGTGGTAGTGGTAATTTTTTGTATTGTTGTTGCCTAGTAGGGGATTATTATATTTGACGAAGGTGGTAGTGGTATTTTTTTGGTAATATTGTTGTCTTGTAGAGTGGTTTCTCCAAACCGAGAGGGACATTATCCAGCCTAGAGATAATTTTCCAACCAGAAGGGTATCATTCTGCTTAGAGGGCATCTTCCAACCGAGAGGGATATCACCTAACCAAGAGGAACCTCACCGAGTCTAGAGGGCATCTTCCAACCGAAAACGATATCATCCAGCAGAGGGATGCGAGGTATCCTCCAATCGAGAGGTACATCTTCCAACCGAGAGACACATCATCCATCCGAGAGTGTCATCATCCATCCGAGAGGGTCATCTTCCAGCCAGTAGGATCGTCTTCCACCAGTGAGAAACATACTTTGTCATTGGATATATTTTTTATATTTTCTACCGTTTCGGTATATCTTCCAACCGTGAGGAACATATTTCAACCGCAAATGTTTTCCTTCAATTGCAATTGTTTTTATTTTTCCATATGTATTGAATTTATCGAGTTGTTTTTATTGTTTATTTTTGTTTGTAATTAATTTTACTTTTATCCACAGCAAGTCTAACTATGTTCCATTTACAGCTTCCAGCAGCGAGGGACTCCTTCCAACCAAGAGGGGGATCCACCAGCCGAGAAGACGGTCCTCTGCCGCTGGGGGACATCTCTTACCGGTTGGATATATGTTTTATCGGTAGTGACATCCTTCACCGGTTGGGGACATCTTTCAACAGCATTCTACACGTCTTGTCGACAAAAGTAATCATTATCGCTTTCTATATGTGAAGACGTGACGTTTTCTACGATTACTGAGACATCTACAATGTTATATTTTCAACTGTGTGACATTTGACACAATAGACATAAAGTAAAGTAGAACAAATAGAGGAGTTCAGGCTAAGGTCAGTGTGACCAACAAGAAGTGGTTTTTATGACAATGACAGTTAATGTCTACCATTCAAAACATAAGATTTTTGCAGGTTTTGTATCATTACGAACATCTATATTGCTTTATTAAAACTATGAATACACCCCCGAAGCGTAAATCTTGAAATTTACAACGACGTTTTAGCTGAATTCTCAACGCTTCGGTGGCCAGTAATTCTAGGAAGTTTTGACAATTCAATGACAAAAAAATCTGCAAAAATCTTATGATTCGAATGGTAGACATTAACTGTCATTCTTGTCATAAAAACCACTTTTTGTTGTTCACACTGACCTTAAACTGAACTCCTCTATTAATAAAGGACAAGTTCTTAATTAGGAAACAAAACAATAACAACACAAATAACCTAATCTTGATTTGTAAATAACAATAGAATTATCGCATCTTTGCGTAAATAACCCAAAACTTATTACTAACAAATTTCATCTTAATAAATTTACAGTTCATCCAATCTAGAAACATCAATGGCAAATACCATACACACAATTAATCAATGCAAAAATACCTTCAAAAGTTAATTATAAAACGGTTACTACGTCAAAAATTGAATTACCACAAAAAATGCAGTAAAGCAACAATAAGAACTATAACATTTTTACATAAAAACTTCAATATCTTTCAAACGGATTGTAATAATTCAGAAATAATAGAAGAGTTGTCGACAGTGTACAGAGTGAGATTTTTGACTGCTGTCGACTGTAGAAAGCGACCGGTAGAATTCTATAATGTGCAGAGTCCCAGTACACGAACCAAAGGTACATAACCTTACAAATTCAGCAAAAGCCTAAAAGCTTATCAACTGCACTTCTTCTTTAATAACCATATTGGGTTATGGCCTCTTCTTCTAGATTATTTAGTAAATTTTGGGTCACAAACGGTGAAATGCAACAAAATATACATTCCATGTATGTCCTTCTTTCTACTTACAATGGGTGTACATCAAACGCCAATTAATGTTTGGACTTGAAATGGTCGTTGAGTGAACGCCCATTGAACGAACAGTTCGTGACATCCAATAAGCAAACATGTTTGTACGTACAATGAACGTACATTCAATATCCATGGACGTTTGGACTTGAAATGGACATAAAATATGGACGTCCAATGTGCTGAAGACATAAATAATGGTATCTTCTGTATGTTTCTTGTGGTGTATTCATTGTTTCTTTCATTTTGGATGGGAAATAACGAAATAATAATGATGGACGACACAGAAAAATAAATGATACATACTTGATAGGTAGTAATTCACTCTGACCTCTGACACAAAAGTTACCACTGATAATAAATAATGTTAATCTTGTTGATGTTAATAACTTGCACATGTATAATCTCTACATGACGTAAATGGTAAAACATTAATTCCCTCTTTTTTCGCTTTTAACTCATCACTCGTTCGCGTATCCCTCCAATTCCACGTCTTAATATTATTCAGCGAATCGGGGATCTCTCTAGACAATATTATTATTATTGTATTGTGTGGAACAAATCTATATGTTATTTCGAGCATAAATATTTGGAAGTACAATTGATGTTCATTCTACGTCCATAGATATTCGTACTTTGAATGGCCGTATAATTGAAGACAATGGACGTTCAATTCGCTACATCCAGTATACGTCCATCTTTGTAGGTACAACGGACGTACAAATTCAAGCATCCAATGTAAGTCTATAATTGGACGTACAATTGATGTTCATTTCACGTCCATAGCTATTCGTACTTTGAATGTCCGTAAAATGGACGACCAATGAACGTTCAATTCGCTAGATCCAGAGTACGTCCATATTCGTACGTACAATTTGAAGCATCCAATGTATGTCCATCTTTGGACGTACACAATTGATGCTCACGCGAAGTCCACGGCAGTTCATACTTAAAACGTCCGTTAAATGGACGAACAATGGGCGTCAAACATCCAATGTAAGTCCATCTTTCTACGTACAATGGATGTACAACAAACGCCAATAAATGTTTGGACTTGAACTGGTCGTTGAGTGGACGACAAACAATTCGGGACATCTAATAATCATCCATGTTAGTACGTTCAGTGGAGGTAAATTCAATGCCCTTGGACGTTTGGACTTGAAATCGACATAAAATGGACATCCAACGGACGTCTTGTGCTGTGTGTGGGGGGGGGGGAAGGATATTGTACATAGACAATTATTACACAAGCTTGAAACTGTGTAAAGATCTTCTTTTATCCAGACAGACCCAGACAGTGTGACAAAAAAAAACTTGGAAAAGGCGAAATATATGGGGAGCAAAATCAGGACGGAATACGAGTAGTGAAATGGGTTGACAAACGTCCTGTTCTAATAATGAGTACAGTGCTTAGCCATATGGCAGACTTACAAGCACAGGTCGGAAAAATCGGAAAGGAGAGGATGTTGCAAAACCCCCTGCTGTGATAGCGTACAATAAGGCGAAAAAGGGAGTAGACGTGTCGGACCAAATGTCATCCTATTATAATACCTGTCTCAGAAAAACAGTCAAATGGTATAAGAAAGTTTCATTCGAGGTATTTCTTGGCACATGCGTTGTAAATAGTTGGGTGATTTACAACAATTTTGGTAACAATCCGAAAAATTTGGACATCCTTCAAGTTCGGGAAAGAATCATATACGAAGACTGCTACAAACACAAGAGGACATCATTGAGATCGAGGATCAAACAGTGATGGCGGAAGATACCCCACAACCTCCAAAAAAGAATGCACGACTATCTATGGCAACAAATAAAATGTTGAAATATGAAGGAACGACCAGGCAAAGCCGAAAAAGATGTGGAACCTGCTACAAAAAAATTTATGCTGAGAAAGGGGTCAAGGAAGCTCGCAGTAAAGCAAAAAGGGTTATTACATTTTGTGACGATTGTCCGGGTAAACCGACACTGTGTTTGCCATGTTTCAATGAAATTCATAAATAACTCTCATTCGGGCATTTCAATTCCGCCCAAATCTTGAAGAGTTTGAGGTAATTCGTTGTGGTATGAAGTAATCATTAGCTTTAAGTTCAGCTACTAAGTTTTTGTAATACTGCACCCCAGGCTCGTTAAGACTTTCTCGAAATCCAAGAAATTATGTAACAGTAAGAAAAGTTATGATTCAATGGAGAAAATTACCATTTGGCATTATTCTTAGCCAGGATGTTGAAAATCTGTAAATTTGTGCTCCTAAATCCTTAAGAAGTTGAACGTCCTCTTTGTATTTGTGATAAGGATCGCAAGAAACGTGAGCGTTGGACTGATCGATGATATAGCTGGGGTTTTTATGAGCAACATTGTCCCAAATATTTTCACTTTTATCATCAGCAACCACCTAAAAGAAATACACCCCTCGTACATGACAGAATTTTTTTAATTTATACGACTCTGACTTAACAGACCAATACACGATCCTGTATTTTTTTGCCTTCTATCTAATACGAACCTGTTGATGCTCCCCATAAAAAAATGTTTTGGAAATATCCATCATCAGGAAAACTGAAAAATTATGTATCAATATCATGTGGAAGTAGACGTAGAAAAAATATAATGTTACTTAATCGTGGGTGATAAGTGATGGAATTAAAAAAAATTCCGTCTAGACTGACGTTATATAGCAAAACGAATTTTTTTTTATTATTCGATATATTTATACTGTTTCCCTTATCATTTCAATAACTGATAATTTATTCTCGAGTGTTTTTGGTAGAAAAATTGCAGAATTTAAATAACAATAAAGTATAATTTCCCTTTAGTGATTAATCGGTACAATTTTATCGAATTCGTAGAAGATCCACATACAGGGTGGAATTTCTTAGTAGATACCTATACAGGATTGTTAGGGAAAATAAAAATAATTTGAATTGTGAATATGCAGGTGGCAGCAACCTTAAGATTAGATAGTGTTGCGAGGTTACCAACTCAAGCCGGCCCTGTCTCTCGACTGTAAATTTTGGTGGCTGCGCTGGGATTCGAGAACATTCTGGAATAAGGTTTTGTTTGTGCATAGGACGAGCGCTGAAGGTACTGGAACTTTCGAGAGTTGAGAAGGACTATATATACGCGGGTTTTTGAGTGCGTAACAACAATTAGTGAAACGGACAGTAAAGAGTTAGTTCACAGACAGTTTACAGAAGTTCTCAGTAATCGGACAGTGAATGGAATAGTGAAGATAAATAGTGTAATATTCAAGTGGTAAAAATAAATTAGAACTATTATACCGAGCGTAAATAAATTAGTAGACATTAAGTATAGTGTGTATATAAATTAAGTTTAATACAGTGTGTGCTTCTTTAAATAAATAGATAGTAATTAGCCACAGTAGTGCGTATAATTTTATCCCACAAGTAAAAACTATTTAAATAAATAACAAAAATAGTATAATAGAAATTCGTTCATAACAAACGATTTTCACAAAAGTGGATGTAAGTCGTTTAAAAAATATAAACAGATGTTTTTTTAATATAAAAGAAAAATAATAGTACAAGGAGAGTTCTAAATTCGACCAGATTTAAAGGAAAATACGTTTTTATCCGATTGTGTCAAAAAGTGACGTTTTAAGGTTAAAATATTTGGACGAAAAGGAAACCTTTTTAGTGAGGTAATAAATAATTCATTGTTACCTAGGCCGAAAAATATTTTTCCTACGACCATATAGGAAATTAACATATATCGCACTCTCTACTCTGGCGGAAATTTTCTCATATCATCATAGTGACGCGAACCGTGCGCTATGATATCATATCGCACGGTTCGCATGAATTCGATTAACGTGGTTTTCTTATTTAAATTGACCGTAATAACCACAAATATAGCACAAAACACAAAATATGTTCAAAAATTATTAAAATTCGCCAAATTTTGTGATAAAAAAAAACTACGGCCGGGAATCGAACCTCGGTCTACTCCAGCATTCTCCGAATTGTCATGACGCGTTAACTATAAGATAGCTCTCAAATGTTCTTATTTTAGGTATATTCATAGTATAGCTGTAGGAATTTTTAAAAATCAAATTATTAAGAATTAAAATGTCTTCTGCGTTATTTTGAGAATATTTTGCACTACAAACTGATTATTTTAAAAATAATCATGTTGTAGGTACAGTTATTGATATTTTCAAATAAATAAAACCATCATATTTCGTAAATTTATCGCGTGATCGTAGAAAATATATACTAATTATAAAAGTGAAAAATAATAAAGTAGGCTTATGTCAAAATTCTCAAATTTTAACACAAAGCATAGAAATAGTTTTTGTGAAGTGTGAGTGTATAGCCCGTTCAGTATTAAAACCGTTGCACGTCACATCTGTCATAACTGTACTATGTTGCCAAGCCCTTGAAATAATATGAGAATCTAGTATATGTCAAATGAAGTTTATCAAATATTCTAGGTTAGGTTTAGTTATTGATGGTTATTGCGTGCAAAGAAACTTCGACTTATTTCAGTTACATACAGAGATGTTACATATAAAATTTTAATTTGTATGTTAACCATACAGCACTAAGAAATTCTTATTTTAAAAACTATGGAATTATTTTTAGCACTAAAAAGGTATGTATGGAATAGTTAACACTTTTATTTGTATGTTTATACCACACACTTAATTAGTTAGAAGTTATGGAACTATTCTAGTATTTAAAATGCATGTATGTATAAATAGTATCAAGGAAAAAATATTATCTAATATAATTTTTAGGTTACAATTACCTAAGTACATGTTGGCTTCTAAAATGTTGTCACTACAATATGAAAGATTGATGTAAGGTTTACATAAAAATTATAAATAAAAAAGTTCTGATGACCTGGATCTACCTCCTTTTTAAAGGTAGGCAATTTTATTTTATATTTTGTTGAAATAAATCTTGAATTTTTTTTAGAAAAGCCGGGATGTGAAGCTTTAGTGTGTAGGTCATTCTCAACAAGGAAAATCATCCTGAGATATATGATTATTGGTCATAGCAAAAGAAAATTGTGCAGCAAGCACCACCACAGCTCAGAAAAGGAGAGCAAATCCATTCTATTCTCCGAGTGAAGGTATATGCAAATGATAAATAATAAATAATGCCACCCCAATTTTTATGGAATTGTTTTATTAAAAAGAAACATTGCAAATTTATAAACTAGTTACTACACCGAAAAGTTTGTAATACTATTTTTTTAAATAAGGTAGAACAATAATTGTCAAATAGAAATCTTTCAAATTTGAGAGGTTCACGGACAAACCAATTCCAACCCGCAACTTCTGGAATGCATCTATCGGCTTGCTTGGCAGTAGCCAGTATTAACTCAATAGGATTTTTAAAAAGATGGTAGGTAATACTTTGTGACTATACTGTTCTATCATATCCACAATGTATTTTGTTGGGGGGTTTGTTTCTGAAAAAAACATTTATTGAAAGGGCAGTATTCAAATAACCAATTCTTTTCTTTTCAAATATATCTATATTATTATTTTTGTAAAAATAAAAGTAAAACAGCATTGATTGTCTATTAGGTATAATTTGAAGTAAGAATTTTGAATGTATTAAACTAGTTGTGTAGTCTTCTGAATTCTAACATATAATTTGCTATATCACTGTTCAAATACAGTTTGTATCTACTTACTAGGCTGTAATATAAATAAGCTCAGCTTCAACATTTGTTGATTGAATTCTATATTGTGTCATTAACCTAATATTATCGAAAAGCATTGTCCATAATTTATTAAAGGTTCAGAAAGATTCAATAGTAATTGGTTTTCAAACCATTTAAAAACATGTTCTTCATTCATTTTCTCATGATAATAACTCAACTGAGATTCATATAAAAATATACTTTCTGCTCCATCAATATAACCATTTTCATTCTCAGCATGTAATACAAAATATCTAGAATAAAAACAATTTTGCATTCTAAAATTTTACATTATCATTGTAACATACCTTTTGACATGAACAGCCTACAGCACCATTTTGGAAAATTCAGGATTCATTAATGAAATCAAATTTATACAGTGGTTTATTTTTGTTGAAAGTTCCATAAGCCCTCTTTGTGGATGTATCATATTTTAGTAATCTACTCAGGAACATTCTACATTTAATAATTATTGTTCTTCTTCCAATTACTGCAGTAACATTCCTAAAGTGACATGATTATCTATAAAAAAATGTCCATGTATAATTGCCAAGTATTAAGAATAATGTAACAGAATATAATAAATACAGTTGATTGGGTATAATATTAAACTTATACATACTTGCTTCATAAACGCAGTAAATAGTATCAGGAGTAAATGCATCAACTATTGCAGTATTATTAAGTTTCATTTATACGTTTTTTTGGATGTGACTTTAACTTTGATAACTCATCATTACTTGTTAAAAATTACTCACAGTTCTTTGCAGTTTTTGTCACAACATAACCCCAAAAATGTCAAGACGTCAACTGAACCTGAAATAAACCATTTTAATCGCGGCAACAGCGCGCATTTTTGCCAACATAAAAAGTTTTTATTAAGACTGACGTTAATTTGAGTTTAATATTTAATTAACCTACGAGCTGTATTTGATATGAAATTAATTACGAAACCTTTCTTTAAACAAATATTTATATTCTTTAATACAATGCGACCTACAAATTTCAATATTTATTGAGTTTAGAGAGGCTTAACATAGTGATTGACAGAGGATTGACAGCAGCAATCGAATGACATGATATAAACGAACGTCTCTTTTTCGACACTTTGATGACGTGCAACGGTTTTTGTACTGAACGGGCTATAAGTGAAATATTTATTACATAAAAGTGTAAACGAATTATAATTGTGATATAAACTAAAAATAGAAAGTGTTAGTCTCGTTTTTTTATTATAATGGAAGTTGATACTGATAGTAGCCAGAAATTATCGAAGCGGCTCAAGAAACATCATTAAAGTTACTTCCTCCAAAATCAAGAAAAAGATATGAACGCGCTTATGTAGTTTTTGGCTTGGAGAAGAAACAAAGAAATAAAATCTTCATTCTCAGAAAATGTCCTATTGGCCTATATTGATGAATTATCAAAAAATAAAAATAAATCTTCCACATTATGGACGCAATATTCAATGCTGCGTAGTACGATCTACGTTAACCATAATGTAGACATCTCAAAATACCTTAAATTAAGAGCATTTCTGATGAGGTTATCTGATGGATATAAGCCGAAAAAAGCCAAAACTTTGAGCAGTGAAGAAATAAACGAAAAGTTTTTGTTTGCTAAGGTAAATTTTAATAAAAAAATAGCTTATTATACCTATTCAAAAAATATTCTTCAAATTTTTTAGGTGGCGCTAATTATGGGGATATCAGGAGCATGCCGCAAGCAAGAAGTCGTTCAACTGACAGTGGATTGAAGATTTAAAATCGGCAGCTATTGTAAAAATAGAAAACACTAAAAACAAAGTTAACCAAAATATTACTATTTCCGGTTTATTTTATAATATATATAAGAAATATGTAAATTTGAGACCGCAAACGAACCAAGAAAGATTTTTTATGAATTTTCAAAACGGAAAATGTACCCAACAGGTGGTCGGAATTAATAAAATAGGTAGCGTAGCGAAAACGGTGGCCACTTTTTCAAAATTGGATAATCCAGAATTATATACCGGTCACTGTTTTCGCAGGTCATCAGCAACTATTTTAGTAGATACAGGAGCAGACGTGACAACCCTTAAAAGACACGAAGGGTGGAAGTCCTGAACTGTTGCAGAGGGATACGTTGATGCCAATAAAATAATGGGTGCGATAGCGACTTCATCTAAAGAAAATATTCAACCAAGAAACAATTCATTTACAGATTTGTCATATGACACTGAAATTCCATCATCAACAAAAATATTAAACCAACCACAAGTAACCCAACCAATAGAAACAATTTTAAACTAACCACCAACAACAATATTGACCAGTAGTAGCATTCAAAACATCGATGAAAATATTGCCAGTAATATGTGTGTTTATATCGTGAGTAATATCACATGGTCATCTATGCAATCGCCTATAACTTTTGCAAACTGCCAGGGTAATTATTTTACGTTTAATTTTTATGCTGCTCCAGAAAAAAAATAACATACTTAATATCGATTTCATGAGTTTAATTTTTATATTCTTGCAATAAATTTACATCGTTTGTGCTTATTTTTGTTTCTAATAAATTTCTCATTTCGTTACTCTAGTTTTTATTTCATTATACTATTATTAGATATGATTTGACTCTAGTGTCATATGCGAACACAAAAACTTAAGGTACTTTTTAAATATTTATGGCCGTAGGAAAAATAGTGTACATAATTCGTTGGAAAGTGAATTTCACTCATTTCATTTCCGCACTCACCGATGTCAACATTATTTTTTAAAAACCATCACATTAAACAATATTTGTTACAATTATCGCATGGTCGTAGGAAAAATAGTGTACATTACTTGTGCGAGAGTGTCACTTTCCGCACTCATTACGTAATATACTATTTCGGACGCTGAGAACGACTGTATATTTTTCTCTTGTCGATAGTCCATAAATCTATCACTATCACTATCACTTTCTAATTCCATTTTGGAGTTTTTCCGATTTTAAAACTCTCGTCTTATTGACAAAACGTCAGTTGAATTTAATTATTTGTTATATCCATAGATACGCAAATGAGGTTACAGGTCTCATTTATCTTTCCGTGTAAAATTAATTGTATTGATTTACTTTATTTATACATTTTAGCCATTTGGATAAAAAACAATCGGATAAAAAATATTGTTCAATTTCATTTCACAGATAGTCATTTTTAAATCAAGTAAGTTAAAATGTCAAAAAGGAACTGTCACTGTCTCAGTCCTTTTAATTAAAAAGTGTCAATTCTCCCTTTTAGCACGGAAAACTAATGCTAAAAGTTTCTTTCAAGATATTATTTAATCAAAAATCCAGTGCAAAAGTGATGTTTTCTATTCTGTGAATTTGTAAGTTTAAAATTCTGATTATTTGTAAAATTTCTCAGTGAATGACAAAACTTCAAATGAATTTTCAATTATAGATATTTCCGGTATTTGAAGCCGGTGGTCCTTCGTCTTCGTTTCATGTACAGTTCTTCGTTTTATATATTTAAATTATAGTTGTTCTGATTTTATTGTTATAATAAAAATTATAATATTGTGTTGATTGATGTCTACGATTCCAACAATCCGTTATTGAACCAGCTGAAATAGTCCATTCGAAGGTGGGAAGAGTGATCAGTGGCTTGACCCGATGTTGAGATTGACATGAATGTCACAAGTTTCATCAAATATCGTATGTAATATGGACGAAAAAAATTTTTTCGGACTATGTGGGTTACCGGCCTCGGCTTTGCCTCGCCCGGTAATCCCCCACATCGTCCGAAAAACTTCATTTTTCGTCCTTATAACATAATATACTATTTCGACCCTCTGCTAGAACCAGCCTCGTACGACTACTAGCTGTATATGGTTTTTTAGAATTCCAATCAAACTATCCTTCAAATCGCAAACCAGAATGGTTGGTTCTATCTTAACAGATATACCAACCCCGTTTACTTTAGAAGTGTAATTCAATGTCTGTCGGGGCATATAGCCCGAGAAGTAGTTGTTGCTTCTTAGTGGGCGGTCTGCTCTTTGGAAATTCATTTTTCTAATTTTGTAAAGCGTATAATAGTAATAAACTATTATTTTTTGACGTCTATATATCACGCTTTACTAACATGACAATTATTTACAGTTAACTGTAATTAAGTAAGTATCGTTTACACTTTATTTATCGGAAAAGCGAAAATTAAAAATTCCAAATAATAAAAACCAGAGTATTATCTGACGGTAGTAGATCCAACAAATTTATTCATTGGTACAGAATGTAAAATTTAACTATCAAAATAATTTTAAACAAAATACATTTATTCGGAAATATAACAGAGCAAAATATAATTTTTACCTTGAAAACACTAGGTTCGCCACTTTCGAGGAACGCTGTATGTGCCGTTTTACTCTTCGGATTTATTGGGCGAGAGCGGAAAGAAGAATAGTTCTAATTATTTTTCAAAACTATTGTTTTGCTATTTATGCCTTCGTTCCCACTAATCGCTTCAAAATAATTTTACTAAAAAAAACTCAAACTATATAGATTTATTTGCTGTATACCAAAATTCATATGGATATACTGAATGGCCGAAATGTTTTAATCACATAAAATTAACGTGTATGTATACCGGATGTCCCAAATATTATATATGAACGGACTTGTTTTACCAGGTAAAATTTAAATTTACTACCTTACAACATTTAGAAAAAAAAAATTAAAAATTTAAAGTGAGGAAGGAGGAAGTAACCTGTTACCTATTTTACATATTAAAAACTAAATAAACTGAAATTATACTGGAAAAAAAACCAAATCCACATCTTTATAAAACCCAAAAAGTAACTTCGTCACAACCCCCTCAAAAGTGTCTGCCTTTTTGTAAGTATTTTTTATTATATGAATTTAAGACGCTGTTAAAATGTCAACGTGAATCAAACACTTTATTTTGTATTAAAAAAAACAACTTGAGGGTGTTTTTATTAAATGTTAACCTCCACAAAAGTGTCTGCCTTATTAATTTTTGTATTTTATGTGATTTTAAATTTAGATTTATGTTTGCTGGCCTCTGAAACGAACACTTTTTTTGGGCAAATTTTTTTTACACCTTTCTCCTATGCGCAGTACCTGGTATCCCCAGGTAATAATAATAATAATAATAATAATTTTATTGTTCACACGTAAAGAGGTTACATGAACAAGGAGAGCGACAAAAGCAATGAATAAGTACATTGTGAAACATAAAATACATACAAATTGTTAAAATATATCATTCAGACATCGAACAAACATAATGTGTATAAGGGAACTATGACAATATACTTCTCTTTAATTTCCCATGAAAGTAGATGCTCACTCACATCAGCATAGAGCTGGAAGGTCTAATTTTCATTGCTCCACATATTATGAAACGATATATTTGCATTAGCGTAGGTGGATCTATTGAAGATAATAGCGAGTCTAGATCATCCGAAAATCCTCGAACCTTAATAAGATTTTCTCTTATGCTTTTATACATGGGACAGACCAGCAATATGTGTTCAAGATTTTCAGGCATTAGGAAGTTACATATTGAGCAAATATTGGTCATTTCAATTTTATACGAATTGTTATTGACATATATGTACAAATTTTCGGAATTTGTGGTCCTAAGTTGAGCTATAAGTCTCTTAATATGTAGGAGAATTGTACAGGTTAAATAATTGTTTTCATTAGGTTCATTTTGTTGTAAAAGAAATTTATATGAAGCGTGATGAGTGCTAAGTATGATTCTATTTTGATCTTGTTCAAAATTTTTATTTATGTAACAAGATAATATAGTTTCTTTTGTGTTTAGGTCAATATTATTTATATTAAGTTCTATGTCACAATACTTTACCATAGCCTTGCAGAGTTGGTCAGCCCAATTATATTTTGAATTTCCAACAGCAGATTGCTGTAGTTTAATAGAGCGGATTAGTGCCCTATTAACATATCGATTGAGAGTTTTATTTTTAATTCGTAAAAGAAGCTCTAAGGCCTGCTTTATTATGAAGTACCCTATCCTACATAATGCCAGTTCGGACCTAATTATATATGCAGCCGTTGATCTTTGCAGAAACAATAAGTGTTTCCAAAAGTTATTTTGTATTTTTTCTGCTTCTTCTAGATGACGGAGGCCCCAAATACCGCTTGCATAAGTGAATGTAGGTATTGCGAAGTTATTATACAATAGTTTTATTGACTCTAGTGATGAGATTTTAGAGCAGACTATATTTTTAATTAAAACACCTTGTTGTTCAAAAATAGCCCATTGAAGGTGAATATGACCCCTAGATATTCATATGTATTTGAAAGACAGATAATGTTATTTTTGTATGTGAATTCCGGTTGATGCCCGATATTTGGGCTTTTGCGAAAAATAACTATTTTTGTTTTTGTCGGATTAACGTCGAGTTTGTTGTTAGAACAGTAAGATTCAAGAATTTGCAGGTTCCGTCTTAGTTCTATTTGGGATTCGGCAAACAATACCAGATCATCGGCATATAACAGCAAGTGGATATTTTCACCATCGTCAAGCGTGACACCTTTAGCACCGTGTTCCTTAAAAAACGAATTGATGTCTGAGATAAAAAGAGAGAATAAGAGTGGGCTTAAGGTATCCCCTTGTAGAACTCCTTTCGTAATTTTTATTTTTTCTCATACGTTACCTTGTTGTTCAATAAACAGAGAAGCTGAGCTATACATTAGTTTAAGTATTCTAATAATTTTAGCACTTATCCCACTAGTGAATAGTTTGCCCCAAAGAAGTTCATAGTACAGTGAATCAAAAGCCTTTTTGAAGTCTACAAACAGAGTAGACAATTTTCTAGCTGGCAAACGCAGATAGTTATTTGTGATTACTGATAAGACATAAATATTATCCTCACAGCTTCTATTTTTTCTGAATCCTGCTTGACATTCAGGTAGCATTTCATTGTTTTCTGTAAAATTTGTTAGTCTGTTGTTAATGAGCTGTGTGAATAGTTTTGTCTTATGGTTTAGTAGTGCGATGCTGCGGTAGTTATTTGGGTCATCTGTTGGGTCCTTTCATTTTTGTATTAGTCCATGTAGAGGGTATCTTTTCTTGTGAAAGAATTGTATTAAAAAGTTGTTTTAAATACATTACCCATTCTGTTGGCAAGTTTTTATAAAACTCATTTGGTATTTTATCTTCTCCTGGTGCTTTGTTGTTTTTTACTGTATTCAGAACCTGGTAAATTTCAGCATTGGAAAAATCCAAATCTAAATCAGGATGTAAGTTGTCTATATAGAGGGTTGTTAGATTTGTTATTGGTGTATAAAAATTTCTGTAATAATCAAGCATTGTATTCATGTCAATATTTACACTAAGTTGTTTATCTTTGGTTAAGTTAAAGTTTTTCCAAAACTCGTTAGGGCTGTTACTGCTTTCCAATTTCTTTCTTATATTCCTCTGATACTCATATTTTTTATTCTTCATTATTTGTTTATATTCTTTTTTAGTAGTTTTGTAGTTTAGAACTGCATTTTTTTCGAATTTTGATTTAATTAGATTTTTTTAAGTTTTATTCAGCCCCAGGTAGGGCAAGCCCAACGATTATATACTAACTAAGGATGGACTAGTTCCTATTCTCAAGCATTTTGAAAACAAGATCGCAATTGCGCATGCGTTATTACGTCACAGTAGGACCTAAATAGCAGACAGTCAGTTTGTCTACATAGTGGTTTACGTTTACATTTATTATATTGTCAGAATTTTTCTGTTTCTGGTAAAGTTTTAGTGATTTTTAATCATAATTCGTTTTATTTTATTTTGAAAACTTGGTTTTTGTACTATTATATTCAAGGTAAAATTGATTTATGACTTGGTAGAAATATTATTTTAAGGTTGTTTTTTCTATTTTAGTCTAGGCATGCCTGGTAGAATATGTGCTATTGCTACGTGCAAAAACAACCAAATTATTTGTAAAAAGAAAGGCATTCCTATTATATTTCATTATTTCCCAAAAGGGAACGATTTAGTGTCTTCCACTATTCGCAAAGAATGGGTTAGGCGTTGTAGAAGGGCAGATAATTTTAATGTAGATACGTCTACAATTTGTTCTGAACACTTTACACCAAATGATTATGAAAGAGACTTACAGAATGAGTTGTTAAGTAAGTACTATACAATTTTTTAGTGTATTCTATGGTTTATTTCAAAACAATTATAAATCTGCAGCTTTCTTCAATTATAATTTAATTAAAAATAAATAATTTTTCTTAAGACTCATTCCTACATTATTTTCAGAGTTACCTTTACGCAAGATTTTGAAGAAGACAGCTGTCCCCACTGTTAAAGTAAAAAGAGCCGTTGAATCTTCTGAAGAGAGTGAAGAGGCACTTCGGGCAAAAAGAGCTAAAAAAAACTAATAGAAACATTGTTGGAGAATTAATTGGTTCTACTAGCTCCAATATAGAAAATTTAAATGACATAAATATTCAAAAAACTACTCCAATCAAGATTCCAATACCTAAACTGAACCAATAGATTATAAAATAAAATATGAAGAGCTGTTACTAAAATACAAAAATCTGAAGGAAAAATCAGGCAAAAAGGTCAACAGTGTTAACACATTGCTAAAATATTAGAAAAATAAATGTTATGGACGCTCAGTAACAGTAAGTAAAAGAATCCAGACTGCCCAAAAAATATTAAAAATGGTCCTAACACAAAATCAAATAGATCTGCTGTCTGGTCGAAAAAAAATTGTTCACTGGACTCGAGAAGAGATATCTGTGGCCTTTACATTAAGATACTATAGCAAAAGTTGCTATTTATATTTAAGAAACCAGTTAAATTACCCTTTACCTTCTTTATCAAGTTTAAGGCGGTGGGCATCTCAATTGGATGTTAGTACAGGAATACTAAAAGATGTGTTATTGTTGATGAAACTGGCTGGAGAGAATTTCACTGATTGTGAAAGAACTGTTATCTTACAGTTTGATGAAGTTAAAGGGAAATCTGTGCAAGAATACGATGCTGCCAAGGACCAAGTGCTGGAGCCCTATGGACAAATGCAAGTAGTACAAGCTCGAGGTCTATTCAAAAAATGGAAACAGCCTGTATATATTGCTTTCGATCAAAAGATTACAAAGGACATATTATCGAATATTATAAATGAACTGCATAATATATCATATAATGTGGTAGCTTGTGTGAGTGACTGTGGAGGAGGAAATATTGGTTTATGGTCTCAAATGCAGGTTGATATAGAAAAACCATTTTTTAGTCACCCAAATACAGGTAACAATATTTATGTATTTGCTGATGCACCACATTTGTTAAAACTTGTTCGGAATTGGTTGCTAGATAAAGGATTTATATTATATGGAAATAAAAAAATTACTAAAGAGCCTCTTCAGAGTTTAATCTATTTAAATAATAAGGAAATTAATCCCTGTTGGAAAATCTCTCAAAAGCACCTTGATTGTGAAAAAAATCAGAGACAGAAAGTTAAGTTAGCTGCTCAACTTATGTCTCATTCAGTATCTACAGCTCTTTTGAGATATAAACCAGGAAATGATAAAAAACTTGCTGTTGATTTAGGAGAATTTGTTGGTGATATTAACAAATGGTTCGATATTTTTAACAGCTATGTCGAACATGGATCAGTACCTATCAAAAGTGCTTATGGGGGTAAATATCTCAATTTGCAAAACGAACATTTAGATAAAATGCTTTGTCAAATATCTGAAATGAGACCAATTGGAAAGGAAACTCTACAGATTTTCCAAAAGGGAATGATAATATCTATCAAATCTTTAAAATTATTATTTCAAGATATGAAAACAAGATTTGACATACATTTTATATGCACCCATAAGTTAAACCAGGATGCACTTGAGAATTTTTTTTCACAAATTCGATGCAGAGGACCAAATGAGCACCCTTCTCCACTGGCAGCCATTTATCGAATTAGGATGCTATTATTGGGAAAAAATGCTGGGATATTAGATGCAAGAACTAACACAAAAGAAGAAGTTAATGAAGAATTTATAACTCCTCAAGTTTTAGAAAAAGCAGAACTTCAATTGACGGACCCAAAACCTTTTGAAGATACATTTGGGTCAAATTCTAGTAGTTCATTTTCTTCAGTAAGCACTCCTGATCAATCTGGTAGTACTGGTAGTATATCTTTGTTTGAAGAAATCTCGCTAGAAACGACTGAAGATGCACTAGAATATATAGCAGGATGGCTTGCAAAGAAATATAAGAAAGAAGTGCCCCATTTAGGAGATTTCACCTATAAATTCATAAATGAACGTGATTATCATATTCCCTCTTGGGTACAACAATTGTAAAAAAATGGAATAAGTTTTTTGAAATTCATCATGGAAATTCTTTTCGTCCAGGTACTCAAATTGTTAAAAAATTGGCAAATAAAATAAATAAAAATAAAGAGGACATCCCATATAAATTAATTTTTGATTTTTGTAAATTAAGAACAATAATAAGAATTAAATATAATAATTATAAAATGGAATCTGATAAAACTTTAAAGAGAAAAGCTAATGAGGACAATCGTAGAGCCAACAGCAAGAAATTAAAAAAAATTATAAACTGATTAGTAATTTTATTTTTTCTATTAAAAATTTTATTACATTAAAGTTTAACATTTTTTGAGAACAGGTGTTGCTATACTGGAAACTGCACCATGTAGTAGCAATATTTATTTTTAAAACAAAATATTGATGTGCAACTACAATTTATTGATGTGAAGTAAAAATTATTAGTACCTATCTAATAAAAAAAAATCTGTACAATAATGAAAATCTTTATCTGTAATAATTTTGTACATTTTATATCAATCAAAAACTATTTATTTTATTTATAAAGACCAAAATGTATATTTTTAAGCTTATCTTAACTGAAAAATAAAAAACACATTTTAAAATGTTCTTTGATTAAGTTCTGGAACATTCGTAAAATTGACAATAGGTAACTTTTAAAAGTTAAATACTGTGTTAATAACTATAGGTAGGTACTACTTCTAGCCAAATATCTGAAAATTAGCTGTTCTCATAATTACATAATCCCAAATAAGAACTTTATTAAACACCCTGTATAAAAAGTGTTTTTTTTATTATATTCTGTAAATATTTTCTAGCTACATTACTATATGAATTCCTTTTGTAGATATAAACTGTTTCGATATTCCTATTCTTTTGTAAGGATATACAATAATTATTAATAAAATAAAACTAAAAAAAATGTTTTCTTTTTTAAAGCAAATATAGTGTTCTAATATGGTAAAGGTAATTAGTTTTAAAGCCGAACAACCTTTATTTTTAATTAAAATCAATAGAAACACATTTTCAGTAAGTATAAACCAATGTATTTAAATATACGCGAGGTCCTGTGGTGACGTTATAGCTGCAACATCGCACACAAACAAATTTGTCAAAGTAGACTATCCTTCCTAGTATATAATCGTTGGGGCAAGCCAACACTTGCTTGCCTGCTCATTTATCCAGTCGATACTATGGCACAAAATTCAAGGTGCATCAAACACTTCATGAAACACGTGTTGCTAGCTCTTGGACTATCTATAGAGGAAGCCCAAGATAGTGAAATATAAGCAAATTATTTTATTAAAAGTAGTAAACAGAACTCTTCAAATTCTGCATTAAAACCACTTATAAATAAACTATCAGTTATAAAAATGATAAGAGAAAGTTTATAAATGAGAAAGTAATCAAAATTATTAATATTAATTAAAATGAAGTTTTTTTTGTACATAACATATATATTCATAATTTGGTAAGTATAACTCGAAAGGCTCTGCCAGTGCCAAAAAAATTAGTGAAAAAAAATATTAAATGTTATGCAAAACACTATAATTTTTCTTTCCACGTGATATTGATACATATTTTTTTAGTTCTGCTGATGATATTGTTATAAATAACAAGAGATTTCCAGAAAATTTCTTATGGGGAGCAACAACATCTGCGTATCAGATAGAAGGTAAGAAAATACAGGACCATATTGGTCTGCTAAATCAGAGATAAAATTAAAAAAATCAGTCATGTACATAGGGTGCATTTAATGAAAAACTCTTTTTTTTAGGTGGTTGGAATGCTGATGGTAAAGGAGAAAATATTTGGGACAATGTTACCCATAAAAATCCCAGCTATATCGTCGATCAGTCCAACGCTGACGTTTCTTGCGATTCTTATAACAAATACAAAGAGGACGTTCAACTTCTTAAGGATTTAGGAGCTCAAATTTACAGATTTTCAATATCCTGGACAAGGATAATGCCTAATGGTGAATTTATTTTTTGAATCTTAACTTTTCTTATTGTTATGCCATTTGTAGGATTTCGTGAAAGTCTTAACGACCCTGGAGTGCAGTATTATAAAAACTTGATAACTGAGCTTAAAGCCAATAATATCGAGCCAATGGTTACTTTATACCACAACGATTTACCTCAAACTCTTCAAGACTTAGGTGGAATTAAAATGCCCGCCTTTATCGACTGGTTTGCGGAATTTGCAAAAGTTTGTTTTGAATTATTTGGCGACGATGTTAAATATTGGTTGACCATAAACGAACCTTACATATCATGTACATTCGGTTTCGTCTCGTTACCGTACGAAGATGGCGTTGATGATTATGTTTGTATTAAAAATATGTTAATGGCACACGCTAGAGCGTGGCATATATACGAAGATGATTTTAGAGCAACACAAGGAGGTAAGTTTCCAAGGTGCCTGGTAGGTATAGGAATTTTTTTTAAATCTTAATATTCCTCAAGGTAAAGTTGCGATTGTAATGAATTCAAATTCGTTTGTACCTGGAACTGACAGTTCAGAAGATTTGGAAGCAGCAGAAAGAGCAATGCAATTTATAGTAAGTAAATTTATGTCAAAAAAGTATAGGCATCCAAATATACATTACAATAAGATTCAAGTATGTTGCTTCAATAATGTCTGAATTAATACACTTTGAATTGATTTTTAGTGGGGTTGGTTAGCGCATCCACTATATAAAGGAGACTATCCCGAAGTTATGAAAACCCGTATAGCAATGAGAAGTAAACTGGAAGGTTACAATAAATCTCGTCTCACTGAACTATCTCATGACGAAATCGAATTTATCAAGGGTACTAACGACTTTTTCTCTTTAAACAGTTATTCCACAGAATTAGTTAAAGCTATTCCCGAGCCACCGATTGGAAAACCAAGTCACAGTTCCGATTTGGGAGTTTATAGGTATCAACCATCTGAATGGCAAGATTCACCAGTAGATTGGTTGAAAGTTAGTACCTACTAGCATGTTTCCTTGATAACAAAAAAGTATTTAAAAACCATTATTTTTATTGGATGTTTAGGTTTATCCTTGGGGAATGAGAAAGTTGTTGAAATGGTTAAGTGATGAATATTCTCAACCAGAATTATTTATAACTGAAAATGGCTACGCCGATGGCACAGGAACTTTAAATGACACTATCAGATACAACTACATAAAGGTACTTAATCAATATTTAAAAACTTTAATTTTTTATTACGATTTATATCGCCCTCTATTGGTTTATAACTGTATCGTTGTGTAACAGAGAATCGATATTTTAAGCCAAACAATCTGCTAACAAACTACTACTTCAGCTACAACAGGCTCACAAAACTCTCCAATTCATGTGGGCACCCTCCCACGTTGGAATTCCTGGGAACGAACAGGCAGATCCAGGACCTCAATTCTCCCATAGTTTCAAAAGTTTCTGTTTCGGATGCAAGTTTCAAATTCTATGCTTCGCAGAATAAAGAAATACGTGAGCTCCTGGAGATCATTCCCGATGAAAAGAAGGAAGCAAACGATCTTATCTCGCTTTAAAATCGGGCAAACAAGATTCTCTCATGACTATATCTAATGTCTCATTCCCCTGCACCAGTGTGCGACAGCTGCAATCAGCCACTGACAGTAAGCCATGTACTGTTGGAAGCACATTGCAACCCCAATAAAATAGAAGGGGCACTTTTTTTTTTTTTTTTTTTTTTTTTTTTCGGGCCGAGATGGGAAACTCATGTTCGAATGGGTCCAGGACCCAAACAGTGTTGGACTCATCCCCAAGGAGATGCCTACCAACCAAACCCACCTCAAACTCGCCGTTACCCCCGCCTCGGAATCACTACCCTAGCATACTTCGAGACAGGCGGCGGTCCCTCGCACACTCTCCGCTCACACTGTCATCTTCTCCCTCCTATCACTCCTGCCTCTCATGCCATATCGAGTCCTTCTCTCCCCCTTACCATGCTCTCTACTACTCCACTCACCTCCATCCATTCCTCCTCCCCCCTCAACATTATCTCCACCATGTTTTCCCAGTACACCGCCTCCCCTAGTTTCCTCTCCAACTTCTTCAGCACTTCCTCGTTCCTCCAGCATCTAAACACATGTCCCACATCATCCTCCACTTCACACCTCTCGCACACACCAGTCTCTCGTTTCCCAATCTTGTGGAGGTACCCTACTCTCGACCCATGTCCAGTGAGCACTTGTGTCAAGAAGTAGTTCACCTCCCCGAATTTCCGGTCCATCCAATCTCTCCTATTCCCAATCGCTCCTTTTAGCGCGCCCTCATACTCCTCCCACCTTCTCTCCATTTCCTCCTCCATCCATTCCCGTACCTCTTCTTTGGTCGCACCCCTCCAGCGTTTGCTCCTAGCTCTAGCCAACACGTCCAATGGGTAGGACCTTGCCAGCACCGCTGCTGCCAGTCCACCCACTGTCCTGTACCCCTGCACCACCCTCATCAGTATCCCTCTCTGCACCCGCAGAAGTGGCCTAACCCTCGCATTCACCCCCGCTCTTTCACCCCACACCTCCGCACCGTACAGCATACTCTGCTCTACCGTCCTACCAATTACCCTCCTCTTCCACTCTCCCGGCCCTTTCACATTACACATCAATCTCCCCAGCCATGCTGCCCTCACTTTACCCTTCTCTGCCGCCTTTACCATATGGGTTTTGAAGGATAATTGGCTATCCAACCACACCCCTAGGTATTTCACAGACTCCTCCATGCGAATTATCCTTCCCTTAACCATCACCCCCACTTCCCTTGCCCTGCTCCGTCCCTTCACTAGCAACCCCACCGTCTTCTCTTCCGCCACTTCCAGTCCGCACCTCTCTATCTTCCCCACAATCTTCCTGCACATTCTCTCCGCCTTTCTTTCTATCTCCGCCTCTCCCTTTGCCGTACATACCAGACACACATCATCCGCATACACCGTAATCTCACATCCCTCTTCACATACCATCCCACAAACCTCATCAAACACACACTTCCAGAGCGTCGGTCCAAGAACCGAGCCCTGAGGCACTCCAGCCTCCATCTCATATCTCCTCCCTCTGGAGTCTACAAGCACACGCCCCGTCAGGTAGTCCTCCACCAGGTTAACCAACCCCTGCTCCACTCCAAGCCGCAGCAACGCGCTCAACACTGCCCGTTTGCTGACACTGTTGAACGCGTTCCCGACGTCGAAGAACACGAGTAGGGCCAATTTCTTCTTCCTCCAGCTGCCCTCCCTAGCTCTTTCCACCAAACCCATCACCTTGCTCAGTGCCGAGATGCAAGATTTCCCCTTCGTGAACCCATGCTGGTTTACCCTAAAACCCCCATTCCTACCAACTTCCTCCTCAATCCTATCCCTTATTATCCCCTCCATCAATTTACCCATACCACACAGCAGGCTGATAGGCCTATAGTCCCCCGCCCGCTTCCCCTCTCTACCCGCCTTCTTCATCAGTATCACCCTGGCTACCTTCCATCCTTCCGGGAACTCCTCCTCCCTCAGCACCCTGTTGAATAGTTCCCAGAAGTACTCCCTATTGTCATCCAACAGCCCCTTCACCATATCACCCCTCAGGCCATCTATCCCTGGGGCTTTTCTCACTTTAATATTTCTCCCCCAATCTTCTACCTCCCACTTCTCTACCGGCCTTATCCCCCTCATTTTCACTACCCCCCTTGTATCTTGGATTTCCTGAATTCTGCCACCCACTCCTCCTTCTCCCCCTTTGAACAATTTCTCTATGATCTCCTTCTCCCAATCCTCCTCTAGAACCTCGTTTCTATTTCCACCCATCCTCTTCACCGCTATCTCATACGCCTTTCCCCATGGATTGTTTTCCAATTCCCCCAGTAACTCTTCCCACTTCCCTCTTTTTTCCCTCTCCACTCTACGCTCCAGTTCCTTCTTCTTCTCTTTATATCTCCCTCTTCCCTCTATCCTTCCTCTTCCTCTCAGCATCCGTCTTCGTTCTTTCTTACACTCCCTCCACAGCTCCTCTATTTCCTCATTCCACCAGTAATTGGCCCTCCGCTCACGCCTATTGCCCCTCTTTCCCTCTCTTTTGCAGCCCTGTATCACATTGTACAATTCATCTGCATCATGTCCAAGTCCCCTTCCTATCTCTTCTCTTACTTTCTTCCTCATTCTCTCTGCCTCGGCTTTCGTCCACTTCCATTCC
Source organism: Lochmaea crataegi (assembly GCA_947563755.1). NCBI lineage: Eukaryota > Metazoa > Arthropoda > Insecta > Coleoptera > Chrysomelidae > Lochmaea > Lochmaea crataegi. The sequence goes on along the minus strand of OX387423.1, from coordinate 46,960,165 downwards.
CACTCTTCCACTAAATCCTTTCTCTCTTTCCTTATATCCGTCTCCACATACCTATGTAAGCTCAAGCTTTCCTCATCCTCCAGCACCCCCCAACTAAACACTCTTTCCCACAGCCATTCATCACATGCTGTTATATCAATGAATGATGAACCCCCGTCACCCCTCACGAAGGTGGGCAGTAGTCCATCATTCAGCACCACCAACCCGTTGGATGTTAACACTTCCTCAAGGATCTCCCCTCTCCTGTCCGTTTTCTTCCCCCCCCATATAGTATTCTTCGCATTGAAGTCCCCTGCCACCATTCTCCTTGTGATCCTCCTTTTTCCTTTTGACACCCTCAGATCGTCCTCTAATCCTGTCATGCTCCTCTCATATTCTTCCAGGCTGACATTTGGGCTTATATACACACTATACACCACCATGTCTCCCATTCGCACTACCACCCATCCATTTCCCTTCCTCACTTCATCCGCTCTTAATCCATCCCCCACCACTCTTATTCCTGCTTCTCCTGTATCGTCCATAATCCATCCCTGCTTCCCCACATATCTAGCATTCACCTCGGATCCACACACTACATCCACTTCCCTCCTAAAAATCACTTCATCCAATATATCATGCGCTATCCTGCATTTCCCTAAATTTATCTGTAACACTCTCCATACATCCCCTACATTCCTCCTTCCCGCGCAATGCTGTCCCCTTCCTCCTATTTGACCAGACTCGTCCCCTCTGAGGGGTCCAGAGGGTCCCTCCCATTTTTTCCTTCACCTTTTCCATCGTCTCCTTCTACTTCTTCCCTTCCCCTACTACATTCTATCTCCCCTGGCCTGTGTCCCCTTTCCCCACATACCCTACAAAGGAAAGCCTGCCGACAGTCTCTCGCCATGTGATCCTCGCTCTTACAAAGCCAACACTTACTCCTCTCCTTGACTACCTTCACCTTACACCCTGTTACTTTATGGCCCTTTATCCCACATCCAAAGCATCTGTCATCCTCTCTACCCTCTATAATATTTACCCTGTTCCACCCCAATCTAATCTCCTTTTTTTTCAAAAAGGCTACCGCTTTTTCCCATTCCGCCCTCACCACCGCCATTTTCATCCCGTTTCTCTCCCTTACCACTTTAATCACCGTTGTCCCTTTCCCAATCAAATTCTGTATTTTCCCCCTCACCTTTTCATCTTCCATCCACGGTTCTATCCCTACCATTTTAATGGTTTTTGTTCCCCTCCCCGCTTCGACCACCCTAGCTCCTGTTACCCTTCCTACCTCCCCCAGAATTCCCCTCACCTCAACCCCCTTCTTTGCCTCTATTACCACCTCCCTATTTCTTGAGACTCTGAGTCTATCCACCCACTCACCTGTCATCTCCCTCAACCCCTTCTTAATCCTCTCGATCCCCTCCTGATCGACTTCCCCGATATCCTTCAGGATTATCGCCCCATTTCTACCCTCCTTTTCCTTCTCCCCATCTGTATAGATTGTTACCTCCGCCACCTCTCCGCCACCTCTCACCCACGCCACCATCTTCTTCAGCACCTCCACCTCTACCTGCTCAAGCCTGTGGAGTCCAATGCTGTCCCCGCTCCCCACTACCCCAAACAGTCGACTCATCAGCTCAAACACCTTTTTCTCATCCCTACAATCTCCCTCCATCCGACAGATCAACTCCTCCGTCTTCACCCTTACCCCATTCCTTTCCGTAGTGCGTACCTCCTTGACCCACTCCATTTCCTCTCCTTTTCCCCCTAACATCGGGTACCTATCCCTAAACATCCTCTGTATTCCCTTCTCCATTCCACTGTCTTCCTTGGTCACCCATACCACCTTTACCTTTTCATCCCCTAATATTGGATTTCCCACCTTCACCTCTATTCCCTCCCCCTTTTTACCATCCCAGTCCCTATCTCTAACCTCCAGCCATCCTTCCCAGTCTCTTTGCCCCACCTCCCATCGTGTTTGCATTATCCCGTTGCTATCGTCCTTTCCCTTCAACCTCTCCAATTCCTTGACCCGCCCCTCTGCCGCTGCCTTCTCTTCCTCCAGCCTTTCCACCTTCTCCTCCAGTCGCCTTACCATATCCTTCAATCTCTCTACACTCTCCTTCTCTTCTTCCTCCCAATCCTCCATTTCCTTCTTTCCTTTCTCCTTCAGTTTCCTCTTCTGTTCCTTGTCCTCCAGAGGCGATACCTCCTTTCTCTTTACTCCAGTATCACTCCTCCCTCTCGTCTCCCCCGCCTTATCAGGCGTTCGTTTTACCTTCGTCGACTTACCAAAAATTCCATTTCCTTGCCTTTCTTCATCCATAACCTCCTGTTCTATTTTTCTTTCTTCTTTGTCCATATTCCATCCCACGAGTAGCTAGGGAATTGAATGTCCACCACCACAGAGCCCCGCTTGTGGTGGTAAGGCTGGTTACTCCGGGAGGTCACCAGTATCCGATGAAAAGAAGGAAGCAAACGATCTTATCTCGCTTTAAAATCGGGCAAACAAGATTCTCTCATGACTATATCTAATGTCTCATTCCCCTGCACCAGTGTGCGACAGCTGCAATCAGCCACTGACAGTAAGCCATGTACTGTTGGAAGCACATTGCAACCCCAATAAAATAGAAGGGGCACTTGGTGAAAAGTGATTCACATTCTTTTCTTTCAGGTCTTCTAGTACCACCTCCCTCCATCTTTTCCTTGGTCTGCCTCTTTTCTTCTTGCCTTCCGGAACTCTCCATGCTATTTGTTTCACTATTCTTCCTCCTTCCATCCTTTCTATGTTCCCTAACCACTGAAGTCTTCTTGATGTAATAGTTGCATCTATTTTGAGTTCACGATAAATGTTATATAATTCTTCGTTAGTCCTTCTCATATACACCCCTTCTACTTTTTTTCCTCCCAGAATTCTTCTTAACATTTTCCTTTCCCATCTATTTACACTTTCTCTTTGATTTTTGCTTAAAACCCATGTCTCACAACTATACAATATCGTAGGTTTCAATATAGTATTGTACAATCTTAGTTTTGATTTCCTTGACAGATGTTTTGACCGGACTAGGTGATTTATTGCTCCTGCACTTTTGTTAGCTTTCATGATTCTATGATTAATTTCCTTTTCTTCACTACAATTACCGTTTAACAGGGTTCCTAGATATATAAACTCTTCCACATATTCAAATTCGATGATTGCTTTTTGGGTTTCTACTCTAAATTTGTCATTTGTTGTCTGGTTTCCGAGTCTCATCAGCTTACTTTTCAGTTCGTTTATCTTAAGTCCCATTTTAGCGGCCGCTTCTATTAAATTCTGTGTTATTTCACCCAAATCCTTCTCTGTTCTTGAAATTATGGCCATATCGTCCGCATAACAAATAACTTGATGGCTTTTATAGTAATTATGTCCCTCTCTATTCAATCTGCTGTCTCTTATAATTTTTTCTAATGCAAGGTTGAATAGTAATGTTGACAAGGGGTCACCTTGCTTCAGACCTGTTCCTATTTCAAAACTGTCTGAGCCTTCACCTCTGATCTGTACACTACTAGTAGTTTTGATGAGAGTCATCTTCACAAGATTCACCAATTTTCTTGGGGTCTCGAACTCATTCAAAACCTTTAACAGGTTACTTCTGGAGACAGAATCATATGCCTGCTTGAAATTCAGGAAAAGTACTAGTACTGGTATTTTGTACTCATAGCATTATGTTAAAATTTCCTTCATTGTAAATATCTGGTCTGTCGTTCCTCTCCCTTTTCTGAAGCCAGCTTGGTATTCTCCTATTACTTTTTCTGAGATCGGTTCTAATCTTTTCTTAATCACAATAGCTAAGACCTTTTATACGACATCTAATAGGGATATCCCCCTGTAATTATTACAATCAGTTGCATCTCCTTTTTTTAGAATAGGTATTATCAGAGAATGGTTCCAATTTTTGGGCATCTTTTGTTTTCTCCATATTTCTAATATCAATTCGTAAATTTGTTGTTTCAGTTCTTCACAGGCATATTTAATATTTTCGGCTGTAATTCTGTTTTTGTTGTTCTGAAGTTGAACTATTATTTCATCAATTTCCTGTCTAGTTGGTTCTGGAACTTCTGTGTTTATGCACCCGTAATCTACTTCTTGTATGTTTTCTACTCCATCTGTGTTTAGCGTCTGTTCAAAATATTCTTTCCACCTAGCTCTTATTTCACTATCGTCACCTATCAAATTCCCTTCCGCATCTTTCATATAAACTGCCTGGTTTGGTGTTCGTTTCTCTTTTTTTACTTCCCTGTAGAAGTTTCGTATCTCTTTCTTTTGATAGTAATTTCCAATTTCCTTTGTTTTCTGTTCCCTTTCCTCTCTTTTTCTTTGTCTGCATACTTTATTTGCTTTTCGTCTTTGTTCATTATATGCCTTTTTGTCTTCTGTTTTCCCAGTTTGTATTGCTTTTATTCTCAATTTATTTCTTTTCTCTATTTCTATTGCACATTCTGCATTCCTCCATTTTTTTCTCCTTGAAATTTGTTTTTTGGGAATTATTTTTTTGGTTGCATTTTGTATTACTCCTTCCATTTTTTCCCACTTCTCATCTATACTTCGCAGGTTTTCTTGATTACGCATTTGTCATCCTCGAGTTATTTCTGCTACATATCTTTCCTGAATTTCCGGGTTCTGTAAAGATTCCATATTGTACTCTATTTTTTTTTGTAATTGGTTTTTTCTTCACCTGGGACTTTTTAATTTTCATTTCTATTTTCACCAAGAAATGGTCTGAATTAATGTCAGCTCCTCTACATGACCTTACGTTTTTTATTATGTTATAGATGGCGCTAAATTGCTATAAACGTCAAATATAAAAATAAACCATCATTTTAAAAAATTGATAAAATCTCTAATGAGGATGTATGAATATTAAGCATTTAATGTAATTATTATTTTTATAACTTATATATGTAGGATTACCTCAGTTATGTAAGAGATGCGATGGAAAAGGATGGGGTAAATGTGATTGGTTATAATCATTGGAGTTTGATGGATAATTTTGAATGGGCTCTTGGTTATACGTAAGCAATTTTCACACAAATTTAATAATTGTAAAAATCAATACAATAAACAGATATAAAATATTAAAATTTTATATAATAAATCTTTCCTGATGATTTTGGAGACCTTGCTGATTCTAATAAAATTTGTTGTATGTTTTAGAGCTAAATTTGGATTGGCTTATGTCAATTTTGATGATCCAGAAAGAAAAAGAATAAGAAAAATGTCCTCGTATTATTACGAAAAGGTTATTAAAACAAGATGTTTGTTAGATGAATGTATAGATTAATTCTATTTAAATAAATTGAAAAAGTACTTACAAAAAATTTCATTGATTAATATATAATCGGTCATGAAACTTTCTTTCCTATCTCTCAAGACAAAGGAGATATCAAGCTACGGAGTAAAAGCTGTTCACCCTGTATATTGTTCATTGACCTAATTCACATTGGCTTCAGAAAACCCCACAAAAAGCGCATGGAAACTTGTTGCAGATTTTACTAAAAATATTGGTAGTGGCAGAGTACAGCGTCTCACCCTATTGGATGATCAAAATAACTTGATTGAAAATCCTTCAGAGTTTGCAAATATGTTTAATGGATCTTTTTCTATATGACATAATTTCAAATATATCGTGGGATCCTGAAGGCGTAGATTTATACTATACTGATAAGTTAAACCTTGAACAAGAGACTTTTCTTTTGTGCCCACACAATAAAGATGAGTCATAAGAACTTCTAATAATTAAGTTGAAAAATAAAAGATCTCATGGTCTACCAGCATTTTTGTTAAAAAAAGTTTTGCCATTTATAATGTCTCCTATAACATATTTAGTCAATCTTTCCTTCAACATTTTCAAAAATATTTGAGTTGTAATGGGTAGTTAATTATTTAGGTTAGAATTTATGCTTATTGTTAAATTATAGGTTATTAACTTTAGTATCAATGTATTTAATTATAATTATGAAATATAGCGACCTAGCAGTTTGGTTATAAATTGTTATTCGATATAAGTAACATTTGCTAGATAAGCAGACACGCGCTGTATTGTAAGAATGTATAGATTGGCAATTGTTGCTTTGGGTTTTGTCAAGGAGTTCAAATTAAACACTTGTCGAAGAAAGATGTGTTTTATTTAAAGAACGTCAACCCTAATTAAAAGGAACCTAAACCGAATAATTTAACATTATTAGAGAGTATAGCTACCTAAAAAGACTTAATACCTACTTACAGTGTCATAAAATTATTGTAAGCAGCAAGCATGGTTTTCAAGAATGTAAGTCAACTGGTAGCGCCATTCATTCATTTTATAAGTGTTTAACTGATCTATTAGACGCAGGTGAATATCCTGTTGGTATATTTTGTGATCTCAGTAGAGCATTCGACTGTGTTGATCATAACAATTTATTGAAAAAACTACAAAACATTGGTATCATAGGGATACCTTTGAAGTGGATAGAGTCTTATTTATATAACCGCATAGAATATGTTAGTCTCCCAAATTTTGGTAAAAGTGAATCAGGTTAGGTGTACAATAATATTGGTGTTCCGCAAGGGTCTGTTTTGGGACCAATCTTGTTTTTGCTTCATATAAATGATATTGTAAATATTAGTTCAACCACTGACTTTACAATTGTATGCAGATGATACGTTGGTCCTTTTTTCGGATAAATCCAATGTCCTATTGGAAAGAAAATGTAATGATATTTTTCCAGCTTATACATTTTCACTATAGGCAAAAGCAAATACAAAAAATAAATATAAAATTTAATAATGTGCCAATAGAACACGCTTCTTCAGTGAAATTCTTAGGTTTACTTATTGATGAATTCCTAAATTAGAAAAAACACTGCGACACAGTGGTCTCAAAATTGAATTAAATTAATTATCAGTTTAGAAACCTTCGATCGGTTCTAACAATTAAACAGCTCATAATGTTGTACTATGCTCAGGCGGAGTCGCGCCTACGGTATGGTTGATGTTTTTGGGGAATGAGTACTATAGCTTTAATGATCTCTTTATAGCCCAAGAGAACATCATTCGTTTTATTGCTGGTATTTCTCGTCGCACTAGCTGCCATGAATATTTTAAAAAGTTAAAAATTTTAACATGTTAGTATATTTTTGAGTTGTGTGACTTTGTTTATGCTAAAATAAAATATCTAAAGACTAAGGAACAAGTCCATAGATTTGATACAAGACATTGTAATGATCTACATATGTACCTTTATAAATTAGGTACCTTCAACTATCAGAAACTGCACGACTCTAATACAATTCAAGAAAGTTTTAAAAATATTTATTTTTAATTGAACATTGTTTTTACTCCACACAAGAATTTTTAAACTTGTGAACGTGAAGAATAATTATTTATTTGTTTGTTTGTGTTATAAATTAAAAATTTTATCAGATATTGCTTAGTTATAATTTGCATGTCAATTTTAGATTAGGATTAGGATTAATTTTTCACTGTTACTAATTCTACACAAATTTTGTTGTTTGTCAGAAAAAATATAAAGATTTATTATTATTAATTATATATTACTTAGGTTAATATAGACAATTCGACAATTACGTCACTGACAGGTCGGCCATATTGTTCTGCGTCCTCATCTCATATTCTATTTAGTTTTCATTGTTTACTGGTAAACAACGGATGATAGTTAGACTTTAATTTACAATTAATTTTTAAAATTATCCAAAATGCCATCGTTTTGTAGTGTTTATAAGTGTGCGGTGAACAGGAGTTAAGGTATCTTTCTTTCAATTTGTTAAGATATCTATGGTAATTACTGAATACTTCATATTTATTAGTTAACATACTATGATTATTTTTTAAAACGTCAGTCACTTGGTAAAAATATAAATGTCACGTATGTAATATAGAAGTCGTATAATTGTGATATTTTATTTGAAAAAGGAACATTAAAACTAAAACTAAAACTCATCAGGTTATAGGCCCAGAACATTAAAATAATAAGAAGACACATAAGTCGCCTGAAAAATAAAATAATACCAAATACCTACCTTTACTCAACAAAATGGCTGTTGCGTCCATTGAGGAACATGCAATTGAAAAACTAATAAATAATGAGTCGTTTCCTATCTGGAAGTTTCAAATAGTAATATTATTTAAATATCAAGATCTGTGGCAGATAGTCAATGGAGAAACAACGTTAACAGATACTGCAAACCCAGCACAAATAGTGGAAAAGATGCGAAAGCTCAGAAATTAATAATGACAACAATAGATAAAAAAGTCCTAATTCACATAATGAATTGTTCTGCGTTTGAAATGTATCAAAAATTGTGTAATATTTTTCATAAAGATGATGAACAAAAATGTAACCTATTAAGAGAATATTTCAACATGACATTTGAAAAAGGAAGTGACATGTCTACATTCATAAGCAAAATACAAAATCTGGCATTTCGATTGAAAAATCTTAGTCAAGACTTAGATGAAGAGATGATAAAGTCAAAAATTCTATCAAGTTTACCTGAAAATTATAAATATTTCTGTACAGCATGGGACTCTACTCCAGAGACAGAGAAAACTCTCACCAAATTAATATCCAGAGTACTAGCAGAAGAGGCTCGTAATAATAAGGAGACTGATAAAGAAAAAGCAGTGGCATTTTATGGTTCGGAGAACTTCTGTAAAATATGCAAGAAGTCCAATCACAACACTAAAAACTGTGAAACAATCAAGTGCTTTAAATGCGGAGACTCAGGGCATTATTCAAAGTTCTGCAATAAGCACTATAGTACTGGCCAATCTACTTCACATAGAAATCATAACAAGTGTGGAATATGTAAAAAAACAAATCATGAAGAAGCAAACTGTTATTTTAGAAATAAATCAGGATCATCTCGTTCAAGCAGCAATAATAAAGTTGCATTTTTAACTGAAATAAGAGATAAAAATCATGAAAAAGATGAAAAACCAACCTTCGTTGTTGATTCTGGATGTACTTCACATATGGTCAATAATGGAAAACTGCTACAGAACATGCAGCAAGTAAAAACAAACATATCAGTAGCCAAGAAAAGAGAAACAATGAAAGCTGAAAGCAAAGGTCAGATAGAGATGAACAAATGTGTACTTAATGAAGTTTTACACGTTCCAGAATTGAGCAGAAACCTATTGTCTGTTAATGCGATCACAGAAAACAATGGCCAGGTGTTGTTTACAAAAGAAAAAGTGATAGTAATGAAAGATAAAAATACAATTCTGGAAGGATATAAAAATGAATATGGACTTTATGAAATAAAATAAAATGAAGAAAGCTTGTTTGTAATTAACAAGACGGAGGAAGCTACGATTTTGCACAGAAAGCTAGGCCACTTAGGCATAAATAATATGATGAAATTAATTGATATGTCAACAGGAATAAATGTGGCGAAGGTAGACATAAAACAACTTGACAAAATATGTAAAATATGTTTAGAAGCAAAACAAACAAGGTTACCATTCAATACAATTAGAACAAGAGCAACTAGAATTTTAGAAATTATTCACACCGATCTATGTGGGCCTGTAGATATACCTACTTGGGACGGTAAAAGATATCTGTTAACATTTTTAGACGATTTTTCCCACTTTACAATAATATACCTACTTAAAAACAAGTCTGACGAATATTTAAAACAATATGTTCAAGAAGTTGAAGCATATTTTAATACGAGAATATCAAAAATAAGAATTGACAACGGCGGAGAATATATATAAATCAAGATCTGAAGAATTGGTATAAAAATAAAGGTATCATTATGGACACAACAATCCCTCATTCCCCCCACCTGAATGGAAAAGCTGAAAGATTGAACAGGACTCTTTTAGAAAAAGCAAGGGCACTTATCTTTGACAGTGTCCTTGAGAAGAAATTTTGGGGTGAAGCGGTAAGAGTTGCTACATATCTCTCAAACAGAAGTCCATCTGAAACAGTTGATGTTACACCGTCTGAAAAATGGACTGGAAAACAACCAGATTTGTCTAAATTGCATATATTTGGATGCAATTCACATGCCAAAGTCCTAGGTCATTTAAAAAAATTTGATGCTAGAAGTAAACAATATACATTTGTAGGTTATGCCCCAAATGGTTATAGGCTATGGGACAATGAAAAACAAGTCATTAAAATTTCAAGAGATATTATTTTTGAAAATAAGACTAGGGCTACCTCACAAAACAACAGTCACAGATTCCTATTAGAAGAAGGAATGTTGATACAGGAGTTGCCGGAAATCAATCTAATAGAAGATGATATACAATTAGAAAGTGAAGTTTCATACAAAGATAACTACTTGGAAAATGATGTACAAGAAGAAATATCTTCAGAAAATGAAGAGAGTTTTAGGTTAGGAGAAGGCCAAATAACTAGAATAGGAAGACAAACTAAAATTCCACAGAAATTTGATGATTATGTACTTCTAACTTATGAAGAAATGATATGCTCTGATGATAAAGATAAATGGCTTGAAGCAATAGAAGATGAAAAAAATTCTCTGATAAAAAATGAAACATGGACTCCGATAAATAGAGAAGAAGCTCATGGTAAGAAAATCCTATCAAGTAAATGGGTTTTCAAAATAAAAGGAAACAACAAATATAAGGCCAGGCTTGTAATAAGAGGATGTGAACAAAAATATGGGATTGACTATAAAGAAACCTTCAGTCCAGTAGTCAATACATCCAAATTTAGAATTTTGTTTGCACTGGCTGCACATCACAATTATCATATTAAGACATTTGATATAAAAACAGCATTTTTATATGGAGAAATAACAGAAGATTTATACATGAATCTACCCGAAGGCTTTGATCATGAAGGTAAGGTGTGTAAACTGAAGAAATCCTTGTATGGCCTGAAACAAGCCCCATTGGAGTGGAATAAAACATTTACAAAATTTCTGGAAAATAATGGACTCTATAAATTAAAAACTGAAAACTGCATTTTTAAAAATGAAAATTGTTCACTTATGCTTGGAATCTACGTAGATGATGGAATCCTAATTGGAAGGAGTGAAATTGAAATTAATAATCTTTTACAAAGATTAGCAGGAAGATTTGAAATGGCTCAGAACGATAATCCAGATTCGTTTCTTGGAATTAAAATTATAAAAGAAACTGATGGTATCAAAATTAGTCAGGAGCCTTATACTAACAAAATATTAGAAACATTCAAAATGGAACATGCCAAACATACAACAACGCCATTCTCCAGCAATAGTAATAACGAAGAAGAGCAAGAGATAAATAAAAACTTTCCCTATAGAGAACTGATCGGAAGTCTGTTGTATCTATCAAATAAAACACGACCAGATATTACATATGCTGTAGACTTTGCTAGCAGATATATGGAAAACCCCTTGAAACAAGACGTAATAAATGTTAAAAGAGTACTACGATATTTGAATGGAACAAAAACTTTGGGAGTTAAATATATGAAAAATTCTGATCCCACAGAGATGATAGCATATTGTGACAGTGATTTCGCTGGTGATACGGAAACAAGAAAAAGTACAACTGGTTATGTGATTATGTACTGAGGAGGACACATTATGTGGTGCAGTAGAAGACAACCAATAGTCTCCCTCTCAAGCACAGAGGCAGAATACATTGCTGCGGCTGATTGTGTAAAAGAACTAATATATCTAAAAGCTTTAGTTGAAGAACTCATGAGTTTTACAGACAGTTAGCATAAACCTTAAAGTAGACAACAAAAGTGCCATTAAATTAGTTAAAAGTAACCATTTAAATAAAAGATCGAAGCACATAGACGTCAGGTAGCAGTTCATAAATGAAAAAGTTAAAGAAGGTGTTGTGAATATACAATATTGTCCAACAGAAGATCAGATCGCTGACGTCTTGACGAAACCATTGGGTTTAAATAAGTTCGGGAAGTTTAAAAACACTTTGATGTGTTAATTTTTTTTTTGATTAGTACTTTAAAACTGGACCCTCTCAGTGAATCACAACTTAAAACTCGGAGTGTGTGTTCTCTCGACATTTTATCGAAGGATAGTTAGTGCCTTAGAGGAAAACATGCATCCTGTCTGGATTCCTACCCAAAATATGTCCTACACCACTAGTGATGAAATATACTATTACATTGAGATTGTTCTACAAAGTCTGTCTGAAAAGAAACTGATTTACAGCATAATTATGTCAAAACATACGAACTTCAACTCCAACTGATCGGGGGACCCAGCAAAATATGGCCAACCTGTCAAAGTCAGGTGTTCTGGAATGGTCTATTATTCGCGAAAACGAGCAAAGGGTGCGACACCTACCGTCAAAATTGTATAACCTTGGAATGGGGAAAACGAACCAAAATGCCATTAGAGTACGTGTATAGTTAGCAAAGTATTGATATCGTTTTCTCGATCTCTAGAGGAGTTTGGGGAAGTTTGTTGTATCAGAATACTTATATAGACTCTAATAGTGACCAGCAAGTGCAAGAGGTGTATTGCTCTGAGCCGCAATGTAATCAGTATAAAGATGCAAATGTATCAAAACATAGATTTCCAACAGATCCAAATACATGTCAGTGTTTAGCAGGAACTGCTTAGAAACAGATTATAAAGGTAATTTCACTCATTTAATATGCTAATAATTATTTTAATAATCATATTTTTAACGGGTGACTTTATTGAAGGTTAATTAAATTTTTTATAGGTAGTTTTTAAATTTATTTGATAATAATCAATCCACACATTCATCTAACAAACATCTTGTTTTAATAACTTTTTCGTAATAATATGAAGACATTTTTCTTATTCTTTTTCTTTCTGGATCATCAAAATTAACATAAGCCAATCCAAATTTAGCTCTAAAACATATAAAATATTTTATTAGTATTGGCAAGGTCTCCTTATATTATATTTTTATGGAAAACTTATACAGTATGTCGCTAATGTATGGAATAAATTCATTATTTCCAAAATAAACGACTTTTGGAAAAAAATCCAAAAACAGGTAAATTTTAATTTTTGAATCGTCATCACATGATGTAGATGTAACGAACATTGCGGTACCAGTATTAACGTGGTGACCATGTGTCTCAAGGCACCTCATTGGAAAGGTCTAATCATCTTTACAACGATGTAATTATTTGAATATTCATTTCGACAGGGTCGACCAAAACTGTTTATTTACTAAAATACAGAGAACTGTTTAGTAAAAATAAAAAACAATTAAATTATATTAAATGTTCAAACTGATGACCTTCAGCAATAATGAAATGAGACAGCTGCGCAATAAATTCTTCTCTAACGTTTACGAGAACTTCAGGCATTATTTGTGCAATCTCCGTTCTGATGCGATCTTTCAACTCTTCTATATCATTTGGGCGACTTTGATAAACTTTGCTCTTCAAGTATCCCCATAAAAAAGTCTAAAGGTGTCAAATCTGGCGACCTTGGTGGCCATTCGATCGTTCCTCTTCTTCCTATCCACCTATCTGGAAAAACAGCATTTAAGTAGGTTCGTACATCAAAGGCGTAATGTGGGGGTGCCCCATCATGCTGAAACCATAAATCACATCTATTTGGAAATAGTTGATTTAATTGTGGTAATAGATAATCCTGAAGAAATTGAAGATATCGAGGACCGGTCAAGCTTCCTTCAAAAAAATATGGTCCTATTATTTGATTGTTTATAATGCCGGCCCAAACATTTACCTTTTCAGGATATTGTGCCCTATACTCCTGCGTCCAATGGGGATTTTCACTTGTCCAGTATCGATACGTCTGGCGGTTTACATGGCCGTTGAGCATAAAAGTTGCTTCATCTGAAAAAAGTATATTTTGTATGAAATTTCGATCTCTGTTACATCGTTCCATAATTGTTTCACAGAATTCGATTCTCCTATCAAACTCATCGTCTAACAGCTCTTGGACCAAATGTACCTTATACGCATGCCACTTCTCCTTTTTCAGCACTCTAGCAACAGTAGAATGGTGTAAATTATTATCCAGCGCAACTTGTCTCGAGCTGGTGTGGGGATTTTCTTGAAACTCAAGGAAAACGTCAACTTTTTTGTCTTCGGAAATTGACTTTCTACCACTTTTGGGGAGATCTTCAACATGGCCCGTTTCTCGAAACTTTTTCTCGATTTTACTAATTGTTGATTGAAAAATGGGTTCACGGTTGGGGTATTTAGCATTGAATAAATGACTGATAAAAATAAAAAACTGACGTTATTTCTCAAAAAATATGTTAATAACTATTAGAATTTAAGAAGTTTCATACCTTTCGGAAAAAAAGATATTTTCTTATCAAAATATTTATTTTTATTTTCCTAGTGTATCTTCATGTTTTATAGTTCTAAATAAAGTTATTTTTCTGTGTTAAACCATAATTTATTAGTAGGTCCAATTTACAAAATATATTTACGTTTGAGCTACGTTTTAATATATATTTGAATTACTTAAAGTCAATACTAACCACAGGTAAAATTTATTGGAGTTGATACAAACATTTTCGTTACAAAGTTACTAAATCCTATTTTCGGTCCAATATTGGCAACCTTCCCCTATTGATTTTTACAACTGAGAGGATTAAATTTGTGTCAAAATTACTTACGTATAACCAGAAGTCCATTCAAAATTATCCATCAAACTCCAGTAAGTATAACCAACCACATTTGCCCCATCTTTTTCCATTGCATCTCTAACATAACTAAGGTAATCCTAAATATACAATTTATATAAATAATAATGGATAATATTTATACATCCTCATTAAATCTATAATATATGATAATAATTTTATCAATTTTTAAAAATTTTTGACGTATATCGAAATTCAGTGCCATCTATAGCAGATAATTTTGCTTAAAATATCTACTCTCCATTATACAAAATTATAGTTATAAACCAATAAGTACCTTTATGTAGTTGTATCTGATAGTGTCATTTAAAGTTCCTGTGCCATCGGCGTAACCATTTTCAGTTATAAATAATTCTGGTTGAAAATACTCATCACTTAACCATTTCAGCAGCTTTCTCATTCCCCAAGGACAAACCTAAATATCCAATACAAATAATAATTTTAAAATACCTTTTTGTTAACAAAGAAAAAATCTAGTACTAACTTTTAACCAATTCAATGGCGAATCTTGCCATTCAGATGGTTGGTACATGGAAACTCCCAAATCGGAACTATGACTTGGTTTTCCAATCGCCGGTTCGGGAATTGCTTTAACTATGGCTGTGGTATAGCTGTTTACGGAGAAAAAGTCGTTAGTGCCCTTAATAAATTCGATGTCGTCAGGAGATAGTTCAGTGAGACGAGATTGATTGTAACCTTCCAGTTTACTTCTCATCGCTACACGTGTTTTCATCACTTCCGGGTAATCTCCTTTATATAGTGGATGCGCTAACCAACCCCACTAAAAATCAATTCAAAGTGTATTAACTCAGAGATTGCTACTTTGAATCGTATTGTAAAGTATATTTAGTTGTCTATACTTCCTTTATATAGGAATAAACTTACTATAAATTGCATTGCTCTTTCGGCTGCTTCCAAATCTTCAGAACTGTCAGTTTCCGGTTCAAACCAATTTGAATTTAGTACTATCCCAACTTTACCTAAAATAATAAAAATATTTAAAAAAGTATATTATTGAAACAAACCTTGGAGACTTTTACCTCCTTGTGTTGCTCTAAAATCATCTTCGTAAATATGCCACGCTCTCGCGTGTCCCATTAACATATTTTTAATACAAATATAATCTTCAACGCCATCTTCGTACGGTAACGAGATGAAACCGACTGTACAAGCTACGTAAGGTTCGTTTATGGTCAACCAATATTTAACATCATCGCCAAACAATTCAAAACAAACTCTTGCATATTCCGCAAACCAGTCGATAAACGCAGGCATTTTAATTCCACCCAAGTCTTGAAGAGTTTGTGGCAAATCGTTGTGGTAAATAGTAATCATTGGCTCGATATTATTGGCTTTAAGTTCAGCTATTAAGTTTCTGTAATACTGCACCCCAGGTTCGTTAAGACTTTCTCGAAATCCTAGAAATTATGTAACAGTAAAAAAAGTTTTAATTCAATGGAGAAAATTACCATTTGGCATTATTCTTGGCCAGGATATTGAAAATCTGTAAATTTGAGCTCCTAAATCCTTAAGAAGTTGAACGTCCTCTTTGTATTTGTGATAAGAATCGGAAGAAACGTCAGCGTTGGTCTGATCGATGATAAAGCTGGGTTTTCTGTGTGTAACATTGTCCCAAATATTTTCACCTTTACCATCAGCATCCCAACCACCTAAAAAAAGAGTCATTCAGTAATAACACTCCTCGTACATGATTCTGGATTCGTAGACCAAAACGGTCCCCTATTTTCTTACCTTCTATTTGATATGATGATGTCGCTGCTCCCCATAAGAAATTTTCTGGAAATCTTTTGTTATTTATAACAATATCATCAGCAAAACTAAAAAAATATGTATCAATATCGTGTGGAGGAAAGTTTCCTCTGTTGTTTTTCAGTTTACCGTAGAAAAAATATAGTGTTTTGCACAAAATTAACAAAAAATGTCCTAATTACACTCACCAAATTATGAATAAAGATGTAAAGTACCAAACAAACTTCATTTTAATTAATATTATTCATTTTTATTACTTTGTCATATATTTATACACTTTCCCTTATCATTTCAATAACTGATAATTCATTCATGAGTGTTTTTTAGTAGAAAAATTGCAGATTTTGAAGAATTTTGTTTACAACTTTAAATAGAATCAGCCTTTCCAGTATCTTGGGCTTAATACAGGTTGAGACATGAATATTGGTAGTACTGCTCACCACTAGAGTAGCAGAGACGAGGATGAGCAAAGTCATTGTCTCCATCTGTACAATCATAGGATGTCCACAGGAAGGAGTAGCATCCCCATTAATGTGGAGCCTGACGGTTGACGAACTCATGTGTGGTTTGACTGACCTCGTTATATCCTGCCAAGGATGTGCCGATGATATTGTCATAAGAGCCAGAGGAAAATTCGAAAACACCCTTTGTGACATTGTGCAAAAGGGTCTGAACTATACAAACAGCTAGTGTATGCAAGTGGGACTTAACATCAATTCCACCAAAACCATCTTAATAGCCTTATCTAAGAAAAGAAAACTCAACCTCAAAACCGTTAAACTTCATGGGAGCGAGGTTGAATGGAGAAAAGAAGTCAAGTATCTAGGTTTGACTCTAGACAGTAAACTCATGTGGAACAAACACGAAAAGGAGATTATATACAAAGCAAAAATGGCTTTAATGGTGTGCAGGAATCTGGTAGAGAGAAATTGGAGCTGTAACCCAAAAATCCTGAGAAAGATGTATACTGCCATAGTGAGACCAATTATAACTTATGGAGCCTTTGCGTGGAGTAGTAGAACTGGAAGAAAACCTCTCCAAAATTCAAAGACTAGCCTGTATGTGCATTACAGGAGCAATGAGAACATGCCCAACGGAAGCAATGGAAGTGATTCTCAACCTTACACCACTACATATGGTGGTGGAAAGTTTTGCAGAAAGAAGAAGATACAAACTATGTAGAGAGGGAATCAATAAAAAAACACCTCCTTACTTCTTAGAAATCAGAAAACCTGGGACATGCCACAACGTGGTATGATGAAGAAGTATAACTTTTCAAAGAAATTCGTTACGGAATTAAGCAACAAGAAGGAATGGGATCCAAATACCATTGCCAGACTTGGAAAGACGGTTCAAAAGCGATAGAAGGAACTGGTATCGAAGTGTACGGGCCAGGAACCAAACACTCTGAAAGCTTGGGAAATACCCCGAGTATCTTTCAAACGGAAATTCACGCCATAAGAAAGTGTGCCAAGTTCAATATTGATAAAGGATATAGAAGGCAAAGGATTATCATAATGTCTGATAATCAAGCAGCCATTAAAGTACTGAGCTCTTGTGTAATCATTTCCAAAATGGTGTGGGAATGCCTAGGAAACTCAATGAACTAGGCGAGAACAATATAGTCACTTATTCCAGGAAACACTGGAATTGGAGGAAATGAAATAGCAGATGAACTAGCAAAGAGGGGGACTGAAACACCCTTTTGGGGGCCGGAACCCTTTTGCGGTATCAGCTCCAATGTATTCTTATTGAAGAAATAGGCAAAGCCGAAAAAAAGAGAAGATCTGACCATTGGGAAGATCTAGTAGGACTCAGATAATCAAAGATTCTTCTGGGTGACTACAGCCGGTTGAGATCAAATGAATGCATAAGTCAAAGTAAAACTGCACTGAGTTTTAACAGGGATCCTAACGGGACATTGTCGCCTGAATGGGCACCTAAAAAAGCTCAAAATAGTGGAGGAAGAGCAATGTAGATATTCTGTGGCATGGAAGAAGAAATATCCATCCACATATTTGCGAATTGTACAGCAATTCAGAATCCTAGGGCACAACACCTAGGAGATAGGAGAGAGACATTTACCTAAGTTAAAGGCTGCAGATATCCTGAAATTCCTCCTAAAGGAGCTACTACATTCCTCAGGAACTAAGTAGAAGTAAGGGGGCACAATAGATCTTTCAGGTCTCAGTGAATGTCACCCAAATATACATACATTGATTGGTATGAGGGCGCTACCTTGCGGCACACCCAACAAGAGAATATAATGAAAAACAGTTTTTTGTTAGTATTTTTTATTAAGAAAGATAAACACAACAAAAAGGCTTTAATAGCGATCTCAACATTTAACGGAAAAAAATTACAACTGACAAACAAACCTATATAAAGTTAAATAAACAATTACAACATTAGTAAAACTTATTTAATAAAATTGGACGAGATTAAAAGTAATTTTTTTATACAACCTTGCACAGGGTACGTAGGAGGGTGAAAATTTTCAACTTTATAAACTTATAACTCGAAAACGAGAACTTTCTTTATATTGTTTTTTTCATTTTCACTTACTCCTTAATTCCTGGACATTCTATATAATAAAAAATTACTTTTTAGTGTTATTATTTATACACAAATGTTTCTTATTTCCAACTGTATATTGTAAACAGTTTTTATTTCAATAGAGGTGAGATTAACGCGGTAGAGGTCACGCAAATAGAAATAGTGAACAGTCATCACAGAAAATGTCCGATTGCTTGGCAACTGATTACATTTTTAAGTCTCAGAGGAGTCCAGTAAAAATCGTTTCTAAACCAAAGCTTATTCTTGTTTCGCTTTTTGTTGAGTGAGAATTAAAAATCATTCATAAACCGATTATGCACGTTTGGTTATTGATAAAATATGGTCGGACCATCATTTTGGGAGAATACGGAGTTTAAAGTTTGACCGTTTATGAAGTACGGCAGAAGTGGGTTGTTTTTACCAATTCGAAGCGCTACGCACTTAGCAGCATTGAGAGGAAGCAACCATTGGAAATACCATAGCGAGATAGAGTTTAAATCGTCCAGAAGAGATAACTGGTTCGATAAATTTTTATGTCATCTGCGTAGAAAGATATTTTGCTTGAAACATGAAAAGGAAGCTATAAATAACAAAAGTCCCAGAACAGAACCCTGAGGCACCCCATTTTCTACTAATTGTTCTTCTGTGAATGATTCTTCTACTCTAACTTTAAATCGCCTATCCGATAAAAAGTTTTCGATCCACAGATGCAAGTGCCCTCTTATCCCAAAGTGCTCAAGCTTATGTAGAATCATTCGTTTAGGAACCCGATCAAAAGCTTTGGATAAATCTAAGTATACAACGTCGACGGGCTGCTGTTTATTAAGCGATAATGTCCAGTCATTGACACAATATAACAGATTAGTTAAGGTTGAGCGGCCTTCGTGAAATCCGTGTATGTAGTGGAATAATCTTTACCTGCAGAAGAAATTTGGTTATTTCTTCTGGAATGATAGATTCCATGACTTTACTGACTACTGGTAGCAGATTTATTGGACGATAATTATTTGCCTTTTTTGAAAATCGGAGTGATGGATGCTAATTTCCAGCAAGGGGGTATGGAGCCCTGAACGAAAGATACTTGCATAATTAAAGACAAGGGTGTTGCGAGTGTATTTGCACATATGTTTAATAGGTTTGGGGTCAAGCCATCCAAACTAGGAGAAGCGTTTCTGCGTAGCTGGAGTATATGTTCCCTCAACAATCTACGGTAAACACTACATGTTCTAAGGATGAATGAAGTCGAGGACAGTTAATTACTGGAAGGTTCTCAGTAGTGGGTTCTTTAGTAAAAACATCTGAAAAAGTCAACGAAAGCGTTTCGGATGATTCCCTATCAGAAAAACATAGAGACCCGTTAGGTTTTTGAAGAAGGAATATGGACACTTATGAAGCAATGTTTGGGACGCCCAGAAAAGTAGGATTAAAAACAACTTCTTCTCCGAACGATTCCATCGAACATGTATTGAAGAATTGGGATAATTGCGTTAATAACGCTTGTAAACAAATCGACATTGTAATAGAAGATAATTTCAATGGAGACAATAACGATCCATCACAAAATGGCCCAATACCTAACGTAATTTTTGAGATTGTGAAAAAGGATGATGAAGCAGGGGTTCCTTTAATTCAGACAAACATTTTAAGCAAGCAGGAACAAGTATAAAACTTAGAATGGGTGCTGAAGAAGGTTTAGTATCACAGGCGAAGGAAATCTTTAAAGTTTCAAACCATAAATGTCTTACTGGTAAAGTAGATGCTACCGTGGAATTACTAGTACCAGACGTTGACAGAGCAAGAAGTGACCCACGAAATCTGTTTGCGGTGATAATCGAAGTTCAAAACTGCGAGTTTTGTATGTATACTAGAAATAGTTCACTATTTGTCTTGTGTAAAGTTCGGTATATTTCTAAAATGTCTAGTCATGTGTCGTCCTAATCAAAACTATATATTTATGCATACTAACACTTTTATATCATTGTTGATAAACATATCTATCCAATATTATAAAAGTGTTAGGTAAGCTATTTTGTGAATGACCTACTAAATTATACGAGAGGCACTACAGTTGAACAAATTATTTTGCTTGACGATATTCCAACAATAGTAATATCATCCCAAGAATGTGTTAGAAAATAATATTTTTCAGGAGATCAGGAGTATCAGCGATGTCTTTGAAAGGGACAATGCAAATCTTATAATTTGCGCTAGATCGCTTTATGCTTCTTCTTATAATAACTAGACAGTAAGCTGCGCTGACTGTACTTGTTCATAATCAGTCAAGATATTTATTAAATTCGCCATTGTGAGTTGGGAATTACACAAAGTCACCGGTTAAAGTAAATATTTTTTAATGTTTTATCACATTCACCGGCATTGTTGGGGATTATATATAATAACCGGCAATTATAAATAATCACCGGTTAATTACCCTAACCGTAAGTTTACGGAAATTGAAGCAACAGGAGCAGCAGTATCCACTCAAAAATTTTGCTCACCTAATGATTATTCAACATAGTCTGGTGAAGTGTATGCAAAACCCAAGGCAATACAACAAATTCCTCATCAAAACCAAACAAGGGCAGTTATCTACACCGATTTCCTTCGTGCTGTGCAAGGTAGGGGAAGTACGCCTATGATGGACCCCCGCCAATGATGGACCACTAGCTGTATTTTCAAATATACCGCGCATAATACACTACCAACATATTGGTTCGGTCGATTGAAGTTACTAAGTAGTTGTTTATAAGCGCTCACGTGAATATAAGTTTTTGTTCAAATACATAAATAAGTTGAAATTGGTAAGTATCGATGTAAGAAAGTAGCTTGGCATGATATTAGATATCTCTTGTTTTACGTTCAACTGGAACCTGCTTTTGTTGCTGCAGTTTTAAGGAACTATTGGATGTTAATTGTCGAGCAAAAATTGAGGTTATGGGAAAGAACAAAAAAGCTTGAGATTTTTATTTGATTTTTGTAATGTGGCCTATGATGATGGACTACTTATCTGTGTCCTATGATGGACCAGGGGGTCCATCATGGGCAATGAAATAATTTCACCTCTCAAGTTGCTTTTCTTTTTAATTTATAAAAATGGAATCCAAAAAAAGACAACAATGGGATGAGCATAGCATGCTATCCAGAACGTGCAAGACCACAATATGGGATATAAGTTGGCTGCCAAGACCTTCAACGTTCCCAAAACATCTTTGCGAAGGCGTTTGGAGAAATAGGACGCTTCCAAGGGTAATTTGGGAGGACGTAGAGCATCTTTCTCTAAAGCCATCGAAGAGGAGATTGCAGTGCATATCATTGAGATGGAAACACGTTTTTTTGGACTAACTTCCAAAGATTTGCGGCGGATGGTATTCGAAGTAGCCGAAAAAAATAACATCAAATATGGGTTTAATCGAGAAATAAAAATGGCATGCTGGAAATGGATTAAAGGATTCCTAAAGCGCAATCCACAAATATCTTTGCGAAGTCCAGAAAGTACATCGTTAGATAGAGCCCAGGCTTTCAACAAGGCTAATATTGAAGCATACTTCAAGGCACTAGATAATACTCTGGAGAAGTACAATTTTCTCCCCGAAAATATTTATAATATGGAGGAGTCGGGTTTGACTACGGTTCAAAAGAAATGCCAAAAGATTCATGCAGCAAAAGGCCGTAAGCAAGTTGGTGAACTTAGTAGTGCAGAGCGCGGGCAGCACGTAACCGTAGTGTGTGCAATGAGTGCCATAGGCAACTACATCCCTCCTGCTCTTATTTACCCTCGCCATAGGATGCACGAGGAACTGAGGAACGATGCTCCCGCTGGTAGCATAGCATTCTCACAAGAAAAAGGATGGATGACCAGTGAAATTTTTTGTAAATGGCTCAAGCATTCTGTTAGATATACGAAGGCTTCAAATGAGAATAAGGTTCTATTACTCCTAGATGGGCATAGTAGCCATAAGAGTCTTGAATCCCTGCAGTTTGCCAGAGAAAATGGTGTTATTGTGTTTTGCTTCCCTACACACTGTTCCCATCACGTTCAACCATTGGAGGTTGGATTTTTCCGTCCTCTTCATACATATTTCGACCAAAAAATACAATTATGGCTTCGTCAAAACCCGGGAAAGGCAGTTACCCAATTCAAAATAGCAGGCCTTTTCAATAAAGCTTATTTGAAGAGTGCTGTACCAGCAAATGCGATAAATTCCTACAAAAAGACTGGCATCCATCCTTTCAATCCTCATATCTTTGGGGACTGGGAGTTTGCACCAGCTTTAGCTACGGATAGGCCGATTCCCGTTGCTGAAAATGAGAACCAAATGGAATTAGACATGCAAAAGCAATCTAAATCTGGTCTTAACTCGTCTTCATCCTCAGTTCTCGACATTTCGGTGAAATAAATTTTACCTCTTCCTCAAGCTGCACCCATTGGCGCTGATAAACGAAAAGGCAGAAGACATGGAAAAACAGGCCATTTGAATTCAACACCAGCAATTCAAGAACTTAAAGAGAAAGTTATTGAAAAGGAAATGAAGACGAGAAAACAACAAGTCGGGCCAGTAAAAAGAAAAATTGTCATTGACAATGACGCTTCTGATGAGGACGAATCCGTTTTGGAGGAGTTTCTGAAAAAACGGAAATATGACTCAGATGATGATGCCTTTACTGTAATGAGTTGTACTCGAACTCTCGTTCCAGAGAAACTTGGATTCGATGTCAAATATGTAAGTCGTGGTGCCACAATGAATGCGCCGGTGTTACCCCGCGTTGCAAATTTTTTACATGTGAACTTTGTATCTAATATATTATTATGTTAGTTTGTTCTATTTTATTATATTAATTGATCATATATTTTGTCAAATAAAACTGTTTGGAGACACTTTTATCAATTTATTTGAAAGGGGGCCATCATGGGCACATATATGTCAATGGTGGACCACTTGGTTATTTTTTTAAAATACTATGTATTATTAAATAGGAAATTAATTGACAAAAAGTTCACTCTGTACTATAATAAAGATCGAACTAACTATATATTTTCATATAAAGCAAAATAATTATTGCAAAACTAAAAAAGTTATAATGATATTTCCTTAGAGGGTTCATCATAGGCACATTTCCCCTATTCAAAAATTGTTCCCTAACCATCACATTTTAGCCCAAATAAAAAAAACTTGCATACCATAGAAAATTCAAATAAAGAGGTAACATTGTTTGGATACCATCACATATCGGAATTTTGGGCAATGAGAAAGCCGACCAGATGGCAAAAGAATCATGTAAAACAGACAATCTACAGATACAAACTACTTGAATTCCTTACTGCGACCTTTTAAAATGCATAAGCAAGCGGTCTAGAAAGATGTAGATTAAACGATGGAAAGAGGTGAAGAACAACAAGCTGCAAAAACTTAATAGATATCGAATAATATATTTATACTATTAACGCCTTAAAAAGTTTTGAAAATATTTTGAAAAGCAATGACCGTTCACTTTGAAGAAACAACTACTTCTAGGGCTACATGCCGCGACAGATATTGAATTACACTTCTGAGTTAAACGGGGTCGGTAGAATCTACAAGATTGAACCAACCATTCTGGTTTGCAATTGGAAGGGACAATATGACTCTTAGACTTTAGATTACTAGGGTCAGTAGCATATCAGAGCTCGGAGGCATTATACCAATGAGCGCGAGGTATAATGTAGATATGCCGCCTTTCGGATGAGACGTAAAACCGAGGTACCAAGTCCATGGCTGCTGGGCTCTATAAATATCCCTACCACTGGTTGGAACACTAGTGGATTCGGCAAAATTTCCGGTTAGGGGTAGAGTGCTCCCGGCGTCAGTGATTAGCCTCAGTTGCAGAAGTTGCGAAGTTAATAACCGATTAAAAAAAATAACTGTTTGTTCTTCCTATCTGAATTTGTTCACTGGTTGTACACAACTGTGGTGAGAGCCATGGTTACCTATGGAGCCTTAGTTTGGTGGCCAAAAACAGATCAGAGGAAAGCCGAACTGGAGCTATCAAAACTTCAGAGGCTTGTCTGTCTGTGCATAACGGGTGCGATGAGAAGCAGCCCGACTGCGGCAATGGAAGCCATTTTCAATCTTCCGCCTCTTGCTCTGCAAGTTAAGGCGGAAGTGAGAATGGCTGCATACAAGTTGGAATGGAATGGGAATTGGCACGAATGAACCAACTCCTATAGCCATTCCAGAATCACAAACTCGCTTCTTGAAATTAGAAGTTATAACATGTTGGCCACCATTAACGACAACCAACCATACCATATCCAGCTAAACTGGGATGGGTTGGAAGCATGCAATCAGGAAGGAAAGTTGGTGTGGTACATAGACGGATCTAAAACTGACATAGGAACAGGAGTTGGAGTCCATGGTGCCAGACCCAAGTACAATGTCCACACATAGATGGGGAAGTTTCCATCTGTATTCCAGGCAGAAATCTAAGCTATCGACACGTGTTTCCAAATGAACATCGGAAGGGGGTATAGAGGCCAAAAGATCCCCATACTCTCAGATAGTCAGGTAGCACTGAAATCTTTAGCATGTCCCCAGATCAGATTTAGACTGGCCTAGACCTATCTGTCGGTTGTGCATGGAAGAGGAGGAAACAGCCTCTCACATCATCTTCGAATGTGATGCACTGTCTCATTGGAAATATAGACTCCTAGGACTAGAGTATCCAAGGAAGGATTTCTCCAAGAAGGACCTAGTGAAAAGACTGTTGAGTCTGATAAGGGCTACTGGTCTCTTCACATAAACAGTATAACCAAGAGCACAAAAAGCCTAAAGGCTGAGGTGCCGAGGTCTCTAAGCCTCTGACTGGTGGTGACGAACTAATCAATCAATAAATCAATCAATCTTCCCATCTCCATTATACAGGGTTAGTATAAAGTATGGAACCCCCTAAGTATCTCCTAAACGGTTTAATATTTTTAAATGAAATTGCTCATCCCCTTCTAAGAAGATCCAATGAATTCAAAAGTGCTATCAAATTTAATTAACCATTTCCGGTTAAACCGGAAATGCATAACAACTTTGTTATTTTAAATAGAACACCCTGTATATTTTTACATTTTTTAATTCCTTGTGAAATTCTGCATACAGTAAAACTTTCCATTCATATTTTTATTGAATAATTGAGGCTTTAATCAATAATTTATCGTTTTTGACTTAGTTAGCCATGGATGAAATGTCAAACCATTAATTGTCAAATAAATTAATTATTGAGTAATCTACCTATTAGTGTAGTACAAGGTGTGTAATAATATTTCTCTGTGTTATTTGTAACTATCGTTTTTTCTATTATGGTTTATCTAGTGAAGGAAAACGTATCGAAATTTTAATTATGCGAGGATATGGAGACAAACAGCGTTCTTATAAGGAAGTTTTTTGGATATGGAATGGAAAGTTTTACTGTATGCAGAATTTCACAAGGAATTCAAAAATGTAAAAATATATAGGGTGTTCTATTTAAAATAACAAAGTTGATATGCATTTCCGGTCTAACCGGAAATGGTACATTAAATTCGATAGCATTTTTCAATTCCTTGGATCCTCTTAGAAGGGGATGAGCAATTTCATTTAAAAATATTAAACCGTTGAGGAAATACTTAGGGGTTCCATACTTTATATTAACCCTGTATGTGAAAATTTTACTACTTGATGTTTAATCTTATCAAGCAAAAAATACAATTAAGTCGAGAGCGTTTTTGGATACTTCATTTTAAAATCACGTGTACAAGATTAATGTTTTTTTTTAAATGTTTTAGAAAAAATCATGGATGTTATAAAACTTTTTTTTCTAGTGATATCTACAGTGTGAGTAAAAATAAACAATAAAGAATTGTTAAAAATAATAATATTTTATTTTGAACTGTAATGGTAACGGGATCTGGAAAATACGTTGGACATATTGTGTTTTTCGATGAATTGGCTCGTTTTATATAATTGAAAAAGTAACTTCAATGTTGAAGACAGAAACATTTGATAATAAATATAAAATCTATTAGAGTAAATACAAAAAGTTACATGACGTAAAAGTCAATATATTGTCATGATTATTTAAAATATATTATTATTATTATTGTCATTATTCTTATTCATTTAAAGCATTGTAAAAGTACAAGAGTCAACTCTTGACTCAATTGTAGAAAAACTAAATTTTATCTAAATTATTCTAATTAAAATTATTATTATAAAATTATGTATGGACAATAATATAATTCTAATTTACAGTTGATTCAAAGGATAAATTAAAATAAAACAATTGAAATGTATTCTCATGGCGTCAAAATCTGTCTTTTTTGACACATTTTTACACTTAAAACTTTTGTTTTCAAAGAAAAAGTGAATTTTTTATCAAAATCAAGTATAAGTTGGGAATTCTGGAACCGTTGGCCATACTTGACACTGAACACTGTTTACACTACCACTTCACCATCTTACGCGTGTGTGACTTACCTTCAGTCCCTGAAGAAGATAACATATAGTTATCGAAAAGCGCGTAAGATAGTGTTGGTGTAGTGGTTGTGTAAAATCAAGCTTTCCATATTTTCACAATCTCTATGTACACTGACCGTCAAAAAAATCGAGCCATCAAAAAGTTTACGCATTTTCAAAAGTGATTTTGCTGTTTCAAATTTCGGACAAAAAACATCTTCACATTTAAACACCCCGTATATTTCCAAATTCAATTCTACATCAAAATTTCAAGCACATTATTGCTACAGAAGAATTGACCTACAGTTCACAAAAAAAATCATAAAAATCAAGGTAGTGGTTCACGAGATAACCAATTTTGAAAATGCGTCAAATTTTTGGTGGCCGAATTTTTTGACGGTCAGTGTATATATGGAGCTCAGTAGGTCTGTTATCATATCATGAAAGATACCTAAAAAAGTTCATTTAAAGCTTCAAATTTCAAAATTAGTTATAATGTTACAAGGTGTTCCATAACTCGGTACCAGATCAAAGTTATCATTTTTTAAATGAAACACCCTATATTTTAATGTAAAACTGAAATCCGCTTCACATTACCATTACAACAATAAAGGTTGTAAAAATCGAAGCAAGTTCAACGCCCTGTATAATTGGATAGGAGTAAAAGAATAAAAATATTGAAGCCAAAGATTTTTAATGATTATCAAAATTTATTAAACACGAATGGTTTTGCAAATATTCATTAAATTAAATACAGGGTGATCCATTTAAAATTACTGAGAAAATAATGTACTTGAGTTTTGGCTCACCATGTATTTGATTTAATAAATATTTGCAAAACCATTCGTGTTTGTAAATTTTGATAATCATTAAAAATCTCTGGCTTCAATAGATTTTTATTCTTTTACTCATATCCAATTATACAGGGCGTAGATATAGCTTATTGTTACGACTTTGACGGAAAATTGGTTATAACTTTTACCTAATATTGTTGTAATGGGGGAATGAAGCGAATTTCAGTTTAATAGTAAAATATAGAGTGTTCCATTTAAAAAAACCATCATTTTGATCTGGCACCGAGTTATGGAACACCCTGTAACGTTGTAACTACTTTTTAAATATGAAAGCTGCCTACAATTTTATAATGAACTGTATTTGGTATATTTGATGATAAGGGGGCGTCCATTAATAACGTGAGGTGTTCAAGGGGGGAGGGGATAGAGCCGAATGTCACCAAATCTCACCTGGAGGGACGGGAGATTACGTTAGATTGGGGAAGGGGGAAGGAGGTAGAGAAAAATCTTGCTACATCTCACCAAGAGGGTAGGAGGGGTAAAAAAATCTTCAAAAATGCTTCACATAATTAATGGACGCCCCCTAACAGACCTACTGAGCTTCATCACAATAATCAATCACCCTGTATAAAAAAACTTCAGAATTGACCAACAATTCATCCTTTGTCCCAACTGTACTTACATTGTAAATAGGCGTAAATATATAAATATCGTTTTAAAAATAAAATGGTAACTTTTATTATTGTCTTAAGAACAGCCTTAATATTCTAGTACTTACAACAATTATATTACATCTGTAATCGTGAATTATTGTCATATTATGTAATTTGTGCATATTAGACTATGATACTGCATAGTTAAAATCTATATTTAAACTTTTTTTAGAATAAAAATTTTTCCTTTATTGTCACCAGTTATATAGAAACAATTGTAATAAATTTATATGACTAGAAAAGTCATTTAATTTTAAAATGAAACATAATAATTGTATATTTCCAAAAAAACACCATCATAACCAAAAAATACAACTGTGTTGACTGGTAGATTATATCTTAATATTAAGTCAACATTTTTTGTTAAAAAATCTCTCCCGAGATCTTCGTTCCAAGGTTATAGTCATTTCTTTAAATATTTTACCCCCTCATCACCAAATTCCTAATCAAGTTCGTTACAGAACATGATTCAAGCATCGATGGAAACGTTAAAAAAGCATTAAGACATTTAGAAAAAGTTAACATAGATTTAAGATATTATTGTCAAATTTACAAGTATATTGACATTAGTCCTTAAAATTACATTGTTTGTATAAAATATCTGTTAAATCTAATTATTGTCATATGTTACAGAAGAAAGCACATTTCACTCACAATATTAAAAAGTCACTGCCTTTTGCAAAGCTAGTTAAAACACTCTATTAAAAAAATAACTGTTTGTTACCCACCTCAAGCTATACTGTGACAACCAGTTTTCAGTCACTAGATAGAGACAAACGAACGCATCTGAAACGTCAGAAACTAAATTTTCACGCGTGCGCTAAGCGTAATTAATGAAAAAGGTAAGCCTGCCCACTCTATTGATATTAAGTCTATTATGCTTATACGTAAATATTGGAAAGAAATCTTCACCAAGTATTTTAACTACCTTTGCACAGTATATAAGAATATGTAGATAAAATTATTATTGGAACAAAAAAAACAAGAGCAGATGTTTTTGCAACAAACTTAGTATGTAACAATCATATTTTGCAAACATATTGTTACGTCGGACCTGTACTGAGGATAGGTTAAGGTCCATAAAGAAAAAGAAGAAGACAAACATCTAGAATCGTCAAGATCTGTCACCGAAAAGTCTAGAAATGTCATCGAAACGGTCTGGAATATGTGAAAAGTATAAAAAGTTGACGTTAGTAAGAGTAAGTTAGTTTTGAACTATAAGAGATTTGAGTTCTGTGATTTAAAAGTAATATGTGTACTATTATAGTATTGTGTTGTAAACGTTAAAGTTGAAGAAATGAAGAAAGTAAAAGGAGTAACCATAGAGAGTTATTGCGGATTTTAATAAAAGATCCGCTAATAAAGTATCCTTTAAGGCGATGCCAAAAGTGCACTATTGCAGAGCGCTCTAAGTGGAATCGAAAGTAACTACAAAACTGAATAAATTATATGTTTTGTGAAAGTGACAGATCTCGAACCTAGAAGTTTGAAGAATTTGTTTTCATTCACAGTTTTGTATTTATGGCACAAAACATCCAGTTTATGGTGACAGATCCGTCAAAATAAAGGAACTTAATTAAAAAGTTATTTGCCTTTATTTAACTAAAGTACAGGAATCCTGTATTTTAGAGGGAAGATCCTCAAAGTTGGACTCACTAAGCATGCGTATATATAAAAATAAAAGAGAGTTTATTAAGGGAACTACAAAACGAACGTTGCAATAAACAACAAAAATCTGTATGAATATACAGGGGGATAACAGACATGATTTAAATAATGATAGTACTTTATATAAAATTAGTGCCTTACTCCTTTCGTTAACGAATTATAGGCATCTAAAGTTAGGAATTAAAAATGTTTTTAATAGCCCTTTTATATGGTTTTTTTCGTGCATTGACTTTAGACGGAGTATAAAAGGTTTTAAGAACTATAAAATCATCACATCACATAAAAAAAAGAAGAAACAACAAACTTTGCAGCAATAACTTCTGTCTTGTTCTTTTATAATAATTGTGACATGTGTAATTTGATCCTTATCGATACTTAATTTAAAACATCTAATTGATATGAAGTAGGACTTCCCCGATATCCAAGATACATTCATTTACTAACCTTTTTCCAAAAAAAAAAACAGAATTTGTCAGTAGATGAACAATATCTAGTAATATTCATAGAAACTATAAAATCTTTTTAAAAAACTTTCAGTCGGTGGTTAAAAATACTGCAATTCTTCGTTACAGACTAAAAAATAAGATCTTCTTATACATCGTTGTCGACAATATTAAGGAAATTATAATTATTACTGTTGAATTCAACCGCAAACAGCTGATTCCACCGTTTATTTGGGAAATATATCCAGGCTCTACGATGTGTATCTTCCAACCTAAATTGTTGTGTGTATAACACTAAAATAATAGAGAACTTGAATAAAATTTTAATTAGCCAAATTTGTGCTATAAATCACAAGAATATATTGCACGAAAACGACTGACATGAAAAAGAAAACTATTTTTTTTGTCACAAACAACCACTATAACGAATTTAACATGCCGACAAATTTAAATTATTTTTTAGCTTGGTTTGTGACGTCGAAGAGTATGATTTCGGTACTGCGCGTGCGTCCATGCGACAACTAACGAAGGTATACCATTAAAACAGCCAATATTCCCTTGTTTACTCGAGTACTTCTACGTGTTTCTGTTTTATTAGACTTTGTGGAATAAAATGTTTAAGATACAGAATGTCACAAAGAACTAACAGCAGCAGAACACAAATTTTAATGATACGAATAGGCCAAGCAATTGGTACATATATCTTTGTACAGTGTAGCCAACACAATACAAGAAACTATACCTCGTTACAGGTCTAAGCACTGTGTCATACGATCAAATTAGCTACAGTTTGGCTGTCAACTAGATTGATCAAACTGTAAAATGACGTCATCAGTTTGAAATTGGGTCAAACTGAGGGGTCAAAGTATAGCAAACTACTTTGATGGATTTAGGAGCGCTCCTATTCGTATCAAACCAGTTTGATGAAACTAGCGTTTTCATTGGTCACTGCAAATCCCCTCCAGAAAATGCGTCCAAATAAACAAATACTATTGGAAATCAAATATTTCAAACCACAGATCGAAGATAAAGAAATCAACTAATGATTCAAAGGTGATTTGTGACTCAAACCTAACTTAAATGTTGCTGCATCCATTCGCATATTATAATTTTTAAAATCATAAGGGTTTTCTAGGACAAGTTTATATTTTATCAAATCTATAATGTTATTAGCTCCACTACCAACATTGGTTGACGCAAACGCAAAGTTGGATAAAGAAACATACTTAAGAGAAATAATAGGTAACGAAAAAGGAATTATACATGACAAAACTAACGATACATCCCAAAAAACACAAAGTAACCTGGAGGCACCCAGGAAGACAAGTTGAGAATCAGATAGGCCACGTATTAGCCACGAGAGGTATCTGCAAAAAAACAATAGGCACAAGAACGTACAGAGGCGCAAACGCAGACACGGATCACTATCTAGTAATGACAAAAATGAGAGGACTAAAAGATGCAAGGAAATATAATGCACCAATGATCACAAGCACTCTTAACGTGGAGAGTTTAAGAACTGAAAAAATAAAGAAACAATATGAAGATAAAATTACAAAAAATATTGAAAATCAGACACTTATTACATCAGATATCGAAAATAGTTGGGAAAAAATAAAAAACGTCGTATTGGAAGCAGCACAGCAAATAATAGGGAAGAAGAGTAAAGAAAAGGAGAAAAAAGAAGAAAGATTAAAGTGGATAAATACAAACCAAGGATCGGACAGCAGATCATACGAGATAATCAGAAATAGGGCAAATGCAACATACAAAAATAAAAAAAATAACTGGCTAAATTGAAAAATGAAAGAAATAGAGGAAGATAGGCGTAACAACAACCTAAAACAATTCTACAAAAAAATAAAAGCACCGACCAAATATCCCAATAAAACAAAGGGAATAAAAAATGAAAATGGCGTAACAGTATATGAAAGCAAGGAAATGATAAAAATATGGGAAAATTATTATAGCAGAATGCTTCATGAAGATGATGTCGAGGACCCCAGGGTAGAAGAAGACTTAGTAGCAGACCCAGAAAACGAAATCACGTTAAACTGCCCCCCTGATAAAGAAATAGTGACTGAAATAGAAAGAACTATCAACGGAAAAGCCACAGGAGAAGACAAAATAGCAGCGGAGAAGTTAGAGTATGGCGGGGAACCGCTTCCAGAAGACAGTATCCAAACTGATACAACAAATTTGGGCGGGAAATATAATGCCAAACGAATGGAACACTGGAATAATAACATCCATTCACAAAAAAGGAGATAAGGAAGTCTGCAAAAACTATAGACCAATAACCCTATTTAATAACACCTTCAAAATACTTGCAAACATAATAAATCAAAAACTGAAGGCCATACACAGAAAAAATAATAGGAGACTACCAATACGGGTTTAGACCAGGAAAATCAACAGTAACGGCAATACACATCATCAAACAAATCCTTGAAAAATCCCTGGAATACAATGATGCTCTACACGTCATTTTTATAGACTTCAGGAACGCATTTGACAGAATCATAAGACACAATATTATAGAAACACTAAAAATACTAGGAATCCCAAAGAAGCTCAGGGAATTGGTGGAAATGACCCTACAAAACACTAAAGTGAAAGTAAAATTCCAAGGTCAAATTTCAGAAGAATTTAAAATGAATAAAGGTGTAAAACAAGGAGACTCAATTTCTCCAACACTGTTTAACCTAGTACTTGAATCCATTTTAAGGAATGCAAACTTGAACGAGAAAAATATTATAGTGAACGAGATCCAGTTAATTGCTTATGCCGACGACCTCACCATAGTGGCTAGAACTAAGAAAAGTCTAATAAAAGCAGTAGAGAAGCTAGACACAGAGGCACAAAGATTCGGGCTACGAATAAATGAAGACAAAACAAAATATATGCGAGTGGGGAAAGAAAAACAGAACAATGATACTCACTTAAGAATCAAAAATTACAAGATTGGAATTGTATCAAGCTTAAATTATTTAGGAACATCTATAGGGCAAAATGTATAGACAAGATAAAAGAAAGAATAATGAAAGGATACCAAATGCTTGGCATAAATAAGAAATTATTAAAATCTAAATCGATCAGCATAAAAACAAAAATACAAATCTATAAGACTTTGATCAGACCAGACATTACTTACGCATTCGAAACAACTATAAACAAAAAAGAAGAAAAAGATCTAAAAATAATAGAAAGGAAAATATTGAGAGCAATACTTGGACCAGACGTAACAAGAGATGGAGAAAGAGACATAGAAATGGAATAGGAAGCAGGTGGAGAAAGTATAGTCCGATATAGAAAAGCAAGGAGACTGGAATGGATGGGACACATTATGATAAGAGCACCAACAGAAATATTAAAAAGAATAACAGCATGGGTTCCATTGAAGACGAGAACAAGAGGAAGACCACGAAGCAGATGGTGGGATCAAGTAGAGGAAGATATAAAAGCATTGAAAATCAAAGACTGGAAAACAAAATGCAGATACAGAAGAAAATTACGGCCATTAATGATATTATTGAATAAAAAAAAAAGTACCCTATTCACATCAAATAACGCCCTACAAGAAAAACATT
Source organism: Lochmaea crataegi (assembly GCA_947563755.1). Classification (NCBI taxonomy): domain Eukaryota; kingdom Metazoa; phylum Arthropoda; class Insecta; order Coleoptera; family Chrysomelidae; genus Lochmaea; species Lochmaea crataegi. The sequence goes on along the minus strand of OX387423.1, from coordinate 46,925,540 downwards.
GAAATTAACAAACCTGATAGTATAGAAGATCTGGAGCGTCCATAGGAACCGTCCAATTTAAATACGCAGGCTCTCCTTGATCACATTCTAACCTCAAAGTATTAGTAAACTCTTCAAACGTGTCAGACTCAGCAGATTTATCCACACTTTTATGCGTCCACTCGCAGTACCTTCCAGCTAGAGTCGGATACGGGTAACCTTCGTCGTTGTACTCTATTCCAGCGAAGACTATTTGTTTTCTTTGTCTTTCCCGTGATTTTTGACTAAATCCACCTTCCTTCGAATCGGTTATATAAAAAGGATGATACCTTGCTGGATTTGTACGATCATCGCCACCTTCTATTATAAATATATACGTTTGTCCACGTTCCAAAGTTAGTTCTGGAATAAGAAGATCGTTTATATACCAAGCGATACCCCAAGATGGTTGTCCTGTTATAGCAGTGTATCCTCTTTTACCTCCAGTTGGACCTAACCTTGCGTTAAAAGTACTTTCACCTGAAAATTAAAAATAAAGTTTATAATTTTAGATACAACTACTATTTATTATACTAACCTATGATTCTGACAGGCGTCCAAGGTTTCGGGCCACTTTGAATACCTAAATCTTCAAGGTTAACAGTACAATCATGATCTTCATAATTACTGAAATCGATTCTTAAATCTTCTGTTGTTTTGTCTGTCGCTGTATGAGCGTTAGCTTCTTTTAGCGAATTCAAAGGACCAAAAGCTGCAATAACTGAAACTGATCCTTGTAGAGGAATAGGTTGGTCGTGAATGGCTTCGTTAGTTTTAAGAGGTCTTCGGAATTTAATTGAAGTTATTCCGTTATCGCGCGAACCGGAAATTAATGTAGCGTCGTTTCGTCCACCGATACGCTCATCAGGGCAAACTCCTTGCTTACCATCGCATTGAGCAGTGTGGGATATGTAATAATCTTCTGCGTGGAAGGTACCGGTTTCTGCATCGTAAAAAGCCACTATTACATCTCCGCCAACCTTAAAAAATAACTCCTTAAGCTCTATTCTTCGTAAAACTAAAAATAAACTTACCATTTGTGGTTTTCCTGAAGCTCCGGATAAACCAAAAGCTATATACTGATCTTCTGGTATTTTTGCGGTTAAACTTATATCGACAAAATCATCTTCTATTTTCCAACGGACTTGTAATCTTTTATCCAAAAATTCTCGACAATTGGCCGGAGGGTCAGTACTTGGTGTTGTACTGGTCTAAAAATAACAATGCTGTAATTTATTTATGAACTAAAATGAATGAAGGTACTCACCGGGTTGTACCACCAAGGAGGCTTTTTGAAAGAAACAGCTTTGAGTGGAAAATTATTAGAATTTATAAAAAAACTTACGGAAACCTTTGTTTGACCTAGAGCTGGTGGCACATCGATATCTTTTGGTATATTAACGTGTCCAAAGTTGTGTCTGTATTGAACACACCAAACCGCCAACCAATCGATGTCGTACACTGTTAGCAGCCCAGGTAGCTGGATTTCAATATCTTCTCCTTGATAACCCCTAAAAATAGGTTTTATATAAGTCAGCTGGAATACAGTGAACCTTTTGGTTACAAGGAATACCTTACAGATGACCTAGAACAATGCATTCTGGATATTTTTTTAGAAAGTGCATCTTGCATGAATCTTCTGGACATTATAGGGATCATTATTTATCACTTCTACACCATTTTTGACCCTAACCTAACCCAACATAGATGACCATGACTTTTGTCATCCTGAAGCTGATTTAACAATGACTCTATTGAAAATTTGGTACACAAAGATAGCCGGTATAATAGATGAACAAATTTACCTTAAGGGATCAAGAGATCCCATTTCATTCGGTACTTTGATGCCGAAAGATGTCGGTTCTGATCCGTTTCCTACCCAGAAGTAAGCGTCTGGACCAGCTCCATCATAGTGTAAATTTGGAATGTAAAAAGTTTTGGCGTCTAGAATACTGATATTGTCTGAACGTAAGGCGTGCGCTAGTCGTTTGAACTCTGGAAGAACCCTGGGTTTGGGTACTTCTAAATTTGGTGGTATGAAAACCTCGCCGAAGTCTACCTAAAAATAAACGGACGCTTAAAAAGTTGTTTCAAGCAAAATATACTGTAAAGGCTAGTTGATCAAGTATTTTATTTTCCTATTTCTAAGAAGAGAGAGTATTCTATGGGAAAGAGGATGTCTACAGGGAGGTGTAGCATCCCTATTAATGTGGAGCATGGCGGTTGACGAACTCCTGTGTGGTTTAAACCTCGGAATATCCTGCCAAGGATATGCCGATGATATTGTCATAGCAGCCAGAGGAAAATTCGAAAACACCCTTTGTGACATCGTGCAAAAGGTTCTGAACTATACAAGTAGCTGGTGTAGGCAAGTGGGACTTAAGATCAACCTCACCAAAACCATCTTAATAACCTTCACTAATAAAAGTAAATTCAACCTCAAAACCATTAAACTTGATGGGAGCGAGGTTGAATGGGAGACAAGAAGGTTTGACTGTAGACAATAAACTCCTGTGGAACAAACACGAAAAGGAGATTATATACAAAGCAAAAATGGCACTATTGGTGTGCAGGAATCTGGCAGGGAGAAATTGGAGTTTTAATCCAAAAATCCTGAGCTGGATGTATACTGCCTTAGTGAGACCAATTATCACTTATGGAGCCATTGCGTGGAGCAGTATAGATAACCTGTTGACGACGAGATAAAACTTCTCCAAAATTCAAAGACTAGCCTGAATGTGCATTACAGGAGCAATGAGAACATGCCCAACGGCAGCCATCAAAGTGATTCTTAACCTCAAACTACTACATATGGTGGTGGAAAGTGTTGCAGAAAGAACAAGATACAGACTAAGTAGAGAGGAAATCATTAAGAAAAAACCTCCTCCTTACTTCTTAGAAATCAGAAAACCTGGGACATGTCACAAGATTTTCAAAGAAATTCGTTACGGAATTAAGCAATAAGAAGGAATGGGATCCAAATACCATTGCCAGACTTGGAAAGACGGTTCAAAAGCGATAGAAGGAACTGGGATAGGAGTGCACGGGCCAGGAACCAAACACTCTGAAAGCTTGGGAAAAACCCCAAGTTTATTTCAAGCTTAAATTCACGCCATAAGAAAGTGTGCCCAGTTCAATATTGATAAAGGATACAGAAGGCGAAGGATTATCATAATATCTGATAGTCATGCAGCCATTAAAGCACTGAGCACTTGTGTAATCAGATCCAAAATGGTGTGGGAATGCCTAGGAAAACTCAATGAACCAGGCGAGGACAATATAGTCACCTTACTGTGGATTCCAGGACACACTGGGATAGAAGGAAATGAAATAGCAGATGAACTGGGGACTGAAATACCCTTTTGGGGGCCGGAACCCTTTTGCGGTATCAGCTCCAATGTAATATTGGAAGAAATAGGCAAAGCCGAAAAAAGAGAAGATCTAACCATTGGAAAGATCTAGTAGGATCTAGTAGGCAATCAAAGATTCTTCTGGGTGACTACAACCTGTCGAGATCAAATGAAAAGCATGAGTCAAAGTAAAACTGCACTAAGAGTTTTAACGAGGATCCTAACGGGACATCGTCGCCTGAATGGGCACCTGAAAAAGCTCAAAATAGTGGAGGAATAAGAATGTAGATTATGTAGCATGGAAGGAGAAACCTCCATCCACATACTTGCGAATTGCACATCAACAACTCAGAATCCTAGGGCACAACACCTAGGAGATTACTGGATAGAAGAGGGACATTTACTTAAGTTAAAGCCTGCAGATATCCTCAAAAAAAGGAGCTACTGGTCTCTGAGACTTTCCTCAGGAACTAAGTAGAAGTAAGGTGGAACAATAGATCTTTTAGGTCTCAGTGAATGTCACCCCAATATACATACATTCATTCATTAATTGCCCATGTACGGTGTCCATATTTTACACACAAACGCATTAAAGAAAGCAATTTACGCACTGACCGAAAACCAATCACTCCTTGATTTTTTCTTTACACTAGTAAAGAGGGACGATGTAGAAAACAGGTCACTAATAGGCAACGATTACTTCATGGTGAATTTTTAAGGTAATAGCAACTTTAAAGTGACGATATTATGTGAAAAGAACTTATGAAAGTGGCAAAAACTTGACAAGAATTACTACATTTATATAATAAAATGCCGCCACTTTAAAGGTATGTTAATGGTTCCCAAAACGTTACTAAAACTAAAGGACGCACTTTAGGATTACAGTCACTTTCAAGTAGTGGTGTTAAGTGATACATTTTGGATGCCGTAACTATTATTTTCCACATTAAAGTTTGTGCAACTTTTAGGTAGTGCCGCTTAGTAGTTATAACGTTACAAACACCTTTATTAACGATAAAAAGACGACGACCTCATTTTTAGTTACTTTCCTGTTTAGGGGGCGTCTATAAATTACGTGAGACATTTTTTAGGATTTTTCGACTCCCCCACCTTCCCCTGGTGAGATTTCGTAAGATTTTCTTTTACCCCCTCCCCACTCCCCAAATCTCACGTGAGATTTTTTAAAATGTGTTTTGGCTGTAAACCCGTTGGATTTAAAAATAAAACAAACAAAAAACAATTTGTTTTATTACTTTAATTTAAAACTAGGAAAGACTAGTATACAATTGTGATTTGAGAATATTGCCGTAGTTTAAAATCACTGTGAGAAAATTAAATAATAAATACATCAATTTAAATTATTACACTCACCGTCACAGACAATGTAATTATTGGAAAGGATTTAAAATCACATTTCAAAAGAAAATCCAGAGTAACATGGCAACAGCATTAGGACACTGTTGACACAACCCTTTGCCAAATACAGCGCTCAATTGGTCATCCCCAACCTAGTTGCTTCGCAGGTCTCTCAAGGCAAGACTCAACTGCGATAAGAAGAGTAAGAATTGGCCATTCAAGACTTAGCCATGTATACCTAATGTCTACTAACCCCAGACCCATTTGTTCCAACTGCAACTCTAATTTAACCATGAAGGACATTTTTACCGAGTGTCACAGCTTTAGCTAAGTCTAAACTACAAAGAAATCCTCAGCAGCTCTGAACAGATTTCCTTTCTACTCCAATTCCTCAAAGACGTTCAACTTTACCATGAACTATAGAACAATTCTGTGTGCATTCATATTATATATTCGTATCAATGATTTTATACTCAATATTTTGTAACCGCTCCCGTGCAAGTTGCCATAGTAGCCGAGCGCGTTAATTTAAATAAAAAAAATTTAAATTAATTAAAAATTATTCTAATTCAGTCCACGTTACGAAAATCGTTGTTAAATAAAATATTTACGTGCATAAACAAAGCAGGTTAGAACTTCACTCTAGAAAAATTTTTTACTTTAATTTAACTTTACTTTAACGCAATTTTACATGGTTTTGTATTGAAAAAAAAAATTACGTGATATTTGTTAAACCCTCCCCCCTTCACCCCCAAGTGAGATTTGGAAATATTTTACTTGACCCCCTCCCCCCCCCCTGAACACCTCACGTAATTTATGGACGCCCCCTTATCAGAATAAATATAAATTTACCAACCGTAAATACAATTAATATACTTAATGGATAGAGCAATTTACAATTTACGGGTTAGCAAAACTTCAAGACGGTGTCAGATCAATTGGTAAAATAGGGCGTTCAACTAAAAATAGATTTTTGTTTATGCATAACAGATAGTTAATTCTAAAGAAACAAATTATATCGCGCCATATTTAATCAAATTTAATAGTGTAGTTTTGTTTTTATCTCCAATTAAAAAATTGTAATTTGAAAATTTTTCAAAAACCACCTTTTAGATTATTACATCACTAGTATAAATTGAAGTTAGGCACAAATTTTGACATGGAACATAATTATCATAAGATAGTGTAGTCACTATAATTGAAAGAGAAAAAAAGAAGTTAAAGATCATTGTGCCCCCTACTTCTATTTAGTCTCAGAGAATAGTAGCACCTTTAATCCTATTTCCCGGAGGAACTTTGGGATATCTGCAGACTTCAACTTAGGTAAATGTCCCTCTCCAATCCAGTAATCTCCTAGGTGTTGTGCCCTAGGATTCTGAATTGCTTTGCAATTCGCAAGTATGTGGATGGGGGTTTCTTCTTCGATGCCACAGAATCTACATTCTTCTTCCTCCACTATTTTGAGCTTTTTCAGGTGCCCATTCAGGCGACAATGTGCCGTTAGTATCCCTGTAAAAACCATTAGTGCAGGTTTTCTTTGACTTATGCATTCATTTGATCTCAACAGGTTGTAGTCACCCAGAAGAGTCTTTGATTGTCTAAGCTCTACTAGATGTTTCCAATGGTCAGATCTTCTCTTTTTCTCGGCTCTCCTTTCCTTCTATTCCAGTGTGTCCTGGAATCCACAGTAAGGTAACTATATTGTTGTCGCCTAGTTCATTGAGTTTGCCTAGGCATTCCCACACCATTTTGGAACTGATTACACAAGAGCTCAGTGCTTTAATGGCTGCTTGACTATCCGACATTATGATAATCCTTTGCCTTCTATATCCTTTATCAATTTTAAACTGGGAACACTTTCAATTGGCGTCAATTTCCGCTTGAAAGATACCTACTTGGGGTTTTTCCCAAGCTTTCAGAGTGTTTGGTTCCTGGCCCCTTACACTCCTATCCCAGTTCCTTCTATTGATTTTGAGCCGTCCGTGTACCAACGAATGGCATTCTTTCCAAGTCTGGTATTAGTATTTGGATATCCTACTTTCTTGTTTCTTAATTCCGTAACGAATTTCTTTGAAAAGTTATACTTTTTCATAATTCCATACCCAGGTTTTCTGTATTTCTAAGAAGTAAGGAGGTGTTTTTTTAATGATTCCCTCTCTACTTAGTCTGTATCTGGTACTTTCTGCATCACTTTCCACCACCATATGTAATGGTGAGAGGTTGAGAATCTCTTCATTGCTGCATTGCTTCTGTAATGCACATACATGCTAGTCTTTGAATTCTGGAAACGTTTTCTTTCGTCGTCAATAGGCTATTTCCACTACCCCACGCAATGGCTCCATAAGTGATTATTGGTCTCACTATGGCAATGTACATACAGCTCAGGATTTTTGGGTTACAGCCCCAATATCTCCTTGCCAGATTCCTGCACACCACATTTGCCAAATAAATGTCGATGCCGAAGTTGTGATACGCTGCTCAGACACAGATATTTTAATAATACTTCTTGGTAACATGGATCATTTGAATGCATCATTAAAAATCTGGATAAATTTGGGTGTGGGGAATCATGAGAGATTTATAAGCGTCAATCAAGTACACGAAATTCTTTGTCGAAAGCTCTACCGTGCTTTCATGCACTCACAGGATGCGACTATACACCAGCTTTTTTCCGGAAAGGTAAACTTCGACCTTTTAAACTGTTAGAGCAATTAGAAGAGTATCAGTTAGCCTGTCAAAATATTATAACAGATGATGACGAATTGCTGGATGAGGCATTTAAGATCTTAGAAAAGTTAATTTGTCATATTTACGGAGCTCGTGATTCTTGGAACGTCAATGAAGTTCGGTTCCATCTGTTTTCAAACACTTATCGGTCTAAAAAATCAGATGATAATTTTGAAAAAAAATTTCGTAATTTTGATCCATCAAGCCTACCACCACGCAAAGCTGAATTGTATCAGCATTGATTACGAGTTCGTTACGTCACAAAGTTTTGGAGAAATGCTCATTTAAAACACCCAACATCTCTATCTCCTCAAGCTTCCGGCTGGACCATAAATGTCGGTAAATATGATTTTATCTGGTTTGTTGGAGAGCAATTACCATCATTAGTTGCCAACATTATTATTAAAGGTAAAAATTAGAAACAAAATACTAATAAATTTCTTTGCCGAAAGATTATAAAATGTTTCATTCTTTGTAACATGTCTATCGACCTGTTTCGATTTTACAGAATAAATCCTTTTAATTAGCGCTCGTCGTCACCAGCCACTTCCAATTATAGTTCTGTGATCCCAAACTCTTCAACCCTGACCATAAGACAATTGACGTCTGCCAACGGACGCTTCCATTTTTTCCAACGCCACGTGAAACACCTCTTTCTCTTATCGACCGCCTAGGGGGAAAGACCATCTTTCGCTATCTTTCATATCTTAAGTACCTATCTTATGAATTTTGCTGTGGTAAGTTCAAAATCATAATTTATAATTAATAAGCTTCTTCTAAAGTACTGTCTGATATAATTTTTGTATGCATTCTTTATTTTTTTACAGAGATAGACGAAATTAAATTCAACACGTGGTCGTAAACTGTTCTTTTATACTAATATGGTAGTTTGAAACAAAATATTCTTTTATAATTCACTGTTTTACTTTTATACAAACATTTTCAAGCTTTTTCAGTTGCGAAATACCTCTTTTAATTATAAAATAACATTTTTATAATCTGTTAACCTATAAAATATTCTTTCGTAACGCCAGTGCCGGTTTCATATATTTCCTAAGCACGATATTTTTTCATATAACTAAATAAATAACTTTTTGCTATCATTAGTTTCTTTCGGATTATTAGTATATTTTTTAAATTTAGCCGATAATTGCTATTTTTACTGTTTTAACATGGATCATATAATGTTGGAAAGCTTTCAGTAAATTAAATCAATTCTTTTACTTTCAAATAACTGCCTTCCTTTTTTTAACCTGAAAAGCTGACCAACATAATGTGCCATTACATTCAAGTTCCTATATATCCCTGATCCACCTGTACTTATAGGTAATCACAACCCCGAGGATATAACCCCGAGGATATAACCCCAAGAATATAACCCGAGGATATAACCCCAAGACCTAGGCTATAATATAAGCCAAGGATAGAACCCCAGGATACAGCCCTAGATCAAAATACCGCCCTAGACCAGGACACATGAGATCAAGACCTGACTTCTTCTTCAGGAAACCACTCCATATAAGCTAAGTACCTATAAAAGTACAAATTCCAGTGTTCATTTCCTGTGGCAGAATAAATTGAAAATTTGTTTTTAATTCTTTTTTATTTTATTAAAAATCCTCAACTATAAAAGTTGAGGGAGATACCGCCCGGGGTAATTTTCAGTAACTTTCATTTAAATTTTACAAGGCTTTTCTACCTTTTCCGTCTTAGTTTTTTTGGTACTTTTTATCGTCAAAAAGGTAGTGGCGCCCTCAACTTTTACAACCTTCCTGTAACACTTGTGCAGCATAAACTTGGGGTCGAATCACCCTTGAGAGGAGTCTCTAGCCGGAGCCCTTCGAGCTGGTGCCCTTTGAGGTTACAGCCATTTACCGTTACATCTTTTACAGATAATAACTTATTACAAGACGATGCCAATCCAAAAGACGATGATGACAATGAAAATTGCAGCAGTGATGAAGATGATGATGATGACGATGATGATGATCAAGATGCCTCCGTTTTTTGTGATACAATTATGGATTAAAAAATCTAATTTTTGTTTATTTTCATACTTGAAATTGATCATTATCTTAATTTTGTACAACAATAAATAATTATTTTGATACCATATTAATCCACAAATTTATTCAATAGTTTTAAATTCTTTCTCTGTAATTTATTCGACAACTATTTCTACACCAAGCAAAATGATACCACATAACTTTTCACTTTTAGATCGGTCTGGTTGAAGGATAAACAATCGACTTATTGTTTGGCAAATTAATTTTAGGTTTTTAGATATTTAAATAACATCATATAAAAATTTCAGCCATACTAAAATATTTTAAAAAAAATAATTTTTTAATTCGAAATTAGAGTCTGGCACAGTTTAAACAACAATAAAAATTTCTGGTAATAATAGATTCATGTTGCAAAAAGTTCAATAAAATTAATTTTTAAAAAAAGAAACTTCTTAAAATGATTTGAAAAATTGTTATTTTACCTGTACAGGTAGGATGCTAATGGAAGTATGAAGCCAGCAAAGTTGTCAGAGCATCTTATGACTGCTCATCCAGGAAATATATCTGTTAGCTTAGAAGATTTTTCCACTAAAAAGGCTCGGTTTGAAAAAGCTGGTACTTTACCCAAGCTTAGATTTACCCCGACTAATAGCTATTTGTGTATCAAGAGCAGAGTAGTACTTTGGCAGTCGAGACAGAAAGCAATCTGTCGAGCCTAACAAAGGACTTTCTGCTCGATATACACACAAGATTTTTTCTACGATCACACCAAAATAAAATAATTTCTGAATATCTTTTCATTTTTTTGGATCTGCACCAACTTATAAATAGACTATATTCATTTTCGTACTTTAATTTGGATTTCTCCGGAAGTAGATTTAAAGTGACTTTTTTGGCCACCTCGACAATATCTGGCGGTGTATTTGAAAAATAAGTATCACTTGTATCCATTTTTCTTGATTTTTTAAGTACTTACTGACTTATAGTAAAATATTAATACAATTACACAGCACAGAACTATCTCAAAAAATGTTTCAGTGACAATGCACTAGGTTCTTTCTTTGACATATACATACTTGATTCTTATAATCCGTAAGTTATTTGCAAGTATGTTGTGTTGCCTACCTATTGCCATTGTTTGTACTTAGCAGTTTCCAGATTGCAGTTTCGTGTACCTATGTACGTAGGCAACACTTATTACATTAATGTCAGATATTAATTACATTAATGTCAGATATTTTTTAGATTTCCCTATTTCTCATTAAATTATTACGGAAAATACTGTTGGATGCTTTAACATATTAGAAAATCAACTAAAATATTTATTTATTCTACAGTTTATATTAAAATAACTACCATCTCTCTTTTATCTATAAATAAAATTAGGCGTGCGCCAAAGTTACTTTCTGCTTAAGAGCGCCAATAATGTCAAATTATGACAGCTCGCGGAAAACATCAACATTGCGGTCAGATTTGAGTGTGCAAAAGCCTACTTTGGGTAGTGATCGTAGGAAAAAAGCCATGCCTTGAAGAATCTTACAAAGTTGCTTATCGTATAGCCACACACTATCGCGGAAACATCAGTGAAGCCTTGTACGCTGGATATTGTGGAGCTTGTGTGTGGTATGGATAAAAGAAAAAAACTTGAAGCTGTTCCCTGATCAAACGATGTTGTTCATAGTAAAATTGTTGAAATGTCAAATATTTTAAAGCAGGTTATTGCAATTGGATGAAAGCACAGATGTGTCATAATGTAGCCAAGCTATTGGTGATTGTCCGTTACGTACACCGTCAAACGCAAAGTATCAAAGAAGAGTTTCTTTTTTGTGACTCACTTTTGGAGACTACAAAGACATCTGGTTTTGCTGCTCTGATCAATAAAGAGATCCCTCATGTCATGAGGACTCATCGGTTCTTACACCGACAGGCTTTGGCTTCACGAACTTTGCCTTCTTTTTTAAAGGAAGTTATGTCTACATGTGTCAAAATAATAAACTTCATTAGAGCAAAAGCCTTCAACCACCGCCTGTAAAATACTTTGTCAAGAATTGGGGTCCGAACATGGAGTACTGCTTTACTACACAGAAATTCGCTGGCTGTCAAGGGGACAAGTCTTGAAGCGATTGTTTGAGTTAAGAGTAGAAGTGTCACTTTTTCTGGAAGATAAAGTAAGTTCACTTTACGAATCTTTTGAGAGTGAAGATTTCGTACAAGGGGTAGAGTACTTAGTCGATATATTTAGCCATTTAAACGAGATTAACTTGTCTCTTCAGGTTCCTGCAACCGAACGGTTGAAAGGTTTTGTGGGAAAATTGCCTCTTTGGAAAAGGAGGGTGGAAACAGGTAATATTGCAAATTTTTCGTTGTTGGAACAGTTGCTGACACATAGTGATGACAGCACTATGGAAAATACATCAAAAGTGGTACAAACTGAGGTTTCAAAGCATCTGGAAATAATGCAAAAGTCTTTTGAAGATTACTTTAGCCCAGAACAGCTTGACAAAGAAACACGGGTGCGGAGTCCATTTCTAATTGATATGGATAATATGAGCGATGAAGATCTGATTAAAGATGACTTAATTGACATGAGATCTAAAGAAGTGTTGAAAGTTGAATTTCATGGAAACGGTCTTGGCGAATTTTAGTGTTTTTTGAGTCAAGCTTACCCTCTTCTTGTCCAACGAGCTATGTCCGTTTTGATACCTTTTGCTACAACGTATCTTCGTAAGGCACGATTTTCAGCTCTACTGGCAATAAAAACAAAAAGTCGCAATCAATTGAACGTCAAAGATAACAATGAGCCTTGCCTTATCTAAGACAATCCCACAATTTGAAGTGCTCATTGTCGCCAAACAACAGCATCCATCTCATTAGCTATTTCTATTTATATTTATCAATTTTAGTTTAATTAAAGTAAGTTATGGACCAGACATAACAAGAGATGGAGAAAGAAGATTAAAAAGAAACATAGAAATAGAAAAGGAAGCATGTGCAGAAAATATAGTCCGATATATAAAAGCAATGAGACTGGAATGGATGAGAAGAGCACCAACAGAAATATTAAAAAGAATAACAACATGGGTTCCATTGAAGACGAGAACAAGAGGAAGACCACGAAGCAGATGGTGGGATCAAAAAGAGAAGCATTGAAAATCAGAGACTGGAAAACAAAATGCAGAGACAGAAGAAAATGGAAAACTATATCAAATGAGGCCAGCCAGGACAGATAAAAGATTATAGTCGCACTGATATAAGAGGAGTAATCCACCTCGTCAATAGGATTAAACACAGATCCATTGGGCTAGCCATAATCCCTCGGGATTGAAAGGCCATGATGATGATGATGAAAGTAAGCATTACCAATCAAAGTAATTTTTTAAATGATTTTTATTTTCCACAATATTATTTGCCAGGGGGGGTTCGTGGCATTTTAAAAATTCTGAAAGTGGTTCAAGACTGCACATAGTTTAAGGACCCATGATTTAGATTCATTATTATTAATATGATTGTTATATATTTAAAAGTAGAAGATTGAAAGTTTTTAATGTTAGATTAGGTTAATCTGTCAAAAACAAATTAAAAGGAATAAAGAACAAACAAGGAAAAATTGTGGAAGATGAAAAACAATACAAAGAAATATGGACAACGTACTTTAAGGAATTACTAAATGAACCAGTGATAGAAGATGAAATAGGAGAAGAAGCAGAAGAAGAAATTAATACACAAGAACCAACATTAGAGGAAGTAAGAGATATTATCAAGAGAGGAAGTAATGGAAAAGCACCTGGGAAGGATGGAATCAATTTAGAGCTGATAAAACACGGAGGAGACATGTTACATGAAAGAATATATAGATTGGTTAAAAAAATATGGGAAGAGGAAAAAATGCCGAACGAATGGGAAACTGGACAAATCATAACGATACACAAAAAAGGAGACCAGCAAGAATGTAAGAACTATAGAGGCATTACACTATTAAACGTAGCCTATAAAATATTGTCATCACTAATACAAAGACGACTAATAACTGAAACTCAAAATATTATAGGACAATATCATTGTGGATTGATAAGAGGCAGATCAACAACAGATGCAATACACACTATTAAACAAATTATGGAAAAAGCATACGAACATAAATATGAAATAGAAATGTTATTTTTAGACTTTGAACAAGCCTTTGACTCTCTAAAGAGGAACGAAATTATGAAAGCTTTAAAAGAACAAGGGGTAAGCAAAAAACTAAGAAAACTAATAGAGATGACAATGAGACATTCAAAGGTTAGTATCCTGACACAAAAAGGAGAAACGGAAGAGTTTGAAATAAACAAAGGTGTAAGACAAGGAGACTCACTGTCAGCTACGCTGTTCAATCTGTCTTTAGAATTTGTTTTGAGAAAGTTACAAAAGGGAAATCTTAGAACAACAGGAAGTCAATTCATAGCCTACGCTGATGACATAGTACTAGTGACAAAAAAAAGGGAAATCATGGAAAAATTACTAAGGGAGATTGAGGAGGAAGGGAGGAAGTTGGGACTGAAAATTAATGTGAAGAAAACGAAGATAATGAGATTTGGAAAAACAGGACAGAATGGGGAAATACGAATAGGAAATAAAAAATTCGAAGAAGTACAAAAATTCAAATACCTGGGTGTAATGATAGACAATAAAGGGGAAAGAAGAACGGAGGTCGAAGAAAAAATAATGGCAACAAATCGAGCGTACCAAGCTAACAAAAATTTGTTAAAAAGTAAAATATTGACTAGGCAAACAAAGTTGAACATATACAATACAATAATAAGGCCAATAACAATGTACGCAGCAGAAACTATAACTATGACGAAAACAGAAGAAGACAAACTAAGGATAAACGAACGCAAAATATTAAGATCAATTCTGGGTCCAGTGAAGATAGGAGAACAAGAATATAGAAGGAGAACGAACCAAGAAATATTAGAAGAACTGAATGGAGAAGACATAATAAAGAAAATGAAAACTCAAAGAGTCAAATGGCTGGGACATATATGGAGGCAAGGGAAGGAAGCAGTAACAAAGGCTATGCTACAATGGCAGCCGGGAGGGAAGAGAAGACGTGGAAGACCCAGATCTAAATGGTTGGCAGAGGTAGAGGACGACTTGATCAGGGCAGGTGTGACAAGATGGAAGCAAGAAACAAGAGACCGGAAGAAATGGCGGCAAATAAGCGAACGGATACAATAATAAACCGAGGATGGGGACTGATCCACCCCGATAAACGGATTTAGAAAGCGAAAGCGGCGCAACCTCACATGAGGTGTTAAGCCATATATATATAGGTTAATGAATGAATGATATATTTTTATATAGAATAATTAGCTACTGTTGCTTGTACCTTATCCACACTTTTCACATAAATAAATACTTATATCAAATAAATCTGAAACTACTACACTATATATAAATAAAAAATAAGTGCTGTCATATTTACTTTTCTAGTTTTCTTAAAGTAAAGAAAAATCTACAGTTTGGCAACGTCACAGAATTTAGTTTTTCAACGTCATCGTCTTTTTATCGTAAATAAACCATATCACCAAATCTATTAACCCGTTCACTGCTCAGGACGTGTTTACACGTCTCTGCGCATGTCACGCCCAGTGCTTCTGCATTATGTGATTCAGTGTATTCAATTTCAGGCGAGCGTCGCTGGAGCGAATTGGATTTGTGTGAGCGTTCGTGGAAGTGTTGAAACTTTAAAATTTGTGCATCAGTTTTCAATTTCAATGGAAAAGAACTGCAGTGAAACGTAAAATGAATGATCCTCTGAATGAAGCAGAGCTGGAAAGATTGTTGTATGAGTCCGATAATGATCTGGATCCTTTTGCGACCGATGGTGAAGGCGAAGATATGAACTATGACCCAGATGATGATGAAATGGAAGACTCTGATTCTGATGGGGATTCGGACCATAATACCGTATCACAAGCTACACTTGTACCTAGTTCAGCTGTGCAGGTATAAAATGCCAGAACTGTAGCAAGGCGAAAGTAAGGAAGGAACCCGGTATTATTGTCCGAAATGTCCAAACCAACCGGCCCTTTGTGTGGAATGTTTCGATGATTTCCATAAATGATATCTCGTTCACTTTTTTTTAGTTTCCAGACGTATATTAAACGAATAAAATACTGTGTTTTGAAGTTATTTTCATTGAATAATTTCACGGGTGTGTGAACCAAGCCGAAAAATACATACTGGGTGCTCAAGACGTGTATACTCGCTCTTCCGTTTTTTTCAAAAAAAAATGAGAAACACAAAAAGTTCATACTCCAACAGCGATCTACACATATCTTTAGTTGATTGGAAATGAATACTCATTTAGGATATAGGCGAAGTGCTTACTTTATAGTGAGCAGTGAAAGGGTTAATAATTTACGTGACTACAACTGTTGTTACAGGATAGGGGTAGTTTTAGTGATTTTTTAGTAATAACCACTCAATTAAAGTTGCGAAATCAGTTTCTGTCACTATAAATGCTACTTAGTTACTACCCCCGTCTGTTCAAAATTTACAACAACAAATTTTTGCGACATGAAAATTGCTTAAAATCGTAACCAGGGGTTTTTTTGGGACGAGAAATCGACTGTCACAGTCAGTTTTTTGGATAAAATCATTCGTCCACCTTCAAATAGTGTCATGAAATTTCCAAAAAAACGCATTTCCAACATAAAAAGTCTTTTAAATACCACAAAATTATGAATATTGAACTGAAATTCTAGGAGCGTATTCTCAAAAGACTAGTCTACTTTTCAAAACCAAAAGTTACTAATAACCTGCTTAGTTAGAAAGTTAGAACGTTCTAATAATCACCAATCGATTTAGGGGAAAAGTTTACATACCAGTGGATTTTAAATCGATATTTTACAAAAATATTTTTTCCGCAAAATAATCTGTCTACATTAAATTTTTTGTGTTTGTATTGTAGGTAGCAGCAGTCAATTTAAAATAACTGTTTCAACAAAATTACCTTCCATCCAATATTTATACTTATTATGAAAGTTCAATTCCGATTCCAGGGAGTTGGAAATGTGGCGCAGGTCGATATAACATTACCGTAACAAACACAACGAAGACCAACCCTCTGGAGGGCTTTAACTAAACGGGGATATCAAAAATATACCCTAAAACGGAAGTATAAACGGGTAATTTTCATTTGCTCCCCTATGATGTTACTGATATATATTATAAGAAATTTCAATGATTGTCTTTCACGGGTTAGGTCAAAAAATCGTCGAAATATATCATGTCAAAATATTTTGTGTGTTGAAAAAATAAACCCTCGGTTATTTATTTCACCCTAAAATTAATTAGTTTCGGTAAATTTCACTATTAACTCTTCACATTAGAAAAACGCCAACTGCAGGCAAACAAATTAAATGTTTTTGTTCTCTTTTATTGTGATTCAAATTTTATTTCATCAGGTTAATAGAAGGCACTTCATTTCACTGCCAGCGGAGAAAATAATTTAAAAAACAGGTGGCGCTCGGGTAAAATTTTTTTATAATAATGTGACTCTATTTAAGGGACAAATGTTAAAGATGTCACGTTATGTAGTTAACCTTTCCCAGACTTATTTTTTTTTAATAAAAAATTCAATATTTTCATTTAGGAATTTTAGGGGATTGTACTATAGATCCTTTTTCATGGTACACGTAAATATAGACGTTTGAATAACGTTGCATCTAGAAATTAGCCATTTTGTAGCTTCAATATACAGGGTGTCCCAGGACAAAAAACTTAGGAGATGATAGAGAAACTAAAAATAACTATGTATGTATTGCAGTGACATTCACTGATACCTAAAAGATCTAATGTGTCCCCTTACTTCTACTTAGTTTCTGAGTAAAGTCTCAGAGACTAGTAGATCCTTTAGTCCTATTTCCCGGAGGAATTTTAGGATATCTGCAGGCTTCAACTTAGGTATATGTCCCTCTTCTATTCAGTACTCTCCTAGGTGTTGTGCCCTAGGATTCTACATTCTTCTTCCTCCACTATTTTGAGCTTTTTCAGGTTCTCATTCAGACGACAATGTCCCGTTAGGATCCTTAGTGCAGTTTTACTTTGACTTATGTATTCATTTGATCTTAACAGGTTGTAGTCACCCAGAAGAATATTTGATTGTCTAAGTCCTACTAGATCTTTCCAATGGTCAGATCTTCTTTTTTGTTCGACTTTACCTATTTCTTCCAATGTAATATTGGAGCTGATGCCGCAAAAGGGTCCCGACCCCCCAAAGGGGTGTTTCAGTCCCCCTCTTTGCTAGTTAATCTGCTATTTTATTTCCTTTTTTTCTAGTGTGTCCTGGAATCCACAGTAAGGTTACTATATTGTTCTCGCCTAGTTCATTGGCCCGTTAAACTGATTCCCAATTATCTCAGAACAACCTTTGCCTTCTATATCCTTTATCAATATTGAACTGGGCACACTTTCTTATGGCTTGAATTTCCGCTTGAAAGATACTTGGGGTTTTTCCCAAGCTTTCAAAGAGCATAAGTGATAATTGGTCTCACTATGGCAGTCTGCAACCAGCTCAGGATTTTTGGGTTGCAAGCCCAATTTCTCCCTGCACACCATTAGAACCATTTTTGCTTTGTATATAATCTCCTTTTCGTGTTTGTTTCACAGGAGTTTACTGTCTAGAGTCAAACCTAGATACTTGACTTCTTGTCTCCATTCAACCTCGCTCCCATTAAGTTTAATGGTTTTGAGGTTAAATTTTCTCTTCTTAGTGAAGGCTTTGGTAGGGTTGATGTTAAGTCCCACTTGCCTACACCAGCTATTTTTATAGTTCAGACCCTTTTTTGTACGATGTTACAAAGGGTATTTTCGAATTTTCCCCTGGCTGTTATGACAATATCATCGGCATATCAATGGCAGGATATTCTGAGGTCAGTCAAACCACACGGGAGTTCATCAGTCGTCAAGCTCCACATTAATGGGGATGCTACTCCTCCCTGTGGACATCCTCTGGTTGTCCAGATGTCTTTGCTCGACCTCGCCTCTGCTGCTCTAGTGTTGAGCAGTTTCGACATCCATTTGGATATTGTGCTGTCTACACCTCTTCTATTTAATGCTCTTTTGACAGCCTCATGAGGAGTATTGTCAAAAATTCCTTCTATATCCAAAAATGCGCATACTACGGCTTCTTGGTTGTCTAGAGCACCTCGGATATCCGCCGTCAGTTGTACCAGTGCAGTTTCCGAAGATCTGCCATGCTATAGTACTATATATAAAAATTTCTCCCTAGGCCTTTCGTTAACGAGCTATAGGGCTCTAAAGTTGGGAATTTAATATGATTTTTTATTTATAAATATTAAATGGCTTATTGCAAATCAGTAAAATTTTAACCGTTTATAAAGTTATATTTAACAAAAAATTGCCGCATCAACTATTGAACTTAGTCCGTACCGGAGTTCACAAGTGTAGTGTAGATTCCAAAAAGTGTAAAATTTTACTAATTTCTAATAAGCCATTTAATTATTATAATTAAAAAAACATTTTTAATACCCAACTTTAGAGCCGTATAGCTCGTTAACGAATGGTATAAGAAAAAAATTGTATATGAATGAATGGTACGAAGTCCTGGGACACTCTGTATGTTTTTTTGGAATATTCATATTAACAATTAAACAATAAAAATTTCAGCTTCTAATGAAATTAGAAAGACTGATAAAACTTTTAAAAATTCACTTGTACGCCTATGGTAGATGAAAATTTGTGCACTGAACTTTTCGCTTATTCAGCATTAAAAAACTACAATCCTACCAAGTTTAGTGATCCTAAAATTATTTTTCAAAAAAAGAAGAATAAAAAACGGAAGAATCAGTTTTTTGCATTTTACACGACAATTTTGGCGTTATATAAGAAACTTTTTCATACAAAAGTTGAATATTTCTTAATTATCTACAACTTTTATGTCAATTTTTTCGACAAAAACCATTATTTACCCCACAAATCGTGAAAAACCATTTTCCAACCTTGTTGATCCTGTTGGAAATTTTTCAGTTGCCAACCTATTACAATTAAATAAGCTGACTCAACTTCATACTTTAGGTCTAGAACTTCCAGAACACTCTATACGTTAATATGAATATGTCTATCTTTCGATTCCATTAAATCTGTCTGTGAAGTGAGCGTGATCTGTTCCGGTAAAGTGAGTCTATTGATGATGAAACCCTAAATCATCGAGACGTCACAACACCCCTCTGCATACTTCACGCTCCACCACCTACCCATTTAATGCATTAGTTAAAATGGTAATTTTCATAAATTGTACTTTAAGTCATTTGTTCCGATGTAGAACACGAAATAGGGGGTAAAAAGTTGTAAAAAAAACGAATAATTTTTATCGGGAAAACAAAATTATACTTTGCTGTAAGATGCTAGGAACATTTATTGAACAAAAACCTAACCTAAAAATATAGATTAGAACTTACCGTGAATCGCCTACACCAAACAGAGAGCCATCGGATATCCCTAATTCTTTTTCCCATCGGGAGCCTGAGGATTATGTCAGTGTTGTTGTAAGCTCGTAATACCGGTGGATCTCTAAAACAAAGCTGAGTAATAACTCCGAGCAAAAGATAAAAACACTCAACACTCTCTGTTTTCCAGTTTGTGCGGATTTCGAGCAACATGGGGAAGAATTGATTACTTCTCTTGATTTAACAAAAGACTCGTGGAAAAACTACTTTAAATGATACTGACGTTTATCCTTGCTCGAAGTTTATTTTCATTAGATTTAATGAAAGAGAACATAGGTACGTAATACAACAAAAGTACTAAACGGAGAGTTTTTTTTTATATAGGGTGAAAGAAAAAATGTATTCGGAATGAAATTATGGTCAATTCAATTTTGAACAGATTTTTTAAGTTCATTACCGTCATCCGTGGTGAATTCGGACAGTAGTGGAGAACTCGGACACAGTGCCTTTTTTTGCAAGTTTTTTCTTGTTGGTAGCGGCAAAGATTACAAAATATATATAAGATAGTTCACTTGAAGGCGGTCTGATTCTTCTTAGTGTTTTAAACGATCGCCGCACTCATAAATCATATTTACGGCTCCCTTTTGTTGTAAATAACGACACCGCTAGGTACCAGGGAATTAGAAGAGTATATTTTATTCCAAGCTATACAGGGGTAACTTGAGAAATATATATTTAAATAGGATGATTTATTAAAGGTTTTTTTTATATAATGTTTTTAAATGTTAATTATTTCGAAAAAAGTTCAGGATATGAATTTGAAAAGGAAAGTTTCGGTATAAATAAAAAAATATATCAAAATTTTTAAAATGAATCAATTGACAGATTTTATTCAACATTTTAGTAATTTTGTGATGCTTATTGAAGATCTAGCGGTTATTTATACAGAATAACACAAATTAAATTATACATACTTATTGGCCACCAGAATAATAGGACCACTAAAACAATTTTTATCTTTAAATTAGACACTCCGTATTTTTTAGATTCACAAGGTTAAAACAGTAAAAACATATTATGCAGCTGCAGGATATATTTATTAATAAATTAGATATGTGAATTTTCAAATTTCTGTGAATACCCAGTATCTATAAGTACTAAATAACTAACTAATTTATTATTATCTAATATCTTTGTTACAATAGTTTAAAAAAGTCGAATTCCGTATTTGATAATAACTAATTTAATACCCACCTCTCAACGTCTTTGGGACGATAAAAGGATATTTCTGGTTTTCCCACCTTGCTGGAACAACCGATCACAGCACAACACACAGGCATTTTAAAACCACAATTATAATATTATTAATGTTACTTTTGGAAGACAGGAGTTAAAATAATGCGAACAAGAAATTTTACTTCCGGAACGTTTCCCGAAAAACTAAATGAAATACTTCTACAAAGTTTCTAGAGATTGTAGGCACATTTCTGGCCCTTAATTGCTTCTCTATATTTTTATCATTGTTTACATTATAAGTACTTAAAATCAAGACTGCATTCAGAATTCGTGGGAAAGTGATAAACTACCATTTATTATGTATACAACTAAGACTATTAACAAATATCACAAAATATTTATTTTATAAGTTTTGCTATTGAAGAGGAAAATATGAATATTATTTTTTCCTTATTGCAATAATTAATTAATAAATTTAAAATATCTATAAAACATAAACACGAACAACGAATTCTAAAATACCAGCGCTTGATAGGCGACAACCCGTATAATATGCAAAATTAAATGCTAGTAAGGATTTAGCGACATACTGTAGCATGGCGCCAACCGATAAGTCACCAGACAGTAACCGGCGGTATGAATCCTTTGATCGATAGAATTCGTACGAGTGAACAATCTTATATATATTCTGTAATCTTTGGTAGCGGTTATGATATTTTCAAGTTAGTAAACCAATAGATGTGACCGAGTATAGACGTAGTTTATGTAAGTGAAGTAAAAACTAGCTAATTTAACAGTAAGTATTTATTTCATGGCTTTTATGATTTGTTGATGTTTTACCTTTTTTCAAAACTGTGCAGACAATTGAGAAATATTTCTTTGTGCTATTTTACTCTATGTTCAAAAAGTTATCTATAAACAACAATTTAGCATAAAAACATTGTGACATTTGACCTTGGTTATTGGTGGAGGGGGTTAATTAAAAAAAATTGTTCATAGGTGGGGTGAACTCGGACAGCCATGCCTAGTAGATATAAGAAGAAACTCGGTATTCAGTTTATGAACTATTCGCCAGTGACCTTGCAACTCGCTTTAGAAGATGTTCGACAGGGCAGAAGGTCCATTCGATAGGTTTCACAAAACTATAACATTCCGAAATCAACAATTAGCGACAAACTAAGAAACATGCACATTCAAAAACAAGGTGGGCAGACCGCCCTATCGGCAGAAGATGAAAGATTTTTGTCAGAGGGGATCCAGAAATTTGGTAAATGGGGCTTTCCACTTACACGATTCGATATAAAAAGTCTCGTCAAGAACTATTTGGATCGCAAGGGAATCAGGATACCAAAATTCCAGGAAAATATGCCAGGTGATGATTGGTTTTATCGGTTTTTTGAAAGAAATGAGCGTCTGACTGAGCGACTGGCACAAAACATTAAGCGTGTCAGGGCAGTCGTAAGTAGAGAAATTATTGTGGAATATTTTTCAAATTTAAGGGAGATGTTAGATGGAGTGCCAGATACAAACATTGTCAATTATGACGAAACAAACATAAGCGATGACCCAGGTCGTGTTAAGGTCTTGTGTCGAAAAGAGTCAAAACGAGCTGAGAGAATAATGGATTCGAGTAAAATCAGCATTTCTATCATGATGGCCATTTCTGCATCTGGCCAACTACTACCGCCTTATACCGTGTATAAGGCAACACACTTATATCCATCATGGGTGGAAGGAGGAGTAAAAGGTGCTTTCTATAAAGTGGTTGGTTCGACGGGCCGACTTTTGAAGACTGGTTTGATAAGATTGCATTGCCGTATTTAAAAAACCTCGAAGGACCAAAAGTAATTATAGGAGACAATCTCTCAAGCCATGTTTCACCACATGTCCTCCAGAAATGCGAAAGATACAACATAAGATTCATTTTATTTCCATCCAATTCCACGCACCTTCTACAACCCCTAGACGTTGCATTTTTCGCTCGTTTGAAGAAAAATTGGCGAGCAACTTTAACAGAATGGAAAACAAACAATAAGGGAGTTATTCCAAAATCAGAATTTCCTTGAATTTTTAAAAAAGCTTTAGATAAGATGGCGCCAACAATGCAGCAGACCATCAAGTCGGGATTTCGAGCATGAGGGATTTTCCCTCTGGATTCAGAGGTTGTGTTAAGAAAAATTCCAATATGTAGAGATGAGGATGAAGTTGCTGGTGAATGGTCCCAAACGTTTGTCGGCTTACTCAAAGATAAGCGATTTGCTGAAGAGCCCACGCGTAGAAGGGGCAGGAAACTGAATGTTGCTCCGGGGAAAGCTGTAAAATGTCCAAATAGACAGAACTCCGCGTCGCCATCTCAAATGATGATCATGAAGCAACAGATGAAGAAATTGAGAATCACGACGACGAAGAAGAAATTGAGAATCACGACGAAGAAGAATGTGAGGTTGACGGTGCAGGCACCTGCCAAAACGAAAATAATGAGAAAGTTGATTCATTTGAGAGCTCAGAAAACGCAGTTATAGCACACTTTTGTCATAGTTAAATTGACCAACAAAAAGTTAACGAAAAACTATGTCGCCTGTGTCAAGGAAGTGATTGATCCTGATACATATATGGTTCATTTCCTAAGAAAGCACGATTCTCCCAATATGGGATATTATTATTCTCACCCCCAAATTAAAGATGAAAGTGCAATTGAAAGACACCAATTAATCCTTCTTCTCCGATCTGTAAAAGTTTCAAGGGGCCGATATCAGTTTATACTTCCAGATAACATAAACACTTCTTAGTTTATAGAAAATATGCAATGTTCCTACTCACACCCAAATATTTGTTCAGTTTCTTTCATATTTTTATTAAAGAATGTGTTTTTTCCTTTGTTTTTTAATCTGTTATTTTTTAGTAGGTAGAAAATGAATTTTGTTTATTGTTTGTGAATAAAATGTCGAACGTTTCTCAAATATTGTGTTTTTCTAATAACCCATGCCCAAAAATTTCACCTTCTGCATTTACAGATGTTCTAGGATATTATTTTTTTTATTTTTTGTGTCCGAATACACCTTAGTGCATTCTAAAATTCGATTTTTAGCTACAAACAATGAGTGTCCAAAATCACCCCAGACATAGGGATGAATTCGGACACTATATATGAAAAAAAAATATATTAAAATATGAAAGTACCTATATTTTTTTTATGGAATGAGAAGGTAAAGGATATGAGTATCTAATTTAATTCTTTCACATTTATTAAATAAAAACTGCAGATGCTATTTGCAAAAATACTCCAAAATCGTCCGATTTCACCCCGGATGACGGTACCTCAATCACTATAAAGGAATTTGTACCAAAAACTTGGGAGATGATAGAGAGAGTAAGAATAATTATAGTACTTCATATAAATATTTTACGTTACGCCTTTCGTTAACGATCTCTAGGGCTCTAAAGTTAGGAATTAAAAATGGGTTTTTATTCATAATTATTAAATGGCAGTAGATGTTTAATGAAAGACCAAAAGGGTCAAACAAAAAAGGTAATGACAGCGGTACGAAGTCGTTTTTGAGGAGAGTCAATGACCGCAGTCGACCTTTATATAATAGGAAAAGTAAATATGAGGTCAATGCAGAATCCATTTAATTTTAAGTGAGGTAGAGATCTTGTTTAAAATATTCAAATTTGGCGCTCTTACAATCGTTCAACCGCCCATGCATGCGCGCCACTAGAGGCTGGCGCGAGGGAGACAATGACCTTCCCGCTTTTAAGCCAGGCAGTCGCTGCTAGACATGGGTTGCGAGTACATCCAAATAGATTAAATCTAACAATATTGAAGAGCAGTGAATTGCAGTAGTCACAGTGGTCATAGATGATAGTTCAATACTATTATAACGCCTCACAAAGTTTTTGAAAAATATTTTTAAAAACGCAGAAGCCGTTCATTAAGAAGCAGCAACTACTTCTCGGGCTATATGCCCCGACAAACATTGGATTACACTTCTAAGTTAAACGGGGTTGGTATATCTGCAAGATATAACCAACCACTCTGGTTGCAATTAGAAGGGACAACATCACTTGTAGACCGGTTTCGGAGTATTTGCGCCTCATCAGTACAAGGTAGATGTCAATATAGAATTTTGGTTTGTGGTTAGATGTGGGAATGTCGCTGTTATCACATTTTGAATATTTCCTTTACTTGGGTTAATATATTGATGTGATTTCAGCGTTGTTTCCAGTCCAGGATTATGCTCTCAGAGCTCTTGGACGGAGGATATCCACCCTGTACTGATGAGGCGCATATACGCCGAAACCGGTCTACAAGTGATGCTGTTCCTTCTAATTACAGACCAGAAAGGTTGGTTATATCTGTAACATCTGAGAATGCTCGTGCACGATTTCTCATCGATAGGAGTACTCTCTCACTCATCGCTCACATGGTCCTTAAAAACCCTATTCACGATGATTCGACTCATTTTGTCCAGCGTTGCCAAATGAAACGAGTATCTTTGACCTATTATTAGTTCTAATGTACTGTTAGTAGGTAACATGACCACACTCTGTTTGAGAAGAAAAGTTTTCCGACTGGATGTGATGTGAGAAAGAGTGGAAGTTACGGTTTTGTTACTTTTGTTATAATAATTTATTGAAAAGAAAATATAGTTAGCACATCCAAAAGAGCTGTTAAAGTGTCTTTATTTGGGCGAAAATGTTTAAAATGATTAAAATCAGACAAGCAAAAAAGGATCTTGAAGTTGGAAATACAGGATAGGTATGTTATTTGCAGCTTGTTCTTCTGCATCTTCAACATTGTCTATTAGCATTTGCATAAGTAAATCGTCACCAATCCATTTTAAAAACAATTACTCCAAAAACGACAAAAACTAAACTTGCATTTAATATTTAATCATAGAGACTAGAGAAACATATGACATATGTCAAGTTACAATCTTCAATTTTCATTTCGTTGACCTTCATCTATCTAATTCTGTGACTAAAGTCCATTCTTTCAAAGTCTAGCAATTCTCTTGGTTTTACCCAGTAGAGTACTCGTATAGGAGTATATGAGCATTCTCTTATATTTCCTGAATAAAAATTTCATAATTATAGGAGAGTGACATGCGCAGTAAAGCTACATTGTGAGAGATAGCTCCTTTCTACAAGACCACTCACGCAAGTTAGTGTATAGGGCTCCTGATATACCAACCCCGTTTCATTGACCTTTACAAAAATGACATTTTACGTACTAATTTCCGAATGAAAAATCGATTATATTTGATGGCAAGTATTTTTCGTCCGCTAAAACGTTAACATATCCAGATTTCCGAAACTTATTGCATTTTTGAAAAAACAAAGCGTTGGGTACAAAGCAAAAAAAATTAGATTATTTAGTCGAGAGAAAATAAACAGATATCTTCGTGATGGCCCAGATGAAACTTATCTTTTGCACAGCGGACAAAAAGAGATTGCGGACAAAAAGTACTTGCCTCCAAAAATACTCGATTTTTCATTCGGAAATTAGTAGAGGAGAAGGCCCGAATATGGGCCCCCTCTACAATTCAGTATGAAATAAAGCGACATCTGTGTAAAATAGCTAAAAATACTCTTACTAGATAGGTTAGGTTAGGTTAGGTTTTTGATGAGTGGGTCTATAAGGCCCTCCACTGCGACTCGCAAGAGTCTATTGTGGCTCACACCTATTCAGATTTCACCAAACAAATTCAGCTTCTTAACAAAGCCAAGTAGTTTATTTGGTGAATGATATTTCAGGTCCGAGGGCGAGAGAGAATCCCTGCCAAACATCAGATACCTGATTCGAGCCGCGGCGGGGCAGGCACAAATTATATGCTCTGCTGATTCATCATCTTCCTGACAAAGACGGCAGGTCGGATCTTCCGACAGTCCAAGTTTTAGCATATGATGATTCAGATGACAGTGGCCTATTGAAAGACCTGTTAGACAACGTAGGTCATGCCTGCTATAGTCTAACATTTGATTGGAGACATTCTTCGAAGGATGTATGAAAGCCTTTGAATGAACCAATCCTGGTAAATTATGCCAGAAGTCTAAAGCTCTTCTTGCCGTCCAGGTATTCAGTGTTTGTTTGGCAAAACTTAATGCGATGCCAATTATAGGTTCTGGTCCGATAGAAACACGTACGGCACCCTCCCTTGCAAGAGAGTCTGCCTTCTCGTTTCCTTCCATGCCAGAATGGCCAGGGATCCAGACCAGCAATACTTTATTGAGTTCTCCGATTAAGGAGAGTCTTCTTTGGCAGTCTAAAACCAATTTCGACGTTACACGGTGAGAGCTAAGTGCTTTCAAAGCCGCTTGGCTGTCCGAGAAAATTTTTATTGTTCTATGTATGAGATTGGCTTGCTCCAATCTCTCCACACATGAAACAATGGCGTAAATTTCCGCCTGGAATACGGTTGCATAGGATCCTAGAGAGGTTGAGATTTCTGTCCTAGGTCTGCGCCCGTATACACCTGCACCAGAGCCTGAGGTTGTTTTTGATCCATCTGTGAACCATCAGCTGTCTGCTCTTAATAGTTCATCCTTACGGAGGACCCATTCGTCTTTATTTGGATTTAGGACGGTATAAGGCAGGCCGTAGTTTACTGTTGGAGGCATTATGTCAGAGGTCATTCCCAGAATACTGTGACTTTCAGTGTCCACTAGCATTCTGCTTCGTTCTGTATAAGCCTGATTTGTGCATTTAGAAATATGCACAATTCTGTAAGTTGTCCATCTAGCCTCTCTTTCCAAAAATATATGGAGAGGAGGTAGGTCCAGAAGGATTTCCATGGCTGCTGACTGTGTGGAGCTGATAGCACCAGTAATTGCCAGGCAAGCCTGTCTCTGTAAACCAGAGAGCTTTGCTTGGGCCGTTCGCTGTAAAGCTTTTGGCCACCAGGCAGTAGCTCCATATGTGATCATTGGTCTAACGATCATCACATATATCCAATAGATTTGTTTAGGTCCCAAGCCCCAAGATTTTCCACAGATCCTACGACATGTCCACAAGGATAGTCTGGCCTTATGGATAACTTTTTCCAAGTGAGCGTTCCAAGTAAGTTTCATATCTAGGATAATCCCCAAATATTTTACTTCCGCAGCAAATGGAATAACCTCACCATTGTAGGAAAGTGGTGGAATATCCTCCAACTTTCTTTTCCTAGTGAAGGGAACTATTACAGTTTTACCAGGGTTAACAGACATCTGTTCCCTCTGACACCAACTGTGGACATCGTCCAACGTCTTTTGGAGGGAATTATATGCTACCCTTCCTGACTTGGTCTTTGCCAAGCTGACAAGGTCGTCTGCATACGCTTGCATTTCTACCCCTCTTCTTTACTAGATAGGTTACCATTTTATCGATAGTGTGCTTTAGAAATGGAATTCTTTTGTCAACATGGGGTGGTGAATGTGTTTATGGATATCTGAAAATATATTTAGAGGTAAGTTCTCCACGAATACCTATTTTGTATATTATTATCCCACTAGAATTCAAATATTCGCACCATCGTGTTGTTTTAACATTATTAAGGATTATTATGAACTCGTAGATAGTGAGTCCCCTAACCACAAAAAATAAAAATTAATTTTGTTTGGAAAACACGTTTTGCTCGTAATTTTGCCATATTAGGACCTGTTTTTAAATTTAATATTTTTTTCCAGGTTCCATCATGCCACGTAACCAACCAAAGTACTTACCAAAGAATTTAGGAAAGAAATGAAAGTCCGATGTTATGGTTAGGGCATTGGACAATGTGAATAACCAACGTATCAGTGGCGGATTTACACATTTGCCGCCAGTAGGCTATCCAAATTTTGCCGCCCCTACCGACCTCTACAATTCTATACCCTCATTGGCAATCATGTTAATAATTAATTATTTTAATGTCGATCACATTTCATCACAGCAGGTATGAAAGTTTCACAATACCATTTTGTACATTTTTTGTACAACAAAGCAAAGGCGTTTTGGTTTTCTTGGCTTAAGGTAGATCTTAGACAATTTCTCTCTCGTTTCCAACAGCAAAGAAAGCTTTTTTCAACTGCTGTTGCTGGTGAACATAGAGCTATATGCGAACAGCTAAATACAAGTTAGCATGAACGTTTAGCAAATTCTGTTTCCACAGGAACGAAGATCTTTTCAATAGTTCAGATAGGCCAGTTCCTGCATTTATAATAATGGAATTAAAGCATGGGATTATAGCAAAGACATATTTATGAAGACATCCGTGCCTAGTGATGAACAAAGCAAGAACCAAGACCAATACCAAGACAGCCTTGGTAACGGAATCGGTCTTGCTTGTCCGGTCTTGGTCTTGCTAAAATACTTCTTGTAGTCTTGGTCTTGGTCTAGCATATTCAGTCTTGGTCTCGGTCTTGGACTTGCTCAAATACTTGTAGTCTTGGTCTTGCGTACTCAGTATTGGTCTTGGTCTTGCTCAAATAGTTTGTTACTTACTACTTACGTCGTTTTGGAACATTTTCGAGTCTTTTGATAGGTATAAATTATAAATGATCAACAATTCATATCTAGAAATCTTAAACACACAAAATGTTTTGTTTCGACGCAAACATATATTCAAGTTAAGAAAAATATTCTCATATATCCAATTTAAAACGAAAGAAGTTGTAATTTTTAGTTTAGTTTTGCACTTTGGTATTGATCTTGCATTCTTTGTCTTAGTTTTGGTCTTGTTCTTGTTCCTTCGGTCTTGGTCTTGGTCTTGTCTTGGTCTTGCTAGTGTATGTATGATCTTGGTCTTGGTATTGCAAAATCGTAAGACCAAGACGGATTTTGCTCATCACTAGTCCGTGCCCACGCTCCCCTACATATTGGACCTAACAACATTTAGGTAGAAAAATATGATTTTTCATTTATTTTTGGAGACATTCAAATGTTGGTTCCAAATTTGCCGCCCTAGGCTCCAGCCTACTCAGCCTAGTGGTAAATCCGCCACTGCAACGTATGGGCTTAAAAATCGCAAGTAAATCTTTCAACGTACCAAGGGATTTTTGAAAAAGCAGAAAGAGAATAACCAGACAGCTGAAGAAGTAGTTCAAACCCAACTAGGACGAAAAACAGTCTCAGGAGAAGAGCTAGAAAAAGATCTGGTTCGATATATTTGATCCATGGAATCCAAGTACTATGGATTAACAAGGAGGGATATTCGAAGAATGGCATATACTTTAGCCTACAGAAATGGGATAGTACCTAAACATACATTTTTCGCCAGAGCATTAGGTTTCAACAAATAAAATGCGAAGGAGTTTCTTTATCATTTACACAGGGCGTACACAAAACACAACTTCTCGCCACATAGAATTTTCAATGTCGATGAGACAGGCTTGTCAGTTGTGCAAAGCAAGGTTGCTCAAGTGATTGGAAGAAACGTAAAGAGACAAATAGCGTCAACTACCTCCGCAGAACGTGGCTCATAAGTTACGTTTATCGCAGCCATGATCGCGGGTGGTCAGTCTGTACCACCCATGTTGATGAGACATTTTATAGATTTCGTCAATCCTACCGAATATTCACCAGTTCTACTTTTGCTGGATGGGAATTACAGCCATACGAGAAATTTGGATGTCATCCAGCTGGCAAGGAATAATCACATTTTGAGCATACGCAAAAACTTCAGCCGCTGGGCAAAACCTTTATGGGCAGTTTCAAGGTTTACTATAGTGAGGAGATTCGAAACTGGCTTCGAACTAATCAACGTGCGATTATTCAGTTCGATCTGGCTGAGCTTATCGGAAAAGAATTTCTAAAGTCACAGAGAGGTGAAATTGCTGCAAATGATTTCAGGTCTACCGGCATCTACCCCTTCAATCCTCATATTTTCTCAGTTGCCGACACACGACACCACTTGCAGTAAGGAAAAATACAGAAAATAGCGTCATCTCAGAACCTCAGCCAGGATGTTCTAAGTTGGCAGACACAAATCAGATTTCAGCAACTCCTGAGAATGAAGGTGGGGCACCATCTCCATCAACAGGCTCTGGATTCGCTGTATCTCCATTCCATATTGCACCCATCCCTGTCATGAAGAAAAAATCATCGTATCGCAGGAGGAAGCCATG
This sequence comes from Lochmaea crataegi, assembly GCA_947563755.1. Lineage (NCBI taxonomy): Eukaryota > Metazoa > Arthropoda > Insecta > Coleoptera > Chrysomelidae > Lochmaea > Lochmaea crataegi. The sequence continues at coordinate 46,894,304 of OX387423.1, read as the reverse complement.
CAAATCTCAAGTTATCACTTCATCACCATATAAAAATGACTTAGAGCAATCACTTTCCACCCCTAAAACGGCAGGGAAGGCATGTAAGAAACAAAAGAAACTAGATGATGATTATTCTGATAGCGATAGCTCAGAAAACGGACGATTAGTTCCGGCTGACGATGACATGGATATCGATGATATCTGCCAAATCGCTCCAGATGATGAAGATGCCGCATGCCTGTTTTGTGATGGTCGTTTTTCGCAAGATCACAGAGGGGAGCTATGCCTCATGTGCAATATGTGGGCACATGAGCAATATTCGGGTGCAGAGAAGGACAATTGTATTTGTGATTTTTGCATCATTTCCATTGTAAATATTATAATATGTGTGTTTCATGATAGGGGCCCATATTTCATACAGTCTGCATTCTTATGTAAAATTGGGGATAGAAGGAAATGAAATAGCAGATGAACTAGCAAAGAGGGGGACTGGCACACCCTTTTGGGGGCCGGAACCCTTTTGCGGTATCAGCTCCAATGTAATATTGGAAGAAATAGGCAAAGCCGAAGAAAAGAGGAGATCTAGTAGGACTTAGGCAATCAAAGATTCTTCTGGGTGACTACAACCTGTTGAGATCAAATGAATACATAAGTCAAAGTAAAACTGCACTAAGGATCCTAACGGGACATTGTCGCCTGAATGGGCACCTGAAAAAGCTCAAAATAGTGGAGGAAGAAGAAGAAGAATGTAGATTCTGTGGTATGGAAGAAGAAACCTCCATCCACATACTTGCGAACTGCACAGCAATTCAGAATCCTAGGACACAACACCTTGGAGATTACTGGATAGAAGAGGGACATTTACCTAAGTAAAAGCCTGCAGATATCCTAAAATTCCTCCGGGAAATAGGACTAAAGGAGCTACTAGTCTCTGAGACTTTCCTCGGGAACTAAGTAGAAGTAAGGGGGCACAATAGATCTTTTAGGTCTCAGTGAATGTCACCCCAATTTACATACATACATATGTAAAATTGACATAATTTCATATTTTTTCTCAAATCACAGTAACTTTTGCCTCTTTGAAACTTTGTTGCTTCTACAATAATTATGGAAGAGTCTTTGGGCTATGTGTATTCCAATTTTCAGGTCTTTTTTCCCAAAAAAATATGAAACTTGTTGATAAAAAACAAAATGGGGACCCATATTCGGGCCTTCTCCTTTAATTTTTCGTAAAGTTCGACGAAAAAATGTAATATGCACCTCGGCGGAGAACTGCCTAGTGTCTCGACGGCTTGCTAGCCTCGGATATCAATTTGCAGGCCCGACTATAATAAATAACTATTGAAATAGTTTTGTTTGCCAAACACGCCGATCGAAATAGATTATATTTGAAAAATGGAAACATAAGCTTAATTGAAAATTTTAATACAGAAATAAAAAAATCCATTATCTAGCATGCTTTACGGTGACTAATTCATAACGAGTTAACCAGACATGTCATGAAATTTTATAGCGAATTCATTTTATTGTAAAAAATATTAACTCAGCTAGAACTGGACAGAAAGGGATTAAGGAAGGACAGAACCGAACTAGTTTAAAATAATATTTTTTGCACCTTTTACGACTGTAAATTCCAAATTATCATTTTATTGATCCACTGGTGAATTAAATACCGTCCCACATCGCTGACTACGAGTCTGATTCTCAAATATCTGGTTTCCTAGATAGACACAAGCGCTCCGTCTCTCTCACCAGTTAATAAAGATGTTAAGCTGACTTCATCACAATTGCGTTTCGACCCTTCTGTTTTCTCTGTTGTCTGCTCGTGCGTGTTCTCCTTCAGATTCTCCCTTCGTCGGTATACAATCCAACTTGGTAATGCTTTTTTTTTTCAAGAAAATCACGCATTTTAACCAGAATTTTCTGATTTGACTCTTGAGAAATAAAAATATAGAAACCTTCTAAAAATCCCCTCTTCATTACGTAATATTTCTCGACGTCCCATTAAACGGCTTACATTTATCTTTCGAAAACGTTCTAAGCCGATTATTTTGTAGCCATGGCGTACGTCGTGAAACCGAGTGCACGTAAAAACTGAGCGTTTATTTAGTGTCGTGAAAGTTGTACAAACATAAATTCCCTAGTTGTTCCGAGTTTTAATTACATACTTGAAAATGGTAGTTAGTTAGCGTTGTTTGGTGGTTTTGAAAACTTACTAAGCTTGTTTTTGTATCGAGTAATTCATAAAGTTTTAATTTCATTCGAAGATACACTTAAAGGTTCGTTCCAACTGGCGATAGAACCGTTCTAGGAATCGTTCGCGCAAGTGCTGTATTTATTTCGCGTTCCAACTGATTATAGTATCGTTCTTGGGACGGTACAAAAACTACCTTCTGGAAGGAGTGATAAAGTTGATGTGTCCATTCCTAATTCGAGTTTGCTCACTATACAGTACTTGATATGATTCCAGGGTGTCTTTTCACTAAGAAATGTGAGTCCAGGACACACTGGAATAGAAGGAAATGAAATAGCAGATGAACTAGCAAAGAGGGGGACTGAAACACCCTTTTGGGGGGCAGGAACCCTTTTGCGGTATCATCTCCAATGTAATATTGGAAGAAATTGGAAAGATCTAGTAGGACTTAGACAATCAAATATTCTTCTGGGTGACTACAACCTGATGAGATCAAATTAATGCATAAGTCAAAGTAAAACTGCACTAAGAGTCTTAACAGGGATCCTTAACTGGACATTTTCGCCTGAATGGGCACCTGAAAAAGCTCAAAATAGTGGAGAAAGAAGAATGAAAATTCTGTGGCATGGAAGAAGAAACCTCCATCCACATACTTGCGAATTGCACATCAATTCAGAATCCTAGGGCACAACACCTAGGAGATTACTGGATAGAAAAGGTACATTTACCTAAGCTAAAGCCTGCAGACATACAAAAATTCCTCTGGGAAATAGGACTAAAGAAGATACTAGTCTCTGAGACTTTCCTCAGGAACTAAGTAGAAGTAAGGGGGCACAATAGATATCTTAGGTCTCAGTGAATGTCAATCCGATATACATACATACATACATACTGGGTAAACTCAAGAGAGCGTGGACTTAATTACCAACTTTAACTTTAAATTTCCAATTTTAAATGTAAATTCTGAAGTTTCCGATGTGAACTGTAAATTTTCTCAAATTTACAATGTTAATTTTATTGAATATCCAATATCGACTGTTGGTTTGATGAAATTTTCAATTTTAACTTAAATTGCAAATATAAATTTTTGTAAATTTCCAATCTCAAGTGTAACTTCTTTTAAATTTTCAATTTTGACTGTGTATTTCCTTAAATTTCCAGTTTTAGCTCTAAATTTTGTTTAATTTCCAATTTCAAGTGTAACTTTAAATTTCTAGTTTTAACTATTTCAAATGTAAATTTTTGGTTAGTTTTCGATGTGACCTGTAAGTTTTGTTAAATTTCTGTCAACTCTAAATTTTGACAAATTTCTAATTTCAACAGTGTATTTCCTTAAATATCCAGGTTTAGCTGTAAGTTTCTGCTAAATTTTCAATTTCCAGTGTAAGTTCTGTTAAATTTTAATTTTAAATTTCCTTAAATTTCCAATTTCAACTGAGAAATTTCTTAAATTTCCAGTTTCTTGGAAAATTTTTAATTTTAGCTGTAAGTTTTGTGAAATTTGTAATTTTAACTATTTCAAATGTAAATTCTTGGTATGTTTTCTATGTGAACTGTAAGTTTTGTTAAATTTCTGTCAACTCTAAATTTTGACAAATTTCTAATTTCAACAGTGTATTTCCTTAAATATCTAGGTTTAGCTGTAAGTTTCTGCTAAATTTTCAATTTCCAGTGTAAGTTCTGTTAAATTTTAATTTTAAATTTCCTTAAATTTCCAATTTCAACTGAGAAATTTCTTAAATTTCCAGTTTCTTGGAAAATTTTTAATTTTAGCTGTAAGTTTTGTGAAATTTGTAATTTTAACTATTTCAAATGTAAATTCTTGGTATGTTTTCTATGTGAACTGTAAGTTTTGTTAAATTTCTGTCAACTCTAAATTTTGACAAATTTCTAATTTCAACAGTGTATTTCCTTAAATATCCAGGTTTACCTGTAAGTTTCTGCTAAATTTTCAATTTCCAGTGTAAGTTCTGTTAAATTTTAATTTTAAATTTCCTTAAATTTCCAATTTCAACTGAGAAATTTCTTAAATTTCCAGTTTCTTGGAAAATTTTTAATTTTAGCTGTAAGTTTTGTGAAATTTGTAATTTTAACTATTTCAAATGTAAATTCTTGGTATGTTTTCTATGTGACCTGTAAGTTTTGTTAAATTTCTGTCAACTCTAAATTTTGACAAATTTCTAATTTCAACAGTGTATTTCCTTAAATATCCAGGTTTAGCTGTAAGTTTCTGCTAAATTTTCAATTTCCAGTGTAAGTTCTGTTAAATTTTAATTTTAAATTTCCTTAAATTTCCAATTTCAACTGAGAAATTTCTTAAATTTCCAGTTTCTTGGAAAATTTTTAATTTTAGCTGTAAGTTTTGTGAAATTTGTAATTTTAACTATTTCAAATGTAAATTCTTGGTATGTTTTCTATGTGAACTGTAAGTTTTGTTAAATTTCTGTCAACTCTAAATTTTGACAAATTTCTAATTTCAACAGTGTATTTCCTTAAATATCTAGGTTTAGCTGTAAGTTTCTGCTAAATTTTCAATTTCCAGTGTAAGTTCTGTTAAATTTTAATTTTAAATTTCCTTAAATTTCCAATTTCAACTGAGAAATTTCTTAAATTTCCAGTTTCTTGGAAAATTTTTAATTTTAGCTGTAAGTTTTGTGAAATTTGTAATTTTAACTATTTCAAATGTAAATTCTTGGTATGTTTTCTATGTGAACTGTAAGTTTTGTTAAATTTCTGTCAACTCTAAATTTTGACAAATTTCTAATTTCAACAGTGTATTTCCTTAAATATCCAGGTTTACCTGTAAGTTTCTGCTAAATTTTCAATTTCCAGTGTAAGTTCTGTTAAATTTTAATTTTAAATTTCCTTAAATTTCCAATTTCAACTGAGAAATTTCTTAAATTTCCAGTTTCTTGGAAAATTTTTAATTTTAGCTGTAAGTTTTGTGAAATTTGTAATTTTAACTATTTCAAATGTAAATTCTTGGTATGTTTTCTATGTGACCTGTAAGTTTTGTTAAATTTCTGTCAACTCTAAATTTTGACAAATTTCTAATTTCAACAGTGTATTTCCTTAAATATCCAGGTTTAGCTGTAAGTTTCTGCTAAATTTTCAATTTCCAGTGTAAGTTCTGTTAAATTTTAATTTTAAATTTCCTTAAATTTCCAATTTCAACTGAGAAATTTCTTAAATTTCCAGTTTCTTGGAAAATTTTTAATTTTAGCTGTAAGTTTTGTGAAATTTGTAATTTTAACTATTTCAAATGTAAATTCTTGGTATGTTTTCTATGTGAACTGTAAGTTTTGTTAAATTTCTGTCAACTCTAAATTTTGACAAATTTCTAATTTCAACAGTGTATTTCCTTAAATATCTAGGTTTAGCTGTAAGTTTCTGCTAAATTTTCAATTTCCAGTGTAAGTTCTGTTAAATTTTAATTTTAAATTTCCTTAAATTTCCAATTTCAACTGAGAAATTTCTTAAATTTCCAGTTTCTTGGAAAATTTTTAATTTTAGCTGTAAGTTTTGTGAAATTTGTAATTTTAACTATTTCAAATGTAAATTCTTGGTATGTTTTCTATGTGAACTGTAAGTTTTGTTAAATTTCTGTCAACTCTAAATTTTGACAAATTTCTAATTTCAACAGTGTATTTCCTTAAATATCCAGGTTTACCTGTAAGTTTCTGCTAAATTTTCAATTTCGAGTGTAAGTTCTGTTAAATTTTAATTTTAAATTTCCTTAAATTTCCAATTTCAACTGAGAAATTTCTTAAATTTCCAGTTTCTTGGAAAATTTCTAATTTTAGCTGTAAGTTTTGTGAAATTTGTAATTTTAACTATTTCAAATGTAAATTCTTGGTATGTTTCCTATGTGAACTGTAAGTTTTGTATAATTTCCGATGTCAACTCCAAATTTTGACAAATTTCCAATTTCAACTGAGTATTTCCCTATGTATCCAGGTTTGGATGTGAGTTTCTGCTAAATTTCCAATTTCGAGTGTAAGTTCTGTTAAATTTCGAGTTTCAACTTTAAATTTCCTCAAATTTCCAGTTTCAACTGAGAAATTCCTTAAATTTCCAGTTTCTTGGTAAATTTCTAATTTTAACTGTAAGTTTTGTGAAATTTCTAGTTTTAACTATTTCAAATGTAAATTCTTAGTAAGTTTTCGATGAGAACTGTAGGTTTTGTTAAATTTCCGATGTCAACTCCAGATTTTGACAAATTTCCAATTTCCACTTTATATTTCCTTAAATATTCAGGTTTAGCTGTAAGTTTCTTCTAAATTTTCAATTTCGAGTGTAAGCTCTGTTAAATCTCCAATTTTAACTTCAAATTTCCCATTTCAACTTTAAATTTCCTTGAATTTCCAATTCCAACTGAGAAATTCCTTAAATTTCCAGTTTTTTGGTAAATTTCTAATTTTAACCGTAAATTGTGTGAAATTTGTAATTGTAACTATTTCAAATGTAAATTCTTGATAAGTTTTCGATGTGAACTGTAAGTTTTGTTAAATTTCCGTTGTCAACTCTAAATTTTAACAAATTTCCAATTTTAACTGTGTATTTCCTTAAATATCCAGGTTTAGCTGTAAGTTTCTGCTGAATTTCCAATTTCGAGTGTAAGCTCTGTTAAATTTCCAGTTTTAACTTAAAATTTCCTTAAATTTTTAATTTCAACTGAGAAATTCCTTAAATTTCAAGTTTCTTGGAAAATTTCTAATTTTAACTCAAGTTTTGTGAAATATCTAATTTTAACTATTTCAAATGTAAATTCTTGATAAGTTTTCGACGTGAACTGTGAGTTTTGTTAAATTTCCGATGTAAACTCTAGATTTTAACAAATTTCCAATTTCAACTGTGTATTTCCTTAAATATCCAGGTTTAGCTGAAAGTTTCTGCTGAATTTCCAATTTCGAGTGTAAGCTCTGTTAAATTTCCAGTTTTAACTTAAAATTTCCTTAAATTTCTAATTTCAACTGAGAAATTCCTTAAACTTCAAGTTTCTTGGAAAATTTCTAATTTTAACTCAAGTTTTGTGAAATATCTAATTTTAACTATTTCAAATGTAAATTCTTGATAAGTTTTTGATGTGAACTTTAAGTTTTGTTAAATTTCCGATGTCAACTCTAAATTTTAACAAATTTCCAATTTCAACTGTCTATTTCCTTAAATATCCAGGTTTAGCTGTAAGTTTCTGCTTAATTTCCAATTTCGAGTGTAAGCTCTGTTAAATTTCCAGTTTTAACTTAAAATTTTCTTAAATTTCTAATTTCAACTGAGAAATTCCTTAAATTTCAAGTTTCTTGGAAAATTTCTAATTTTAACTCAAGTTTTGTGAAATATCTAATTTTAACTATTACAAATGTAAATTCTTGATAAGTTTTCTATGTGAACTGTAAGTTTTGTTAAATTTCTGTCAACTCTAAATTTTAACAAATTTCCAATTTCAACTGTGTATTTCCTTAAATATCCAGGTTTAGCTGTAAGTTTCTGCTGAATTTCCAATTTCGAGTGTAAGCTCTGTTAAATTTCCAGTTTTAACTTAAAATTACCTTAAATTTCTAATTTCAACTGAGAAATTCCTTAAATTTCAAGTTTCTTGGAAAATTTCTAATTTTAACTGTAAGTTTTGTGAAATTAGTGATGATATTCCATGTGAAAATCATGGCAACACTGCGTATATACTGAGAGAGTAGCTGTACCATCGTAAATACGGCTTAGAGGTAGCATGTGAGCAGCGACAGAGATAGTGATCTCATATGAGTAAGTTCTCAGACGAAAGCTCTCTCGAGTTAGTGAATAGGCTCCCAGAACGGTTCCTAAATACCAGTTGGAACAAACCTCAAGAAAACTATCAAAATCAAAGTTAATAAAATATTTTCAGTCTTTGTAGCTCAACCACAAATCCAAATTCCTTTGTTGATGACCATCCCCGAGGTTATGACATTTTTCATACTTCCTTTCCACCTATAGTGATATTCGATAATTTTTACCTAATCTCCAAAATATACACGTGAAATCAGTTAAGTTGAAATAGAAAACCACAAAATTCAATTAAAATATTCATCAATCTATCCTCAGGGGTTTCACAGATTTTCTCCTCCTCCCAAAACATTTAGAGGGATATCCCTAATTATCCTAATAGTAATATCTGTATCCTTTTGATGATTTAAATAATGAGCGTGGAGCTTTCGATGAGGGGACTATGTCACAGGGGTAACCAGCCACCCTATTTCAAGCGGGTTTTACACTATATTTAATCAACGCGAAAGGGGAAGATGAATAACTGACGAAAACCTATTTAGATTCAAATAGATACAAGCGGTAAATAGCCGAATGTTATTATGACCTTCAGATCGATGGGTTTCGAATTTAGTAGCTCTATTTTCAAAACAAGAATATTTCGAAGGTAAGATAGGACCATCGTAAAAATCTAGTAGAGCTAAGACAATCAAATATACTCCTGGAGAACTGAGTGGAAGAATGGGAAACAATAGATATTTTAGCATCTATTAAAGATGACAGAGGAAAAAGGGTGACCACTTTACTTATTTTATTAATGCTTCACATTTAGTTCCTTTATCCACATTCTCACTCAGTAGTTAGTATGCATTGCTAAACTTTTCAAGGTGTTCAGCTCATTGTATACCTCAATCTTTGAAAGGCCAACTATTTATGTGGCTACGCTGAGTAAATATACCGTTCCCGGCTTTTGTAAGGGATGGAAAAGGAAATTTTTAGGGAAGGTATCGCTGGTTGCATAGAAGCATTTACAGGGAGACTGATACCCTAAGATGTAAAAGGCTGGAGAAAGTCGTAAAACCTTAAAAGGATGAGTATTGATTGTAGATTGTAGAGCAGGAAAATCGCCGTTTTGTTGGAAAAACTTGATGAACACGATACGTATTGTTCGGATTTCGAGTCAAGACTCGAGGGAAAGCCGATGTTTACGTATCCGGAGAACGAGGTAGGAGATTTTTCGTGTTGGCTGTAGGGTAAAGTGGCGCATTTATGGAAATTCGGATTGAAATGCTGATTGAACACATTAAAGGGATGTCGTGAAAAAATGTTAAATAATTGGAATGCTTAAGATGGTTAGCTAATGGTATAGCTCAATTTTTGTAAGGCCAACCATTTATGTGGCTACGCTGAGTAAATATACCGTTACCAGCTTTTGTTAGATAGAGAAGAGAAAAAGCTGGGACGTTTTTTGATAAAGGTACCGCTGTTTGCAGAAAAGCATTTCAGGGAGACTGATACCCTAAGATTTAGAAGGCTGGAGAAAGTCATAAAGCCTTAAAAGGATGAGTATTGATTGTAGATTGTAGAGCAGGAAAATCGCCGTTTTGTTGGGAAAACTTGATGAACACGGTACGTATTGTTCGGATTTCGAATCAAGACTCGAGGGAAAGCCGATGTTTACGTATCCGGCGAACGAGGTAAGAGATTTTTCGTGTTGGCTGTAGGGTAAAGTGGCGCATTTATGGAAATTTGGATTGAAATGCTGGTTGAACACAAAAATAAAGATGTCGTGGGGAAATGTTAAATAATTGGAATGCTTAAGATGGTAAGCTAATTGTATAATTCAATTTTTGTAAGGCCAACCATTTATGTGGCCACGCTGAGTAAATATACCGTTACCAGCTTTTGTTAGATAGAGAAGAGAAAAAATTGGGACGTTTTTTGATAAAGGTACCGCTGTTTGCTGAAAAGCATTTACAGGGAGACTGATACCCTAAGATTTAGAAGGCTGGAGAAAGTCATAAAACCTTAAAAGGATGAGTATTGATTGTAGATTGTAGAGCAGGAAAATCGCCGTTTTGTTGGGAAAACTTGATGAACATGGTACGGATTGTTCGGATTTTGAATCAAGACTCGAGGGAAAGCCGATGGTTACGTATCCGGCGAACGAGGTAAGAGATTTTTCGTGTTGGCTGTAGGGTAAAGTGGCGCATTTATGGAAATTCGGATTTAAATGCTGGTTGAACACAAAAAGGGATGTCATGGGAAAATGTTAAATAATTGGAATGCTTAAGATGGTTAGCTAATTGTATAGATCAATCTTTGTAAGGCCAACCATTTATGTGGCTACGCTGAGTAAATATACCGTTACCAGCTTTTGTTAGATAGAGAAGAGAAAAAGTTGGGACGTTTTTTGATAAAGGTACCGCTGTTTGCAGAAAAGCATTTACAGGGAGACTGATACCCTAAGATTTAGAAGGCTGGAGAAAGTCATAAAACCTTAAAAGGATGAGTATTGATTGTAGATTGTAGAGCAGGAAAATCGCCGTTTTGTTGGGAAAACTTGATGAACACGGTACGTATTGTTCGGATTTCGAATCAAGACTCGAGGGAAAGCCGATGTTTACGTATCCGGCGAACGAGGTAGGAGATTTTTCTTGTTGGCTGTAGGGTAAAGTGGCGCATTTATGGAAATTCGGATTTAAATGCTGGTTGAACACAAAAAGGGATGTCATGGGAAAATGTTAAATAATTGGAATGCTTAAGATGGTTAGCTAATTGTATAGATCAATCTTTGTAAGGCCAACCATTTATGTGGCTACGCTGAGTAAATATACCGTTACCAGCTTTTGTTAGATAGAGAAGAGAAAAAGTTGGGACGTTTTTTGATAAAGGTACCGCTGTTTGCAGAAAAGCATTTACAGGGAGACTGATACCCTAAGATTTAGAAGGCTGGAGAAAGTCATAAAACCTTAAAAGGATGAGTATTGATTGTAGATTGTAGAGCAGGAAAATCGCCGTTTTGTTGGGAAAACTTGATGAACACGGTACGTATTGTTCGGATTTCGAATCAAGACTCGAGGGAAAGCCGATGTTTACGTATCCGGCGAACGAGGTAGGAGATTTTTCTTGTTGGCTGTAGGGTAAAGTGGCGCATTTATGGAAATTCGGATTTAAATGCTGGTTGAACACAAAAAGGGATGTCATGGGAAAATGTTAAATAATTGGAATGCTTAAGATGGTTAGCTAATTGTATAGATCAATCTTTGTAAGGCCAACCATTTATGTGGCTACGCTGAGTAAATATACCGTTACCAGCTTTTGTTAGGGAGAGAAGAGAAAAAATTGGGACGTTTTTTGATAAAGGTACCGCTGTTTGCTGAAAAGCATTTACAGGGAGAGTGATACCCTAAGATTTAGAAGGCTGGAGAAAGTCATAAAACCTTAAAAGGATGAGTATTGATTGTAGATTGTAGAGCAGGAAAATCGCCGTTTTGTTGGGAAAACTTGATGAACACGGTACGTATTGTTCGGATTTCGAATCAAGACTCGAGGGAAAGCCGATGTTTACGTATCCGGCGAACGAGGTGGGAGATTTTTCTTGTTGGCTGTAGGGTGAAGTGGCGCATTTATGGAAATTCAGATTTAAATGCTGGTTGAACACAAAAAAGTATGTCGTGGGAAAATGTTAAATAATTGGAATGCTTAAGATGGTTAGCTAATTGTATAACTCAATTTTTGTAAGGCCAACGATTTATGTGGCTACGCTGAGTAAATATACCGTTACCAGCTTTTGTTAGATAGAGAAGAGAAAAAATTGGGACGTTTTTTGATAAAGGTACCGCTGTTTGCTGAAAAGCATTTACAGGGAGACTGATACCCTAAGATTTAGAAGGCTGGAGAAAGTCATAAAACCTTAAAAGGATGAGTATTGATTGTAGATTGTAGAGCAGGAAAATCGCCGTTTTGTTGGGAAAACTTGATGAACACGGTACGTATTGTTCGGATTTCGAATCAAGACTCGAGGGAGAGCCGCTGGTTACGTATCCGGCGAACGAGGTAGGAGATTTTTCGTGTTGGCTGTAGGGTAAAGTGGCGCATTTATGGAAATTCGGATTGAAATGCTGATTGAACACATTAAAGGGATGTCGTGAAAAAATGTTAAATAATTGGAATGCTTAAGATGGTTAGCTAATTGTATAGATCAATCTTTGTAAGGCCAACCATTTATGTGGCTACGCTGAGTAAATATGCCGTTACCAGCTTTTGTTAGGGAGAGAAGAGAAAACATTGGGACGTTTTTTTATAAAGGTACCGCTGTTTGCAGAAAAGCATTCACAGGGAGACTGATACCCTAAGATTTAGAAGGCTGGAGAAAGTCATAAAACCTTAAAAGGATGAGTATTGATTGTAGAGCAGGAAAATCGCCGTTTTGTTGGAAAAACTTGATGAACACGGTACGTATTGTTCGGATTTCGAGTCAAGACTCGAGGGAAAGCCGATGTTTACGTATCCGGCGAACGAGGTAAGAGATTTTTCGTGTTGGCTGTAGGGTAAAGTGGCGCATTTATGGAAATTCGGATTGAAATGCTGATTGAACACATTAAAAGGATGTCGTGAAAAAATGTTAAATAATTGGAATGCTTAAGATGGTTAGCTAATTGTATAGATCAATCTTTGTAAGGCCAACCATTTACGTGGCTACGCTGAGTAAATATACCGTTACCAGCTTTTGTTAGGGAGAGAAGAGAAAAAGTTGGGACGTTTTTTGATAAAGGTACCGATGTTTGCAGGGAGACTGGTACCCTAAGATTTAGAAAGCTGGATAAAGTCATTGAACCTAAAAAGGATTATTATTGATTGTAGGACAGGAAAATCGCCGTTTTGTTGGAAAAACTTGATGAACACGATACGTATTATTCGGATTTCGAATCAAGACTCGAGGGAAAGCCGATGTTTACGTATCCGGCGAACGAGGTAAGAGATTTTTCGTGTTGGCTGTAGGGTAAAGTGGCGCATTTATGGAAATTTGGATTGAAATGCTGGTTGAACACAAAAATAGGGAAATATTAAATAATTGGAATGCTGAAGATGTTTAGCTAATTTTATAACTCAATTTTGTCGAACAAAAAAATATGGATGTCGTGGGAAAATATTAAATAATTGGAATGCCTGAGGTGGCAGTTTGGATTAATTTTAGTAGTAAGTTGCAACTGCAATTTAAAAAAATAATTTACCTTTTAAACTCCGTAGAAATTGTAATAAACTCTCTACTCAAACCGGACTATAACTTTAAAACCAAAAAATAAAAAAGCTAGCATGCATAAGGCCTTTATTGCATCTCGTCCCTAACCAACTCCACATTCAAAGCTTTCTCTTTTCCTCCGAGCTTAATATTCCCAAGTTGCTATGTCATCAGTTGCGGCTTGATTGTGTGGGATGTTACAAACTTTCAGTACCATTTATTCGAACCAGAAATATAATCTCCCTTATGATATTCTCTGTCTCTCTTTTATTATATAAAATTGCTACCCATATATAGTCGGGGGTTGTCTTGTTGTAACGTCTTATTAAACTTTAATTACACCAGGGCTCAGTTTATTTATAGATATAGTTCAAATTAAAACGAACTCTCTATAAGGTATTCATATTATATTCTTTATTGATCCAAAAAGTATTGCAAAATTCAGGGTGAATCACGACCAGGTTTATAGCAAAGCTGTAATGTTTTTGATATATTTTGATATAATATACAGAATGTCCCAACAAAGTGAATCATACCAAAGTTATAGTCCGTTAACAATAAGCTATGGTTTAAATTTCTTATACCGTTTTTTAAATTTAAATTTTTAGTAAAATCGACACTGCTTTTTCAGAAAATTCAATAAAATACAGGGTGTTCTATAAGAAAAAATATAACCTCACTTTATTAATAGATATATTTTTACCTTCCATTATAATCCTCTGGATACGGTATGATGATTCCTTCAGGACTAGGTCTGGGAGAGTTCCCGATCCAGAAAAAAGCATCCGGACCAGTTCCATCGTAACAAAATCCTTTGATAAATATGGTACTTTCGTCTACAGCGTAGACAGTACCCTTAATACCATGAGCGAACTCCACCAGTCTCCCAATTTTTTTGCCATAATAAGGCTCCAATGGTTTGACACACAGACCTACAAAATCATTAATTATATTAAAAAAAATTAAAACGATTTTTAAACATAAAATTTGTAAAATCCATTAAAAATACTGACAATTTAAATACGCGCCTGACTCGGTAGGCAACTCAACTTACTAGCAGGACCTAGAAAGGTTAGGTAAAGCCCGGTTCTGACGGTGCAATTCATCAAGGCAATTTAAATGTAGCAACATTTCGCCGCAACATGTCTTCTTTCAAAGTTGCTTGAGCGTTCACACCATGGTCATACTAGGTTTGTTCCAACTGGCAATTATAAACCGTACTGGAATCGTTTCGAGTACTGTACAGTACGCAAACTCGAATTTGGGATGGACACATCAACTTTATCACCCCTTCCAAAAGGTACAGTTTGTATACCGTCCCAAGCAGTCCCAAGAACGATATTAATCAGTTGGAACGGGAAAGAAATACAGCACTTGCGCGAAGGATACCAAAAACGGTTCTAACGCCAGTTGGAACAAAGCTAATATTGTAGCAATTTCTTAGGGAAAGTTAGTCACACCAACAGAAGTTTTAGGTTTGCGTAAATAAAGTTACCAACTTGCTGTAACTTGTGTTCATTGAGTTTTCGAGGACTTGCTACGGCTTGTCCAAGACTTCAACTCTCTGTGCATTGCCCTGCGACATAGATGGGTGATGGGTTGAGCTACCTATCGGAAGCGTCCCCAGGGACGTCATGCAAATGAAAGAACTGGTCCATTGGTGAATAAGGAGGGGATGAGGGCTATAAACGCCCAACATCGTCAACCGAATACCCAATCGCTGACAAGCTCATGACGCAAACCTCGAACTACATAACACAGCAACTACCCGCTTACTAAGGCCTGTGAGAGGCATGCCGAACTATGTGGATAGGGAAGCTTGGCTTAGTTGCCTGGCCTGTGTGGATGAGGACCACTATAATAACCTCCCAAATCCCAAGGTTAAGTGGTCGCTGAAGGGATGAATGGCCGTGGGTTATTCGGCCTCGAGACCACTAACCTCGGGGCACCTGGCGCACCCCGTTGCATTTATACTTGCACCTGTATAAGGAGCTCTGCAGGTACCTTTCTCCTATACTCGTGGGAACAAATATAGACCAAGAGATAACAATAATTATTACGGAGCCTATAGAGACTCCTGGTAAAAGGGATTTGGAAGATCCGTCAGCAATGGAGACAGAAGAGTCTCCAACGCAGCCAGAAACTTCTGAATCCCAAGAGAAAACCACGCCACCAGGAGACGTTATAGCGAATCCTGTGGCAAGAAAATCTTCGTTCGGGAAACTTTCAGGTGCCCAGCGTAATAAGCTGAAGAAAATGAGGGAACCAGAAATTGGTGCTGCCGACTACCTCAACATCAAAACAGGGTGTAAACCAGCAGACAAAGGGCGTTAAGCGAACTGTGTCAGCCAGGAGCACTCCCGAGGAAAAGAAAGATACGTACTACTGGTACCGGTATTGAAACTGGTATTAAATACAGCGTGGCCCTCAAAGGGATCAAGGCAGCTGTGGTCCTAAAAAATTTCCCAGAGACGGTTGTCTCTGAAGATCAGGTAGGGTCTATAAAGAACCTAACTGAAATGATCGACGAGGTGCAGAAGGCGCCAGTCGATACATGGACGGCTACTAAGGGGTAATCTGTGACAATGAGGAGTCCTTCATTATAACGAGAGACTATTTGTCACAAAAAACCAACTGGAAGCACATCAAGAGTGATGAACTTCCAGAGCAGCAACGAGTCCTCGCCCTACTTCCTGAGACTAAAAAAGAAGATCTGAAAGTGGGGGTTGAGGAGTCTCGAGAAACAGAATCCAGGGTTGAAGGTTGATCGCTGGATGATCATCGGCTCCAACTCATCCGACAGGGGACTGCATGTGAGTCTCCGGATTAACGAGGAGTCCATGAAAGGACTGGTGCGGGTTCAATGGAGACCGTACTATCTATTCCAGCGGGCCAGTTTTACAATCCTGGAAAACTCGACCGAGGAGGGAATAGGTACTGACCGAGAACCTATACCATCAAGGTTCTACAAGCAGCACAAAAAAACAGCATCCGCTGTCCTTCAACAAAGAGTGGTGCCTGAAAACATAGACATTGTTCTAATTCAAGAACCTTGGATAAACAAAGGTGAGATACTGGGGCTTAATATTAGGGGAATGGGACTGATAATGGGAAATGATCGTACTAAAATAAGAACTGGTATTTGCTATAGATCCGAATACAACTTGATGCCGATTATGGAACTATGCACGGGTGACATGGTGGCTGCAAATATTATACTCGAAAAAGATGGGGTAGTACAAGAGACAATAATATTGTCTCTGTATCTTCCCATCGATTCAGAAGAACTACTGCAGGGGTCTAACATGGAGAACATGATGGAATACTCAAGGAGACATAATCTGGATGTCATTGTAGGGGTTGATACCAACGCACACCATAGCAGTTGGGGCAGCAAAGACAATAACACCAGAGGTAAAAAACTATTTGACTATTTATGTACTACTGAACTTGATATTGCGAATGTGGGGTAATACGCCTACATTTAGAACATCGAGGGGGGAATCATTAATAGATGTTACTCTTTGCACTTTACGTGTCAGGGAGATGATTCGCAAGTTGCATGTATCGGATGAACCATCTTTATCCGATCATGCCCAAATATACTATGAAATTAACGTAGAAAAATCGGTTATTAGAACATACAGGGATCCTAAGAGCACTGACTGGGTATCTTATAAACAAGACCTGCTTTCTAAAATCCGTTCATACCTAGGCAGACCAAAAACTGCTGAGGATTTAGAGGGAGCAGCCGCTTGGCTGCAACAGTGTACACTAACATCTTATCATAACAACTGCCCGATAAAGGAGAGTCGCTCTTCTAAACAAGCCATCTGGTGGAACAAAGAGCTGACATCGCTAAGGAAAGAAACAAGACGCTTTTTCAACAAATCGAAAAAAAACGGGTAATTGGGAAATAAAGCTAAACTAGGTACATATATTACAAACATAAAAGAATCCAAGGAGAAGTCCTGGAGAGAATTCCAAACTAGTTGCTTTTACGAATAGAAGAGTTCTCTCGCAGGGTAGAGTACTGTTGTTCGGAGAAGAACTAGAAATATCCAAAGAAGTTAAATATGTGGGATTCCAAACTGAATTGGAAGGCACACCTGGAAAAAATTACTACCAGGGCGACTAGGCTTTTCTGGCAATGCAGAAGAGTTATAGGCAAAACCTGGGGAATACGACCTGAGGTGGTTCACTGGCTCTACAAAACTGTGATAAATTGGAACCAGTTCTATTTCGGTGCAACTCGATTGCATTGATCAGATGCATGGTAGTAACACCTAAACTGCATGCAATTTTGTCGCCGTGTTCGAGTTGCAGAGACGAAATTGCATCGTCAGAACCGGGCTTAAAGTTACCTTTGGCTCAAGCACTTTTTGGTTAAATAACAATAAAAATGCTCTTAAAAGATGTTTCTTTAGGGCAACAAACTCAAATTCATGATTTTTCAGCAATTTTACAAGTAATTTTAATGACCATCTCCTCGTCTTTATAATAATAGTTTTTTGATTTATTTACCTTAATTAAGTTTCTACCCTTCAAAAAGGACTTAATTAACAAAAAATCACATTTCTCTTTAATAATATATTTATTTTCAACTATTTTAATTCAAAAATTGATGTGTATATTTTTTGATTTTATTTGAAAAGGGCAAAAAGGGCTTGTGTGCTCTATAACAGAATCAATTTACAGGTTTCGATAATGATTGCAGGAGACACCACACTACAACTCAATAAAAGCTCATAATATATCGAGTTACGGACCCTAGCTCTGCAATATATTCTCCCTAACGATACAGGGTGATCCAAAAATCAGAAAGGTTTTAGTTTTAACAGCGGAAAAGTATTTTTTTATAAGAATATTAGAAATGTTTATTACACTAGGACATATTTCGAATAGATTTTCATACTTTTTGGTCCCCAAAAACGTTTTTGTAAGGTTAGAATCCTTCTATAGGTAAATAATATTGAAGAAATGATTCTTGTAGACTAGAGAAAGTTCTTTTCTATTGCAGAAAGCGCAAATATCACCTGAGAGAACCAAAGCTGGCGTACTTACTAACTGATAAGATAAAAAAAGAAAAACATTCCTGTGTTTAACCTACAAATTCATTTTGGATTTAATCTAATAAGATGAAAAAGAAGAAAATTCTTATATTTAACTAACAAAATCAGTTTGGATTAAATCTTATTGTCTCCCATAAAATTAGTACATGAAATAAAACGTGGTTATTACTACACAAAAATTTGTCATTATGAGGATATTTTATTATCGATAACTGCCGTAAACGCGACAACAAGAAGTCATAAAAGTCTCCCCTTCAATGATTATCATCCCTCTTTTGGAAATAGAAGCTATACATTAAAAGACCGGTGCCCGGAGTGTGACTTAGGGGAGTTTGCACCAATGAACTCTCTATACAGAGTGAACCAAGAAGGCAGATAGTAGTTATAAGAAAATTTTATTTTCGCATAAAAGAAGAAGAATGAATATAAAAATAGAATATTAGAAACAGCTAAAGAAATATGTGGAACTAGTAAAAAGAACAACTATAAGAAAAAGACCGCTTGGTGGACAGAAGAAATAAAAAAACCAAATAAAACTTAAAAAGAAGATGTGGAGAAAGTACTCGAGTAACAGATGTACAAAAAATTATGAATTCTACAAAAGGGAAAGAAAAATAGTGAAAGAACTAGTATTTCAGGCTAAAAAGGAAACGCGAATAGCATTTGGAGAAAAAATGGAGAGTGACAGCAAAACGAACCAAAAATTATTTTAGAAAACAATGAAATCCTTACGACAAGAAAAAAACCGGACACGACAAGTATTAAAGATACAAATGGAGAATTGCTGACGGAAATAATGAATAGACGCAGATAATACTTTCAAGACCTACTAGATGGACAACAACAAACGGAAAAAGAAAAAATAACTAACGATTACCTGGTAGATAAAGAAAAAGATGAAGGTATGAAAATGGAAGACATAATAGAAGTTATACGAACACTTAAAACGGCAAATCTCCAGGATATGACAAACTTACAACAGAGATGTTTAAAAATCTGGGACAAAAAGGAATGAGTTATCTACTCGATAGATATCGAAGAATAAAAATATATTATTCTAACGCTTACAAAAATGTTTTGAAAAATATTTTTCAAAAACATCGACCGTTCAACGAAGAAGAAACAACTACTTCCCTGGCTACATGCCCCGACAGACATTGAATTATACTTCAAAGTCAAACGGGGTTGGTAAATCTACAAGATTTAAACCAACCATTCTGGTTTGCAACTAGAAGGGACAACATAACTTGTAGACCGGTTTCGGCGTATTGCGCCTCATCAGTACAAGGTATATGTTATCGCCCGTTGTTGTAAGCGTTAGAATAATATATTTTTATTCTTCGATATCTATTGGTATACCGCTTTACTAAATACGACAATTTTACAGGAAACTGTGATAATTCATTTTTGTTTCAAGCTCACGGGCTTGTCACTTTCGAATTTTGGTTTGTGACTTGGAGGTGAAGGTGTCGCTACTATCGCAACTATCACTTTTCCGTCAGTGGAAGGTATGTATAGTTGGCGATTGTAGAGATAAATTCAGTTCGGGGTTAACTCTCGTACGATAACATATACCTTGTACTGATGAGGCGCAATACGCCGAAACCGGTCTACAAGTTATGTTGTCCCTTCTAGTTGCAAACCAGAATGGTTGGTTTAAATCTTGTAGATTTACCAACCCTGTTTGACCTAGAAGTATAATTCAATGTCTGTCGGGGCATGTAGCCCGGGAAGTAGTTGTTTTTTCTTCGTTGAACGGTCACTGTTTTTGAAAAATATTTTTCAAAACATTGTTGTAAGCTTTAGAATAATATATTTTTATTCTTCGATATCTATTGGTATAACGCTTTACTAAATACGACAATTTTACAGGAAACTGTAATAATTCGTTTATCTACTCGAAATAATCAAAACGGCATGGGATGAAGTACAAATACCTGATGATTGGAAAATGGCACTGATCGTACCAATTTATAAAACGGGAGAAATTACAGAGGAATAACTCTACTTAGCACGGCTATGAAAATATATGAGAAAGTAATAGACAAAAAACTGAGACCACAACATAGAAAGTACATTAGAAGAATCGCAAAGTGGTTTTAGAAAAGGAAGAAGCATACAAGATCACCTTTTTACAGATAAATTCTTAGCAGAAAAATTACTACAACAAGGTAAAGTAGCTTATGTTGGTTTCATTGATTTGGAAAAGGCTTTTGATAAGGTACAACGGGAAGCGTTATGGGACATTTTAAAAAATAGAGGAGTTGACAAGAAGACAATAAGAATAATAGAAGACTTATACAGTGCCCGTCTAAAGTCTATCTATTTCATGAACTATAGAACTTAAATCAATAATTGTTTGGGTGTCTGAAATGGGGTACAAATGCAACGTTTTTGATAGTATTTCGTAACGTCACCATTCGGACGGCCGCCATTTTGTAAGATAATTTTAAATGGGATCATATGGCAAGTAATACCTTATTTGAATGCTCGTTCCAAGTCCTATTCAACGTCACCATCACCAGTTTAGTGGACAAAGTGGAAGCGTTATTAATTCTTGGTAAAACTAGAAGTAATTTGCACGCAGCCGAACGAATGTTTAATGACAGGCATCCAGATCGGCCAATATCAAGGAAATACCTAAGGGAGCTATTAGAAAAATTTCAGAGGACGGGAAACGTTAATGACGATAAGCGAAGTGGATGGCCAAGCATCACAGAAGATAAACAAATTGGAATAGTTGCGGAAATGGTAGTGAACCTGTGGTATTTCTGAACATGCTCCTAGGCAATATTGGAACACTCCATTTATATAGACGTTTTCACATCAGTGTCATTTTGATAGACTTTCCAATATGACATGATATGACTGGGGATAGATATTAACAGATTCACAAGTTGACATTTTAGACATGCAATACATTTTTCACTAAGCTTTTGTAGTTGATTTCCAATAAAGAGTTTACCTTGAAACTACGGGGTTTTGTCATACTACAAACCCATCACAAGGCACCTCAAAAGTTGCAGATACTTGTGAGGTGTGTCCAAAAAATGTACAAAGAATTTTAAAGAAACATAAATTTCACCCTTTCAAAATGAAAATGCTCCACCAGCTGACAGAAGATGATCCAGATCGCAGACTTGAATTTTGCGAGAAAATAGATGAGAAAATATCTCAAGAACCCGATTATCTCAAAACAGTGTGTTTAATTCTTTCTTAATGGTAACACTCAGAAAGTGCGATACTGGAGTGACCCAAATCCTCACATTTTCCATGGAGGACACACCTATTTCCCTCAAAAAGTAAATGTGTGGGCAGGGATTCTAGGAAACTACATTGTTGGACCTGTATTTCTGAACACGAATTTGACCGGAGAAATATATTTGGAAATGCTAGAGAATGCTATTGAACCCCTAATCCTTGAAATACTTGAGGATCATCCTAATAAATTCCGTGATTTAGAGATAACTTTTCAGCAGGATGGTGCTCCTCCCCACTATTATGGACCAATAAGGTGATATTTAAACGAGCAGTACCCTGGTAGGTGTATAGGTCGACGGGATCAATAGAGTGGCCTGCACGTTCTCCTGATCTGACACCACTCGATTTCTTTTATGTGGGGTTATTTGAAAACAAAAGTTTATAGTTTGCCAGTCGGCACCGTTGAAGATCAAAAACAAAGAATTCGTGAAGAATGCAGATCGATTTCTCCAGAGATCCTTGAACGCGTAGAATCTTTTATTGCCAAGAAGTAAACGGTGGACATATTGAGCATCTTATTTAAACTTGTTTGTTTTAATTAAAAAATTTTTTTTGGATTATTTCTGTATATTAACGACAGGTTATGTTAACTTTTGCGTTGCTATGTTATTTCAGTCTGTACTTCAATTGATGCTTAAAGCCAGTATTGTAATGACTGCTCTTCATAAAGAACCTATTTAAAGTAATAACAAGTAACAATTTTCCCAATTTGGCGTTTTTGTGTTGAAATTCATAAATACGTAGAAATAGTCTGATCGTGATGGTGTCGTTGAACAGGACTTTGAACGAGCATTCAAATGAGGTATTACTTATTGCCATCTGATTCCATTTAAAATTATCGTACAAAATGGCGGCCGTCCGCCATTTTAAATGATGACGTCACGAAATACTATCAAAAACGTTGCTTTTATACCCTATTTCAGACACCCAAACAATTATTGATTTAAGTTCTATGGTTCATGAAATAAATAGCGGGGGGGGGGAGACTTTAGAGGGACACTGTATAAAAACAACTTATGCCGTGTAATTCGCGAAAAAAAAATTTCAGAAAATTTCAAAACACAAAAAGGACTAAGAGAGGGAGGGGGATGAAGTCCACTATTATTTATTATCTTTATGGATGAAATTATAAAACGATGTTCACCAAAGATGAAAAAGCTACATATAGGCTACAGAAATTTACAAAGAATAAAGATCGCTGAAGGAGCCTTTGCAGATGACTTATGATGGGGACAGAAACGGACCTAAAACAGAACTTCGACACGTGGAATAAAACTTTAAAAGAGAATGGGATCAACATAAATAAAACCGAAACAAAATTGATGCAGATATGTAGAGACAGTAGTGAGTATATTACACTACAAGGGCAGAAAGTTTGAGATTCCTGCACTGTTCAGGGATAGTTCAGGATTCTCAAAATTTTTGCCCGTGTAGTGTATACTATTTTTTCTACAACTGCTATGAAAAGTGACGTATTTCTCATACCTTACTTGATTTCAAAACCAAATATTGCTCATACTGTGAGAAATAATATTTCTCACGGCACTTTGCCCACGCCACATATATTTATATGGAGAATCAAATAAAATCGACAAAAACTTAGTAGGCTACTGTCATCTTTAAATACCTACTTAGTTGTCACAAAACTGTCAGATTATATTAGAAAATATGTTAAAATTTTCAAAAAATTGTCAAAAATTTTGAAATATGGTCAAAAATTGTCAAAAATTTGGAAAAATGGTCAATAATTGTCAAGAACTGTCAAAGTTTTGAAAAAATGGTCAATAATTATAAAAGACTGTCAAAAATGGTCAATAATTGTTGAAAATTGTCAAAGATTTGGAAAAATTGTCAAAAATGGTCAATAATTGTCAGAATCGGTCAAAAATTGTCAAATATTTTTAAAAATAGTCAATAATTGTTAAAATTTTGAAAAATGATCAAAAACTGTCAAAATTTTTGAAAGTTGTCAAAAATGGTCAATAATTGTCAGAAACTGTCAAAAATGGTCAATAATTGTTAAAATTTTGAAAAATGGTCGAAAGTTGTTAAAATTTTGAAATAATTGTCAATAATTATAAAAAATGTCAAAAATGGTCCATAATTGTTGAAAATTGTCAAAATTTTTGAAACGTTGTCAAAAATGGTCAATAATTGTCAGAACCTGTCAAAAATGTTCAAAAATTGGCAAAAATGATGAATATTTGTTAAAATTTGAAAAAATGGTCAAAATTGTCAAAATTGATCAATATTTGTCAAAAATGGTCAATAATTGTTAAAACTTGAAAAAATGGTCAAAAATTTAGAAAAAATGGTCAATTGTCAAAAATTGACAAAATTTTATAAAAATTGTCAAAAATGGTCAAAAATTGTCAAAATTTTGAAAAAATTGTCAATATAATAATTATAAAAAACTGTCAAAATGGTCAATAATTGTTGAAAATTGTCAAAATTTTTGAAGAATTGTCAAAAATGCTCAATAATTGTTAGAACCTGTGAAAAATGCTCAAAATTCGTCAAAAATGGTCAATAATTGTTAAAATTTGGAAAAATGGTCTTAAATGGTTAAAATTTTTGAAAAATTGTCAAAAATGATCAATAATTGTCAAAATTGGTTAATAATTGTTAAAATTTGAAAAAATTGTCAAAATTTTGAAAAATGGTCAAAATTTTCGGAAAATTGTCAAAAATTGTCAAAATTCTGAAAAAATGGTCAATAATTATAAAAAGCTGTCAAAATGGTCAATAATTGTTGAAAATTGTCAAAATTTTTGAAAGATTGTCAAAAATGGTCAATAATTGTCAGAACCTGTCAAAAATGGTCAATAATTGTTAACATTGGAAAAATGTTCAAATTTTTTTAAAAATTGTCAAAAATGATCAATTGTCACAACTGTCAAAATTGGTCTATAATTGTCAAAAATGGTCAATAATTGTCAGATCCTGACAAAAATGGTCAATAATTGTTAACATTGGAAAAATGGTCAAAATTTTTTAAAAATTGTCAAAAATGATCAATTGTCACAACTGTCAAAATGGGTCTATAATTGTCAAAAATGGTCAATAATTGTCAAAAATTTTGAAAAAATGGTCAATAATTGTCAAAATGTTTGAAAAACGGTCAAAAATTTACGAAAAATGATCAAAAATGGTCATTCTATTGTGCATAAGAAGCAAGCTTCTATCGGCGGTGCGACGACCGCTCAACTTTTCTTTTTGCTTTACTAACCACAAAAATAAATATTCAGTTACTTTACTTGTATTCTTCAAATTTGTGCAGTTGTAGAAAAAGTATAGTGTGCAACATGTGGGAAATAGTATATTGTGCAACAAGGGGGGAAAGTTCAACTTTTCTCACGAGTGTGGAAGTTTGCAAACACCCGAGTGAGAAAAGTACTTTCCCCACATGTTGCACTCTATACTTTTTCTACAACTGCACAAGTTTAAAGAATACAAGTAAAGTAACTTAATATTTATATTTATGGTTAGTAAAACAAAAATAACACTAAATTATCCTATCTCTATACTGTTAAATAATTTTGTTTAAAATTATAGTTGATGGTGAAATTTGTACAATTTTGTATGGTCAAATCCGGAACGTCATTTCTTTGCACTAAATTCTCCCTTATATTAATTAATCTGACAGTTTCGTGACAACTAAGTAGGTATTTAAAGATGACAAAAGCCTACTAAGTTTTTGTTCATTTTATTTGATTCTCCATATAAATGTATGTGGCGTGGGCAAAGTGCCGTGAGAAATATTATTTCTCACAGTATGAGCAATATTTGGTTTTGAAATCAAGTAAGGTATGAGAAATACGTCACTTTTCATAGCAGTTGTAGAAAAAGTACTTTTCTCACTAGTTGCACAATATACTATTTCTTTATATGCACGTAGCTTTTGCTTCGACCGTGAGGCAGAAAGTCTAACATTTATGCATTGGTAGGAATCTCAAATCTCATGCGGGCCCCTACCAACCTTAGCCAACGGCACACGTGAAGTATGTTGGAACGTGTTGGTTTTGGTGAGTACGGCGGCGGCGAATCGAAGCCGATGCTTTCCAACGGGAGCGTTGAAATTTATATGGATTATCCTATTTTGTGGGAGCCTACAAATTCCCAATTTAAATTGACGAAAAAAAATTGGTTATCGGTATTTTTTTTTCTCAATTTTTGGAGCCACTAAATTAAGCATTTGATCAAAATTTTCTGGGGTTATTCGGCAAAAGTTTCTAAAATGTTCAGCGTCTTAATTCCGAATTTCATCCAATAAATTACTCGTGCTGTAGAAACTTCTGTTTTTATACGGTGTTATCATCCACCAGTGTCTGCGCCTCTGTTTCTTATTCTTTTTGTTAAGTAACGAGAAATTCTGCACTTGCACACAATAACTCATCATTATTTTCGCTCGATGACATCACAAAAAAATTTAACCTCAACCAACGGTCTCCAATGCAACACTAAAAATCCGCTATGGACGATGTTCTCAAATCCTTTCCAATGCTTTCCAATTCCAACGCCAACGACAGTACATGTACCATTGGCATTGGTCTATATTGGAAATTCGGTCTGTACGCGGCTTTAGACTTTCTGCCTCACGGTCGAAGCAGAATAGTATATTCTGTAACAAGGTTAGAATGAAAATTCGATGCGAGTGGAAAGTTCCGAGCGCGAGCCGAAGGCGAGCGTGAGGAACCACGAGCATTACGAATTTTCATTCTAACCGAGTAGCAGACCATACTTTCTCCACGATCAAAGATTTTCAATGGAAATGAACAAAAGATAATTTATATTACAGAACTCAATCACAATTATATTAGGTAAACACTCAATGTGACAGCAATAATTTTGACACTTACTCAAGTTTTGACACTACGATGACGTTCAACTGCGTCAAGGCTAATGATATTATTGCTAACCAGTGTGAGAATATTATTCTATCACTAGAGAGAGAATGTAAATACATTTAAATTGCATAGGGGCAGAGGTGTTGCAGAATATTTCTTCAATCTCAAGAGAGAGAATTCCAGCATTCTGTAATCAAATTTGATTTCAGAAATAAAAATTATGTGATGATCGTGGAGAAACTACGTACTTTCGGCAGCATATAAAGAAAATGAATTTTGCATTAGATGGAACAAACATTGAGGAGGTGAAACGCTTCAAATACTTAGGAGTGGGAATTAAAGACAACGGAAAAGAAGATATTTCAATTAATATTAGGATACAAAACACTTTGAAACTATACTATGCAATGAACAGGTCATTTATAAACAAAAAAGGAATATAAATTAAAACGAAAATGAATGTTTATAAAACCATATTTAGACCAACCCTTACATTTGGATGTGAATCATGGGTGCTTACACAGCAACAAAAGAGTCAAATCCAAGCCGTAGAAATGAAGTATCTCAGAAGAGTCAGAGGTGTCACAAAAAGAGACAAAATGAGAAACACAAAAAAAAGAGAAGAATGCTGGAATTCATTGAAAAACGACAACTTAGCTAGTGGGGGCATCTCCAAAAAACGAATAATAAGAGTACTGTCAAGCAAGTGTGGGAATCCAAGGTACAAAGAGCTAGGAAAAGGGGAAGACCGAAATAGACGTGGGATGGAGTAGTAGGAGAAATAATTAAGCAACGAGAGACAACATGATTAGCGGCCAAGGCGCTAGAAAAGAACAAAAAAGAATGGGCAAAATTTGTGAACAGACATTGAAAAATATTGTTAATAATACCTACAGACAATCACTTATTATACCCTACACCTTTAAATGATAACAGGGATTTTTTTTATTATACAGGGTGAATCACGACCAACGGGATGGAGGTTTATAGCGAAACGTTAAAAGTTTTAAAGTGTTTGTCACTTTAGTAGTTTGTACATTCACATAGGCTACATTTTAAAATTATTTTGAAATATACAGGATGTTCCAATAAAGTGTGGCGTATCAAAGTTATATTTTTTCTTATGGGACACCCTATATTTTATTGCATTTTCTGATTGCCCCTAAAAAATAAAATACTCCTCCATAGTGGTTCCCTATACCTAAATACAGAGGGTTCCGAGTTATGCTGACTTTTTTTAAAATGTGAACATTTCGAAAAATATTAATAACTCATTGATATAACAAATTCTAGCAAATTTTTTCTTACATCTAAATGGTTGGACATTCGTTGAATGTATTCCACGATTGAGTACTAAACATCTCTTTACAGGGTGTTCAGAATTTTCAGTTTCATTATTAGATCATTCAATGAGTAATATCGGGCTTATTTTAAATGGAACACCCTACAATTCTCTCTAAATTTCAAACTAATGATCTTGGCATAGTTGTTGTGAAAAAAACAGTGAAGTTGCTAGTAAATATGCACACTTGTAGTTGCTGAGGTACACTAGCTCTTTTTTACCGATAAGTATTTGAGTACATAATAAAACAAAAAAACCATTTTTAATAAAGCAAATACATAAATACTACAAAACGAACAACAAATTATTAAAACAAAAAATGAAAAATTACTATAATAGATGCTCAAAATGCTTCCCATCTTGTGCAATGCAACACGTGATTCTAACTTCCAACGTTTTACTTACATTATTCAACACATCGGGTGTTATAGACGCGAAAGCGTTCGAATTTCTTAATTTCATATCGTCTGGAGTAGTAGGGGGTGTAGCATACACAATATTTTTAGTATAACCCCATTTGAAGAAATCCATAATGGTCAATTTTGGTGACCTAGCTGGCCAATTATAAGGACCGCCTCTACCTATCCATTTATTTCTAAATTTTCTAGTGAGGTAGTTCCTAACAGAACGTGAAAAGTGAGCAGGAGCTCCGTCCAATTGTAGCCACATTTTCCTTCGGATGCTAAGTGGTAGGTTTTCAAGAAGGATCCAGAAGTCTTTTTTAAAAAAACTCAAAAATTTTCTTCCATCCAGGTGTCCGTCAAAAAAATACGGGCCGATAACATACTCGCCCACAATCCCTCCCCAAACGTTTACACTCCATCGGTGTTGGCGATCAACAGTACGGAGTAAATGTTGGTTTGCTGTATCGTAATAATGAAAATTACGTCTATTTACTAACCCATTATTGTGGAAAGTAGATTCGTCAGTAAACAATACATAATTAAAAGAATCAGGATCTTCTCCAACTTTATCCAAAGTCCATAAACAAAAATTTAAACGTTCATCATAATTCTGTTGTGTCAACTGCTGGTGTAGTTAAATATGATACGGATGGTAGCGAGTATTCTACACACACTCATTTGACTTATTCCTAATTCACTTGAAATTTTTCTAGAACTGGTATTAGGATTTTCCGTAACCGACAGCAGTACATCAAATTCGTTGGCGTTGTCGCCAGTAACTGGTTTAGTTTTGTTCACCTTCTCGTATGCAACGCTACCAGTATCACGGAATCTATTGAGCAGTCTTTCCAAAAATTCCTTCTTTGGGTGAATTCTATCAGGGTACTTTTGAGCATAAACTCTAGATGCTAGGAGACAATTTTCTAAACATTCCCCAATGCAAAGTATCAAGTCGATTCTCGTTTAACCGGTACTGCTTCATTTTTAGTAGCAATAAAATTTGAAACTAACACAAGATTGTTCAGAGAATTAACAGAGAAATGTCATAAAATGACATTAAGTTAGGTACCGACTAGATTATGTATGCATTTTCTGTTTTAAAATCGATTTACCATACAATTTGAGAAAATTGTAAATTGCACGAAATAGTAGTTTGTGCAACTAGTGTGGATATGATGGCCATATCGCACGAGGAAGAAGTTTGAGCACGACGCCGTAGGCGGAGTGCTCAATCGTCCGAGAGCGATATGGACAATCCACACGAGTCGAACAGTATATTTTTTCTACGACCCACTTAAGAAAAAATGTAGAAAATAAACATTTTATTAACCTATAATATAACTTCAAATTAAAAATTTTTAATAATTTTACTATTATTATTATTTTATTATTATTTAGAAATAAAATTAAAATTTAAAAAAAACTTCCCAACGGGGAATCGAACTCTGATCTACCGCGTGAGAGGCTGGGATACTTACCACTGGACTACCGATGAATATACTAATCGTCTATCTATAACGTCAAATGTATTACATAAAAACTGACGTTTGTCAGGAGTACCCTTAAATATTCAATGTATTCTGTTTCTATACGTTATACGTCTCCTTTGCGGCTAAGCGAATATCTGGTGGAAAATTATTTATTGATTCATCACTGGAATCACTCATTTTTACTAATATTTTTCTTTGAAACTATAGAAATATTTTGACAAGTTATTTTGACGTTTCTATGAAATTGAAAAAAGATTAGTTGGCGGGTACTAAACGCAAATGCTGATTGGTGGATTTCATATACGTTCTAGGATGTATATGAAATCATATCCGTTCAGTTAACCGGAATGGCCTACATTTACATTCTGTAAATTGTACAGAAAATAGATAATATACATGTGGGTGTAGAAAAAGTATATTACCTAGGCATAGGACATCCATATACCACTTAAAGAGAACATTTTTTTGAACATGGTGAATTATCAAAATACAGGGTGTTCCATTTAAAATAAGCCCGATATTACAGATTGAATGATCTTATAAAGAAACTGAAAATTCTGAACACCCTGTACAGAGATGTTTAGTACTCAATCGTGGAATACATTCAACAAATGTCCAACTATTTAGATGTAAGAGAAAATTTGCTAGAATTTGTTATATCAATGAGTTATTATTTTTTTTCGAAATGTTCACATTTTAAAAAAAGTCAGCATAACTCGAATCCCTCTGTATTTGGGTATAGGGAACCATTATGGAGGAGTATTTTATTTTTTAGGGGCAATCAGAAAATGCAATAAAATATAGGGTGTCCCATAAGAAAAAATATAACTTTGATACGCCACACTTTATTGGAACATCCTGTATATTTCAAAATAATTTTAAAATGTAGCATATATAAATGTACAAACTACTAAAGTGACAAACATTTTAAAACTTTTACCGTTTCGCTATAAACCTCCATCCCGTTGGTCGTGATTCACCCTGTATATAAAAGAATGGCAGTTGCTAAACTTTATAGGAACATGCAAACTGCAACATTTCACTAATTACAGAAATTGGTTACCCAATTAATGTTTTGTGAACTTAAATTTAAAATCTAACAACTGTCAAAGTAGAAAATTTAGGGAGAGTTGAATTTATTCATGAAATTGTCTCATCCGGATAAAAAAAAGTCTAATGAACGATTGCCAGAATTGCTTTATCGAGTACCTAGAAAAATCGGAATTTCAAAAAGTTTTGGTCTATTCCTTCAAATAAGAGGTGAGGGTAAGTGTGATCTTTGTTATGAAAAATCGCCCATTTCTCCGGTTCTACTTAACCGATTTTTGGAAACTTAGTCTTCTTGAAAACAGCCCCTTTCCACCAAAATAATTTCGTCATAACCTGATGGGTAACATGTACGCTAGAGGTCGCTATTCCATTTTTCATTAAATCAAGCTATCTTTGGAAATTATTAAATATGAGTATACAGTTTTAATCGAAGATTATAAAAATAAACCTGATTAGCAACAGAATAGCGGAAACCGCATATCGATATCTATTTCCTGTACCGAGAAATCTTAAGAAAAGTGTAAATTTCAAGCATTTTCCTTTGAACGTAGATAACCTACTACGGTTGTAGCTACAGAACGGATTTGAACAATTTTGATCCAATTAATATTGACATTTCTTGCCCTATTAATAATATTAATAAGTTAAATTTTTTTGCCAGCCAGGTCACTGTCTTAGACTTTTATCTCTGGGAGCGGATAGAATAGCTTGATTTTGTAACTAGGGCAACTACTCTAAACAATATGATCGAGAGAATGCGAGATATAAACGGTTTCCGATATATGACCAAGAGCCTCTCTTACATACCTGATGAGGGCAGTCGTAGACTAACCTCTGAACAGGTCCTCACTAGGCTGAGGAAAATGAACCATGGTCTGTTAACCTTGGAGTGGACTATTCTACACAAGGAAGCTACAGGCCCTGGCCATGATTTGGACCTTCGCCATTGACGATGGATCTATGGCCGAGCTGGAGAGGGTGGGTTTTAAACCTTATCTGGGTTTTCGGCAGGTTGTTTTCCGCCCTAAAACCCGGTCTTCCTCCCAACAGGCAGCAAAACCGGGTCCCTCGAAAGGATCTGAGAAAATCCACGGCCCGGGGCCGAGCGGAAAACTCCTTGCGGCAGTTAGGAGAACCAAAACTCCTCACAAGCTTAGGGGTAGTGCACCGCCGGCACGTAGCCAAGGCACCAGTCAACCAAAAGCTGGGAAAGCTGGATTTCCCAAGATGAAGAAGGCTATCGTCTCTTCTAGGAAACCGGCAAAAGAGACTGGACCTGGTGTCCTGAAATCGAAGACCGTCATGGCCTCGACAAAGGCACCAAAAAAACCAGTCGGGCCGGCGACGAAAGGTGAACAAACATCATCGTCTGCACCAAACACAACCTCATCATTGGCAGGAGCAGATGGTGGCGTCTTAATTGACCTACCGAGTGATCCTTCCAATATTTGAGGAGATATAAGTTTGCCTGCGGCACTCAACACTCTGCCACATTCAATTGTTTACAGGCAAACTTACAGCATGCCAAGGCCGCTTCATATATCCTTGGCAAAAGGTTCAAGGACGAATTAATCGACCTTGCCTTCCTGCAAGAATCATGGACAGGAAACACAGACCGAGTAACCGGTCTCAGCAATATTCCTGGTGAGGTAATAGTCTGCCCTGGGGTGAAACCTAGAGCATGTCTACTCATCAGGAAAAATATTAATTATTTTTTGCTTACAGGCTTTTGCACTCCAGATGTAGTAGCCATCCAGATGTACTTACCGGAGAAGAATGGTATGACAAACATAGTCGCCTGCTCTGCATACTTCCCAGGAGACATGGATACTGTACCCCCTCTTGCTATACGGCGATTAATCGACTATAGCAAGAAGAACAGACTTCAGTTAGTCATGGGCTGTGACGCCAATTCACACCATACATCGTGGGGCAGCACGAATAGAAATCGCAGAGGTGAGTTACTCTTTGATTATATACTAGGGGAAGGGCTATCTGTTAATAATAAGGGCTCCGAACCAACCTTTGTAACTAGAAACAGATCAGAGGTATTAGATTTAATTATCAGCTCAAACTTTCTGAGCAATAAGATACAGCATTGGGCTGTATCTACTGAACCTCCGTGTTCAGATTATAGACATATTCAATTCAACATTGAAATAGGCCAGAGGGCAGTAGTGGAATATCGCGACTCAAAAGCTACTGATTGGAGTGGATATAAAAATTCCCTTCATCTGTACATTTAGGATGGTTTCACCACAATTAACAGTTGTGATGGGATAGATACTGCAGCGGGAAAACTTCGCGAAGCAGTGATCTTCTCCTATCATGAAAACTGTCCACTCAAGACCAAAAGAGATAATCGCAACTCTACTTGGTGGAACAAATGCCTAGAAAAGCGAAGAAAAGAAGTTCGACGACTATTTAACCGAGCTAAAGAGTCAGCTAATTGGGAGCCTTATAGAACTGCTCTAACAAATTACAACAAAGAAATTAGAAAGGCAAAGCGGGAGTCTTGGAAAAAGTTCTGTGAGAGTATTTCTGATATACCTCGTAGTACTAGAATCCACAAGATTCTCTCTAAAGAGTCGATTGCCGAGATTGGGTCGATGAAGCGACCTGATGGCACTTTCACGACCTCTAGAAAAGAAACGTTAGAGCTTTTGATTAAAAATCACTTTCCTGGAAGTTTGACTCTGGATAACAATCGACCTCCGCTCTTTGAGGGTGCAAGGCGGCAAAAAAAAGATCGATTGGGAGGCCGCCAAGGAAGTTATCACAGCACCAGCAGTTGAATGGGCAATCAAATCTTTTTAGCCTTTCAAATCTCCTGGTGAGGATGGAATATTTCCAGCTCTGTTGCAAAACGGACTGGAATTACTTTTACCCATCCTCATTAAACTGTATAGAGCTAGTCTGGCGTGGAATTACATACCACCCAGTTGGTTGACGGCTAGGGTGGTATATATACCGAAAGTGGGCCGCACAGACCCACACCCTAAATCGGTCAGACCAATTAGCCAAACATCTTTCCTGCTTAAAGGACTTGAAAAAGCACTGGATTGCTACATCAGGCGGGTAGCTTTATATAATTCCCCCCTGAGCATCCACCAATATGCTTATCAAACTGGCAAATCAACAGATTTAGCGTTACACAACCTTGTTGAGAAAATCACATAATCCCTTAACAACAAGGAGATTGCGGTGGCCATATTTCTTGACATTGAAGGAGCATTTGACAATGCACTACCGACCTCCATTGGTTCAGCTTTGACTGAAAAGGGCATCAAACCAACCATTGCCGGTTGGATATATGCCATGCTCACTAATAGGACAGCCACTACATCTCTTCAGGACGAGACCATTAGCTTTAAGGTTTCCAGGTGCTGCCCACAAGGCGGAGTACTATCTCCCCTACTATGGTCACTCTTGATGGATAACTTGCTTAGCGCTCTCGAAAGAAGAGGGGTAGAACTGCAAGCGTATGCAGACGACCTTGTCATCTTGGCAAGGACCAAGTCAGGAAGGGTAGCATATAATTACCTCCAAAAGACGTTGGACGATGTCCACAGTTGGTGTCAGAGGGAACAGATGTCTGTTAGCCCTGGTAAAACTGTAATAGTTCCCTTCACTGGGAAAAGAAAGTTGGAGGATATTCCACCACTTTCCTACAATGGTGAGGTTATTCCATTTGCAGCGGAAGTAAAATATTTGGGGATTTTCCTAGATATGAAACTTACTTGGAACGCTCACTTGGAAAAAGTTATCCATAAGGCCAGACTATCCTTGTGGACATGTCGTAGGATCTGTGGAAAATCTTGGGGCTTGGGACCCAAACAAATCTATTGGATACATGTGATGATCGTTAGACCAATATGGAGCTATTGCCTGGTGGCCAAAAGCTCTACAGCGAACGGCCCAAACAAAGCTCTCTGGTTTACAGATACAGGCTTGCCTGGCAATTACTGGTGCTATCAGCTCCATACCGTCAGCAGCCATGGAAATCCTTCTGGACCTACCTCCTCTCCATATATTTTTGGAAAGAGAGGCTAGATGGACAACATACAGAATTGTGCATATTTCTAAATGCACAAATCAGGCTTATACAGAACGAAGCAGAATGCTAGTGGACATTGAAAGTCACAGTATTCTGGGAATGACCTCTGACATAATGCCTCCAACAGTAAACTACGGCCTGCCTTATACCGTCCTAATTCTAAATAGAGATGAATGGGTCCTCCGTAAGGATGAACTATTAAGAGCAGACAGCTGTTGGTACACAGACGGTTCAAAAACACCCTCAGGCTCTGGTGCAGGTGTATACGGGCGCAGACCTAGGACAGAAATCTCAACCTCTCTAGGATCCTATGCAACCGTATTCCAGGCGGAAATTTACGCCATTGTTTCATGTGTGGAGAGATTGGAGCAAGCCAATCTCATACATAGAACAATAAACATTTTCTCGGACAGCCAAGCGGCTTTGAAAGCACTTAGCTCTCACCGTGTAACGTCGAAATTGGTTTTAGACTGCCAAAGAAGACTCTCCTTAAACGGAGAACTCAATAAAGTATTGCTGGTCTGGATCCCTGGCCATTCCGTCATGGATAGCAATGAGAAGGCGGACTCTCTTGCAAGGGAGGGTGCCGTACGTGTTTCTATCGGACCAGAACCTACAATTGGCATCGCAATAAGTTTTGCCAAACAAACACTGAATACCTGGACGGCAAGAAGAGCTTTAGACTTCTGGCATAATTTACCAGGATTGGTTCATTCAAAGGCTTTCATACATCCTTCGAAGAATGTCTCCAAACAAATGTTAGACTATAGCAGGCATGACCTACGTTGTCTAACAGGTCTTTTAACAGGCCACTGTCATCTGAATCATCATATGCTAAAACTTGGACTGTCGGAAGATCCGACCTGCCGTCTTTGTCTGGAAGATGATGAATCAGCAGAGCATATAAATTGTGCCTGACCCGCCGCGGCTCGAATCAGGTATCTGATGTTTGGCAGGGATTCTCTCTCGCCCTCGGACCTGAAAAATCATTCACCAAATAAACGAATCGGCTTTGTTAAGAAGCTGAATTTGTTTGGTAAAATCTGAATAGGTGTGAGCCACAATAGACTCTTGCGAGTCGCAGTGGAGGGCCTTATAGACCCACTCATAAAAAAACCAAAAAAAACCTAAGAGCCTCTCTTTACAAATATTTCTGTGATCCATTTTTATTGAAACGATGAATTAGGACATCCGGTATCAATATCAAACGCCCGAATCAATAGCCAACGCAAATTTCCCCGGAAAACCCCGTCTAAAAAATAAAAATTTCCAAAAAAAAAAATTTTTACTCGGTATCAAAAGAATACATTCAATTCATCAGAAGGTTACGTTTATTGAACGCCGGATGACAACCGTAATGGAGTAATTCATGTGAAAATATGATAAGGTTCGGAAACGGATCGATATAGTCACGGTTTGCCACCGCTACGCTACGAGTCACGGCGGCCTTTCCTGCTTCGTTAATGTAGTAATATGTGCCCTCTTTAGTTTAGTCAGCTAGCGATTCTATTGAAAGGAGGACGTGGCGTGGCATTCCCAATCGGTAAATTGTTACTTAATCCTCCCTCGATACATTCTTATTGCGAACATTGTATTCGAGGATTTGCTAAAAGCTATAATAGCTACAACAAGGGTTTCAATATAGCTATAAGCTATCGGGAAGTAGTATTTTAGCAATTACAAGTTTAATTGGGAAATTTACAGGCATTAAGCAATATATAATTAACATTTGAGACGCCCTAGTAACTGTTATGTGATGATATAAGATATTATTTATTATTATACTGAATGTGATTGTCAGAACTAATGAATAAAGATAGTTGTCAAATAATACTTGTCATGGTGGCTGCGTAAAATATTCAATTCGAATAATTTTGTATAAAAATGTTCTAAAATGGACTTCAAACCACCGTGTGAGCGAATTTGCGGAAGTGAGAATCAAGCACATATATGGTTCAAGTGGAAGGGAAGGTTTGATTACTTTTTGATAGCAAAGAGAAAAATGTCAGCTTCAAAATTGCCATGTCATTGATCGCTGGAGGAGAAGCTTTAACTGAAATTTTCCACACTCTTCTAATTGAAGATTCAAATAAAAATAATTACAAATATATGTAAGATGTAATCTTCTATAATTTGTGTTTTATCAAATAAAGACACGATTGAGTTTCTCCTGTAAAAAGTGGTTTTATTTTCAATTACAAACATTAACATTTACAAAATATTACCTGTAAAAAGAGAAACTGTAACGCCCTCACCTAGAACCAGGCCATTGTTGGCTGGTATTTCTCACCAACGAGACCACCTACCTCGAAGAATGAATGGTGACATATGACAGGGCGCGGTTAGAACAATAAGAGACGCTAAGCAATACAGTACTTTTCTCTTTTACTTTGTTAAATAATTCGATAAATAAGGTTAGGTGGGGTAAGTGCGATTTTGGGGAAAGTGCATCCAACGACCCTGAAAAATTAATTTCTAAAGTTTAGGGTGCGCCATCTATGAATTTGAATTGAAACGTTCATACGTCATCGTTAGGAATCGACAAAACGCGGCAACAGTGCGTGTCACTTCGGCAAAACCTGTTGGAACGCCAACGTGAATTTTAATATTCTTGTGTCAATTGGATTATTTCGTTTTGATAATTGATTTCCATGTTGTCGTTGGGTAAGTGTAAAAGTGTTGATATGTAATAGTGTTCGCTTTTGGTGTAATTCAATGGGGACATGTTGGTTTTTTAGAGGTTAAGCTAAGAACAGAAATTCGCTTAGGTGTGCACTTCCCCCGGCAAAATTTGATATTGGGGAAAGTGCGCATTTGTCGTAAGAGAGAAGTGCACATGGAGTGTGCTCTTACCCCATTACATTTTCTTTATTTTATTTTGTAGATTTCTTACAAAATGCCACTAGTTTACGTGAGAACTTCACAGCGAGGACAATCGTACACCCAAGAAACCTTAAGACGTGCCGTGGAAGAAATTCGTAATGGTGTAATAAGACCAAAACGAGCTGCAGCGTTATACAGAATTCCATTATCAACCATTCGAGATCACCTAAAAGGAAGACGTGGAACGAAAAGCTCATCATTTGGTAGACCGCCTGCACTTCCAGAAGAACATGAACGAAAATTGGCGAATTGTTTGAAACAAATGGAGACGTGGGGATTTGGCTTGAGCCGGTTGGAGTTGCTTGATATTGTAAAACAATATGCTGACAAAAATAATCTAAAAACACTATTTAAATTCAACAAGCCTGGAGAAGACTGGTTTATTAACTTTAAAAAGCGGTATTCACTATCGATAAAAAAACCTCAGAGTATCGAATATGCACGGAAAAATATGACAGATCCTTTTATTATATATCCCTACTTCAACTTGCTTGAACAAACGCTTCAAGATCTCGAGTTAATGAATCAGCCAGATAAAATCTGGAATCTGGACGAGTAAAGTTTATGTCTTGGTACCAGCAAAACTAAAGTAGTGGGTGGAATTGGAAAGACTGCTTCAAGAACTGTGAGCAGTCCTGGAAGGGAGAATACAACCATATTGGCAGCTGTAAATGCTGCAGGAAAAAAAGCACCGCCATTGATATTATTTGAAGCAAAAAAACTTTGGAATTCTTGGATTCCCGAAAATGAAATTTTTCCCGGTACCGCTCATGGAGCTACCAAAAACGGATGGATGGAAGCTGATGTTTTTTACAATTATTTAGCAAAAACACTTATTTCAACAATGGACACAGAAAGACCTCAACTACTGATATACGATGGCCACAGTACACGTGTGACTGAGAAAGTGATCGAACTTGCCATTCAAGAAAATATTACAATCCTAAAATTGCCTTCCCATACGTCCCATTTATTACAACAGCTAGATCTATCAGTGTTTAAACCTTTGAAAGATTAATGGGACGCAAAATTAGTTACATGGCAGACACAATATAGGTGTTAAGGTACCAAAGGCTACATTTTCCACCATGGACCAAAGCTCATGGCTAGAATTCTCTACGGAAACAATCTCAAATGGTTTTAAAAAGGCAGGTATTTTCCCGTACAATCCGAACGTGATATCTGAAAACGTGTTTGATCCCGAAAGCCTTAAACGTTGGAAAAAGACGCAGGAGGAAACACCCCAAGAAACGCAGGAGGAAACACCTCAAGAAACGCAACAAAAAACAACTCAAGAAACACCTCCTCAAGTAGAAAATATTGAACCTGTAGCGAGTACTTCTGCAGAGCCAAATCTTCCAAACGGCAAAGTTTATCAACCACCAAACGTTTCATTTGAGCAGCTTTTGTTGGAAACTATCAAACAATCCAAAAAAGACCCGATCACTAAACGTAAGCGTATCGCCCCCGGTTCAGAAATTATTACCTCCAAACAGGCTAAAGCAAAAATGGAAGAGGTGACAAAGAAGTCATCTAAAAAGAAAACAAGCGAATCTGATGACGCCTCCATAGATTATATTGATTCCGAGGACGATCTGGATGCGGAAGTATTTTCTGAAGCTTCTGACGAGGAGCAAGACTGTTTCTTAGCAATAGGTAAATGGGTGCTAGTACAATACAGTACTTAAAAGACACTAAGACATTATATTGGGCAAATTATTGAAAAAGTTGGGGAAGAATGGACGATAAATTTTCTCAGGTCATATAATGGGGCATTTATATGGCCTCAAGGAGAAGACATTGACACAATCGCAGAGGAGAGCATCGTTAGAATTTTGCCTCAACCCACATCTAATCGACGTGGAAGATTTATTTTGTCAATAAAGTTCAGTGGAATTAAAAATTTGATGTGCCAAAAGGAAATTATTCGGTTTTATAGAAGTACTATTTTTCATTAGAGGTTAATATTTTTTTATGTTAGTTCAGGAAGATTATTTGTGTTGATTTGTTCAAGTTGTTTAAAGTCAAATAAAAATTTCAGGCATAAAATTTAACATCTCTTGATTTTTCACTTTACCGACATCTTATCCAAAAAGCTTGTAACTCCCTTAAAAATTATTCAAATCCAACCTTACTTATATGAAAATTTTGGTAAAAAATGGAATAAAACGCTCTTACTCACAAAATCCTATAATAAAAATGCAGTCATTAATCGCACCAAAGTATGCACTTACCCCAATTCATTGGGGTAAGAGTATGTAACATGTCTATCGACCTGTTTCGATTTTACAGAATAAATCCTTTTAATTAGCGCTCGTCGTCACTATCCACTTCCAATTATAGTTCTGTGATCCCAAACTCTTCAACCCTGACCGTAAGACAATTGACGTCTGCCAACGGACGTTTCCATTTTTCACAACGCCACGTGAAACACCCCTTTCTGTTATCGACCACCTACGAGGAAAGACCATCTTTCGCTATCTTTCATATCTTAAGTACCTATCTTATGAATTTTGCTGTGGTAAGTTCAAAATCATAATTTATAATTAATAAGCTTCTTCTAAAGCACTGTCTGATATAATTTTCGTATGCATTCTTTATTTTTTTACAGAGATAGACGAAATTAAATTCAACACGTGGTCATAAACTGTTCTTTTATACTAATATAGTAGTTTTAAGCCAAATATTCTTTTATAATTCACTGTTTTACTTTTATACAAACATTTTCAAGCTTTTTCAGATGCGAAATAACTCTTTTAATTATAAAATAACATTTTTATAAAATACTGTTAACCTATAAAATATTCTTTCGTAACGCCAGTGCCGGTTCCATATATTTCCTAAGCACGATATTTTTTCATATAACTAAATAAATAACTTTTTGCTATGATTAGTTTCTTTCGGATCATTAGTATATTTTTTTAATTAAGCCGATAATTGCTATTTTTACTGTTTTAACATGGAACATATAATGTTGGAAAGCTTTCAGTAAATTAAATAAATTTTTTGACTTTCAAATAACTGCCTTCCTTTTCTTTAACCTGAAAAGCTGACCAGCATAATGTGCCATTACATTCAAGTTCCTACATATCCCTGATCCACCTGTACTTCTAGGTAAGCACAGCCCTTAGGCTAGGATACAACCCGAGAATATAACCCTAGGCTAGGATACAACCCAAGGATATAAAGCCAAGGATAGAACCCCAAAATACCGCCCTAGACCAGGACACATCAGTTCAGATCAAGACCTGACTTCTTCTCCAGGAAACCACTTCATCTAAGCTAAGTACCTATAAAAGTACAAATTCCTCTATTAAATTCCGTTGTTCATTTCCTGTGGCAGAATAAATTTGTTTTAACTCGTATCTTTCATTTTTTTAAATCCTCAACTATAAAAGTTGAGAGAGATATCGTCCGGGGTGATTTTTAGTAACTTTTTTATTATTAACTTATTTAAATTTTACAAGGCGTTTCTACCTTTTCCGCCTTAGTTTTTTGTAGTTTTTATCGTTAAAAAGGTAGTGGCGCCCTCAACTTTTACAACCCTTCTGTTATCCTTGTGTGACATAAACTTGGGGTCGAATCACCCTTGAGAGGAGTCTCTAGCCGGAGCCCTTCGAGCTGGTGCCCTGTGGGGTACAGGCATTTACCGTTACAAATTGGCACCCAACTAAAAGCAGACATTTACCGTTACAAGCATACCCCAACATTGTTTTAAAAAAACTCAAATATTTTAACCAAATTGAAATATTTTGCTTCCCAAAAACTCTGATATATTTTTAAAGGTATCAGGTAGTTATAAAATCATAGTGAGAATTTGATCTTAATTTTAACTAATTTTGGAGATAACCAAAAACTTCAATTTATCGAAAATGGGGGTGCACTTACCCCACCTAACCTTATTTAGTTTGGGTAAAGTACCACCCTTTATTATTTTACCGCTTCAGAACCCGCAATAAAACGACATTAAATGTCTATTATACCAAAGTCTTTTCTCTAATTACAAATTATAATTACTTATTCCTATAATAAAATCATGTCATTAATACTTTTCACTGTCAAGTTGGTTGTCTCTGCTGTCATCAATTCGTAACTATGTCGTAGATATTTCTATCAACACTCGCCATGATAGAGCAGGTGAATTATCACCATTAAAAACAAGGTTTAGAAAATATGAGGTATTTCCTTACATATATATTGGAGGCATTGGATGTAAATGTAAATTCTTCTCAAGGTCTCAACGTGATAGCCAAAGCTTTGATACTTATGTTTTGGAATTGAAAAAACTATCATCTACATGTGATTTTCAAGATCAGAAGAATTGTTTGATCCGAGACAGGATAGTTTTCGGAGTGAAGAGTGAAAAATTAAGAGAATTGCTTTTGTCCAAAGGAAGCAGTTTAGATTTGGGAGAAGCAATTGAGTTATGTAATTCATTCGAAGCATGCAGAGTACAGCTGAATGAAATAAACAGGGCAGGAACCAGTTCCGAAGTTTTTGCTGTAAGTAGAAAAAAATACAACAATGAAAAACCTCATAATCAGCATTATGAAAAAAAATTAAAGAAATAAATAGTTACAAATGTTGTAGATGTGCCACATTGGGCAACATTGGAAAATGTCCTGCTTGGGGAATGATTTGTGGTAGATATCATAAGAAAAATCATTATACAAGGTGTTGCAAAAATAGATCGGACAACAACATTGGAAATCTTGTTTCGGAAGAAGAATATGAAGATCAAATTGAAGATAAAAACGAACCAGAAGATGAAATATTTTATCTAAGAATGGTGTTGGTGTTGAAGAAGAGAGAAAACGTTTTCAAGGAAAAAATAAAAATTCAAGACATATTCATTAAACTTATGTTGGATACTGGGGCAGATGTAAACATTTTGCCGTACAGTATATTTTTGAAAATGAAAATCAAGCCTTCAATTAAAAATTCAATGAAGAACATTTATTCATATATTGGACATATAATACCCATAGAAGGTGAATGTGATTTTTCATGTCAGATCAATGAAATCAAAATAAATATCACCATACCATATTGGTGCAAAAAGCTGCTTAGATTTGAATGTATTGGGAAGAATTCATGAGATTTATGCAAAGGGCTTTCACAGACATTGGAAAATCAAACGTAGAATATGACATCAAATCGGGAGAAGGAGCAAAACCTGTCAAATCAGCTGCAAGAAAAAACCTTATTGCTATTGAAGATAAAGTTAAAGAAGAGCTAGATCGTTTGGAAATACTTGGATTAATAAAGAAGCAGATAGTGCCCACTGAGTGTATCCATCTTGTTTTAGCCCCGAAACCGAATGGTACAGTAAGGGTGTGCATTGATCCCAGGGAGTTGAACAAATCAATCATCAGAGAAGTTTATGAAATTGCTACAGTTGAATCCATTCTATCGAAATTGTCAGGATCTAAGTATTTCACAGTATTGGATGCATCATCAGCATTTATGCAGGTTCCACTAACCAAGAAGAGTTCAGCTCTTTGTATTGTTACGACACCTTTTGGAAGGTAGGTACAGTTTCCTGAGAATGGGTTTTGGATTGACTGAAACAAGTGATGGAAGTAGCCAGAAGAGAAAATTTGACTTTCAGGAAAAATGTCAAGAAAGTCGAATATGTTGGACTTATCATATCAGAAAATGAAACTGAGGCAGACGATGAAAAAATAAAAGCAATTACAGAAATGATAACTCCAAAAAATAAAACAGAATTGCATAGATTCATTGGATTGATCAACTATATAGTCAAATTTATACCAAACCTGGCTGAAGAAATATAAATCCTAAGAAAATTGCTGTCAAACAAAAACGAATGAATTTGGGGAGCAAACGAATTGTGAAATTGAAAAACTAGTCACCAATGTTCCAGTTTTTAAAGATTTTGAAAGAAACAAGAAAACTGTTCTATCTGTAGATCCCAGTAAAAATAATTTGGTAGCGGTAATAATGCAGGATTCTAGACCAATCGCGTATGCCTCAACGTCTTTGAATGGAACAGAAAGTAAATATAGCCAAATTTAAAAACAGCTGCTAGCCAATTTGGATGGATGTAATAGATTCCACTACTATTTATATGGCACAAAGATCATAGTGGAAACAGACCACAAGCCTAGACTGGAAAAAATGATGCTAAAACTATTGAGGTATAATTTTGAACTGGTTTTTCTACCTGGAAAAAAACTTACTGTGACAGATGCACTTTCAAGAGCGACGCTTAAATACTCTTCAGACAATTCGTCAGCTATAGAT
The DNA here is from genome assembly GCA_947563755.1 of Lochmaea crataegi. Classification (NCBI taxonomy): domain Eukaryota; kingdom Metazoa; phylum Arthropoda; class Insecta; order Coleoptera; family Chrysomelidae; genus Lochmaea; species Lochmaea crataegi. The sequence continues at coordinate 46,850,471 of OX387423.1, read as the reverse complement.
AACCAGATAACATTTAGCAGCAATTATATCTTCAACCAAGGCTATTGAAGAAATGAGAATTGCTTCCTCAATGGACAATATGCTTCAACAGGTGATCAAACCCATTCATGAAGGCTGGCCAAAAGAAAAATCACGAGTTTCAACCGACCTTTATTCTTTTTGGGAAATTCAAGATGAGCTTTTTGAAGAAGATGGACTGATTTATCGAGGAAACCGTCTTGTTATCCCCGAAAATAAGATTGAGTCATATTCTTAGTGCCCAACAAGGGATTGTTACTTGTAAAAACAAAGCAAGAAACACAATGTACTGGCCTGGAATGTCTAGGAATATTGAAGAATTTATCAAGAAATGTGACGTTTGTATGAGCTATTCGAGACTGAATACATAGCAACCACTAAAAAACCATGAAATTTTTCAGTATCCTTGGATGAAAATAGGAATAGATTTTGCTTTTATCGACCATAAAGACTATCTTATCCTAGTAGATTACCATTCAAATTTTGAAGTCAACCAAAAAAAATGAAAAAATATAATGATCAGCATGCAAAGCAGCTGGGAGAATTTCAATTGAATGAAGATATATTTTACCAAGAAAGTCATAGAAATTGGAAGCCTTCAATAATTTTGGGGAAATGTGAAGACAATTAGACTTACATAATTAAAACGAAAAATGTTTCACAGTATTGCGAAGAAACAGAATCTTCTTGCGTCCAGATAAATCTCCTAATTTTCATGATGAGGATTAAGCTATTATTTTTTGACGTCCAATGACTGGAAGATTTCTAGATGGAAATAGCTGTAGTACAGATAAAAACAGCTCAATAGAAAAGGAAAGCAGCGAGGGTCTAGAAGAAGATCCGGTAGTGTGTAGTTAAAACAAGAAGCGGACGGTCCATTAAAAAAACCAATGAAGTACTTTGATTAAGGGGGACATGTTATGTAATGATCTTAGATATTATTTATACTGAATGTGATTCTCAGAACTAACGAATAAAGATAGTTGTCAAATAATACTTGTCAGTAACATTTGGTGACTTTTGACAACCTTAATAACAGTTCTGACATATTAAATACTACAGAGTTAATACCAATAGAGACTGCAAGCGGATGATATAAGAAAGTCGCTCAAATTAGTGTTCTGATTTTGATATTTCCGATACGTTTTTTTGATATAAGTATCTCGAAACATTCAGTGGATGATATAAGAAAGAGGCTCAAATTGGTGGTTCTGATTTTGACATTTCCGATACGTTCTCTTGATATAAGTATCTCGAAACATTCAGTGGATGATATAAAAAAAGAGGCTCTAATTGGTGGTTCTGATTTTGACATTTCAAATGCGCTCTTTTAATGAATCAGAGTCAACCAGTAGAAAAAATGTTTCCAAAACTCCCGCTCTTTAAGTTCAGATTTCCAGAAAGGATTACACAAATATAGTAGGGTTTTATTGATTTTCAATTCTTATCTTTTGATTGCAGACACGGGATCTATTCACATAAATTTTTCTAAGTACCAAGATATAATATAAATATACAGCTTTTTTAATAACAATACTGGGGCTGAATTTGGAAAAGTCCGGTCATTTGGAAGAATATGCACTACCAAATAAATCACCACACGATCTGATTTAATAACCGACACTTTGGATAGTTCAGGTCATAGGCTGTCAAAAATAAGTTTACACCTCATTTAAAAAAAAACGTTGAGTCCAGTCATGGGACTGCCGACAGAAGTGAAAACACCAATAAATGAATCCCTTTTCAAATTTTATTGAAAGCCCATCGTAAGTGGAATTTTTTACAAAAAAAAGTACACATATATTCACAGTATACATATAGCTCATGGAAGGCGTGACGATGATTTAAACAACACTATATACGCTTCATTATTAATTGTGTTGCATAACCAAAAGTATTGTGTGCTGCATAAAAGCGTGACGACGACGAAAAATCCATGTTTTTTCTTCACCCAAAAAAGTGCTCAACGCGTTTTCACTTCAAAAATAAATCCTGTATACGTTGATTAAGTAGCACTACTGTATTTGAAATATTTTCATTTTCTTTTTCATGAGAATTACAAATTTAATTCACAAAGAACCAAAGAAGGCTTGATCGAGAACAATGGTCTTATTTTCAGTTAAAAGAACTAATTAAATTTTTCCTCTGTAATTTGATCATTACTTTTCCAAGGAGGAAAGACAATTTTCTCCCATCTGTGTTATATTACAAGTTTAATTTGTTATATGCCTGTTCCTCGGTATAGATCTTCGATTTTTTACTTATTTAACAAACCAACTGAATCTAAATAGATTTGTTTTGGATTCCTGGTTATCATGTAGGGATCTTTTTATCGCAACATGTGAATTTAATCTCGATAAAACGCCAAGTTTAATCTTCTAATGGAAACAAAATTATTTCGAAGGGACATTAACTTGTCACTACGGATTGTATTTTCTTGAATTATTTTTCGTTTTCTCCAACACCACGAAACATAAAAATAAAATAAAGGGTGGTACGCGCTCTTTCTCTGTAAGTTATTTAACAAACAAGGACGATTAACTATTTCAGAAATGTTAAATTTGACCTTGATCTCATTATCTACTATGCTGATTTACATGTATGTTTGCTGGCCTATATTAAAAGAAAGAACTGCTTTTTTTATAGATTTAGGTAGAAATAAAATGAAGCTATAATAAAATAAAAATAAAGCGTGATTTCGGGAAAAATTCACACTGAAGCCGCGTCATGCCACTTGGCGTCATGTTGCGTTGAAGAAATAGTAAAGGGAGAGAGCCTCAGCATGCCCTCTAGGGATGTAATCTACATGAAAAGATTGGCAGATATCTTTCAAGAGCAAACACAATCACTGCCTGAAATCTCTTTATATTCGAAAATCGAATACAAAAAAATCCACAGATTCACGAGATGATATGACGAGGGTGAATTTACGGATATACAAATCTATAAAAAAAAACATGACAGGTTAGATTTAGACTGAGCACAATAAATTTCACGTATATTACGATTCTTTATCATTCATGAAACTTAAATGAAGAATTACGATGTAAAATTTTAACTATAAATATCGATTCCCTAATTTTTTTTCATTTAAAATAGACATATACATTTCTTTCGACATCACAACTGATAGAAGTGATTTCATCGGAAAAATGTAATGTCGCAATAGAAGAGTTCTATATAAGGTCAATGTAGCCAACACAATACATTAAAATTATCAAAATGACATAAGAAATGGGGGTCACTGAAAGGGGTTACCATTTAACTTACTTCTTGTTTCTTTCGGATATACTCGATGTTTTATATACTATATATTGTACCCAAAAGATAAAAAGCTCGTTTTAAGTTGGGGAATTTGGCTTCTTAAGGCTTATGGCCTGTCTGTTAACTGTCAAAGTCAACGTCATAACATTGGTTGTCATAGCCTGGTTTTATTTTTATAAACTTTATTCGTTTGTATAATGTCTCTCCAGTGGATTATAATTTAATTTTGGAAATTTAAAACATACAAAACAAATACCAAGCTAAAACTACGCCTATGCTGCTTACACTGACAATTTTGACAGTTTCCTGTGACATTTGTGGTAAACATTAGAAAGCAAAACACCCTAAATTAAAACAAGCTTTTTATCATTCGGGTACAAGATATATTGCATAAAATATCTGAAAAACTGAAAAATTAAGTCAATAGGTGAACCCTTTCAGTGACCCCCATTTCATATGTCATTTTGATCATTTTATTTTATTGTGTTGGCTACATTGACCTTATATAGAACTCTTCCATTGTCAAAACTGATTCAAACAAAGTATACTTTGACCTATGTAAAGAATTGATCAAAATAAAATATCCAACCCCTATTTCACATCTTAGTATATTAAATAATGTAAATCCAAAAGTAATCAAATTGATTTTGGATTTTTTCAGGTTATTCAAAATAAAAATAATGGATGGAATGAAAATAATTATTAATTACAGGATTACAAAATCCTAATTCTAATCTGGGAGCTCTACTAGGCAAATTTTCAGGGTTTGTGTAATGCTTGGCTGTTGCCCCTGAGCGAGAAAAGTTTATACCTGTATTGTGTTGTCCTTCAACATGTCTAGCCTTAGGAAAAAGAAGTAAACGGAAAACGAGAAGTTTCAAGGAGAAGATGGAAAATTCCAGGCGTTCCTCAGGTAACATTCCCAAATTTTAAGCTAATTTACCCGTGCTGGCTAAATACCCAAAGGGTGGAGGCAAAAAAACTGAAAGAAGAAGAGAAAGAAGAACAAAGAATTTGAGGTTATGTTCGACAATTTAAATATTTAATTAAAAAAAAATGATATTTGCAAATATCCTTTTCTTCCAATTAAATTATATTCTAATATTTATAGTTTTTATTACTTTTAATTTCATCCAGTTTATTAAAATCAAAAAATCAGACAGATCTTATCGAATAAATTCTATAGTTGGCTGTCTATACGTCAACATAATATTATATTTCATTAATATATTTTCATTGACATATCAATCAAAATTTTAGTCATGCTCTCATCTTAAGAATCCCGTTTAAAAAATTTCCCATTTATTCATTATTCAAAATTTTAAGTGAATCTACCAAAATGGCATTCGTTTGTCCTTCAAAAGAATCATCTGAACAACGACTTGAGGCACTCAAACACATTAAAGAAGTAATAGAAAGTTTAGAAAAATCGATGACCATCGGAGTGAAACCGATTTGTATTCCCACATGTATTCCGATAGCAGATTACCCCACACCACCGAAACCACCAAGCTGTTTACCATACTCTAGTGTTTCACGTAAACCTAAGCAAGAACCTCCCGATGTTATGGTAAATATAAGTACTTTTATTTCTTTATTACCACATTTGACATGCCTCCGAAAGTGGAGTACTAAGTATGATCATGTCTACTTTTAAATTGGACGCCACCAGCTTTTAGCGTGCATGGGGAACAAAAAACTGGACGTATAACTTCGCGTAACTTTGCATAGCGTCGTGCAACTTTCAAACGTTAAATTTTCTCTTTCATATTTTTTTAAAAACCGTACAAGTTATACCTACTGTTTCGTTTTTCCGGATATTTGAAGTTTATAGTTTAGGAATTTTAAGAAGCTACCCAATTTTTAGGACATTTTAACGGTATGTGAATTTTAAAAGATTAATTTATATAACTAATATAATTAATTTTAAGGTTTGCTACAAAGTATATTCTAAAAAACTCGAAATAAAGCAAGAAAAACCAGTAAAATTCATCCATCCAAAATATAACGGCAAAACTTCAAAACCGTTAGAATTGAGATCCGGTTTTTTCGTTAAATGTGGATGTAATCGACGCAATGGTAAATACCATTTTCATTTCTTTAAAATATCCATTGCAACTTGAAGGTTTATTGTAACTAACAGAAAGCTTACCAAACATCCTATTTTATCTTCTTCTACCAGACATACATCTTGTTAAACGAGGTAGGTCTTTTTTGCTGCAGCCCAAAACTTGCTTGGTAATATCTTTCGAAGAATTAACGACTCCTGGTCAATTTTGGCAAAAATTTGGATCTCTTTATGTAGTCCAAGTATATAATTTCTGTTTGCAAAAGTTTCTGTTGCGATTAATCAAGTTGTGTCACCTTCCCTCACAATTTGTCGAGTTTTTCTATTAAGCAAACTATTTTTTTAAGAGTTTATTATCAGCTTTGACATTTCTCGGTATATCCAAAGTCTTTTGGAACCTTCCAACAGTCCAGATCTTGTTTAATATCCTAGTCCATTCTTGCTGTAGCCAAAACTTGCTTGGTAATATCCTTCAAAGGATTAACCAATCCTGGTCAATTTTACCAAAAATTTGGATCTCTTTTTGTAGTCCAAGTGATTAATTCATGTTTGCAAAACTTTCTGTTGCGATTAATCAATTTGTGTCACTTTCCCTTACAATTTGTCGAGTTTTTCTATTAAACAAATTATTTTTTGACAGTTTATTATTAGCTTTGACATTTCTCGGTATAACCAAAGTCTTTTGGAGCACTGCCACGTGGTTTATTGTAACTAAAGACGAGATAAAATCTTTGCAAACATCGTAAACCTAATTCGATCCATCCATTTGCACTACTGTCTCTTCAAATTTCCAGTCAACACGTCGAACCTTCCAGCAGTCCAGGTCTTGTTAGAATTCGTAGGTCATTCTTGCTGCATCCCAAAACTTGCTTGGTAACATCCTTCGAGTGGACCACTCCTGGTCAATTTTGCCAAAAATTTGGATCTCTTCTTGCAGTCCAAGTGTTAAATTTATGTTGCGATTAATCAAGTTGTGTCACCTTCCCTTACAATTTGTGGAGTGTTTCTATTAAACAAACTATTTTTTGATATATCCATTTGCCCTACTGTCTCATCAAATTTCCAGACAACATGTCAAACCTTCCAAGAGTCCAGGTCTTGTTTAATTTCCTAGGTCATTTTTGCTGCAGCCCAAAACTTGCTTGGAAACATCCTTCGAAGAATTAACCACTCCTGGTTAATTTTGCCAAAAATGTGGATCTCTTTTTGCAGTCCAAGTGTTTAATTTCTGTTTGCAGAACTTTCGGTTGCGATTATCAAGTTGTGTCACCTTCCCTCACAATTTGTCGAGTTTTTCTATTAAACAAACTATTTTTTGACAGTTTATTACCAGCTTTGACATTTCTCGGTATAACTAAAGTATTTTGGAGCACTGCCACGTTGTTTATTGTAACTAAGGACGAGATAAAAATATTTGCAAACATCGTAAACCTAATTCGATCCATCCATTTGCCCTACTGTCTCTTCAAATTTTCAGACAACACGTCGAACCTTCCAGCAGTCCAGGTTTTGTTTAATTTCCCAGGTCATTCTTGCTGCAGCCCAAAACTTGCTTGGTAACATCCTTCGAAGGATTAACCACTCCTGGTTAATTTTGCCAAAAATGTGGATCTCTTTTTGCAGTCCAAGTGTTTAATTTCTGTTGCGATTATCAAGTTGTGTCGCCTTCCCTCACAATTTGTCGAGTTTTTCTATTAAAGGAACTATTTTTTGACAGTTTATTAGCAGTTTTGTCATTTCTCGGTATAACCTAAGTCTTTTGGAGCACTGCCACGTGGTTTATTGTAACTAAGGACGAGATAAAATATTTGCAAACATCATAAACCTAATTCGATCCATCCATTTGCCCTACTCTCTCATCAAATTTCCAGACAACACGTCGAACCTTCCAACAGTCCAGGTCTTGTTAAATTTCCTAGGTCACTCTTGCTGCAGCCAAAACTTGCTTGGTGATATCCTTCGAAGGATTAACCAATCCTGGACAATTTTACCAAAAATTTGGATCCCTTTTTGCAGTCCAAGTGTTTAATTTATGTTTGCAAAACTTTCTGTTACGATTAATCAAGTTTTGTCACGTTCCCTTCCTTCCCTTCCCTTCCTTGTTAAATTTTCTAGGTCATTCTTGCTGCATCCCAAAACTTTCTTGATAATATCCTTCGAAGTATTAACCACTCCTGGTCAATTTTGCCAAATATTTGGATCTCTTCCTGCATTCCAAGTATTTAGTATTCGTTTGACAATACTTTCTAGTCCGATGAATCCTCTTATATCACGTCTATTTTCATATTGAAAACAGTATTTTTTGACAGTTTATGAGCAACTTTGACATTTCCCGATAAAAACTGAGGTTTTTCAAAGCCATTCCAGTCTCCCCAAACAAAACTTTTTTACGCTCCCTTCAAGTTATTGATACTTTTTAGGTTTACAAGATTTTTGTCCTCGGATGGAATGTAATGGTTCCCCTGATTGTATCCCTTTTCCACCGCGTTGTGGACCCAGTAGATTCGATCCAACTCACGTTGGATTAAACACAGAACAACGAAAATCTGAAAAGCAGAAAAGTGAAGCTCCTCGAAGTTATAGAAAAACTTGCTTCAAATGTTTCCCTGCGGTTATTCAAGAACCTGCAAATTTTTAAAAATAGTGTAATTTAAGAAACAAAACCTTTTCCGTCAATTAAACGATCTCCTTCATTAAAACATTTTGTTTATTTATGTTTCCCATACAAAGGAAGCTTTAATTTCGTTACAGTTTAGCGTCAATTTTTTATTTATATTTTAGGTCTGTTATAAAATCTGTAAAAACAATCCTTATAGTACGGAACAACAGAAGCCGCGTAATGAAAAAATTATTCAACTAAAAACCGCAAAATCTCGTGAACTTAGAGGTGGAATCATCTACACAGGATGTGACTGCTGCAAATGGTCTGGTAAGTCTTATTTACTCCTAAAAACCCTTGCTTAAATAAATCTCAGTTTACTTCTTCGTCTAAATAAACAAGAGGCCTAATTGTTTATACAGTAAAATATCAGCACTAACAACATCGCTTACAACTTTACGCATAATATTCGTCCTTGATCATTCTGATTAATTAATTAATTATTTGCAACGTTGCCGGAAGGTAACGATCGTTTTGGGGGTAGTTTTTTAAAGTTTTTGGAGAAAAAGGAACATTATTTTATAGGTTTACAAGATGATTGTCCAAGAACTGGTTGTCACGGTTCTCCGGAATGTCTAATAAATCCCCCGATATGCGGTCCAAGTCAGTTTTGTTATGGTAAACATCTCGGAAAGAAAAAAGACCAAAAGAAACCAACAAGCAGTTCCGATCAGCATTATGTCGATAAAAACACTTGTTTTAAATGCTTTCCGGCTGTTATACAAGAGCCGGTACCTCTACATATTTTTTAATGTCAAAGAATTGAGATACAATGTTCGATATTGTACTTTAAAATGTTAATTGTTACTAAAAAACCGTATAAATAAAGACTTGAGAAATGTTTTTGGTTGTGTGATTTTGATAACTTACCAGATTGAATTGATACCAATCCTAAGATGGCTAGTAAAATGTCACTTCTCATTATTACATTTAAATGGTGTAGGACGATCCCTTAACCTCACTTTTCACCTGAAAGAAAAATTTATAATCTTTCATAGTTTTCTTTATTCTCTTTCCATTAATTACCGATTCATATAATAAGCGGAAAGACAATAAGAAATTTTCGCTAAGTATATGTTTGAATAAAAAAGAAATTTCGGGGGAATTTTTTTATTGCTGATGGCAGAAGTTACTTTGGACCAAATTTGGGTTAAATAGCTGATAAAAATGAGGATCTCAGAGATAGAATTAGTCACCTATGTTGTTTTGGAATTATCATAATCTATGCAAAAATAACTATATTGAAAATGATACAAAAATAAAGAAATTATGCCTGAACATACATAAAAAAAATATATATACACTTCGAAATGAGATCATCCTTTTGTAGAAGTGATTTTTTCATTGCTGATAGCGGAAATCACTTTGGACCAAATCTGGGATGTAATACGGGAGAAAATGAGAATTAAAATGAGAGTTGTGACGAGTTTCTTTAGAAAAATAATTCAATAGGTACTGACAAATATTCGAAAGTAGCTTACTTTTTATATGGAAACGTCAAGCCTCGCACACATCACAACCAAAAAAATGTCTAGAACACAAACAAATTAACAAAATTTCACATCACTGCCCGCATCTATAAAAATTTAAGCATCAAATTTTTCGAATAAAAAAAAACTTTATTATTATTATTACAAAAAGAAAAACAATTAAACGTGAAGCTAATGTGTGTATTCTTTCACCAGGAAATACGGTTAATGAATATTTTAAAGAGAAATCACATTGTAAAAGTGAAAAGAAAAAGTTTCTCTTTTTTTCGATTCGAAAAAATTAACGCTGCTTATACTTGTTAGATATCGTTCGCAGGACGAGGCAATTCTGCAGCTGCCGTCCCGGGAACGTCTATCCAGGAAGGGGCGGACGTACGGAGGCGGTATTTACAGACTCCCGCCCATTTTCCTGCTTCGTTTGCAGGAATTGTTGGAATTTTGTGCGTGTCAAGGGGTGTGAGTAGTCGACGCTGCAGCACTAGAAAATGGGAAAATTGTTCAAGGAAATGATAATTTTCTTAGAATGATTATTTCTTGGGGAAAGGATAATATTTCTTTTAAGTTGGATCATTTCAAATGAGTTAGAGATGGTTTTTTTTCAATTTCAATTTGCGATTTCTCAATTTCACGTTAAATTTACATAAAAAATGTTCAAATTGTGGAAAGCGGAAACCTTCACTGCTACTGACAGAAAGGAATATGGTGGACTTAAAACGCCGCCATTTTGCAGTTTGTAAGCAATTTCAATTTGAATTGGAATTGAATGTAAACGTACCTTAAAAGTATTAGACTCCGTTTCACATAAGAAGAAGACACTGCCAACTGTCTTGCGCAGAAACCAAAATCGGTCTTGTTTATCTATGTCGCCTCGTAACGACCGTTTCATGCCATTGGCGTTACAAACCATTTTTTTATGCCGACAGTCATTTTATTATTGACATTTGAGGATGTGTTTGAAGCAATCATTTACTGTCGACTATTTTAAGACGTTTATCTAGTTTATCTGTGAGTGTTGTGTGTTTAATTTGATCTAAAACCATGCCTCCTAAAAAACTTGTTAGTGCTAAAGGAAGTCAAGGCCGACAGATTCTTAAAAACGTTGCAACTTTTATCGAGTCCGAAAATGTGAAAACGTTACGCTACTTATTTAAAGTCGAATGTCAATTTTACAATATGGCGCTGGTTTTGACAACAAGTTCGCGCATACGACTGCAACTTCAGGTGGGTTCTTCTTACGTGAAATGGAGTCTAAAAACTTTTTATAAGTTGATATCTATATAATATATATTTTATGAGAAACCAATTTATGTTTTGCTTTAAGGGTAAGATATATTGCTAAACACGGCACCTATTTATTAAAAACAAAAAAACGTCCAGTCTGTCGACAGAAGTGAAAACACTAATAAATGAATCCCTTTTAAAAATTTTATCGTAAGCCCATCGTCAATGGAAGTTTTTACAAATAAATTAACCCTTTTCAAAAATTTTATCGTACGCCCATGGTAGATGTAAATTTTTACAAATAAATTAATCCCTTTTAAAAAAAAGTTTGGTGTAAGGAAATTTTTACAATTAATTTAATAACTGCTTATAAAAAAAAGTACACATATATACATTACACAGTATACTTATAGCTCATGGAAAGCGTGACGATGATTTATGCAACACTATATACGCTTCATTGTTAATTGTGTTGCATATCCAAAAGTATTGTGTGGTGCATAAAAGCGTGACGATGACGAAAAATCCATGTTTTTTCGTCACCCAAAAAAAGTGCTCAACGCGCCTAAAGAAGTTTTCACTTCAATAAAGTTAAAAATCGTACTTGATTTCAATATGGATACGATGAAGGTAATTCAAAATCACCACAAAAAACAAATCCGCCTAATGGTCATTAATCAGTATCATCACTGTCATCAACAGTTACCAAAAATTTCAATAATTACTACGATTAATAATTATTGTATAGTTAATAATATTATTACTTACCTATAAATCTTAGTTAACACCTCTCTAGTTTGGCTATAAAGTGTGTTTCTGTGCGTAAATTTATTCATAATTTGAAAAATGTACAACAACAAACACTACACTCTTCAAGACCACAAAAAAGTAAAAAATTACAATACATTATATACAAGAGTTTGGGGAGCCACATGCAATTAGAAATCCAATCATAACACTAACAAAACCATAAAGATTATATTTATTTCTTTATGAACAAAAACAACGCCACTGAATAATCAATATTAGTCAATAGTTAAAGTGAGGAGTGGGGACACACGCATGCGCTCGCCAACAGCAAGTCAAGTGTTTGTATACCAACAGGCCGAGATAGGTTCGAATGGGTCCAGGACCTAAACAGTGTTGGACTCATCCCCAAGGGGATGCCTACCAACCAAAACCACCTCAAACTCGCCGTTAACCCCGCCTCGGAATCACTGCCCTAGTATACTTCGAGACGGGCACCGGTCCCTCGCACACTCTCCGCTCACACCGTCGTCTTCTCCCGACTATCACTCCTACCTCTCATGCCACATCGAGTCCTTCTCTCCCCCTAACCATGCTCTCTACTACTAAACTCACCTCCTTCCATTCCTCGTCCCCCCTCAACATTATCTCCACCATGTTCTCCCAGTACATCGCCTCCCCTAGTTTCTTTTCCAACTTCTTCAGCACTTTCTCGTTGCTCCAGCATCTATCCCCCATGCCCCACATCATCCTCCACTTCACACCTCTCGCACACTCCGGTCTCTCTTTTCCCAATCTTGTGGAGGTACCCTACTCTCGACCCATGTCCTTATAGCAACAGGCTGTATGATGGATCTTCACCAATTGAGTTCGTTGCCGGCTTCAAGGAAACCCATAGCTTCTTTGGAAAAATGTTTACCTTTTAATATTCAGTAACTGGGACTACTGACAGAAGTGCAAACACCAAAAATGAATCCCTTTTAAAAATTTTAACGTAAATGGAATTTTTTGTACGCCTATGGGAGAAGGAAATTTTTACAATTAATTTAATAACCCCTTATAAAAAAAGTACACATATATACACAGTATTCTTATAGCTCATGGAAAGCGTTATTTATTATTAATTGTGATGCATAACCAAAAGAAATGTGTGCTGCATAAAAGCGTGACGAATGACCAAAAGTATTGTGTGTTGCATAAAAGCGTGACGATGACGAAAAATCCATGTTTTATCTTCACCCAAAAAAAGTGCTCAACACGCCTAATAGACAAAATCCAATGAAACAAGCACATCAAAGCAATAACATATAATCAGTTATAATATCACAAGAGCATAGACAATATTCGATTATTCACCGAGTCACGAGCCGTATTTTGCGAAACATCACGAGAGCGCAGCTCGAGTGGTGTTTCGCGAAATACGTCGAGTGAAGAGGTAAATAATCGAAAAATATTGTCTATGCTCGAGTTGGTATTCGTTACGATTATATAACGCATAATATTCTAATTTTTTTTATTGATTAATATTAATATTGAAGGTACAATTATTATAATACATATTTGATGTATTGTTGTTTTCGGAATTTGTAGTAGAATCAACTGACATTTCATTGTGCTTGCCCGTTACTATGGAAATGATCACAATATGGCAGGAGGCGAATCACCAAACCGATTATATCACGTCGTCAAGGGGTATATTTACTTATCAATATGTCGTAACTAAGGGAAATTCAAGGATTGTATTGGTTCATTAGAACATGAGTTATATAATCATTATTAATGAATGATTATTGTTGATCATCAAAAGTCTATTTTCAAATAATTATTACTAGGTACATACCTACTCAGCACTTCAGCTTTTTTATAATAAAACGTCGCAATATATTTTACGAAAAAACAAATGTGGGATTGAAATCTGTAAATCTTTTGTTCCATTTATAGTTTTTTTTTTCAAGAGAAACCTTTAAAAAATCAGAATATAATACGGATTTTGTTGTATGGAAATAAGGGAGAACAAAGTAATGTTTCAGATTCGCACCCCATTTAGATACTCTTTTGTCGTCTCCTTAGTGCATTAGCGTATTAAAATGGGGGACAACCCTATCTGTCATTTAGTAATCTTGGTAAATCAGACGTGCATCAAACATAACGTTAATAGACGTGTACTACCGTAGTTATTATACATTGTTACACCATCATCGATTTTTGTTTCGGTATGTTGATCCTCCCCCTTGTTTCTAATGTGTACTCAGTGTACAAAGGGTTTGTCTTTGTGGTTTTAACAGTGTTTAATTTTTTTTTTTTTGAATAGAATGTAATTAACTTATAGTTTCAACAACTTTATATTCTATTGAACACTGAGAAAAGTGTTTTTATTTAAATAAGAATAAACAAATTTTAAAGATTTTATTTATATTTTTATACATACTTAAATAAAATGTAGAAAATTATATATTTTAAATGTACCTACTGAACTCTATCCCCACCTGCCAAAAAAAAATTAAAGCAAATTAATAATAAATGGAACTGACTCACTCATTTAGTAAGGTCGATTTTTTTCCGGTATACCCTTTCATCAACCATCATCCGGCTCGAAGGACCAATGTTATAATAGTATGAAATTATTTCATATTTGTTCGAATGCCGCTGTGACATAAAGTGTAAAGCACAACGTTGCTATTTGCTGTTTTTCTACCTTCCACAGATTTGGTATGTAAAATCGCCATGTTTTTCTCATTCCGTATTAGGATTGCATAAGGGTGAGAAAGTAAAATACAAGGAAGGTGCATCACTGTTAGGCAACACAAATAACACATACGAAGGATACGTAGAAGTACGTACAAATATTAATTGAACGGTACAGGCAAAGAATACACAACAACAAGAAGTGAAGCCCGGCGAAAATCCTTTGATGTTTGAGGGGCAAAAATAAATAACCTTGAAGGTGACAGCTAACTTTGGCATACACTGAGAACCATAATAAATGCTTACAGCTTACTCGAATCACACTGAGAAAAAGTATTTCAGCATAAAGTGTGTTTTATCAAATGTATTAATACAGGTATATTTTTCCATCAGTAACTATTTCTGCACTTTTCGTGACATTGTAGACGTGAAATAGATCATTTAAGACAATAATTTCAACCTACATGCAAACTCCATTCTAATTTGGGTCTGTAAAGACCATAAGCAAGAGGCCTAAATGTGATCGCATGACACATGATGACTAATTTAAAACATGGCGTCTGTGAACTCGTTTTTATCCGAAGTTTCGCTTCTTGTTAGTTGGGTATTCTTTGGTACAGGGGAAAAAGGGACTAGTCAAGAAGAATTTCGAATTGAGTAGGGATGGGAAGGTCACGAACGACCCGTTCTCAAAGACCGAATCAGTTCCAAGACCCGTGATTGGTTCAATCACGTTCTGTGACCCTGTCGTTCGAATGAACTGAACCAAGCCACCGCTGTTGTAGTACATTTATGTTTTAATTTGACAAAAAATTTGGGCTGTGCAATGCCCCCGCAACGTTCGAAAGACTGATGGAAAACGTATTGCGTGGGTTGTCCTGGAAGACATGCTTAGTGTACCTTGATGACATCATAGTCTTGGGAAGGACATTCGAAGAACATCAAAAGAATTTGGAAGGTTGCAAGATGCGCAGCTGATGCTCAACCCCAAGAAATGTCAACTATTTCAAAACAAAGTCAATTACCTAGGCCATGTAGTCAGCAAGGATGGTGTAGCTGTAGACGAAGAAAAAGCTGTTGCCGTACGAAAGTGGCCAAGACCCACCGACAAGCACCAAGTTAGAAGCTTCCTTGGACTCTGTACATACTACAGGCGATTTATAAAGAAGTTTGCAGATATCGCTAAGCCCTTGACACGACTTACAGAGGAAGCAAGGGAGTTTCGCTGGGACGAAGATTGCCAAACTTCGTTCGAAACCTTGAAGAAGCACTTGATTACTGCACCTATACTCGGCTATCCACTACCAGAGGGAGAATTCATACTAGATACTGATGCTAGCAATGTTGGAATTGGAGGAGTGCTATCACAGGTTCAAGGATGACAAGAGAAAGTTCTGGGATATTTTAGTAAAGTCCTTTCCAAACCAGAACAAAACTACTGCGTCACAAGAAGAGAGCTTCTAGCAGTAGTGAAGTCCGTGGAGCACTTCTATCAGTATCTGTATGGGAAGAAATTTGTGATTAGAACCGATCATGCAGCACTTAAGTGGCTTATGCAATTCAAGAACCCTGAAGGTCAAATCGCTAGATGGATCGAGCGGCTCCAAGAATATAATTTCACTATTGAGCATAGAGCCGGAATAAGCCACAGAAATGCAGACTCCCTCTCTAGAAGACCATGCCCTGCAGAGTGCTCTCACTGCAGCAAAACAGAAGCTAAGGAAGCTGCGATTCGAAGAACCACGGTGACCAGCGACGAATGGGCACCAGAAAAGTTGGAAGAGGAACAAGAGAACGATCCCGACTTGAAGAAAATCCGACATTGGAAAAAGGAGAACTGTCGACCTACTTGGCAGAAGATTTCAAGGTACTCGCCAACGATGAAATCGTATTGGGCCCAGTGGGACTCGCTGGTTTTGGAAAACGGTTTGCTACAGCGAGTAATCGAGAACGATGAGGGTTCCGAAAGTAGAAGACAGTTGGTGATTCCAAGAACAAGGATAGCAGCAGTACTGCGGAAATTACACGACAGTCCGTCAGGAGGACATCTAGGTGTGAAGAAGACCCTCGAGAAAGTGCGAGAACGGTTTTATTGGATGCACAGTTCCGAAGATGTAAAGGACTGGTGTAAGAAGTGCACTACCTGTGCTACGACCAATGGACCGCACGGGAGAAGAAAGGCTCCTATGAAGCAGTACAATGTCGGAAGCCCTTTTGAACGCATTGCCCTGGACATTGCCGGACCGTTTCCACCGACAGCAAATGGCAGCAGGTACATTTTGGTGGTGATGGACTACTTCACAAAATGGGTAGAAGCGTATGCCATTCCAAACCAAGAAGCCGCAACGGTTGCCGACGTGCTTGTGAATGAGTTCATTTGCCGATATGGAGTGCCCCTGGAAATACACAGCGACTAGGGCAGAAACTTCGAAAGCCAGCTGTTCCTGGAAGTTTGTGAAAAGCTCGGCATGAAGAAAACGAGAACTACGGCTTTGCACCCACAGTCGGACGGGATGGTAGAGCGAATGAACAGAACTCTTGGCAAATACCTGTCTAAAGTAGTATCTAACCATCAGCGAGATTGGGACCAATATCTCTCGCTATTCGCGATGGCCTACAGATCCGCCATCAATGAGTCTACCGGCCAAACACCAGCAAGAGTTCTGTTCGGACGCGAAATGAGATTACCCTGCGACCTTGAATTTGGATGCCGACCCGGAGAAGACATAGCTGGTGAAGATTACGTGACCCAGCTGAGAAAAAGAATGGACGACGTACACGAGCTGGTTCGATCGAATCTTCAGATCGCTAGCGATAGGATGAAGAAAAGGTACGATACGCAAGCTACGGAAGGAGGTTTCCACGAAGGAGACAAAGTCTTGCTGCATAACCCAAGAAGACAAAAGGGTTTTTCTCCAAAGTTGCAGAGAGCTTGGGACGGTCCGTACCTCGTAAAGAACAGAATCAACGATGTCATCTATCGTATCAGCAAGATCCCAAATGGAAAGCCAAATGTGGTACACCGTAACCGATTAGCGCCATTCGAGGGTGACCACGATGAGGAAGTAAACCAGCTTCAGGAAGTAGCCGATCCTGCTTTTGTAGAGTTCATGGGTGCCTATGGTGGTACCGGAAAAGCAAGATTCGGCGTCACCACTGAGAGACGACAAGACCTGCTTACCGTTCCGGAGGAATACTCACTGGCAATAAACATCCCTGCCAGCGTAACCGATGCGCGCGGACTGGCATCTCTGTTTATAAAGAAAAGTGGCGCACGACTTTTGGTAAACCAGTTACCAGTACCAGGTAAAGCTTTGAAGATGCAAAATGGCTCCCGCTACAATTTCCACCTAGTGACGAGGAACACCTTCGACGAAAGACCAACGTACGAGGATGTCTGGGAAGCATTACGAAGCCTGAGGGAGCATGTGCTTGAATTGAACGTGCATAGGCTAGCCATGCCCAAGATTGAATATAGGCATTTAGATTGGCGAATAATCCGTAACATGGTAGAAGTAATCTCCCGAGACACCGAAGTGCAGGTACTGGTTTGCGGCCATGCTCGGGAGACACAGCCAACAGAGAAAACGGTCGCATGTTACTTCCATACAACTGGAAAATGCAACAAGGGGACCAGTTGCCGATACAGTCATCTCGTTCCAGTTTCCTAGCTAGTTCCAGGAGGAACTGTCTCTTAAGGAGGGGGCAATGTTACGCGAGCTACTGCATTAATATGCTCACTTAGTGCCCCCAGTGAAATCCCCGTATGAGACGACTATGGCTCCTCCGCCCAATTTTCGAGAAGCATCCAAAATACGAAACATCCAGAAAACCCAGAGCATGCACCAGAACGACGAGAGATTCTAGAAATACACGACGCGCGAGTATAAATAGGCCACGAGTATCGCTGCAGGCAATTTAGTCAATCAGTCAGTGTTGATACCGAAGGAAAGTAATCGCGCCTCGATAAAGTGTTTATTAAGTGACTCTCATATAAATTATAATTAGTGTGTTTAGTGTATTACATAAATTATTAAATAAGGACCGTATTAAATATAAATCTGTAAATATAAATTAGAATAAACGTTACAATGCAAACTATTCCAATTTTTGGATTGTTATTTACAAATTCAGTCATTCATGATTCATCCACTCTAATGAAGGTTCATAAGCAGACGTGAAGTTTAATAAATAAATGAATATGAAAATCTGCATAATAATTTATGCCTTCATTTCATTCACATCATGAAACATGGAACAAATGGAACAAATAAACAAGGTCATATGAACGAATCTTCAAGAACGGGTCATTTTAATGATTGATCTGGAAGACCCGGGTCACCAAAATGAGCCGGGTCTTACCATCACTAGAATTGAGTTAGTAACGGTATTCCATTGTCTGGTTTGGTTAGTTTCTCCTGTTTAAAGTGAACATGCTAAAAACGAGCCTAGTCATGTTAAATAAATAAAAGAAAAAAACATGTACTGGAATAGAAGGGGCTAAGTCAGCTGTGAAGCCAACTACACTAGCGCTGTGTATGTTGTTTACTTCATTCAGTGTATTATTGTTTTGTGAGAAGTTTAAGTATTTAAAAGCTATTTTAAGATGGAAAGTGGTAGTGATGATCATGGGGAAGTATTGGAAGAGCGTAATGTTGTAAGTAGGTAATACGAGAAAGCAAAACAAGTTTGGTCGCATGGAAGATGTGAGTGAAAAGCTAAATTTACAAAACCACACATTAGGCCCTGATTGCTATTGCAGTAAGCTAAAATGTTTTGAAATTGTCCCTGCAAAAAGTAAAGAAAAAATTATTAAGGATTTCAATCTAATGTCGTCTGTTGATGAACAGAACACCTATCTTTGTGGGTTAATTATCGTTCAGGAAATCCAAAACCGCCGTCCTCGCAAAGACGAAGCTGAGGCTAGTTTGCGTGAAGCTTCTTATTCGTACAGAGCTGGATACTTAGATGAAGAAAACCTTCTTAAAGAGGTTCAAGTATATCGCAAAGCATTTTTGTCCATACATGGAAAAGGCAAGAAGAAATTGGAAGTTCTTCAAAGAGGGTTAAGATTAATTGTAATGGCTCCCAAGGACAAAAGGAGAAAGCATTCTTCTGCTCACAAAAGATTGCCTGAGGAAAAAGCAAACGCAGTAAATGATGATTTATATACTGATAAGTATAAAGATTTGCCTGTATCATACCAGACTTACAGAACAAAATTCTGTGGTTTATTATTTATTATTGAGTTTTTTTTTGTGGGGCAGAATTATGATAGCTTACTTTTATTATATTAAAATCATTAATGCTTTAAAATAATTTGATAATATTACAATCTGCATATCTGGTTACTTGTGTATTAGCCTAAGCACCAAGTAATACAATGCGCTATGGCGGTTAGGTTAGGCTAGATTAGGTCAGGTTAGGCTAGCAAATAACGAATTTGAGCTTCCTGAACTATTGTACGAAGGTAAGTTAGTCTGCTGAATTTTTAAAGTGAAATATATTGGCACTTGTGTATTAGCCGGTGCTTTAAATTTATCGGGGGTAATATCCCTAGTGCATTTAATTTTTCCGGAAAAATTCGGAAAAACGAGTTTCTAAGTAATTTGTTTTAACAAATTTCATGAGCGAGAGTGGTTTTAAAAACCCGAGTCGAAGATGAGGATTTTTCCCCTTTCGCGAATGCTATTTGTTAAAACAGATTACTTAGAAACGAGTGTTCCAATTTTTCCACAGGAAAAATTAGATGCACGAGGGATATTTGGTAAGATTATTTCCTGAGTTAAATAAACATTTTAACCATCAAGTTTGTTTTTACAAGGCAACTTGTCAAACTTGCATGAAATTTTTTCGATTTTTTTTCCGGAAAAACTGCTGACAGCTAAGTTGACAGTTGTTAAGTAATTTTTCCACTTAAAATTTATATTTGACATACCAATTCTTGATAGCGATTGGTCAAAATTAATAGGAAGGAAATAATCACGATTATTTTTTGTAACCGTACCTAACCTGATCTAGCCTAACCTGACCTAATCTAGCCTAACCTAACCGCCATAGCGCATTGTATTACTTGGTGCTTAGGCTAATTCACAAGTAACCAGATATGCAGATTGTAATATTATCAAATTATTTTAAAGCATTAATGATTTTAATATAATAAAAGTAAGGTATCATAATTCTGCCCCACACAAAAAACTCAATAATAAGTAATAAACCACACATTCTTAGTGGAACTAACAAAAATTTTTTAGGTCTCTGTTACCAATATCAATGGCAAAGTTTGAAGATGTAAGGCACCTTTAAAAGTTTTTTGAGGACAATACAAAAGGATATTTATACTGGCATTGCCTCACAAGGAAAAGTAAACCTGTGAGAAGTAGAGCTCGGTTCATGTACAACAAAAAGTTGTATAAATAAGAAATAAAATAAATTTTTTGTAAATGGTAACACAAGTTATTTATTCATGACTTGCCTCTTTTTATCCCAGTAATCAACTGACTTGGCTCTTTTTTAACCTGTATTCTGGTACTTTAGTCAGTTTTTGAGTTATACCATAGCAACGCATAACAACTAAAATTTGATAATTTGCAAGGACACACTGAACAACATAAGAGATCAAAAACACTAACTTATTTAAGTACTAAAAATAGCAAAAATAGTTATAGTTATGAGTCGTGGAACTTAAAAATGGCTCTCCTGAAAAATTAGTAAAATCTGACTTAGCCCCTTTTCCCCCTGTACCCTTCAATTTTAATGGACAGAAATGTTTTAGGGTCCCTAAAAGCAATTATCATCAAAAATACTATACATATTAATTATTATTAATAAAGAATTACAGTTTAAACTTTTACATCAAAGCTAAAGTATACAGGGTTGGGATAAAGTATGGAACCAAGTAAATATCTTTTAAACGTACAGAACGATATCTATGAAAATTTGCAGGTAAGTGCAATGGAACAAAATGCATCTGATGTACATTTTTTGTTAATAATATACTTCCGGTTTAACCGAAAATGCTATCAACTTCTTTAATTTAAATAAATTTGAAAGAGCTTGTTATTTTGAATTCATACATACTGAGTTTAGTGTAAAAAAATTTGTAAAAACGAGGAATGACTCACTGTTAGTTGTACAATAGGTGTACATTTCATTATTTTAGAATAATGAGAAACAAAATTACTTCAAATGTTCAAAATGCTCGCCGTTTACAATATGCCACCCTATTAACAAATTCTTGAGTCACTCTTTCCAAGACTTCTGCACGTATTAGTTCACATTCATCAATAATTATTTGTCTCAATTCCTGTAAGTTTGTTGGTCGTCTAACGTAAACACGTGATTTTAGATAACCCCAAAGAAAAAAATCTAATGGGCTAAGATCCGGAGAACGAGCAGGCCACTCTATGAATCCTCTACGTCCAATCTATCGATTTGGAAAATTCGCATCCAGAAAATCCCTAACCCGTCTATCATAGTGGGGAGGTGCTCCATCTTGTTGAAACCAAACATTTTGTGGTAATTGCCCATTCTGTTGAAGTGCAAGAATAATTTCGTTATTTAGTAGATCCAAATACTTGTCACCATTCAAGTTTCCGTCTATAAAAAATGGGCCTATAAGCCTATTTTCGACCATTCCCATCCAAACATTTAACTTCTGTGGATGCTGGTATGTGCTTCATGAATCCAATGAGGATTCTCATTTGACCAATACCTTGAGTTATGGCGATTAACTGTTCCATTTAAACAAAAAGTTGCCTCATCGGAAAAAACTATGTTAGAAGCAAAATTATCGTCGACATTACAGATGTCCATTAGCCGTTCGCAAAATTCTAGCCGTCGGTCAAAATCATCGTCTGACAATTCTTGAACCAACTGTAGCTTATACGGATGATACTTTTCATGCACTTTTTAATATCTTTCCTACAGAACGTCGACTGATACCATGGTTTAGTGCCAAATTTGTGGTGGAAGTTTGAGGTGATTCTTCTAAATCGATTGCAATATTTTGTTTAACAGTTTCGTTCGTTGCAGTCCGCGGTCTTCCAGGTTTTAGCAAATTTTTTACCATCCCACTTGTATTAAAACGTTGTAGTGTTTTAGTTACTGTTGAGCGTGATATAGGATTTCTCTCCGGATGCAAATTATTAAAAATATGACAAACTTCTTCATGAGTTCTAACACGATCACCATAACCGATCATCATTAAAATTTCAATACGCTCTTTTTCACTTAATTGAACCATTCTAAATTGTAAAATTTATTTCCGTCAATTAGAATTTGACACTTGGAGAACAAAAAACGTACTAAACAGTAATCGTTTATTTATTACTATGCATACAAACAACATCAATTAGTTTATCTAAATAGTTTTTTGCTCTAATGCAAAAAACTCAAAGGAGGTTGATTAAAGTGCTATATTCCTCGTTTTTACAATTTTTTTTACACTAAACTCAGTGTGTATGAATTCAAAATAACAAGCTCTTTCAAAATCTGTAAAAATATATAGGGTGTCCCATTTAAATTAAAGAAGTTGATGGCATTTCCGGTTAAACCGGAAGTATATTATTAACAAAAAAATGTACATCAGATGTATTCTGTTCCATTGCACTTACCTGCAAATTTTTATAAATATCGTTCTTTTCGTTTAAAAGATATTTACTTGGTTCCATACTTTATCCCAACCCTGTATATGACCATCAATTGGACTTTGTGTAGGTTGGGTTGCCTACATCAAATTTAATTTGAATCGATAGCCGACTTGGCCGATTTATTCACTCATCGAAAATGTATTAGGGATGGCGATTCTTTCCAAAAAAGATCGATTTTTAAATCGATTCGAATCGTAACCTGATGAATCGATTCATAAAAAAATCGAGGTCTAAAAGATCGATTTCTAAAAAATCGATTTTTTTCAAGTTTGTATTTACAATGTAAATATAAATCCATTTTATGAAAAACAAGAAAGATACCATAATAAACAATCTCTGGGATCTCTAATCAGTGAAATCAGGGATTTTTTTAGTTCAGGGAATTCGATAATAACAATTATTTTTATTACAATATCAAAGTATCAGATCAGATATAAAAGAAGACATTTATTTTCTAAATGTATTTGTTACACTAAAAAGTTAAGAAAATAGATAATATAGCTTATAGTTCCCAAAACCAATTCAGAAAAAATCGTATGTCGATTTTCATGGGTGAAATATCGATTCGCTGAATCGATTCAGTACAACATATCGATTTAAAAATCGATTTATTTGGTCCGAGGAATCGATTCTTCGATTAATCGATTTCAAATCGCCATCCCTAAAATGTATAGTACCGTTGGTTTATTTACATAAAATAGTGTATTTATTAAATATAGATAAATACTTGTATTAAATAGTATTATTTTTGTGATAAAAATAGATATTTTATAATTATTGAGTTTATTCATTAGTCGACAGTTGATTTTTTATTTTCGTTATCGAATTAGAATCGAGCACTCATTCATTAGATTGATACTTGTCCATTTGTCCAAGCAAAGAGCAACGTCAAAAACATGTCAAAAAGATTATGAAGATGGTGATCTATTAGAATTACTTTAATTTCTGATTGTACTCAATCGGGATTAAAGTTGTATAGTATTTATCAACAGCAGTGATCAGGCAATGTTAACTTGAGGTAAGATATTTAATCGCCAGCTGAAAGACAAATCTAATATTTCCTTCTATTGACCCAACTTAGTGGGCGGATCTGGCCATAGTAAGAAGAGATAATAATGTTGAATTGAATTTTCTAAATTACTCGTTATTTAGCTCTTCTTTAGATACATTCAGTTCTGAATAAGTTTTGTAGTAAATCATATTAGATTATAAAGTTCTGCTAAAACTTGAAAATTTCCAGACTAGCACTACCAAGATGATCGGTGGGCTATTTGTATATAACCACAAGGGTGAGGTACTCATTTCAAGAGTATACAGAGATGATATTGGAAGAAATGCAGTTGATGCTTTTAGGGTTAATGTAATTCATGCACGACAGCAAGTTAGGTCACCAGTTACCAATATAGCGAGAACATCATTTTTTCATATAAAAGTAAGTGAAAATGTTTAATTATGAATATCTGTACTTATATGTATTTTTTAATAGAGAGCAAATATATGGATTGCTGCAGTAACCAAGCAAAATGTCAATGCAGCAATGGTATTTGAATTCCTTTTGAAAATAATCGAAGTAATGCAATCTTATTTTGGAAAAATATCTGAAGAGAATATTAAGAATAACTTTGTATTAATATATGAATTGCTAGATGGTAAGATATTTTTAATATCATAATGTTGAATTTGTTACTATAATGTCCTGTTACAGAAATACTGGATTTTGGTTATCCCCAGAATACTGATACAGGTGTTTTAAAAACATTTATTACCCAGCAAGGTATAAAATCGGCAACAAAAGAAGAACAAGCCCAAATCACATCGCAAGTGACAGGACAAATAGGTTGGAGAAGAGAAGGTATTAAATATCGCAGAAACGAACTATTCTTAGATGTTTTGGAATATGTTAACTTGTTGATGTCTCCACAAGGTATAAAAATTGTACATTCTGAAATATTTTCATTCCATCAAATTGTATTTTAGGCCAAGTTTTATCTGCTCACGTAGCTGGTAAAGTGGTAATGAAATCGTATCTTTCTGGTATGCCGGAATGTAAATTTGGCATTAACGATAAAATTGTAATGGAAGCTAAAGGAAAAGGTACCCTGGGTAAGTTTAACTATTATATTGGATGGTTGGGTATTTTGTTCTTTTAATTTTTTTAGGTACCACTTCAGATCCAGACCCTGCTCGGTCTGGAAAACCAGTTGTAGTAATAGACGATTGCCAATTTCATCAGTGTGTTAAATTGAGTAAATTTGAAACTGAACATTCCATTAGTTTTATTCCTCCAGATGGAGAATTCGAACTCATGAGGTAAGTACTATAAAATTCAGTTTAATAATAATTGTAGTCCCAATTACTTGTCTTTGTTGTAAGTCTATGGGCTATCACATCAGCAATGCCGTGTTCTAATTTGACACTTGCTTAAAATATTCTGACGTATGTAATATCATATCTGAATTATATATTGTGTAAAGTATATTAGTAAAATAGTTTATTAATAATATTTATTCTTTCGTCCGTCGTTCCACCCAACAATTGGTAGCAGAGCGTGAAAGTGAAACTGAAATTTTTTCAAAATGAGCACGTTGACGGCAACCGCTTCGTCGTCGTACCATCGCATCGAAGCCCTAACAAAAGAAAACTACGATACGTGGTGTCTACAAGCGCAAGCAGTGCTAATCAAAAATGGCCTGTGGGAATACGCAAGTGGAGAGATATCCGAACCGATTTCAACCAGCGACGAGACGGAAAAGAAAGAATTTCTGAAAAAAGATCTACTAACTCGGTCAGAATTATTATTACTTATTTCACCATCAGAGTTGAAACAAATAAAAGGCTGCAAGACTTCGTACGAGCTTTGGCAGAAACTGAAAAGCATTTATCAAAGTACGGGTCCCACAAGAAAAGCAACACTGCTGAAGCATCTCATACTGAAAAAGTATGATAATGGTGACGTACGCGAACATCTAAATGACTTCATGAATACTGTCGATAAATTAGCAGATATGGACATTACTCTAAATTCAGATCTGCTGAGTATCATGATGCTATACAGCTTACCCGCTTCATATGAAAATTTCAGAATAGCGGTAGAATCTAGAGATACACTACCAAAGCCCGAAGAGCTGAAAATTAAAATTATAGAAGAAAGCGAAGCTAGAGATAATCAAGATCTGAGAAAGGAAAGAAGAGAAGGTGCGTTCTATTCCAAAAAGAAGCTGAAATACTGCCAGAAATGTAAGAAACAGGGACATAATACTAATGAATGCTGGAGTAAGAAAAATAAACGTCAACAAAATCAAACATTCCAGAAAAGAGAAGAGAAAAACTTCAGTATAACGCCTACTTGTTTGTCAATTACCTCTGCAGATACCTGGTGCCTTAACAGTGGTTGCACGTCCCATATGTGTGCACAGGAAGAACATTTTGTGAACATGAATTCTGAAACTGGAACTTTGCGGTTAGCGTCTGAAAATCACACTACTAAAGTTGAAGGTAAAGGTAAAGTACGTATAAACATCCAAAATGAAACAATTAACCTTATTGATACATTATATGTACCTACCCTGGCAACAAACCTGATGTCAGTCTCAAAGATCACTGAAAAAGGAAACACCATATTGTTCACAAAAGATAAGGCATACATTAAAAACCAAAAAGGTGAAGTAACTCTAACTGCTACAAAAGAAAACGGTCTGTACTACACAAAGGGAGAAAAAGCAAATATAGCAAAAACTGTTAACAATATTGAAATTTGGCATCGTAAACTTGGACATATTAATGAGAATGACTTAAAGTTAGCTGCAAACAAGAACCTAATTAAAGGATTGGTATTAGAAAAAGGAAATTTACCGGACTGCGAAGTATGCATTAAAGGAAAGATGGCTAGACTACCATTTTCATCCCTAGACAGACCACAGTCTACACAAGCTCTGGAAATTGTGCATAGTGACGTCTGCGGACCAGTCAACAAAATATTTCCTGACATTTCTGGACGACTACACTAAATATTGTTATGTCTACTTCATATCGCACAAAAGCGAGGTTTTTGAGAAATTCAAAGAATACAAAAGCAAAGTTGAAAAATTTCACAACAAACCGATAAAAAGCTTACAATCTGATAACGGAAAGGAGTACTGCAATATAGAATTTGATAACTTCCTGAAACAAAATGGAATCAAGAGAAGACTCACATCACCTTACACACCTCAACAGAACGGCCAAAGCGAACGCAAAAATAGGTCTCTTCTTGATAGAGCACGGTGTTTGATGATCGAAGGTAACATACCTCAAAAAATGTGGGCCGAGGCGGTATACACAGCGAATTATCTCATTAACAAAAGCCCAGCTAAAGCCCTGAAAGGTTGTACACCATTTGAAAAATGGACCGGCCGTACTCCATCTGGAAATCACCTACAGATTTTTGGGTGTAAAGCTTTCGTCCTAAACAAAAATAGAAAAGGCAAATTTACACCAAAATCTGTAGAAGGAGTTTTCATGGGCTATGCACAGCTAGCAAATGTTATCGCATTTATATTCCTGAAAAACAAAGTATTGTAATAAGCAGAGATGTAAAATTTATTGATAAAATGTATTATAAGGGTGAAGACCGTACCGAAGAAAACTGAAGAGTTTTTAAAGAAGCTTGAAGAACAAGAACACATGACACCTGACAAAGAAAATAAGGTTAATAAAAATACCGACATAAAGGGGAAGAAACAACAAAGAAAGAAGAACAAAGACTTACCTATCATAGAAGTCGAGTTCTCATCAAAACCTACCCATGAAAATGAAGTTATACCTCCTGAGCGAGAATCTGAAAATAATGAGCTTGAAGTCACCGAAGAGCCTGAAATCCGAGAAGGTATAAGTCATGAACCATTGAACATAAGAAGTTGTATAAACGAAGAGCCAAGACCCCGTAGAGAAAGTAAAATTCCGAATTGGCATCATGATTATGAGATGACAAATACAGTTTCATGTTGTGGTGAGAATCAAGAACCATTAAATGTAGACTTAGGTGAACTGACATTTATATGTAATAAGGATTTCGAAAATGAGGAATGGCATGACGCTATTAAAGCAGAAGTAAAAGCTCACATTAAGAATGGAACTTGGAAAATTGTCAAGAAAGAAAAGGATATGAAAATTATTGATCACAAAATGGTTTTGAAAAATAAATGGACTCCAGAAAAAGGAGAGATAAAGAAGGCCAGACTCGTTGCGCGCGGATTTGGACAAAGACCTGGGATTGATTTCAATGAGACATACGCACCAGTTGCCAAATTAAGTAGCATTCGAACTGTAATTGGACTAGCTGTCGAAGAAGATTTGAAACTTAACCAAATGGATGTCACGACAGCATATCTGAATGGCGATCTAGTAGAAAACATATTCATGAAGTTTCCAGAATATATCGAGCTATATATTGCCGAAATTATGGTAGACGCATGCGATAAAGATGATTTTATTTTGTATGATAAAGCAAAGAAGATGCTAGAAGATATGAGAAGTATCGAACAAGAAAAAGTATGTCACCTCAAAAAGGCTCTCTACGGGCTAAAACAAGCAGGAAGACAATGGTATACAAAATTAGACAATGAACTAAAGAGAATACGATTTCAAGCGTCGAAAGCTGATCCTTGTGTCTACATATTAGCCAAAGGAGGAGAGAAGACAGAAATTGCCATATATGTAGATGATCTCCTTATTGCTTATTCTTGTCCAAATATACTGGCTGAAATCAAAGAAAAGTTAAGCGAAATATTTGAAATGAAAGATTTAGGACAACCAAAATGTAAATCGGAGTTGATTTGGAATACAAAGAAAATAAAATAAAATTAACCCAAAAGAAATTTATTCTAGAAACTCTAAAGAAATTTAATATGCAGGATTGCAAAATTTCTACCACACCGATGGAAGTTAATTTAAATCTGGAGCCTAATACGAAAGGAGGAGCAGAGAATTTGCCTTACAGAAACCTAATTGGAAAACTTATGTATGTTTCAGTTGCTACCCGACCTGACATAACGTACGCTGTAAATTATTTATCAAGATTCAATGATTGTTTTGGACCAGAGCATTTCAAATCAGCAAAGCGAATATTACGATATCTTAAAGGTACGATCGATATTGGTTTAACATACTCCAAATCACAAGAGCCATTAGAAGGTATGGCAGATTCTGACTGGGGTGCTTGCAAGTTGGACAGAAAGTCCTGTTCCGGTTACATTTTTAAATACGCAGGAGCAGCTATCAGTTGGGCATCCAAGAAGCAAAGAAGCGTAGCATTATCAACAGCAGAATCTGAATACACAGCTTTGACAGAAGCTGCAAAAGAAGCTGTTTATCTTAGATCACTGTTCAGAGATTTGAACATTGATTTGGGACAAATAACAATTTGGAGTGATAATCAAGCTGCCATAAAATTAGGATACAACCCCATAGTATCCCCTAAGTCAAAACACATAGACCTTAAGGTTCACTACATAAGAGATTGTGTTAATCAAGGAATCCTGAATATCACTTACAAGTGTACAGAAGAAATGGAGGCTGACCTTTTGACGAAGGCATTACCAGGACCCAGATTAACAATGCTGAGAGTCAAACTAGGTCTTCTGCATTAGTGCTGTGAGGAGGAGTGTTGTAAGTCTATGGGCTATCACATCAGCAATGCCGTGTTCTAATTTGACACTTGCTTAAAATATTCTGACGTATGTAATATCATATCTGAATTATATATTGTGTAAAGTATATTAGTAAAATAGTTTATTAATAATATTTATTCTTTCGTCCGTCGTTCCACCCAACAGTCTTAACCAAAACTTTTGCTTTACAGATACAGAACCACAAAAGACATATCTCTTCCATTCCGTGTAATCCCATTGGTACGTGAAGTCGGTAGAACTAAAATGGAAGTTAAAGTGGTGCTTAAAAGTAACTTTAAACCGTCTCTGCTAGGCCAAAAGATTGAAGTAAAAATCCCAACACCCTTAAACACTTCTGGGGTTCAACTTATTTGTTTAAAAGGAAAAGCCAAGTATAAAGCTTCAGAGAATGCTATAGTATGGAAGTAAGTAAATTTTTTATACTAATTTTGGTGAAAAAATAAAATTTTAAATTTTTAGAATTAAACGTATGGCTGGAATGAAAGAAACTCAACTTTCCGCCGAAATAGAACTACTTGAAACTGATACTAAAAAGAAATGGACACGTCCTCCGATTTCTATGAATTTCGAAGTACCTTTTGCTCCTTCTGGATTTAAAGTTCGATATTTAAAGGTATTTGAACCTAAGTTGAATTATTCCGATCATGATGTTATTAAATGGGTTAGGTATATAGGAAGGAGTGGATTGTACGAGACCAGATGCTAGATATCATTGATACTTTGAAAGAATTAGCAAAATGTGGGTGTATTTAATGGATTTACTGTCTCCAATGTATATTTCTTCTCGGATTTAAGAACCATGACATTTTCAACATTAACTAGTTATCAGCAATTGTGATTAGAATAGAAATCAATTAAAATGGTTTTTCTTGTCGAGCGATACCCACAAAATCATAATTTTTATTATAAAAATAAATTTACTCAACATATAGTATTTATAGGAACAAAAATTAGAATAATATTAGATGTCTACAATTAAAAAGCTGATGTTTTTTATTCTTATTCTGTATATTTTAATAAAAAAAAATAGTTATGATATTATAATAATTCTATTGGTATATTTACCATATTAAATTGTAAACAGAATGGGAGCTTTTACTGTCGTTTTTATGTAATACTGATTTTATCTGAAACGATTAAATATAGATAAAAAAGCACTGTTTAATTTCATTATGGAATAGATGTGTATGTAATAGCAGGTTAGGTGAAATAAATGCAATTGAAACTGTTCTATTTGTATATTTATCTTCCCATACAAACAGAATCTGATCAAATGTAACATTTGAAGAGACTCAAGAGACTATACCCTGTGACAAGTGACACTATTTGCAATAATAGGTGCACTCTTTTTGACTGAAATCTCAGTTTATTTCATTTACTCACTTTGAAGTGAGCTGAGATTTTTCCTCCCCCTTCACCGAGGCTGCATATGCTATGCACGGCTATGTCGGGAATAAAGTGGAGGCGGATGAAGAAATATTCGATTTGTTCGAGTTTTAAACTAGGTAGGTGATCTGTGTTTTAAACAACATAATCTAATTTTCTTTGGTTTTGAGTGAATGTTATCTATGGGATTATGGAAATAATTAATTCTTTACGAAATTAACCTCTTTCGTTGATTTCCCAATTAGAGGTTAATGACTCTATTTGCACATTGCTCTGAATTTACTTGATTCTAGATATAATAATCCACAGCAGGTTGTGTCTACCCATTTGTTAAAATTATTTACTTTTAATACTGTTCAAAAAAACTGTAACGGCTAATCAATTGAAAACATTTACGGCAGATGCGAAATCAATTGTTAATACTCTTTTACATTTAAATCTCGACAAATCTGAACTATTTGACGCGTTAATTAATCATTTGATGCTTAGTAAATTAGATTTTAAAACTAAGAAAACCAGTCTTTTCTCCTGCGATAAGTTATTTGAATTACTTGATAAAAGATGTAATGTCTTAGAAAATTTGTTTGTTCAAGACACTCGCCCCGAACCGTTAAAAAGCTCATCTCGCGGTTAAGCAGTGGCGTCGTCAACCCCTCGGTCTAATAGAGTAACATTAGTTTCAAGTCAAGACTCATCCACCACAATACCACGGTAAATAGAGATTATTTCCCTAACACGTCAATATATATCTAATTCAAGCGGAATAGATTTTTCATCCAGTATGAATAATGTCAATGGAACAAATAATTCTTCAGTTTTGAATACCTCAGTAGGAACCAAAAATGCTCCAAATCGCGGTTGCTCAGTTTGTAATGACTCTAATAATAAAATTTACACGTGTCCGGAATTCAGTGCACTATAGGAGTACAAGATCGCTATAAAATTGTTTATGTTGCGGATGCCCCGGCTTCAAGCATTTATTACCCGAATGTACTTCTCACAAATTGTGTTCTATTTGTAACCGCAATAAACATCACACTTTATTGCATTCGCAATCCCCCTCTCCTAAAAGCAATGTGGCAATTCAGTCTCTCAACCGCTTAAATCGTAATTATAATAACGCAGCTACCTCTTCATCATTCCGAAGTTCCCAAAACTTTTCAACTCCGCAATCTCAAAATGCTCACACCTCTCAAATAATCAAAGCAATACTCCTTCCACATTATAACCAATCACAACAATTCTCACTCTCATGTGGCTATGCTAAATGTGAATGGCAGTCGCGTATTAAGTTAAATTGTACCCAAAATGCGGCCCTCCTATAATGGCACACGCGCTCTTCTCGGTCCAGGAAGTCAAAATTCATTTTTATGTACTTAAATCACTAGCTGAAACGTTGGACTATGACACTTATCCTCAACCACTGGTAGTTTCAGGTATTTTTAATAGTCACCAAACAATTGACCGACTTAACCCTCCATTCGTTGGTAAAAAGAAGTTTTAATTGTGACGTAACCTGTGCAATTGTCGATGCAATTACACAACCCCTACCTCAAGTGCGAATTAACGCAGCGCAATATTGTGAAAAATTCATTAGCCGACTATGACTCCAATTGACTTATTACTTGGAGCCGACGTTTACTACTCCCTCCTCAAACCAGGTGTACCTAAGTTAGGTGAACAATTTCCTTCCTTGATTTCTACTCAGCTTGGATGGGTAGTGTCCGGAGTTGTCCCTCCCCAATGCTTAGAAACGACTAATTTATGACTATCAGACTCATTTCATGTATCTTCACATGAACCCTCTCCCGAAAACCACTTAGAAATTCTGGACCCAAGAAGAGGTCTCATATAGTAACCCCTTGTCAGACGATGATATCAAAGCTGAAAACATTTTTAAATCATCTGTTACAAATCTGTCAAACGGCAGGTTTCAAGTTTCAAAAAGACTTTCCAAAGACCCCCAAATTAAAACCGAATACAAGATTATTGTTCGAATATGCAGAATTAGGGCATGGCAAATTGGTCCCTTTAACTTTGCAAACTCCCTCCCCCGATCATAAATACTAATCTGTCTTATACTTTAAATCTTTCTTTTGAATTGGATTTTGATACGTCGGCAAATCACACGTTTTAATTGGGAGTGTCGTTCACTTTATCTCAGATCACATTAACTGAAGTGAGCTAAGATCTCAGTCAAAAAGAACGCACCTAATCTATGAAGAGAGTACATTTCTTTACAAGTACCACTAATTGTAATAACCGATGAAGAGAAAGACATCTATCGATTATAAGGCTGCATTTTTTTAAAAGAAATCAATAAAACACATGTGAAATATCTAAAACTTTAATACTTATCAGTAGTACAAAAATAGTAAAATATTTATTTATTTCAAGGACACTTTCGTTCGATTTGTGCTTTTCCACATTCCTGATATTCTTGCATGGAAACCCACATTTGCTGGAAAGTACCAATTGAAGCAAGAATTGATCCTCCAACCCAAGCTCCAAATCTACGTTCCACTGTACCATTAGCAGCTATCATCTTCAATCTCATAGAACCTGGAGTTCTCGAAGAAAGGTCTCTACTCAATCTGTCACTAAATCCCTGCAAAGAAAATCTGCGTTATAATAAATATTATTACTGGGTCAATAAAAGACTCACCTGTACCAAAGAATTACCCCCAGTCAGAACCACTGAACTATATAATGCTGGTCTGATGTCGACATCACACATTCCTGCACTCGTAGCAGCTGAAATAAAACAAAATAACAATAAAAATGTATGTTCTGATTAATCAAATTGTTAATAACCACCTATGTAACCGGCTCCAAGCATGGCATGATCAAACAGTCCTTCGGCTAGTTTAAATCGTTCAGGTCCAAAATCTTGATGATATCCTGATGGAAATTCATAGTGTACTGCTGGTACGTTACCTGCAGTTCGTTCATCATAAGGATTTTCAGATACCTACATAAATTTTATTTAATATCACACTGTATAACAGATATTCAATATACTTTACTTGTAATACTGTCTGTTGGAAATCTTGTACAGTTCTTTTGATCATATATGTCATCCAAGAGTTTGAAGGCTGGAATGATAGTTTCTTTTTGTTATAAATTGGTTTTTCTTTTTCTCGTACGAGTTCTTTGCCTGCTATAAGTGGGGTGGGTGTTAGATCAATTCCCATACTTTCTAATAGTTCTCTTGCTCTTAGAATTAATAGATCGCCCCCAAGTGGGGATTTTACCACGGCATTAGTGATAACGTATCCATCTAATACTGGAACTGCAGTTGTGTGAGTTGCACCTAAAATACATTAGTTGTAATACAAGTATAGATATGTTTTAAAATTGTTACATACCGCTATCTATAACTAATGCTGTAGCTCTTCCATTAGCGAAAGCAGCTAAGGCAGCGTTTTTAACTAAAAAAAATGCAGGTACTTTATATTTTTCAAACATCAACTCAGTCAATTTTTCTCTTTTTTGTCGTTGATTCCATGGTGATTCTGAGAAAAGAACTGGATGAAACTGAGATTCCGACTGGATAATCTAAAAACAATTCATTATAAACTTTAAAAGTGGATCTATATAAACAATGTTACTTTGCTATACGAGTAATCCATTATTTTTTCAAATAAGTCCCAATCTTCTATCATCCCGTCTTTCATGTAACTGTGTAATTCCATATTTGGCCTGGGTGAATGTAAATAAGCGGTATCGATGTAATGTTTGTAAGCTAAAAAAAGACAAATAAATACAGCCTGTAATTTCTAGTTTTCTCTATGCTTACTTGGGACATTCGAAGAAACATTACTCTCGTCCGGTTTAGATTCTGGTTCTAGTTTTACTTCTTCTGGAGCAACACCAACGATTGCTGGGATTTCGGCTTTGGGAGTATCTTCTTGAGCATACCCTACTCTTATCGAATGATGCCCTGGGTCAAAAACCAGAGCACCTATTTCATCTCCGCCGTATAACATTCCTCCAGACATTATTCAGATTCGTTTAAAAATAAGTTAATATCTAATTTGTTATAATTGTTAAAACTTATAATTTATTTAAAGGTTAGTTTTGACAAAGTAAATCAAACATCAAACATAAATCGCAAACTGTTATTGGTGATAGTCACTTATTAACGACATAACCATTAAGACCGGTTAAGTTAAGATAGTCAATTTTTCGTGCAAATGTAGAATTAGTTCTTAAAGATGGGAAATTGTAATTAATAATAAAACTTTAATATAACTTTGGTATTTTTATTTAAAATTATTACAGGTGTGTTCTGAACAGAAATAACTAAACTATAAATACATGAACTGTATTCGACATAATTCAAGATAATTAATGACAATATAGGAAATTATTATGTCAAGTAAAAAACATTCGCGACAAATATTAAAACTAATCATGTGTTCACAAGAACCTTTAAAAACTCAAAAATGGTAAATAACCAGCTTATCAAATATACTACATTTTCCCCCCTTTGTATTAATGACGAAATCTTGTAAATGACTTGTCATACGTCGTTCTCTATTAGATTTGCTCAGTTCAATTACCGGGACTTCAGTGTTAGTCGTTTCAAAATTTGTAGGTTGTTGCGGTATTTTAGAAGAGTCGGAGGTATTATATCATTCGTAGTAGATTCTGGGTAGATTCAGTTTGATCGCTATTCGTAACGATTGGTACTTCTTTTCCTTCACCACATGGAGCTAAGTGTTTCAGAGATACTGTCAGTTCTCGGTCATTCTGAAGACGAACAAGGGCATGATTAGAGTCTGCTTCTAATGGATCTACTTCGTCGACGAGTGGTTCGTATTTAAATAACCTCACTTGACGACGCATAAGTACTTTTCCGGGAGTCAACAAGCAGGATGGGATCGACTCTCCATTCGGTGACCTCCGGGGATGTTGAAACATGCGTTCATGTGGAGGCTGTACAAATAAGTGACCGGACACAATGCTGGGCATCTTGAAGAACAATCTCCCATTGAGAACTCTTTAGCATACGGGACTTAAGGGCCAACATAATAGTCTTCCAGATTGTTCCATTAAATCTTTCTACCTGGCCATTTCCTTGAGGGTTATAAGGTGCAGTGCGACTGGTCTGGTATATTCAGATAATTCTAGTCTCCATCGCAGAATTTTCTCGTTTTTGATTTTGCTACTTTGTTTAGAATTAAACATAAACGAAACTGATTGTTGATCAGTAATCAACTTAAATTGTCTATTCAGTAAAAAATGTCGTCATTTCCTTAGTGATTCAATTATTGCGTAAGCTTCCTTCTCGATAGCAGAGTGATTTCTTCCCGACGGGGAAAAAGTGCGGGAGAAAAATGCCACTGGGCGTCCTTGTTGCGAAAGAGTCGCAGCTATTGCGTTTTGGATGCATCAGTTTCTACTACAAATTCCAATGATTCGTCGATGCATTTGACAGCTGAATCTGCAATCGATGTTTTAAGATCCTGAAATGCCTCTTTAACTTGTCGTTCAATGGAAACGTCATGCAGTGAGCTAGCGGTACAATCCGTTCTGAAAATCGAGGATTTAGTGAATAAAGTAGTTCATGTATTGATAGTTTAGTTATTTCTGTTCAGAACAGTTTATTCGACATAATTTTCACCTATGGATCGATTTCTTCGTCCGGAGAAATTAGAAGTGGATCCTTCGTCTCCAACTGCTGCCAAGGAATGGATTTATTGGCTGAGAACGTTTGAAAACTTTATTGGGACGATAAATGAGATCACTCCGGAGATAAAATTGGATTTACTTGTTAACCATGTTTCATCGTCAGTATACTCTTACATAAGCGAATCTACAGATTACGAAATTTATTCCAGGCACAAACTTGCATCTCGTTCTCAAATACCAAATTAATCAGTAAATCAATATCTGTGTGCATTAAACTCTTCGGCTAAAGAATGCGACTTTAAACATGTAACTGCATCCGAGAATA
This sequence comes from Lochmaea crataegi, assembly GCA_947563755.1. Taxonomy (NCBI): domain Eukaryota; kingdom Metazoa; phylum Arthropoda; class Insecta; order Coleoptera; family Chrysomelidae; genus Lochmaea; species Lochmaea crataegi. The sequence goes on along the minus strand of OX387423.1, from coordinate 46,813,652 downwards.
GGGATGCATATATACGAGATTCTTTTATAAGAGGGCTAAGCGATCCGAAAATTCGACAAAGACTTTTGGAGAAAACAACTCTTACTCTTGATCAAGCTTATTCTCAGGCTAGAGCGTTAGAAATGGCAGTTCTTCAGTCGAATTCATTTACTTCTGGCACGTCACCTATAAACTTGAATGTGAAATCCGAAAATGGTCTTTCTGAAAACGCTATCGAATCTCAAGTTAATTCGGTAGCTTCAACTAGTAAGTGTTATTTTTGCGGAAGGTCTCAACATCCTCGTAATATTTGTCCTGTCCGTGAAACACTTTACATGATGATGTATGAAGGTATTATATAGAGCGGAGCAACTCACTTTGGCGGGCGCAAGTGGTTGTCGTATCCGGAGAAAATAAAAAGAAGAGAATGTGCATTGACTATTCACAGACAATAAATAAATTTACTCTATTAGATGCATATCCTCAGCCAAGGATCGAGGATTTAGTGAATAAAGTAGTTCATGTATTGATAGTTTAGTTATTTCTGTTCAGAACAGTAATATCGAGGCACTGACAGTTGTGCTAAATTCACAATATTTATTTACCAAACACTGCACTTATTCTTCGGATTCATAGGCGTACCTATAGCACATCCAAAAGCTTCTGCGAAATCTTTGGAATTAGATAACGGTCCCAAAACTCGTATATGTCCCGGCGAATGAACACTGGATCTTATTTTAGTCAAAGCATCTTCCGGTCTCATAGATCCACACCAAATCTGGGCATAGTTTAGAAAAAATAGCTGGTCATGCGTCATATTCAAGCCTGGAAGATCAAACTCTTCACCGTGCAGAGTCGCCCATTTCCTATAAGCCTAAAAATGTTAAAATGTATCAATAAAACTCATCAATATGTTTATTAGAGTATTTACTCTAAAAGATTGCTTCAGTCCGCCATTATCGGCTATATTTTCACCCTGTGTCATTCTACCGTTGATATAAAGACCGACCTCGTCTATTTTGTATCTTGAATATTGATCTATTATACATTGGGTTCGTTCTCGAAAAGCTTTTATTGTAGCATTGTTCCACCACTGCATCATATTTCCTTGTTTATCAAACTGTCGTCCTAAAATAAAAAAGACGTTCTCGCAAAAAAGTCTGATGTCATTTATTGACAGTTCCTTAAAACAAACGAATCGAAATTCGATAAAAAGAAGTTAAAAGGCGATTTCGAATGATGTTGGTTCATAGATTGGTCCGTCATATTTGGATCAACCTTATTCGAATGTCAAATAGATGACGTCATAAATCGTCTGGTTCAAGGTTGGTTAACCGAAACTTGAACCGAGCTCTCGAGCACGGTCCGCTCTCTGGTTATTTGTTCTATCTCTTTATATTCTCCGATTCTCTGATCAAGCAACTTTAAAATTACTTTCAAGTGATGATGAATTTACCATTGATCAAATTAGAAGAGCAGCACTTGGTGGAAAATTATCTGCTTATGGAATAACTCCATCAAATGCAGAACAAATGAAAATTTCAAGATTTCCAGTCCAAGAACACCAAATTCATCTAGGTACTAATAGGGCTGCAACTGCTTTGCGTTTTAGCATTTTATGAAAATTTGGCTTTCACTTTATACAAAAATAAACTGAATTACACTTGCAAACAAATTGTTGTGGAGTGACGTTTGTCAAGTTTTACCGTTTAACCGTTTACGAAGAATTCGAATGGGTCGGAACCGTCTGACGTCATCGTTTATAAACCGACCGGTTAACCATTAACCAACCAAAAAAGCCATTCGAAATCGACAAAAGTTATAACAATTTTTCGATAATTTTGTGAGTTTCTAGTACCTTTATCATCGAATCCGTGTGTTATTTCATGTCCGATTACGACACCGATTCCTCCGTAATTTAGAGATTTAGGAAAATGTTGACTATAAAACAAAGGTTGTAAAATCCCAGCAGGAAAAACTAAAAAAATAGTATACGTTACCCATGGTAGGTATGTTATAACCAAACTTATTTCAATTGGAATCATGTAAAAGTAGATTACCTATGTCGTTTCTATTAGGATTATAGAAAGCATTTACTACGGCCGGTTCAGTAGACCATCTTTCTTTATCGACTTCTTGTCGAAGTTTTTCCAAATTTTGCCTCGCTTCGAATTTCAAAAGATTAAGTACATTTAACATGAAATCATGTTTAGTTAAATTAAGCTGAAACAAAATGAAAATAACAACTTATATATAACCTAACATTAACATCAGCATCTTACAGACTCATACTCTTTACGTAGATCTTCTTTATCAACTACCAATTTGGGATACCCGATTCTTTCGTTCATGGCGTCAGCTTTTTGTTTGGCAACTTTTCTAGTTTCATCGTCCATCCAATGATTTTCAGCGAGTAATTCATTAAAAGCTTCTCGTATTGTATGTATCATTTCAAGGGCAGTTTCCTATTTAGATTAAAAAATATACAAACAACTCACGATAAACGTAGTTCTATAATAACTAACCTTACTTAAATGATCGAAGTTTTCTCTAATATATAAGGCACCTACAGCCATGCCCATCCTTTTATTCGTCCATTCCACACATTGCGCCCAACGATGTCGTTCGGATAAAACACCTTGAAGAATTTTTCTAAATTCCACACGCTCCTTTTGGTAGTCGTCAGATAAATGCGTCGATAGCGACATCACAAGCCGCCATAATATGTAATTATGAATTACTCTTAAAACATACATCTTTGTTAAAATTAGCTGTTACAAAAAATATTATACGTATGGTTTATTTACGATAAAAAGGAGATGACGTCATTTTTAGTTACTTTCCCGATTATCAGAATAAATATAAATTTACCTACCGTAAATACAATTTATTCTTAATGTCTAGGGCAATTTATAGTCTACGGGTTGGCAAAACTTCAAGACGTTGTCAGCTCAATGGAAGAGTTCTATTTAAGGTCAATGTAGCCAACACAATATATTAATGATGGTCACTGGAAAGGGTCACCATTTAACTTACTTTTTGTTTCTTTCAGATATACGTAATGTTTTATATAATATATATTGTACCCAAAATATAAAAAGCTCGTTAGGTTAGTTAGGGAATTTTGCTTCTTAAGGCTTACGGCAAATGTCTGTTAACTGTCAAAGTCAACGTCATAACATTGGCGTGGTTTTATTTTTATAAACTTTATCCGTTTGTATATTATATGTCTTTCCAGTGTATTATAATTTAATTTTGAAAATTTAAAACGCACAAAAGAAATACCAAGCTAAAGCTACGCCTATGTTGCTTGCACTGACATTAGCTTCGTTCCAACAGGCGTTAGAACCGTTTTTGGTATCGTTCGCGCAAGTGCTGTATTTCTTTCACGTTCCAACTGATTAAAGTATCGTTCTTGGGATTGCTTGGGACAGTATACAAACTGTACCTTCTGGAAGGGGGGATAAAGTTGATGTGTCCATCCCAAATTCGAGTTTGCGCACTATACAGTACTCGAAACGATTCCAGTACGGTTCAGAAATGCCAGTTGGAACAAACCTAATGTTGACAGTTACCTGTGATATTTGTGGAAAACATTAGAAAGCAAAACACCCTAAATTAAAACTAGCAATAGGTGACCACTTTCAGTGACCCCCATTTCATATGACATATTGATCATTCTATTTTATTGTGTTTGCTACATTGACCTTATAAAGAACTCTTCAATAGAGGAGTTTAGTTTAATGTCAGTGTGACCAACAAAAAGTGGTTTTTATGACAAGAATGACAGTTAATGTCTACCATTCAAAACATAAGATTTTTGCAGGTTTTTTATCATTACGAACATCCATATTGCTTTATTAAAACAATGAATACACCCCCGAAGCGTAAATCTTCTGTCATTATGTCACTAGTTATGTCAGATGTCAGTGTTATTTATTTTTGTTGATATTCGTTTAATCGTTTATGTTTATTTTCCATACTTTTGTAGTAGTTCTAGTTAGTTGTATCACTTTATTCTTCTGATTGCTTTTTCCTCTGACATCTGACATAACTAGTGACATAATGACAGAAGAGAATTGGTAATTTGCCGAAAGTTCCTAGAATGACTGGCCACCGATGCATTGAGAATTCAGCTAAAACGTCATTTTAAATTTTAAGATTTACGCTTCGGGGGTGTATTCATTGTTTTAATAAAGCAATATGGATGTTCGTAATGATAAAAAACCTGCAAAAATCTTATGTTTTGAATGGTAGACATTAACTGTCATTCTTGTCATAAAAACCACTTTTTGTTGGTCACACTGACCTTAAACTGAACTCCTCTATTGATAAAATTCCTCAGTTTAGTTGTTTAACCATAGGCGTTGCTTTCGATTTTTAAGAGGTGTTGTACTTTAAATTAATTAAGACTTTTTTTGCAAAGATGGTGTGAACATCGAAAAAAATCGTGGACGATCATTATATCTGAATACTCCATCTAAATGACTCTCTAATGATGTGCAGCACATGGTATATTCCCTATTTAAAAATAAGGGGTTGGTAAAGTGGAAGGGAGGGGGTTGACAAATGACAGATGCCTCTATCGTAAAAATGTGTCCCCCTTAAAACAAAAATTAACGTGTTTCATAATTTCCTTAAAATCTAAGGAATACTGCCAAATATCGGGATGGACTGTTTTCTGTGACCCACGCCGTATATTTAAATGTAGAAGATTGAATATATTTAATGTTAGGTTAGGTTAATGAAATTTGATATATATTGTATATAGCATGATTGGTTACTGTTTCTTGTATCTTATCTACATTTTCCACATAAATAAATACTTATATTAAATAAATCTGGGACTATTATACAAGCCTTTTACTTGTAAATGAACACCTTCGATTCATGCATTACGAGGTACAGGCCAATAAAAAAGAAGATCTGTCAGATTGACTTTTCTAGTTTTCGTGTAGGAAAGAAAAAAACTCTAGTTTTGCAACGTCATCGTCTTTTTATCGTAAATAAACCATACCTTCTGTCTGTATTAGATAAAATTTTGCCAAGCTCGACAAAGTAAGAAAGACCATAAGCGACGATGGGTTCATTTTCTGATATGTTTATATCGAATATGGCTCTGAAATATTCGAGCCAATTTATTTTTGGCACCAATCTGGCTAAATCTTTTATAGATAATTTCTTATAAATCGCACTCGTATCGTGTCTATCTTGTTCAGGAAGAGAAGCCTAAAAAAATATGAAATTAATGGAAACAAAAATATTAGAAAACTGTTAATTCATACATTTGCTAGTTGTTTTTCAAATTCGACCACTTTTTGTAACTCTTCTGCAGCTGTAGTTCGGTTAGCACCTAATAGTATTGCTATGTTTGTCATATATTTGTGATACGCCAATAAATCACCTTTACTGCTAGATTTTAAATAATAGTCTCTACTTGGTAGAGCCAAAACCGATTGATCCATCTGAAAAAAAAAAATAGTTATTTTACTAACTAGCGCGAAAAATGCACGTTTTAGGAACAAAAATTTCTCTACGATCGGACGGAAAATGGAAAATAATATACTCACTTGAATGATATTTACTGAACTGTTTTTGTCATCAGGTCCAACCCATTGTTCGATAAGAAGTCCTTCATTGTAATAAGTCCTTATTAATCCTATTAACAGCTCGATGGAAAACGTAGGGACCGTCCAATTTTTCTTTAAAACTGGCCAACCTCCCAAATGATCTAATACTTCTCTTATAGGTTTATCTCCAATTTTACGGATATTATCTTTAAAAATATGGGCCTTGAAATTATCATAAACTATGGTTTTTCCCTACTTACGTAAATCCATACAGGTACTGTAAAAAGTTTTGGCTTTTCTGGTGGCTTCATTATCATTTAAATTCATAGGTTCTTCAAGAACTCCTACAAATATTACCTGTTGATATCTTATAATACAAAATCGTAACAAAAATGAGGTTAGGTTGTTGTGGAACGTTACAAATCGTAAGAGAATGAAGAAATTGCAGCAATAGAAAGTATTGTTCGAACTTTAAATGGTATTGATGAAAAAGCCCTGGTGTATTTGTCTCTCAAAAGCGATTTTTTAATACATAAATTAATTATTATCATCTTACCTTTAAGAACTACCTGTAATTGATCTGCCATGACTTCAAAAGTACTTATAGAACTTTTGTCTTCGGGTATTAAATGAATTTTGTTCCAAGTACCACAGGCGTATTGAAAAAAATTTACACAAGGATCTACACTACGATCCATAGCAGCCAATAACGACGACGCTGTAAAATTATAATGTAGAAAAATGGTATTTTTTTGACAGCTAGGGGAGAGGGTGGAGGGTTCGGCCCCAGGGAGGATTCGGCCACTGCCATTATTTTCTAAGATATTCAAATTTTCCGCCCCTTGTCAGCGATTAGTGACAGACGCACACATGTTCTTCGCATCTAGTCACGTGTGGATGTTATTACTGTGTTGACGATTTTTTTGTGATTTTATTTGTTTTTCACCCTATCACGGTAAGTTTTTTCAGCTTTCGATTTCGAATTATTAAGAGAAATACTCTTTTCAGTCTTTATTTAGTGTTAGTTTAAATTTATGTTTTTTCATATATTACCTAACCTCAGATATTTATAACCAGAGAACTACGGCGAGATTTACGAGGTCATGTCAAAAAGTGAGGATTCCGCCACCTCACGGGTGGAGGATTGGGCCGTGGCCGAAATCATCCCCATACAAAATAATTTAATTACAATATTTTTTTTCAGTATTACGTGGCCTTGAAATATACACCCCACAAAAATTATCGCATCACTCATTATTTTTTAAATATTTTAAATGTGTTGCCTGTTTTTCGAATTTTATTATTATTACGAATTAAAACACCAATAGATACGCCTTTTGCAACATTTATTTTATATCAGTTTAATCTACAGAGGACAAAGAGTTTGATTTACCAAAGCATAGAAATCATCTATACAAAAAAATTAACGGTGATTAAACTAAAACCAGCTAATGAATTTCTAATAGCGTGTGCTGCCGCCCCTCGCTCTAATTACAGCTTCCATTCGTCTTGGAAGACTTCTAAACAGGTTCTGGACGTATCCTTGCGGCATGTTTTCCCAGAACTTAAAAAGAACATTTTGAAGATCATCTAGTGTTCTTATTGGTGCCGGATGTTGCTGAATTTGCCATCCTAGATGGTCCCAGACATGCTCTATTGGGTTAAGGTCCGGGCTACGTGCAGGCCAATTCAGGGTGAGTATCTCGACCTCTTCTAAGTACTGCCGAACCACTCTAGCAGCGTGAGGACGAGCATTATCGTGTATTAGCACAGAGTTGTCACCGATATGAGGCATATAGGGCACTACATGGGGTTCTAGGATATTGGTTATGTACCTGTCAGCATTTAGTCTTCTATCATTCACTGGTACTAACTCCGTGCGAGCCTCGAAAGAAATTCCTCCCCAAACCATGATAGAGCCACCACCAAAGCTTTCAGTTTGACAAAAATTAACTTGATCGTGCCGTTCACCACGTCGCCTATATACTGGTACACGCCTATCTGATGAATACAGACAAAATCTTGATTCATCCGTGAATAAAATATTGGACCAATCTTGAATATTCCAATTTGCGTGTTCTCGAGCAAATTCCAATCCTGCTACTCGATGTTCTCTGGTAAGACGGGGACCTCTAGCTGGCACTCTGGCTCGTATACCTGCTTCTCTCAGCCTATTTCGAACTGTTTGTAGGCTTATTCGGACATTACGAGCAGCCAACAGATCTGTTTGCAGCCTTCGAGCGGTGGTATGCCTAATTCTTAACGCCGTTAACCTCAAACAACGATCATCTACTACCGAAGTTATCCTTCCGCGGCCTTGTCCGGGACTTCTGGTTAGCTGCCCTGTTTCTTGGTAGCGAATAACAACTCTGGATAAGGTGCTTTGTTGAACTCCAATTACCCCGGCGACGTATCTTTGACTGCGGCCATCTTGTATGAGCGCGATGATTCTAGCGGCTTCTTCATTCGTCACATGTCTTGTTAAACGTTGAGGCACATCCATTATTAACAAAATAAATTTAAATTTTCACTATACAATAACACAATTTGCTTAGAAAGTTCTCGATCTGAAGGCATTCTCCAAGACAGAAATGATTTACTCGAGCATTTTTGCTTCCACAAAAATGTGTAAGAAATTGTGATAATTTTTGCCCATGTTAAGAAACCAGAAATATCTATTAAGTTGATACATATACAGATTGTCCCAGAAAACTAAAATTAAGTATTAAAAATATCCTAAAATACCAGTGATGCGATAATTTTTGTGGGGTGTGTATATTTTTCTCTTCATTTTCTAGATGCCTAGACAGTACAAACAAAAAACAGAAAGAACTATCGATAAAAATAATGCAAAAATTGCTCTTCTCGCATTTTTCAGAAAAGAATGCACTATGAGGGAGGCCACCAGGAGATATGGTATTAAAAGAAACACATTACAATCCCGGATAATTGCGCGAAAGAAGAACAGATGATGAGCTCAGAAGAAAATTTGAAGATTCTGGAAACGAAAGCGATGAGGATGAACAAATATGGGAATAAGTATACAGTGTTTACATTGGAACAAGAAAAGGAGCTTGCAAAATTTATTTCTCTGTATCATCGGATTTACATTATGGCTTGGATTATGTTCAGATACAAAAACTGGCTTACCAGTATGCAATTAAGTTGCCGAACTACAAAATTCCTGATTCCTGGGTAGTGAATCAACAAGCAGGTGAGTGATAAGACATGGGGTCAACTATTTTCAATGCTTTTTAGGGTTCCGTACCCAAAGGGTGAAAACGGGAAGATTTTAAGTCCGAGTCGCACTTGACCAGTTTTTTTATAATAGTTCTTATTATCAGTGAAGCTTTGTCAATTCAGTTTAATAAGACTATTGGCAAGTATTTTTTGTAGGAGTCGAGTGGAGAAAAGGATTCATGACTAGACATCAGAACCTGTCATTAAGAAAACCAGAGAGTACGAGTTTACTAAGGAGCACTGGATTTAATACATCTCGAGTAGACGAGTTTTTCAATAATTATGAATCAGTTCAACAGAGATATCACTTCAAACCAACTCGAATTTACAATCTTGATGAAACTGGTTAGTCAATTGTCATTAAGCCCGTAAGAGTTGTTTCAACAAAAAGAAAAAAGCAATTTGGTCAAGTTGCCTCGGAAGAAAGGGGTGAATCAATCACTGTTGTAGGAACAATTTGTGCTGGCTGGTTGGCACTTACATTCCACCTATATTTATCTATCCACGGATACGGGATCCGTCCAAATATATGATCAATCCTCCACCTGGAAGTGTAGCTTTGGGAAGCAAAACTGGATGGATAAATTCCGAGTTATTCATAAAAGTTTTGCAGCATATTGTTCTTCTCACCAAGTGCTCTAAAGATGACAAAATACTGTTATTGATTGATAACCACAAATCACATTCTACAATACAGTCGATTGAATCGTTCTGTTGACAATACAACTCATCGTTTGCAGCCATTAGATGTTGGTGTTTTTGGACCGTATAAAACGAGACTTTCTGTGGTATACAATGAATGGATATTAAGTAATCCAGGAAGATCTATTCCACACTTGGCAGAACTCGCAGGCAAGGTCTACTTTCATTCATTTACTCCAATGAATATAGTAAATTCGTTCAAAAAGACAGGAATTTGGCCGATAGACAGCTTTGTTTTCTCTGAATCTGACTTTTTGCCGAGCACAGTTACTGATAATGATATAACTGCCGAAATAACGCCAGAAAAACAAAAAACACCTCCTCATGATGGGATTGCAGAAAAAGATAGCGATGAAGAGAGCTTGCAAGATAAGATACAAATGAGCTAGAATAAGCAAATGCTTGTTCTAGTTCTACTCCAGTTGACTTTGATAATCCAAAACCATCCATATCAAAAACCCTTCTTGAGACAATACGCCCGTTTCCAAAGGTCCAACGTCAAGTAAAGTCAATTAAAAGAAAACGTGAATGTAAATCCAAAATATACACCGACACACTCGAACTATTCATGATCAAACAAAGCATGGAGAAAGAAAATAATAAGAAAGTGAAAGCAAATAAGACAGTAAAGAGGAAAGTATTTTCATCGGAAGCAAAAATAATACCACATGAATCCTCCAGCGAATCAAACATTTCGATTGATATGGCAGATTCAGATAGCAGTGAGTCGTTCATGTCACTCAAAGAAATGGATAATAATGAAATAATCGAAACCAATGATTTTGTACTTGTGAAGTTCGAGAAGCAAAAGAACAATGTCTGTTTCTTCATGGGACAAATTCTTGAGATTGATGAGGAATCTTATCAAGTCAAGTTTTTGAGACGCAAGGGTAATTCCAAAAGCTTCCACTATCCAGTGATTGATGATATAGCGATGGTTCAAGCAAGCGACATCCAAGCTAAGCTTACAACACCTGAAAAAGCAGGAACTGCAAGAACACAGTCCTTATTCAGATTCAATTACAACTTTGAAGGGATAGATGTTCGTTAAGATTTTCTTAAGAATTTTCTTTAAAATATGATTATGTTACTTTTTTATACTACGGTTATTTGTTCCTACCTCGTAGTTGAGTGGACTTTTGAGTACCTACTAGATAAAAATATTTTGACTTTGGAAAAAAGATGTTTGTTAAGGTATTTTTTAGTTTGATTAGGTGAAGTGCCTACCTATTGATAAGGTAGTTATTCCTAAGTTTTTTGTTCCTACATGTAGTTGAGTTAACTTTGAGTTGTGTTTTGAATATTATATAATAATATTTTCGCATTTTAAATGCTTTTTTTCATGTAAGGTAGTCAAATATCACACTGGCCGAATCCTCCCCCAGGCATGGCCGAATCTACCTCCGGTGGTGGAGGATTCCGCCAAATTGCACATGTGCGAACTTTTCTCCCCCAAAATTTTGAGGATGCTTTTTTGAGGTTGATTTTGTTAGAAAACGTTCAACAAATGTTCAATGATCACGAAAAAAAAAACATTTGGCTTCTATTTTTTTAAAATTTTGGTTTCCACATGGACTTATTTGCTAATATGCCGAACCCTCCACTCTCTCCCCTACTGGAATAATTTGACTCTTACCCGTACGAACACATTCCTCGGTTAAGCAAATTGTTTTCTTTTTTACTAAAAATTAAAAGAAATTTATTGAGTATAAAATATTTTTACATAAAACTATAGTCCATTTCTCCGTAGTTTGCTTTCTAAAAAAACCTCATAAGTAGTTCCATCTTACCTGTGCACGATTGATTTCTTCTAGTGAAAACCATAATCATGAGCATTCCACAAAATGCAAGAAGAGCTATAATCAAAATCACTAAAAATTTTTCTCTGTCCGGTCGATTACGAGGCACTACAACGGTTTTGGTTCCTGTCCGAGCAATTTCCACCACTGCGTTACGCGAATTCATATTATCAGGCACTTGGTATTTTGAATTGATAATTCCATTATTACTTGGTACACCTTTCCACGTATTATTATGATTTTTTATGTTTCCACTCATTTTTTTTGTAGATATGAAACCTGAAATACTAATTTTAACATTATAACCTAACTTTCTAAATAATGTTAAATATATGTATATATATATATATATATTGATATGAATTTTTAATTTATATTGTTAATATGTGTTTTAATTTATTTATTGTAATATATTTATTTGGGCGCCAATTAATATGAATTTTAATTTAAATATTAGTGATATCATACATCACTCACTTTTTATGATGACTCTTCACCTCAGGTTGGGTTCATGGGTCTAATGCTCATTTAGTTTCTTTTTTTTATTTTATTATTTAATATATCCTCAGGCCGGTCCTGTGTCCTTGCCCTTGAATAATAGGAACTATCCAACTGTGAAGCAGTTTTGCCAACTTAATAGGAAGAAAACTCTTTATATTAGAAATTTATGAAATATTATTTAATTTATTTTTTAATGAACGGCGTATTTATATAGAATTGATAAGTAAATACATAAGAAACAATTCAAAACACTTATCTAAATGATCTTTTGCTCAACGTTCACACTAAATGAAGTTCTTATATCTAATAAATATATGAAAATTATGCAACTCTTTTTACATGTAACATTAATAACCAAAGACAAAATAGAACATCTGTTTTTAACAGATTTTATATACAAATTGGACGATATTGTAATCGTAACGAAGATGAATAAATATGAAGTTCTGGATTTAATCACACGCACGTAAGTTTAATAATTTAACTTATAGTTTATGAAATACCTTTTTATCTTGTATTATTTTTTTAAGATTTTCTATGTTTTAGACCTTTCTGGGCCTTGGAGTCCCTCGTAGAAGTGGCTTCAATATGGCTTCGGGGTCGGCTTGGGAAGATTACCTCTCGGAACCTTCACTCATGGTTTGTTTAAGGAATTTTATATTTACAGAGATTATTCAACCTCTGTTTTTAACAGGAACTTGTTAAGGAAAGGTTAGCAACACCAAATCACTTTATAGTTTCACTTTTAACACAACGTAGTCTAATTTTAAATAAATTTTTAAACATGAAAAAGCTTATACTTCTCAATTCTGTATATTTTTTATAACTAACCGTTTCTAATCAATAGCAACCAATATCAAATTTTTCTATCTTTTCAAAATTCATATGTCTCTTTATGTTTAAGTTTTTCTATATTTGCTGACCAATCAAATTCATTTAATAATTTTTGATTTCTGTTATTTGACATGATTGTTTTATAATTTGATCTTTTTCTGATATGAAAGTTTATTTTTAATGTCTCCAAATAATTTATTATTGTTTTTATCTTTTAGTTAAAAAATTTTAAAATTATTTGACATCTGTTTTAATTTCAGTTGTCATGTCCTTTCTTCCGTTCGAGTTGACAAATCTAGATTCACACTTTGTTAGATATGTTCATAAGTGTACTTCTTCTATTTTTACCAGTGTCAGATTTTATAACCTAATTAATAATTTTTAATTTTCAGGTTCTTTCTTTTTAGATTTATGATGAGCCAAGAAAATTTTGCAAAGCTTTTGAAAATTCTGAAACTATGTGATAGGATTTCAATAAATTAGAGAAAAGTTATAAAGATTCCCGTTTAAAGTTTGGTTTGTAAATATTTGTCAGGTGATTTGTTTATATTTTATACTGAAATAACCCTTGTTTGGTGTATGTGTTGTATGATTTCACTTTCCATATCAATATATATATATATATATATATAATATACGCCGGGAGAAGATTTAAGGACTATTTACACACATCAGTTCCGTATTAGTGCCGTGTCAGTTCAGTATCAGTGTCAGTAAGAAATAAAACATCGTTGCCATAGTTTCAAATGAACTTGTTCAGACAAGTCCGGCGCAGTGAAGTTTTTTACCATCAGTGCTGCTTCAGTGTCAGTTCCGTCATTTGTATGAAATTCTGGAACGATATTTTGTGTATTCCACTGACGATAACCGATTGGAATTTGCGTTTGAATATGGATGAAAAATTAATCGAAATGGTACGGAATTATCCGGAATTGTATGACTTGTCACACAAAAAATATATGGATGCCGGTCTTAAAAATAATATTTGGAATATAATAGGAGAAGAATTAAAACTCGAAGGTAAGTTGGTACTTTTTATATTAAAGATTAGTATGTAGGTTTTAGATTATAGGTTATGTAGTAAATCACACAAAAAACAATGATTATCTTAATTTTTTTCGTTTTGCCATGGCACACGACCAATTTCTGAAGTAAAGTATTCTGTAAACAATTCTCTTGCACTAAATGCGTCAGTAGTGGCATTTCCCCTCTGCATAGGTAGATTTTGGCATGCTTGTTGTTGTGGAACATTACTCAAGTTTCCATTTGAATAATTATATATACCCATTTTTGTTTCTTATAGCAATAATAGCCATTTCTTTATCAGTAAAAAGGGCCATCTCTGAATTCTGATATTTCACTAAAAGCAAGGTACCTACTGACCGGGTACGGTTAGCAATGATACTGAACTGACACGGCACTAATACGGAACTGATGTGTGTAAATAGTCCTTAAGAAAGAAAAGAAGATCAAAAGTATCTAAATCAGGAAGAAAAGTGTGTATTGGACAATTATTTCCTTATTTTTCTTTCAAATACTCTTTATAACCCTTCACGGAACATATAAAATCTTGTATAAAACATAGAATATATTTTGCTTAAATTAACGACTTACCAACTTATTTCTACCTTAAACAACAATAATAAACTGTACTTAATACGTAAACAACTGCTGTGATACTATTTATACCCCACTAGTGCACATCGTTTTATAGGTTATAATCGGCAAAATTAATCAACCACCCGTTCACGGTCAATAAAGTAAAACAAAGGTTCATTATCATATACGTTCCCTGTCATCGCTACTTCACACAACAATGAACATTCCTTCATTTTCATTAACGTACTTATCGGAAATTCGGAAAATGGGCTTTTCATCACACTTCAAAAGAACTCTAGATGTGCGCAAGGAGGATCGATCATCCACTCAACCCAAATAAAAAAAAACTTTGAACTGAACTCCAAAACGAAACACCCGGCGTTGAGTACAGGTTAGTTACAGTGCAAGTAAAAAAAAATGTGGAATATAAACGAGGAAAATATTTCAAACAGCTGTAACTGAAGAAAATATACCAATAAATCTGGAATATATTAATCACAATAATATTCGCAATAACATACGCGTTTAGCAGCAAGCTTTTTTAAAAAACGTATCTTTAAAACCCAACAACGTGAATCCTCTAAATCGTCTTGCTTTTCATATTTTTTATCAGGATAACATAAATTTGAAAGGATTAAACTACATCATTTTAATCACAGATCACCTAATTTAATAACGACCACAAGCTAGCGTCGTCTATGTGGGGGTAGTAAAAGTTTACAAATTAAATCATAGGATACTTCTTTCACGAAGACTACCGTAAAACGTGGCGAATAGGATCGATGGGGTGAAAAGGGTCGAAAGTTCATTGGAAATAAAAAAAATATGATGAAACTACAAACATGAGCTATTCATCTCGGATTTCAACTAAACTTTGCTAATAGACATCGAAGATCATTTTTTCTGCATGATTATATTTCCTGAAATCCGGCAACACCGGATATGAAAGTTCCTAACCTACAAGACCAAATTTGGCGCCTAAATCGTGGTCTCACAAAGTTGACCGGTTGTGAAGTTCCCAAATCGAAAAAAAAGGTGAGTAATGATATATAAGTTATCGATATCAAGTGCCATAAGCAATTTTATCAACAGAACAAAAAAATAGTAAGTTGTTTTTTTACAGCCCTGTCAATGAACAAAACACATGTTGTCGAGATAGGTGGAGTGAAAAGGATCACAAGCCCGATCCGCATGGATGCAGTCAGTGGGTGGTGGAATGAGTATCAGAAAAGCTGCGTCCGAGTACAGAAATCCATATACAACCGTGTTGAAATTCAAAGATAATCTACCTGGTAAGGAATTTGCTACTGGTTTCATGAGACGACATAAAGAAAATTTAGCTGTACGACTTTGTCAAAATATCAAACGTTCAAGAACTCGAGTGTCACCTGATATAATTAACGAGTATTTTGATAATATCGAAGAAACTTTGAAATATATTCCTGCATCTCATATAGGTAGTTAATTATGAACAATGATCCAGGTAGGAGCAAAATCATAACAAAAAGAGGTTGCAAGTAAATAAATCAGACCAAAGCAGCAGTATCACTTATGTTTGCAGTTGCTGGTAATGGTGAAATGTTACCCTGCTACGTGGTTTATAATGCTAAACATGTATATGCTACCTGGGTCGAAGGTGGACCCAAAGGGACCCGATTCAATGCCACTAATAGTGGCTGGTTTGACAATAGAACTTTTACAGATTGGGTCAAAACAATTGCTGTTCCCTACTTGTCAAAATTGGATGGTGTGAAAGTTTTAATAGGAGACAATTTATCATCTCACTTATCCTCAGAAGTGGTGTCCCTTTGTAATGAACAAAATATTAGATTTGTTTTTTTGCCAGGAAACTCTACACACCTAACACAACCCTTGGACCTAGCTTTCTTCAGACCACTAAAGGCAGCTTGGCGTAAAATTCTACTAGAGTGGAAACGGGGTCCAGGCATGAAGGAACCGTCCATTCCAAAAAGTGTGTTTCCCAGGCAAAATGAATAAAAGAAATTGATATTAATTCTTATAAAAATGTTCAAGCAGGATTCTGTAAAGCTGGACTCATTCCTTTAAATAAAAATAAGGTATTAGTCATGATTCCTAAGGAAATTGGAACCAATGTAGAAAACTCCTTTTGTGCTATTCTGAAAGAAATGAGATATGGAGATAAGCAGATCAAGAAAAAAATCTGGAAAGAAAATTACAGTGGAAGCAGGGAAAAGTCTGCAGGGCAACGAGGATTCAGAAACTGACGATGGAGATTCAGGCGAAGAACAAGTGCCTGATTTAAGTGCATCTGAGGATGAGAATCACTTCTCTAATGAATCGTCAGAAAACTCAAATAATACGGATGAAGAAGATTGTCAGAAGCAACTGATGCTACAACAATTGTTCACAAATTTGGCAAAACTTTTGCTAATGTTTCTCCAATCGACGAAAATGAGATAAAACTGAATCAATGGTTGTTAGTAGGATTTCCAACGGAAACAAAAAAAGCTGGTTCAAGCAAGACTGTTAATTACTGACTGACTGTCAAGTGCAACGTAACGTCAATGACGAATTTGTAGGCAATTTCTTGAGACAGAAGGAAATTAAAAATAACTGTGGGTACATTTATCAGTTTCCTGCCATCAAAGAATTGACAGAATTTTCGTTCGACCAGGTGGTGGGAAAATCGGAAGAACCGGAAAAGTACTTGAGAGGGTACCTGAACTTTTAAATTTTAAAACTTTTAAATACTTTATTCTTGTATACTTAATCTTTGTTACCTAATGAGAATTATTTTATTTTATAACTTTATGTAGTGGTAAAAAAATGTTTTGTATTTTTTTAAAAGACAATTTGGGGTTCTATTCACCCTACCACCCTGCCAAATCGAATCTAACGCATAAATAAATCAGTGATCCTATTCTCCTCGCCAGACAACAACAAAATATATATGAAACATGGTTCACCCTATAAAATATTCAATTCCAAAACCATATAGTACTACCACTAACTCATATGTTCACGTTTAAAGAAAAAAAATATCTTCATATTTATCGGAGATATGAGCACTCGAAATTGAAAACTGATCCTATTCACCACGTTTTACGATACTCTCTCCTAGATAGCCCTAGCATTATGTAAACACTGTGTTCATTTGAAAAGGACCCACCCTTATTATTTCAAAAATGGGACATATTAGAAGTAAATGCCGAAACACGTCAACTTTTAACTTGAGGGGGACACTTTTTGGCGCTAATGTCATAAACGCCAGATTCACCCCCTCCCTACTGGAGACCCCCCTTACATTTTTTCAAATGGCATTAGGTATCAAGTCACACCTCATTTGAAAGGTCTGGTAAATCTCTATGCAATCATTTTGTTTTGCCTTTGATACGAGCCTTCCATTGTTATTTAATCGTTGTTCAAAATTGGTTCTTTTTCAACTTTTATTGCCTGAATGTTAACGGTGGTCACTTTGAACACATGATTAAATAGCAGTTTTTTCTTTATAACAGTTGTCTTTTTACTATTTGTAAATTTTTTATTCTTTAAAGAGTCTTTCTATCATATCACAATACGGGGGCATACGAAAAATTGAAAGAGAGCCAATTTTAAATTACTATTAAATAACAATGGAAGGCTGGTATCAAAGGCAAAACAAAATGATTGAATAGAGATTTACCAGACCTTTTAAATGAGGTGTGACTTGATACCTAATGCCATTTGAAAAAATGTAAGGGGGGTCTCCAGTAGGGAGGAAGTGAATCTGACGTTTATGACATTAGCGCCAAAAAGTGGCCACCTCAAGATAAAAGTTGACGCGTTTCGGCATTTCCTTCTAATATGTCTCATTTTTGAAATATTAAGGGTGGGTCCTTTTCAAATGAACACAGTTTTACAAATGAATTATGCGAGTTTTTTTATTATACGAGGTAAGTAACAAAAGCTCAAATACATTTTATTGTTTATTATCATAGTCAGATATATAAATAAATGTGTACCAAAAGTTAAAATTCGTTCAGAAAAATATTGGAAGGCTAATAAAAAGAAAACACAAAAAAATTGCACCCTGGCTTACTAACGCATCGCTTAATTAAATATGTCAATACTAAAAATAAAATGTTTAAGAATCTACAAAACCAACCCAATAATCTACTACTTAAAACGCAATACCGAACTTGATAGCAAAAACAAAATACAACTATTACACCACGGAGCTCAGTAAAAACAATAATAATCCAAAAAATATGTGGGACTGCGAATTCTGTTTACAATGATAACGGCCAATTAATTACAGATAAAAAAAAATATTGCTAATGAATTCAATCAAATATTTGCCACAATAGGCAGAATTTTAGCTGATAATTATAAGAAAAGTTATAAATTATGTACCAACTATAACACCGCTTGATTCCAATGAGTTACTCACTATCATCCATGATTTAAAAAGTAAAAAAGCAGTTGGAGCAGATAATATTAGAGCGGAAACAATCAAAACCATAGCGGAGTACATAGTTGAACCATTAAAATTTTTAATTAATTAATGCTTCCAACATGGCGTATGGCCCTCAAATTTTGAAAAATCAGTAATAATCCCAGTGCATAAAAAAGGTAACAAAAGTACTACTACAAATTACTGTCTTGTTTCTTTAATACCTCATCTTTCAAAAATATTTGAAAAGGCTCTCAAGAAACGATTAATTTCGTACCTGGTTAAATATCAAATACTTTCTTAACAGCAGTTTGGTTTTAGAGAAGCAACGTCAACTGAAGATGCGATTTTGGCTTTAACATCAAAAATTACCAAATCTTTTAATGAAAACAAACCCTGCTTATGTATTTTTATAGATCTGCCCAAGGCTTTCGATACCGTCCACCACAACTCCCTCCTCAACTCACTAGAGGGCATAGGTATTGGAGGTAACTGCTTAAAATTATTTAAAGGGTATCTACTTGACAGGCATATATCTTTAGCGAATCCAGGAAAGTTCAGTTTGGGGTACCGCAAGGTACAGTCCTAGGACCACTTTTATTTAATATTTATCTGAATGATATTCTCTCGTTAGGTAGCGCCGGTCACGTTATTGGTTTTGATGATGATACGGCTATTTTTTATACCGCTAACACCTGGGATGAGCTTAAGGAAATAGCAGAAAATGATTTTAATCATATTAAAAAGTGGTTGTCTGATAAATTTAGATAAAACAAACTATATCCCGTTTAGTTGTAATAAATCTGGCTTACCCACTCTCAATCATATATAACCATCAATGCAGATGATAGCAATTACCGCCATTCAAGCTGTGAATAATGTTAAGTATTTAGGAGTTACAATCGACTCACATCTTAGGTGGGAAGAACATATAAAGTTAATTGTAAAAAAGTTACAAGTAATATTATATAAAATAAAGTATTTAAAAAGACTACTGCCTTTACAGATCCGAATGATGTATTGTGATGAATTTTTTTAATTTTCTTTGATTTTCTGTTTCAGAAATTTGTTCAGAGAGGGATGTACCTTTGTTTTGGACTTGGAATATATATTTTTTCTATTTTCTCATATTTTACAGATCCGAATGATGTATTGTGATAAATTTTTTTAATTTTCTGTTTCAGAAATGGATGTATCTTTGGTTTGGAGTTGGTATATATTTTTAGTATTTTCTCATGTTTTACAGATCCCAATGATGTTTTGTGATGATTTTTTAAAATTTTATTTGTTTTTTTGTTCCAGAAATCGTGCCATCGATTATTTTTGTATAATTATATTTGATTTTCGCTTTCAGAAATCTGTCCAATGATGTTCGATCACATTTGCATGCTTTAGCTTGGACCCTGTAGGGGATTTTTAAATTTGTTGGTGCTAGTGGTAGTGGTAATTTTTTGGTATTGTTAAATTTTTGGTATTTTTGTTTATTTGTACTTAATTTTACTTTATCCACAGATAGTCCAAATAGGTTAGGTTTCTCCAACCGCTATTGTTTATTTTTTTAATGTATCGAATTTGTCGAGTTGTTTTCATTGTTATTTTTAGTTTTCTTTTTTTTTATTTCACTTATATCTTCACTACGTCTAACTATGTTCCTAGGGACATCTTCCAGCCTAGAGGAACTTCATCCTGCTGCGAGGAACATCTTCCAGCCGAGAAGGGACATCTTCCAGCCAGGAGGACCGTCTTCAATCCAGCCGAGAGGCACATCTTCCAGTCTAGAGGAACATCTTCCAGCCTAGAGCAACTTCATCCATCCGCGAGGAACATCTTCCAGTCGAGAAGGGGCATCTTCCAGCAAGGAGGGGTACCATCAGCCACGAGGTCGGTCCTCCACCATTGAGGGATATCTTTTAGCGGCTGGAGATATTTTTTATCGGTAGGAACATCCTTCACTGGCTGGGGCCGTTTTTCAAGAGCCGTCTTACCACCCCATTTGTCCATTTTTGGGTTGGGATAATAAAATTCGTATCTTCAAAACCCCCTAACGTGAATCCTCTAAATGTATATTATTTTAATAATTGCTATAAACTAGAGTCATCTATGTGGAACTAGTCGAAGCTTACAATTTAAATCAAAGGTCACTTCCGTCGTGATGTATATTGGTAGTTTACTTCAATGTTCGACTACTCTCTGCTAGATGACGCTAGCATGTATGTATATATTTTATTACATTTTAATTATTATGCACGTTTGTTTTACGAGGTAAGTAACAAAAGTTCAAATACATTTTAGTCTTTATTATTTTTTATATATGTATAAAGTGTTCAAATAGTTAAAATTCGTTCCGAAAACTATTGGCAGACTAGAAGTAAGTATATTGGGTGTATTTTTAATGAAAAACTTCAAGTCGTAGGAATCTTTCGTATACCATCAACAATAACTTCATTTCGAATACCTCCTATAGTTCTATCTTCGGTGTTATGTCGCCTTATAAAATTCGTCATCAAATTTGCCACATATTCGGGATTGTTCAAATGAAAATGATGGGTACCATCGACATAATTGAAATCACAATCTGCACTTACTCGTTTCAAGATGTCAATTATTTCATAGAAATTCTCTTTTGGTTCGTAATAGGTAGAGGTTTTGGATTTTGCTATAAAAATGGGCATTGTGACTTGTTGAGTTAGTTCGACAAGATCTCTTTGATTATAAATAGTTAAATTGCCCATTTTAATTCGTGGATCTCTAGTAAAGTAGTATTTACCTAAAAAAAATTATTATTATTTATTATACACAATCTTAACATTCAAGCAATTATTAATCTTACCAGGATGTATTTTAGATGGAGCTATATTTCTTTCATAAATATACTTTGTATATTCTAGAGCTATTGAATTTTTATTAGGTTTCGAAATGATAGTTTCTATCTCTTCTATTGTATAACTAGGTGGCTCTGTTGAATTATTTAAAAAATCGTTATATTTGAAAAATCCATCGATAGCTTTAGCCAGATATTTAAATTGATGTGGATTAATCATGGGCTTAACTACGTCTAAGCACATTAAAAAATCAACTTCTGTAGGAAACAACGCAGAGAACAAATATGATATTATACCACCTAAAGAATGTCCCAATAAAGAAACTTTTGACCATTCGAAATTCCTTGATATACTTTTCACGACTATAATATAGTGTAAGGCCATATATACCATACCATCGGGTAAACGAGATGAGTATCCATGACCGGGGAAATCAATTGCTAGAAAACCCACGTTCCTATTTAACGACGGTATCAGTCTGTCAAATGATTGGCAATTGTCCTACAATAATAATGTAAATTAAAGATAAACTTGAAAATTATAGCCAGGAGAATATGCAATTTAAGTGTGATATTTTGTAAAAGAAGAATATTTTATATTAGGCAGACCAAACTATCAGGGTAAGAAAATATAGAAACAAAATCATCTTTATTTTGCTACTGTAATGCTATATAATGATAATCATATCGATATCCCTTTATGAAAATTTACAACTTTCTCTTTATTACTGTAATGCCAAATATCGATGTCTCGCGTTTAAATTTTGTACAGAGGTTAATAATATGATAGTCTTTCATATTCCATATTCATAATTCGTTGACAGAAAATTGAAATAGATAATAAATAGATGTTTTGTATGTTTTAGGAACTACAGAGATGCCAAGAAAAAACGATAGCCGCCCTAGCAGCCAAGCTAGCAGCAAACAACGGGCTAGCACAGAGAGGAAAAATAGCCGAAAACAGGACACATCATCAGACAGCGAAGACGTCCTTAGGGAAATCAAGGAACTGCATAGAAGGGCACAAGAAAGTGTCCACATGTAAAATCTCATGGTAGAATCCAGTAAAGCACAAAAGGAAGCCTGGGACGCAAAAGAGGAATCAAATGAGCTTAAAAGAACCATTAAGCGAATGGAAGAGGAAATGACGGAACTAAGGATTGCCATGCAAAACATGGCAAAGCAAAGGAGGACATGCAAGAAGAAAAAATAAGCCGAAGCCGCTAAGAAAGCGTCCGAAAAAAGGCGCAAAGGACAGAATCCCCCAGAAACAAAGAAAACGAGAACGAGGAGATGGACTTCACGGAAGTGGAGTCCATCCGCAAAATCCAGAAAGAGCAGAAAAAAGAAGCCGTCACCAGAAGAAATACAGACGAGGAAATGATGAACGAAGCCATCAACGAGAACAAGAAGAAGACACACCGACCACCACCAGTCATCCTACGGAGCACCCACCACACTGGGGCTCTGTAAGGAAAGATATTTACCATCTTGGGGGGATAAAGACGAGATTTATCAAGATAAGAGAAAGACTCGGGGTGAAAATCCCTGAGGACTACAGGAACCTGACAAAGTACCTGGGCGAAGAGAAGAAAGAAGTGGAATGGTACACCTACACACCACGGGAAGAACAAAAAGGAAGGATTGTCTTTAAAGGACTGACAAGCAGCGAGGATACCAACGAACTAAAAGAAGAAATCGAAAAGGAAGGAGTCCGTATCGGCAAAATAAGCCAAATCTGCTCCAGATTTAGCGAAAGAAGACCACTGTCTAATCTACATGGTAGAACTAGAAGCGGAAGAAAAGGAAAAAATCAGGAAAATACAACACATCCAACAAGTGAGGATAAGATGGGAGGTACAAAAGATAGGAAAAGGACCAACGCAGGGCTATAACTGCCAGGGATACCAACACGGACAGACGACGTGCAGAGAAAACACCAAGTGTGTCAAGTGCGAAGGACCACACCGCTCCAGCGAGTGCACAAGACCGAGGGACAAGCCAGCCATCCTGGGAGGGACGGGCTCATATCGCGCGTGTGTGTGTGTGCATGTAGTTATCGCCCAACCGGTTATCATTTTATTATAATTGATTATGGTGAAAGGTGAAATTAATTACCTTTTTTCCTTCCTCTATCTTACCCTTTAGCTATTTCACCAAAGATTTAAGTATTAATAATATTAATTAGAGATTATTCTTTTGTGCCATATCAGAAATGAACGTCAATGTTGAAGAGAAAAGCAAAACCAATTTAAAAAATAGCAATTTTTATAAATATTTTAAAAACATTTTTTATAATTTTGTTGAACCCAGCGGTATTGCTGGATTAAAAAATGAGTATTTTTATCCTGAATTAATAAATTCAATACTAAGAAAATATTTGCATTTTCTTCCTCTTGGACGAATGTCATCAGCGATCATAGTAAACAAAGATTTAGTAACGCGCCGGTAAGGAATTGGTTTGGCCAGTTGAAAAATAATTTTCGGTTACCGCATAATCAAAAATGCAGTAGATTCATACAGGCATCGCGGGAAATTGTATTAGCTAAATTTAGAGAAATTAAATTGAACATTCCTAAATCAGGGTGTGCTAGAGAAGAGTCGATAACTAGAGGAGCATATTCCGTCATCTGCGCATGCGACTTTCTCGCTACGAGGGTCGCAGCTCGCGGCTCTTACTTTTTCAAGAAGGGGAAGGAAAAATAACCATTCCATTCACCCTTCCCCTTGAAGGTTCTTAAGGTAAAGGGTGTATGGAATGGTAATTTTTCCTTCCCCTTCTTGAAAAAGTAAGAGCCACGAGTTGCGACCCTCGTAGCGAGAAAGTCGCATGTGCCGATGACCAAATATGCTCCTCTAGTTATCGCCTCCTGTGCTAGAGGCATCAAATGGAAGTTGGACCTAAAAGTACAGATTAATATAAAGTTAATGCTCGCGACCGAAAAATGGGCAAAAAACGGAGAATGAAACAAACTTACTTGAATAAAAGAAAAGAAAGTTGTAATTTTTATTTAAATTCTCAGTTTTCAATTTTTTCGACCCTCATACCGTTTGTCAGCGAATTTTGAATATGAAAGACTATCACATTCGGTCTGTTCCAACCGCAATCAGAAACTGTCAGAAACGATCAGAGAATAGTCGACCATTGCAATCAGTGATAGGAATTACAAGAAAGTAAACTTTTGTTTTGTTTGCTATGACCAGTTATTCTCTGATCGTTTCTGACAGTTTCTGATTGCAGTTGGAACAGACCTATCATCAACCTTTGTGCAAAATTTAAACGATGCACATCGATATATGGCATTACAGTAATAAGAAGAAAGTTGTAAATTTTTTGAAAAATTCTTAGTTTTCAATTTTTTCGTAACGTTTGTCATCGAATTTTGAATATGAAATAAGATAGACTTTTATATATTATTACAAATAACTCAGTTTTCTTTCTCAACCAAATTTTTATACCAGATTTCAACCTCCCCCCGTATATTAGACTGGTTATCCTATAGATAAATTATTATTTTTTGCTTAGTCCCGCCCTGTTCAATTTACAAGAATGGAGTTGTAAAAATCATAACTACGCAAATATTTGCTCCATTAGAGAGACTGTTGTATGCAACTCAAATTACTTTCCAGTTTCCACCTCTAACAAAAATACGTAACAAGAAGCTAAATCGAACGCGGCATCCACCAATGAGAGACCAGATAGCCATGTGTATGGCTGGTTGCATAGTCAAACCAAACCATACCGAACCAAATACTTTTTTTGTAATCGTTCGAGATATTATGCCAGTTTAACTTCAAGTTATATATTCATACTAAAGACCTTATAAAAATGAATTTACGAAATAAAACTGCATTAGTAATCCTTCTGAAATTTCGAAGTCAGTGTATTTCCATATTACATACTCGCAAAACTATGCAACCAACCTTACACGATGGTATCTGTTCTCTCTCATTGGTCGATGCCGCGTTTGATATAGGGCTGCGCGATACACTAGAAAGTATCGATATTAAGTATCGATACGGATCGGAACGTAAAGTTAAGAACGTAAGGTAGAATATCGAATATTAATTTATCGATACTCGAAGTATCGATACGTTAACGATCCGAGATTTTGCTAATTTTGACGTTTTTCGGTAAAAAACAACTTTTTGGGGAGTGGAAAAAGACATTTTTGCGATTTCCGGCCAAAGTTTAGGTTCTAGAATAAAAAATTGATTATAAAAGTTGTAGATCTTGGAAAAATCTACAACTTTTACTTTAGTGACTTTTTCACCTAACCTCAAAATTAGCTTCGAAAAACGTAAAAAACTGCATTTTTCGTTTTTCATTTTTGGTTTCGTTAAAAGATGTTCGATTTTTATGAAAATTTAGTAGAAGGTAGCATTGATAGTCTCAAACCATGAAAAAAAATTTCAAATTAAAATATTGGAAATTTTTCGAGTTATGACGTTTTTTCGGAAAAAAAAAATTTTTTTGGGGGGGTGGAAAAACACATTATTGCGATTTCCGGCCAAAGTTGAGTTCCTAGAATAAAAAGTTG
Organism: Lochmaea crataegi; assembly: GCA_947563755.1. Classification (NCBI taxonomy): domain Eukaryota; kingdom Metazoa; phylum Arthropoda; class Insecta; order Coleoptera; family Chrysomelidae; genus Lochmaea; species Lochmaea crataegi. The sequence continues at coordinate 46,787,652 of OX387423.1, read as the reverse complement.
ATCATAAAAGTTGTATATCTTGAGAAAATCTACAACTTTTTCATTAGTGACTTTTCCACATAACCTCAAAATTTTGTTTTTTATTTTTGGTTTCCTTAAAAAATGTTTGATTTTGATGAAAATTTAGTAGAAGGTAGCTTTGATAGTCACAAACCATGAAAAAAAATTTCAGATTAAAAAACAAACAACAAAAAAAGACATTATTGCGATTTCCGGCAAAAGTTAGAATCCTAGGAAAAAAAGTTGATTATAAAAGTTGTAGATCTTGAGAAAATCACAACTTTTACAACAGTCACTTTTCCACATAACCTCAAAATTAGCTCGAAAAACGCAAAAAACTGCACATTTTTCGTTTTTTATTTGTAGTTTCGTTAAAAAAAGCACGACATCATTTCACAACGTGATTAAAAAATCACGACATCGCTCATCACTATATATAACGCCACTTACCGCTACCACTAAAAATCCCGTATCGCAACGTATCGATACACTACAATTTCATCGATACTTGGAATGAATCGAAAAGCATAGTATCGATACAAAATATCGAGTATCGGAAGTAAAAGTATCGATACACTGGAATATCGGATAGTATCGCGCAAATAATAGTTTGATATAAACCTATTGTTACAATGTAAGTCGAAGGTCGAAGAAATAGGTTAAGTAAATAATAATAATAAACGAAATGGCACAAAATTATTATCTTGAAATAAAAACAAAATGGTTTTGAATTAAATTATGAAATTCGAATGTTACTTACTTGCCAACCATGTAAGGTTAATATAGGCCTAACATCATAAGGCTCCCACCACTTTCCAGCAACATAACCCCAAGGAACTTTAATTTCAACTTCTTTAAATTGTCTCTTTGTTGAAGACGATGCTTTTCGTATACTTCCATTGAATATTATTGGTTTTAAAATGATTTTCGCTATAATTGTATTTCTGAGAGACATTTGTGTAATATAACCTAATTTTCATTACACAACCATGCAACCTTTTCACAATAAGAATCGATTAGATTACGATATTCTTTATGATTATTATTAATGTAAAAAGCAAGTCATGATTCTAAGAAATTAACACGAAATTACTATAAAATACCTTTATTAAATAACCAGTTATTATTGTACTATGAACTACTACTATAGACCAGGCGAATTAGCTCATTTTTTGGTGAAAAAAAAATTGTTATCTAAAGTTTAGTACTTAGGTGGAAGTTCTAGATGGGGTTATTACAAACCAGGGAAAAATAAATGTAACAGCTGAAAAGCGGGAGGGATGATTTGGGGGGTAGAAAAAGATATTATTGCGATTTCCGGCCAAAATTGAGGTCCTAGAAAAAAAATTGGACGTAAAAGTTGTAGATTTCAGAAAGATCTACAACTTTTGTATTAGTGACTTTTTCACATTACCTCAAAGTTAACTCGAAAACCGCAAAAAACTGCATTTTTCGATTTTTATTTTTAGTTTCGGAAAAAATTGATCGATTTCGATGAAAATTGGGTAGAAGGTAGTTTTTATAGTCACAAACTATGAAAAAAAATTTCAAATCAAAATATTGGAAAATTTTTGAGTTATGACGTTTTTTTTCAAACGAACATTCTCATTTGGAAAATTCTCGGAGAAAGTTCCGCGGGTGCTCATTTTTTCGTTTTTACATCTACTTTCAATTGAAATAATAAAAAAATTGTAGTTACAAAAGAACATGCTCAAAAATGCAAAAAAAAAGGAAAAAGTACGTTTTCAAGTGCTCAATTTTGCTTAATTGTTATTAATTTGTTCAAGTTTTTGGAAAAATAAAAAAAAACACCATTGAATTCTACGGGAAAAAATACAAAAGAAACTGTGTATAACTTATTTCAATAAAAGTTTTATTAGCACTCAGAAACGTTATAAAAGACAGATATGTAGCAACCGTTTTGAACTGATATACAGGGTGTGTTTCCTATAAGTAATCTAAAATATTGTAGTGGGCGCTTCGTCACTCCATTTTAAGACGAAAAGTTCTTATAAACATGTGTGATAAGTATTGCCGTTAATTGTTTGTAATAAATGAGCTCTGACTGTAAGTTAAATTTATTTTTCCTGGTGCATGACGCTACTGGTTTTTAGAAGTAATACGAAAAAACATGCTTATTCTAAGTGGCCTTTGGAATAATGTTGACAAATACTGTGCCAAACCAGAGCTCTGGTCAAACCTAAAAACCAACGCAAAAAACGAATAAGAAATTTTTATCATATGGATTTTTGTGATAAGTTAACAACGATGCCTTACTTTACTAATGCTGAAATGGTTAATATGCGCTTTTTGTATGGATTAGCGAATGGTAATGCCTTAGAGGCTAGACGTACGTATGCCCAGCGTTATCCAAATAATCGTTTACCATGTTCTGATACGTTTACTAAGATGGGTACATATTCGTTTACAAGACACTGGAACTTTTTCTAAATCAAAGAATATTATTGGACGACCCAGAAATGTGAGAACTCCACAATTGGAAAACCAGATTCTTCAAATTATTGACCAACATCCAGAAACCTACCAGAAAAATTGCTGATGAAGTAAATGTTAGTAACAGAACTGTTTGGAATATTCTAAAACATAATTTATTGTATCCATATCACGTTCAACGTGTTCAACAATTGCCATGCACCTACTGACTATCCGCTCCGTATACAATATTGCCAATGGATATTAAATAAAATCGCAAACAATCCCAATTTTGCTGCCAATATTCTGTTTACTGATGAAGCCAACTTTTCAAGACATGGCATTATGACATAATGACCACATATTCATTCATTCATTCATATATTTGGGTTGTGCTCATCAGCCCAGGCACTTGAACTGAATCTTTGTACCATTTCCCATGTTATCTACTTCCATTCCAGAAGCTTCGTGTCTTCTATAAAGGCCACTAGTTTGACTAGAGGGATTTTCAGTAGTTGTGATGGTTGTATAAATTCCTCTCCAAAGTGCTTCCGTCTAAGTTCTTGTAAGTCCTCACAGAAGCAGAGTACGTGGGTAGGTATTTCATCATCAAGTTCACATTTTCTGCACATAGGTTCACTAACTTTGCCCATATTGTACAGATGTTTCCTCAAGGTGCAGTGTCCGCAGTCACCAGGTCGGTTACTGTCTTCAAATGTCTCTTACCCAGTTTCAGTAGCCTGGTTGAGAGTTCCTTGTCTACCTTGTTCAGTAAACTCTTGGTATGAAGGTGCCTTGTGTCACCCTCCATTTGAATTGGTGTTCCCTATCTAGCCAGTTCCCGATTTCCCCTCTTATGCGGTTCCGGACGGTTCCGGACGGTTCCGGGCCTATGAAGTCTCCTTTAGAGCCTTCTTTAGTTAACTGGTCCGCCATTTCATTACCTGCAATCCCCTCATGTGCCGGCACCCATATTAGAGACACTTTGTTGTCTCTTGCCAGCCTGTTGAGGGATTCTTTGCAGTTTTTCACCAGTCTAGACTTAGTTGTTGGATTACTGATAGCCTTAAGCAGAGCCTGGCTGAATGACCACATATGGACAGATGTAAATCCACATGCCATACGTGTAAAACTATTCCAACAAACATTTTCGGTCAATGTTTTGGCATTATCGAAGATAATTTAATAGGACCATTTTTCCTTCCTGCACGGTTGACCGGTGAGACATATCTTCATTTTCTAGAAAATGAACTTCCAGTTCTTTTGGAAGATGTACCTCTTATTATTAGAAGGCGCATGTGGTTCATGCGTGACAGTGCTCCTCCACATTTTGCACTGATTGTACGCGAGTTTTTAAACAACGTTTTTCCAGACCATTGGATCGGACGAGGATCTCCACACCCGTGGTCCTCTAGGTCACCTGGGCACAATCCTCTGGATTTTTGTGTGTGGGGATATCTAAAATCGCTCATTTACACAATCCCGATATTAAACTTAGGAGATCTTCAAAATCGTATCATACAAGGCTATATAATGTTATTCGTAACAATCCTGGTATCTTCGAACGTATTCGGCAATCCATAAGACGTCGAGCGGATGTTTGCATTTTGGCTGGAGGTGCACATTTTGAACATATGCTCTGAAAATTTACTATTTTTCCTTTATGTTTAACACATGTTGTTGCTTCTAATAAAATAATAAAACAATTCAACACCCTGTATCTCATTAACGACAACATGTTTATAAGAACTTTTCGACTTAAAATGGAGTGACGAAATGCCCACTACAATATTTTAGATTACTTAGGAAACACCCCGTATACTATATAAACAGCAAAACAGATGCTTACAAGTATATAAGATGTGCTCTGAAGTATTTCACAGGCCGAATGGTCGGTCCCCTTTTCTTGTCTTTTTCAGCTCTTCATTCCGTTTCAGAGCGGAAAGGAAAGGAAAGGAAAGAAAGGAAAGGAAAGGAAAGGAAAGGAAAGGAAAGGAAAGGAAAGGAAAGGAAAGGAAAGGAAAGGAAAGGAAAGGAAAGGAAAGGAAAGGAAAGGAAAGGAAAGGAAAGGAAAGGAAAGGAAAGGAAAGGAAAGGAAAGGAAAGGAAAGGAAAGGAAA